>OX393570.1:9193345-9195845 GCA_947652115.1 Blastomussa wellsi | reverse complement strand
ACGACCCCAAGAACCATCCCGACATCAAATAAATGAAGTAGAAATATCTCACCCAGTTTGTATCAGAAATGATTGATTCCTTGCATTAGGTGAGTTGTGCAATATGCGATTAACAATCATGTTACCATGGCAACATGCGGGGCCCCAGACCTGCCCAATGTTAAGGGCTGTTCTGGCCATTTTTGGCCGTCAATTTTGATATTTCTCGATGACTCCGTATCTACATGATTTCGCAAGCATATTTATGTGTTAGGTAGGTTCTTAGGCCTGGTTTAATTTTTCTGAGCTAAAAAGCACTCAAATAGTGAAAACAGATTCGAGGGGACTGGAAAAGAGTGTGTTTCCATGGAAACAAGATTAAGTTACAACTATAGGTGTGTCGACTGAAGAACTATTATTGCGCCAAGTTTTAACCCTGTAGAAACCTGACCGAGATAGCCCCATTTATTTACTTGATGTAAAATTGGGTCGAGTAGATGACGTCATCAGTCTCCTAATTTGCATATCTTACCATTTTTTTAAACCTGAATATCTCTGGAACTACTGCAGATATTTGAAAACGGAACACGCCATTTTTAATCTCACATGAAGCAATACATGATTCTCTTAAAAAAGAAGGGTGTCAAAATTTGATCACTATTCAGACTACAAAATCACCCTCGTTAGCCTGTAATAACACTGCAGTTAGCCTACAAAGCAATCCGGTTAGCCTACTGAGCACTGCGATTAGCCTATCAAGCAATCCGGTTAGCCTACTGAGCATTGCGGTTAGCCTACTAAGCACTGCAGTTAACCTACTGAACACTGCGGTTAGCCTGGTACTAAGGTTAGCGGTTAGCTCTCAAGAATGGTAAGGGTAATACGATAAATTCTTAAGATTTTCGGAGATCGGCAGCAGGGTCTCGGTGGTGTAGTGGTTAGCGAGAATAGCTCGTGATCTGAGTGACCTGGGATCGATTCCACCTCTATGCTTTTATGGTAGATTTGGGCGCCGTTCAAGAGATGTTATCGAGTGATTTATTCCCTGGCAAACATCCCGCATCGTTCCCCAGCAATCTGCCTTGTTCATGGAAACCGGGATCAATCTATGGACCTTAATTTTCAACATCTAATTGTTTTGTTTACTATTAGTTTGAGTTTTTTTTTCGATCGGTAGGGGGTTTTGTAACTTGAAAAAGGAACTGTCGTCTCTGGCCCAGATTCACTGCTCTCTTTCCTCTGGGCCTGACCAACCTCAGCCATGCATATACGCTGTATAACGCTGACATTCCACGCTTAAAACATCACGACTTCATGTAACCGAAATAAATATCTTTATTGCATTCAGCACCACATTGTAGTATTATATCACAGCGCAACGCATCACATCGATTCAATAGCTGGGGTCAAACACGTCATACTGTGAATTATTTTGAAAGAAACAACCTGACAACTGATTACAACATTAAAATAGATTCCTATAACCGGATTGCATTAATCATACTAATTCACTCAAATCCGTTCACTCCCAAAGGAAATTCCCAAGCTTATGGATGGAAACCTAGTGTTGTGACTATTTAATTGGAAGCTGCAAATTTATGAGACGTTAAATAAAGCTTATGCAAAAAAAAATTTGGACTTGGGTGTACCTTTGAGAGTGTATGGATTAACGCTTCATTACTTGTCAAACATTAAAAACGTGTCCAAAATAGTATAAACCCTGTTATTCAGCTCGATGTCGTAACAAATTTTGGCAGATCACTTGTGAAATCACATTACACAATGTAAAGTGCGAGTTTCAGCGGTCAAGGGAATGAACATTACAAAATGATTTACGTTTAAAAAAAGTATATAGAGCGATTTTCTACCGAGTGTCGAAAGTAATTCCCATTTGTTTTAGCTTGTAATCACTACCGACGTTTCAGTGATTGGTTTAGAAGATTCACGCCACTTTCTCGCCCAATCAGGAGAAATGCCAGTCTCGACCCAGAGCCCGCTTTTCTTTAGGTCAGCACTAATAACGCGGACTCCGGACAGTTCCGATTCCGGAAATCCGCGTTTAACAGACTTCCGGCCGCTCTGCGCATACTCTGAATGGCTGAGAACCAAGCCACTCAAGGCACTATACGCATGCTCCAAAAATTGGGACTAGCCAACTCCGCGTTCTTAGTGCAAACCACAAGAAAGCGGGATCTAGGGACGAAGTTTAAGAAATAAAAACAAAACACGACTCACTAACACATTTTCCAGCGCACCGTGCTGGGAACGTGTTTGCTTCGAGTCTGGATTCATTCACTGTGTTGTCTGTGTATTTTGTGACTGGCCAGAGTGTTTATTTTGGTTTTGGTTCTACGACACTCAATTGAAAATCGCTCTGACAGAGCTGAATAGACACCCCAAAGCCTCATGTTGTTGGCTTGGAATCAAGTTGACAAAAGAGTAGAGAATAATTATTATGAAAAACATTATATCGCAAGGCTGTTACAGGCAGGGTGTAGCGTGAATGAAGAGGAGTGAGAGA
>OX393570.1:9125845-9188345 GCA_947652115.1 Blastomussa wellsi | reverse complement strand
GTGTTCACCAATCATTGGTTATTTGTTTGACACCATGATTGTAGCATCAGCTGCTAAACAGTGGTTATAAAGGCCCATTAAAATTATTTTAAGTCTTGGAGTGCTGGGAACTGTCGGAAGCCATCTTAAAAGAGGGTGGGTGGCTTAAAAGAGAGGGGTGGCTTATTAATTTGGCAAAATGTAGCCAGATGTACATTACCACGATACAATTACAGAATATGCTAAAATATTCAAGCACTCCTCTGTAATTTCTCAATAAACTGTTCACGCTAACAGTCTTGTTGGATGTGATTCACCCAATAAACTTAATCGCGATACAAACTAAACTTCTAAGTAGTGAATTTATCAAGACTGGAGCGCATTTTTCTCTGAAGGGACAAGGGTAGAGATGGCTTTAAGGAGAGGGTGCCTTAGATGGCTAATTAGGGGGGAGGGGTGGCTTTCAGCTTTACACTCGAAACTCACTCCAGTCACTCCAAATGTGTCCTACCTGATTGAGAACAATGAATCCATCAAGATTGATGCTGGTCTTTCTAGCGCAATCTTGACAGTAAACTAAGTGCTTCTTGTTGTCCGTCACAAACAAAATATTGAAAACTTCCACCTACAATAAAAACAAAGGCATGCAAGTTTAAAAGGACGCAAGACAACAAAACAAGGGTCGTATTAATGAGTTTAAAACAAAGGAAACTGAAATTTGAACCAGAGAGGTGCCTACACACGAGGGGTCACGACGCAGCGACAAAATTATGTGTTGTTCACGCGTAGCAGCGACATAATCACAGTTCGTACACATGCACGATTTTGTAGCGTCCATATATCGTTGAACTTCATGGGACATGGTACAGGGACAAAATGTTGCAGGGATGTGATGTCTCCTCGTGTGAAAGGGGCATTGTCACGGGAGAGCAAACCATAATAGTTGGTTTCCCATTTTGTCAGGAGGTGACTCGAGAATTTGAAAAAATTGGCAATTTTTTTCAATTTTCAATCAACTTTCATCCTCGCCATCGATAACAACAGACGTCAGAAAACGGTTTCAATGCAATAATATACTCTTCGGTAACACAACTAAACCGTTAATTTTGGTTTTCCTTTGCGCGAAGTCAGGTTTTACCATTTTAAAGTTTTGCTAAAATGGCATGACAATGCTCCTTGAACAATACATGATTTGGTTGCTGTTACAGGTCGCATAGACATATCGCGGCGTCGTGTCCCCTCGTGTGTAGGCGCTTCAAAACAAAGGAGATTAATTTAAGATTTATCAAAGTATAAGAACTAGGGGCTGGCAACCTTCTTGGTTTACACTGCCTACGATTATTCTGTGACCCAAGAGGGAACTGAACACTGCAGGGCTGCAAATAAAATTCCGACCAAAATTTGCCAACGTCCAATCAAATCCCAACTGTAGTCGGATAAAATGTCCAGACAATTTTTACGCCTTCCCGTGCGAACGACAATGTTTTGCATTGATAAGTTTTATCGACGAGTTCTGTGGTATGATGTCCGACATCACTACTGTTTTATCCACATGTCCTCTTACAGGAAAAATTGTTTGCAGTCCTGGAAAAAGGTTCCAAGAAGATTTGCAGAAGATTGTAGTTCATACAGGGTCTTTCGACAAATAGTCCAGTTTCGAGTTAGCCAAGACCGCTGAACAAAAAGACTACATACTCAGTTGCACAGGGTTAGCCTCAATCCGATGAAAAATATTCACAAATACCAGCAGAAAAGGGCTGAAGCGTAAGACGAAACAATGCACAAAGTTGTTAATATTTCCTGTTCTCACTGGTATTTGCGAATATTTTACTTCAGGTCGAGACTAACCCTGTATAGACGCGTCTTTAGTCGTTTTATTCAGCGGTCTTGGTTAACTCGAAACTGGACTATTCCATCAGAGAAAGGAAAATCCTGGAAGCTGACAAATTTCCGTACACTCGTACGTGAATAGAACAAGAAAGTGCCTGAAGCATGTTTTACTCTTTACTACTTACATCACACTGAGCACAATAATGGGAGCCCTCATTGTGTCTCTTTCCATGCCACATCACGTCAATACCAGCACGCTTCAACTTCTCAACGGTAACCTGGCAGTACTTGAGAGATCTGGCCAGCACCACTCTGCAACAACATTAACACAAATAGTATATGTAATGGGACTACATGCTGACCAATTTGGAAATAATTGGATGAGAAAAAATTCGAGGACTGCGAAATTTGGCAGTTCAAGGAATTTTTTGAATCCAATTATTTCCAAATTGGACTAGCATGTTGTCCTGTTACCTATTAATTATATAGGATCGAAAAATATATGAACATGGCAAATGTCTCGCCCTCCAAACTAGTTTTTCTTAACAATTGATTGGTGTATTGGACAAGTTTGAGCAAACACTGTCCAATTTATTTTAATTTTTTTTAATCCAATTATTTCCAAATTGGACTAGCATGTAGTCCTGTTACCTATTAATTATATAGCATCGAAAAATATATGAACATGGCAAATGTTTCGCCCTCCAAACTAGTTTTTCTTAATAATTGGTGTATTGGACAGTTTGAGCAAAAACTGTCCAATTTATTTTAAATTTGGACAGTTGGCAAAAAGTAATAAAAAAATGCATCTGTTGACAATAATGGATTTTGATGTAGCTATATAATTACTGCTGTAATCCTCAGCACGCGTGTTAATTGCTGGTCAAATTCACGAGGAAACTTTCGTTTTGCGACTCTAACCAATCAGAGAACACTTCCTGTCAAGGCCAAACCGCACATTTTTCCCGCGCTTGACGTGGGTTGTACGATTTTGCTCCGAGTTCTGATTGATTCATTGATTTATTGGTAGTTTCTTTTTTGTGATTGGTCGGATGCGATGAACTTTACAAAGTTAAGAAACGGCTGTTATGAAATGACTCAAAAGATATCTTGTATGAAATTTGCACACAGACTTACCTTATGTGTTCGAAAAGGTCTCTCTCTGTGATTTTGACATTTCTTGCTAGGTTCCATGACAGATGCAGCATTGCAACAATAGACTTCTCACCTAAAAAAATTATATTGAATTGTATCAGTACCTGTCTCAGCAACAAGAACTTGTAAAAGCGAAACATGGTTTTGCGACTTTCTCTTAAGGTGGCTTACTACAGTTTCGAGCCCAACTTTTAACTCTTTTGTTGAATGTTCAGTGATGTTTTTTTCTTTGTCTTGTTACTATTTGTTGCAAAGTACAACAATCGTATTCGACTAGGTACTAATACTTTCAATGACTTTTTTCTCAAAATCTACCCGCATGACCCCACCTCAAAATTTCAGAAATTAGTAATTGGATTTAATTAAACATTCATGCCGAATAAAATGAAAATCTGTAAGACAGATTTTCAGCAAAATAGAAATATGTGATTTTTTTGCCTATTTTAAAAATAGCTCAAAATCTGTCTTACAGATTTTTATTGTATTTTGCATAAATGTTTAGACAGAGCCAATTACTAATTTCTCAAATTTTGAGGTGGGGTCGTACGGGTAGATTTTGAGAAAAACGTCGTTGGAAGTACTAGTTTCCAGTCCCTTCTTAGATTCTCGGTCGCTAATTTTGGCTGTAAAGCACCATTTTTATTGTTCAAATATTGCATATGATGGTTGTATGCTGTAACAAATAGTAATAAGAGAAAGATAAAACACTTCTGAACATTTTGCAAAAGAGTTAAAAGATGGGCTCATTTACTCCCTCAAAACTGTAGTCTGAAGGAGCTAGAAGAAAACAAAAGGTGTTCTATTTTTTTCAAAAAGGATGCCTAACATGCAAATATTTTGATGTCAATGTTGACAAATAGAAACAACCTAATGTTGTTCATAACCACATCAAGGTACAGAGTAAAACGGAATCTGAACAAGAAATTCTTGCCTTGTAGTTTGTTCCATTCATATCTGTCAATGGCAGCATTGTACATATTCTCTGCAATAGTAAATTAAAACAAAACTGCTTTGAACAAGAGTTCAATTGAATTTCCCAATTCGCTACAGTACCCTGACTTAAGTGACAGAATACTTAAATCAAACTTTTTTCGTACCCAAGAGAGGTCCTACATTCCAAGCAATGTTGTTACACCAACCCTGCAAAATGTAATGACAATATTAGAAATACGATCAGGAAAAAGGAAGCAATCACGTTTTAAAACTAAATAATTATTATTGTATACCACTTTTGCTTTTGAGTGAGTTTCAATTGAGTGTCGTAAAACGAAAACCAAAGCAATTACTTTAACCAGTCAGAAAGGACGGATACAACCCAGTGATCCAATCAAAGCTCAAAGAAATAACACGTAGCCTAGGCTACACAAAGCGCGGGAAAACGTACACGCGCAAGTCACGGTTGGCTTTGGTTTTAATTCTGATTGGTTGAAAAAGTGGCGCGAGATTTTTAAACCAATCACTAAGTGTAGTAATGCAAAAACAGAGCAATTCGCTAATTACTTTCGACACGCAAGTGAAAATCACCCTATTATTACTCACCGAAGACTGCACCCAGTGAACGACCCCAGGGCTGAGCCAGACCAGGTCACCTGGCCTCTGAATGAATCTGTATACTGGAACACGTTCCTCGTAAAGTTCCTCTAGAATTGGCCACCAAGAACCTTCAGAAAAAAAATGAAAAAAATATCAGTACAAAGAAGGAAGAGAAAATTCCCTGCCCGAGCACTTCTTAACAAAGCGACCCGTAATGGCGGAATCAAAACCTTCATGTACGCTATTACCGAAGTGTAAAAACAAGATTATTACAGAAACGGAAGACATTCAAATCTCTGCCAACATCACCGAAGTGTAACCTAAAATGTAAAGTGCGCGGTAAGGACTAGAAATCAACTCAAAGGGCACTACGAAGATATTGAGATGTAAATCTAAATAAACGACAACTAAGGCTTCTTACCTGTTAGAAAATTGACGTTATTCCTGCAATAATGAATAATATGAAACAAATAAATGTTACATGCATTGCAAAGATAGCCGAAAAGGGCTTTGATATTAATGACACATAACTACAGCATATGTAATTCCATAAGGCTCAGGTTAATCGGCCAAACAATAGTTGATTTTTATACCTGCTTACTTTGGGCATGTTAAATACCTGTGAATTTGATCGCAAGTCATTGTAAAGAGAACATTTGGTGATTTATCGGCATCAACTATGTAGAGTTTCACAGGCTTGACTAGTAATTAACCTCTTGGTGCTACTTTATTAACACAATAAGAAGGGTTTTATGAAAATATACGGTACAAGAAGGTACATTTGTTTACACTTAAGAAGAGGTAGCTTACTTTTCACAAAGGTTGTGTAGAACTCCCCAATATTCTGTAGGTGTTGCAAACCACTCTGAGTCTCCGGGACCAATGTTGATATTTATAGCATAGAAGTTATTATTTTCTTGATGACCTAAACAAAATATTAATCAAGAATGTGAGAAGCTTCTTCTACTTAAAGCACTTGGCTAAACAGTCAATCAAACAGTCAATCAATCAATCAATCAATCCTGAAATCAATTTACGCCATTGCCATTCATACCGTGAGGTACTGGGTCGAGTGCGGACTTCCACGGACAAACTGAAAAACATGGCGTCTGCCACTGCGAAGGAAAAGGCGTCCTCATCACGGGCTTTTTGTTTCAAAAACAAAGGACCAAGGAAGCGGAAAACTCGTCGGAAGTTTACAGTTTTGTTTGTTTTTTGCATTTGTTCCATTCTCGTCCCCAGAACCACTTGTCCCTCTTAGTCGGCTGGGCCTGTGCACGAGGAACTAGTGGCTCTGGGGACACATTATTCGATTGGTTGAAATCAAGCAAAGGGAGTCCAATCATCAGCCGTTTTACAATCCCAAATCATTAGCACGTTTAAAACGGCTGATGTGATTGGACTCCCTTTGTTTGACTAAAAATATGATCCTCCTCCGATCAGTAATAAAAATATGCTGCTAGAATTATTCTCAATCGATAGAAGAGTCAAAAGTCCAAATTATTGATGACTGAGAGCAAAGAATTAACCTTTTAATTTCAGGCAACCATAAGGTTTTACAGATGTCACATGTCTTCCTTCTTTTCGCACGCATCGAGCGTGCCCACAGTAAAATTCAGTGGTACATTTGTCAAAATCACAGGGCAATGCCATTCCTAAATTATTACCTATGACAAACAATAATTACGTCCATCTCAATCTTATATAGTTATTTGTTGTTACCTGGTGTCCGGCACCCTGGTATCTTCATGTATAACTGCACTGAATTCATTCCAAGGATTGTGTGACCAATATGGCTCAACATGTTCCCTGGAGTGATGACCTGAAGGATGATGAAAGCACTCAATCAATGCAGCATCAGAAAACTGAATTTCAGAGCTTTCATTAGAATTCTGGATGAGGAGTACAGCCTACACTGCAGCAGCTATTAATACTAACCTTTGCAAATGGAGGGAGTTTAGTAAGCTCTTGGAGTTGCCCTTTCCATCTGAATGAAAACACCAAAGTATTAATACACAGTGTCATGCACCTATCAATGTTAAGCCTGAGGGGGGGGGGGGGGGACATATGTCATATGTGGGGCATTTGAGCCCCGTCGTTATTCCAGACAGCCAGCACCATAAACTATTTGTAAGCTCTATTTATTTATTTGTAATTTTTTGGGGTACAAATAAAGAGATTGTTATTGTTGACCAGTTACATGACCAGAATAGAAAAAACTTTAAACTTAAAAGGCATAATTTATAAATGTGGGAATTTAGTGTCTATAAAGTGAAAAATAACTTAAGCTTAATTGATAGCCTGTTGAAAATGAGGAAGAATGGTGTTTCCTATTACTGTCGTATTATTTGCAGAGATATTCTTCATTTTATGTTTTGACACAACTGACCACTTACAAAAAGGAAAATGCCATTCTAAATCGGTTTGAAAAGGCTTTCAAATAAGCTTATAAATTATTTTTACTTCATATGCACTCATAGATAAAGAACATTCACATGCTTGACGCTATGTATGGGTTTATTAAATTCACCTCATCATAAACACTGATATTTACAGACATTCTAGCCAGTAGTGTTTCTCTTTCACATGTAACCAGTAATTCCATACGACTGATTATAAAGAAAGCTATGATCTTTCTGATTCATAAGAAAAATAAGAACTCTTCCACTTTTTACCTAAATTTTAGGGATTTGAAATTCTAACGTGCAGTTTGGAACCGGCACTAGCTTCACTCGCGCAAAATTGACTTTTCATAACATAACTTCAAATAATATTCACATTAAGCACTACAAAATCGCTTGCCTCCAAATACCATCTTTAGAAATTCCTTAGCAACTGCTCTAAATCTGTAGTTAAGGCACTTACTTTCGTTCATCAGAAAGGTCAACATTGGTGCCAAACTTGATCCATTTGAATTTCTTCCCTTTGCCTTTTCTTCCACTGGGAGGTTTAAAACAACGACCAAGATTAATGATGACATTATTACTTTATTTGGCTACTACATGGAAAAGACAGCAAATAAATTCAGTCCAATTGCTACATGTAAATGTATTACAATGGATGATGTTTTTAAAATTACAGCTCTTATTCGATTATAAAGTCATGAAATAAATCTCTTAGTAACCAGGCTGGCTTGGGACTCTATCAAGGGCGCATTAGTCCTTGGTCTTCAGTTTGCTTGATCCATACCACCAAGGCCTTCATTTAGAACAGATAGACTCTCAGTATGACCCTTGTGTTTGATAAGGTATAATTGAAGATGGTTTGTCTAAGTATTACAGTGTCAATATCATAAAGCACATTACATACTGCAAGCTGGGAATATAATTATCACAACCCTGTAGAGCAAGTGTTCCTGTTAAGCGCATGATTTTGCCCTTGCCCCAATATTAAATTTTTAGCCTGCATCACAGAGTTAATCTAATCCCGGGGTTACAGACTTAACAAGGGGTTCGGTTTGTCTGTGGCGCAGGCTAGACTATTCGTGTGACCAAAAAGCAAGAATTGTATGCAAGGAGATTGAGTATGCTAAACGGACACACTTGCTACACAGGCTAACAAATCACATACTTCTTTGAGCTTGAGGAGGAATCACTGTCTGATTGTGATGGTTCTTTAATGCCTGACAGTCTGTCTTGTTCTTCCTAAAGTAAACAAACAAAATAACAATTTAGTTTTGACTGTTCTAGGAGATGACAAAAAAGAACATTGAGATATAAAGAGAAACAATTAAATATGTTGTGGTTTAAATTTATTTATCTTTGGATTGAAATTTCCCCAACCAGTCTGATTTTTGTCCACAATCTAAAACAAGGGAAAATAAACATCAAACCAGTCTGAAAATTTTTCAAACCAAAATTAAATTTAAACCACAACATACATATACATACAGTTCTAATGTACTTTCAATAAAATCAACATTTTAAAGGATTTACCTTCAAGGACTCTTGAAATGAATTGGCCTGGTATTGAGCGTACTTGGCAATTGTTGTGAATGACCTGTATACAGAAAGATATCAGACATGTTATGATTCCAGTAGCAACAGTGCACAAACACAGAGATAATGATCCTCCCCATGCACATGCTGTAAAATGCTTCAAAACATTGTCTTTTTGGTAAACTAAAACTGAATCGCTGGAAAATATTTCAACTCATACATTTGTGACAAAAGAAAAGCAGTGAACAACAAATGTTTTAAGAAATTATCCAAATTTGAGTATTTGGTATTCAATGCCACATTCTTCCACCAAAGTATAAATAATTATCTATTCCATACAAACAACAAAAGGTACATCTCAGAAAGAGCAAAGCATTACAATTTAGCAAGAATCGTAGGTCCATTATTGCTTGTATTTAAGTTGTACCATACCTACTACTCTCACAAAGCCAGACTTTCTTTTCACCATTTGTATCCCAGTTTTCATCGGAGGCTTGAAGTCTCTGAAATGTACAAACAGGTAATGAGGCAAAATGCAGCGTTCCAGTCAGAACCTTGTTATGACTACTGCCAGCATCCTCTTTCACCCAAAAATACATGAACATCAAATCAGACAGAATACAAGGCTCTAAGATAGTTCCTGTTGATAGTTGCCTACCTTTTTACAGGAAGAAAAATATACTTAACCAGTGATCTACATATATTGTACTTAGAAAAATTTCAGAGTTTTTTTTTTGTATTTTATTGATTTTTCTGTAATAATATAATACTTTACACCCACCATAAAGCTATGAACAGAACAAAAACAATAATAATACTAATGAAAATAGTAACTAACATAAACACGATGTTATAACAATTAGTAGCAACAAATTATAAATTTCTTGCACAAATCGATACTAGCACTCAAACCTAGTGTTGTCTCTCAGTATACTTGCCCCATTTTTACAAGTGTTTACTTAACTTTTTATTTAAACTTTCAGAGTTCGTAATTGCCATTGGTGCAGTCCAACTTTGTTAGAATAAAGTCTAGTTTTAAAAGCAGTTGGCAACACAAAATTGTAATTATACTTAATAGTCAAAATCACAACTATCTAGGAGTTTACCGTACAGTACATGTAGAACCTCCAATATTGCTGGCAATACCTACATATATAACAAACATTTGTGTTACCTGTGTTCTCACTTCTACTTGATGATCACCATTTGTCTCAACTAGAGTCTTGGTTGAAAATAAACTCAAATCTGCAAAATTGAGCATAGATAATAACAGTTACTACTAAGCACTAAACTAACTACTGTTACAATGTATTTTTAATTACTATTACTATTTATTATTTTTTGCTATTACACGTACCTTGATCTTATTACCATGACAAATCACTGATTAGTGTATAACATAATTTTACACGTATCTGGGCTTTCAATAGGATTAACAGTACAACTACTTGGCCTGGCCATTTGGAGCAAAATGCAATCAAAATGTTAACTGAAAACAAAGGATGATGACATTCTGATTGGCCAACTTTCTTCCAAGTGACGTGGTTCAAATAGTAGCTACATTGATTTAAACCAGTGATTCACTGAATGCCATACCTTATTGTGATGGTCCCTATGATTATCAGGGGATACATAGAGGATATTACATGGCCGTGCAGATATATGAAATTTCTCTTCGAGTGTTGGAAAATATTTCACGAGTGAGCGCAGCAAACAAGTTAAATATGTTTCAACACGAGAAGAGAAATTTTGTATCTCCAAGCAGCCATGTAATATTCTGTTTATTATTAAACACCAATGAACTTCCAAACCTTTTCACTTTTGCTGCAAAAGGTGCGATTTATTACATAGCCATAGCAAACATGTTATCTTCACATATCTTAACGTGTGAGTGTTGATTTGAACAGTAGATCGTCACAACTCTGTATGCGGACAGAAGTTGAATCTCCAATGAAAAGCAGCTGAGTTTTATAATGACTAACTGAACACTTTCAATTGAAAAATCTGACATACTGTTTGTCTGGTTTCAAAACTAAAATAATGGCAAGGAAAACTTCTCAATTCTATTCAATTGACATAGATACATGTCATTGCAAAGAAGTTGTAAAAAAGTGGCTTTCCTTCAGTATAAGCAACTACACAGTGTGAGCTGTATGTATACAAACCTAATCTAAGAGCAGCTGCTAAACCTCTGATCACTAGAACAGGATTTGAATTATTCAGCACCAGGTTTTGAAGCACTGGTGAAAATGCATCCTTCTTGTTCTCAACCTACAGATGACAATAGGAATGGCATGGATTAGCTATGGATAATGCCACAAGCATAATTATTAACTGCATTGCTATGTCCTCAGTGCATGGCATGCAAATAAGTGCACTATAATGATAGTGTAACTGTTTTGTCTACAATGCAGGGCTTCTGATATTTTGTGTGGTCGCGGAGCCGCGAAATTTAGGTATTTCCGCAAAATTGACAAAAACACACAAAATACCACGAAATTTACTACAAATCCTACCAAATAGATGTCGGCACAACATATTTGACTTATCTTAACTATTGGGGCTGTTTACGTGCCGTAAACTTGTAAATTTATCTTGACATTTTGCCACTGTCACGAGTAAAAATAAAGATTTTAGGAAGCTTATTACATATTTAAAATCATAGCAATTAGTGATGAACTGATTTGAAAAATAATGTTACATAAGCTGTGACCATACAAACAGAGGATGGTAAACCTGTGTGACTATGTTATTGGACACCTTGTTATTGAGACTTTGTTATTGGAAACTTACGTTGCACGTGCTCCAATTTGGTGAAAAATTGGGCATGCTAAGAACCAATCAGATTCATTCGGGAAGTTTGCTATAAAGCAGAATTACCCGAGGGGGCTGGCATTTAATTTACATAACTATACACTTGGTAATGGTAGCCAAACGGTGGACAATGCTATCCACAGAATAAACTGATTATCCAGTGGATATTGGAATTTGTTTCTTCAACCATTATGCAATGAAACAGGTAAATATGTTATCCACCCTTTGAACAACTGGGCACTAGGTGAAGAGAGGCACTGCACATGAAAGGACCTGCTCAAAACCGAAACACAATGACCCAAACCAGGCCTTGAACTCAGATAACAAAATCTGGAGTCCAGTGCTCTGATGATTACGTCACCCTGCCTCCCTCAAAGAGGAATATTAGTATCAGTATGCATGTAAACATTCGAATCTACCCTGTTAAGATAGAGCGAGTTTCAACTGAGTGTTGTAAAGCCAGAGCCAAAGTAATTACTTTGGCCAATCATAAAGGATGGAAACAATCCAGTGAACCAAGCAAAGCTCAAAGTAATTACCCCTAGCCGACACAAAGCGTGTGAAAATGTGAATGCACAAGTCACGATTGTTTTGTGCAAGATTTTCAAACCAATCATAATGTAATGAAATAGTAATTTTAAAACCAGAGCAATTTGCTTAATTACAATGTACTTTTGAGACTCAATTGAAAACTGCTCTAACCAATTTTATGGCCCAAGGGTGGTCTGGTTGGATAAAGTTTCTCCAAACGGCAATGACATGGTACTTACATAAATAATTGGTGTCTGTGGTGACAATTTGTCTGTTGGAAGAGGAGGTGTAGGAGTAGGAGGTGGGTGAGGAATTGCATTGGAATCAAACAATAAGTTCAACTTTGGAATCATCGAATTATCACCCCCTGAAGTAAGATTGAATGGTGACTTGGATGAGCCAGGTGAGACAACTGCAAGCTGTTTGGATGGAGACAAAAGGTCAGCTGGAATCAGAGATGACGGAGAAAATGTGGATTGCCCTCCCTGTAGACCTGAACTTGGAGATAAACAGCTTGGGTTAATGATAGAAAGAGGCTGAGTTAAACTTGGTGACAGAGTTGAAGTCGTGTGAAAAGGTGATTTCTGCGTGGGCGACATGACATAACTTGGGGATGAGAACGGGGAAATGGTCATTCCACTTGCACAACCAGAAGCACTTGAAAATCCTGAATAGGTTGAAATAGGCCCATTGCTCAATGTTGGATCATTGTTTCCTGTTAATGGACTAGGCTTAGTGTCAGCAGAGCAATTGATTTCAGTCAATAGTGTTGTATCTATTCCACTAGTTAATGTCGGCTCAGTTGTAGTTGATGATCCCGTAGGTAGTGACTCACTGGAGAGGAAAGCTGTTCCTTGACTACTAACAACACTGCGACTAAGTAGTACATTAGAAGATGTTGAAACAAAGTTTGACGGAAGTGATGAAAGCAGTGCTGTATCAGGCCCTGCTATAGAGTTCTGATGACCAGACGCCTGCATAATATGATCTCCTGGCAAAATAGATGATTCCATGGCAGACATGGATGAGTTACTATGAGAATCTGTTAGAATTGTGTCTGACTGGGTAAAAGGCCCAGACTGTGTGAGTAATGTAGGAGTGACTGAATTGGAATTTCCTTGTGTAGTGGTTTGTACCTCACTCGTTGTAGGCTTAGCAAGCTGAATGTCCAAGCCTGTAGATGACAGATTTTGACCATTGTGTGGTTGACCTATATCGGACCAATTATTTTGTGAACTTGAACCAGAAACAGAAGGTTGATTAAGCTGTTTTGTATCAAGGTGTTCATGATTTTCTCCTGTCACACCCTGAAAAGAAACATGATTGGTCATAGTTTTAGCAGGAATGGCTGTTGCATTTTCCAAGGAAACGGTAGCATTAGCCTGGGTACTGCTCAGTTCTGTCCCTTGTTGTTGTTGTTGCTGTTGTGCCAACTGTTGCTGTTGTAGATAAAGTTGTTGCAGCTGTTGTTGTTGGAGATTTTGTATCTGGCCACTTGTCAACAATTTCACCTAGAAATAAAAATAAATTAAAAAATAGCTGAAGATGAAAGAAGATCGGTCGAAACACATATTCAATCCGAAGAATTTTGTCATTTTCCTTAAAATTGTAACTTGCATGCTGTGACCTAGACTTTTGGTAACACTGAAGTGCTTCATTGTGAAGCGAATCTGGAAAAAATCTCTAAATAATGCCGCAATGATATGACAATTGTTTGTTTGGAAACTGGAGAATCTCACTGTAGAAATGAACTTATATAAAATGCTGGAATGATTTTGTAACGAATAGTTGTTCAATTGAGGATGGGGATATTATCAGAGCACTTGTTATTGATAAACCTGTAAGATTAATGCTTTCGTTGGAAGGGTGCACCTCAGGGCTGAAGATAATGGCCGGCCAATTGATTGGGTTGATTGGGGTTCTGACCGGCCAAACTTTTGTATTGCCAGTCATGTTGACTGGTCACATTCTACCATATTGAGGAAATAAAGTTTCCATGCTGTTGTTTATTATCAGAATGCACTTAGCTATTTGCATTGTTAACCATTTTCTAGTCAGTCATAGGCTAAATATGCTTCAAACTCTTCCAAAATGCATTTGCAAAATAAAGACATGCCAGGTTTTTCACTAGCATCGCATTTAACAACATTTTAGCTCAGGCAGGCGCACAAATCAAAATTTTGAGATAAGTTTTGGATGAGAAAGTGACCCACCTCTTCAGGCTTTTCGATTTCTTTATTTTTATTTTTAGCTTTTCCTTTCTCCTTTCCTCGTATCTTTTTATGCTTTTGTTGGCCTTTTACAGGGCTGGCTTTCAGTTCAAGAAAGCATCAATGAGACGGGAAATACTTAACATGGAGTAGCCAAGGGTAAGTGGGGAAATTTTCCTCCTAGTCTCTGGCAGAAAATTCTAAGCGTTTTCGTGCATATGTCAAGCTCCATTAGACCAATCAATATCATCTGGGTATCATTGGAAAGCTCTTTCCCTCCTGTAGAACTGGGATAAATGGGATTCCTATTTTGGTCAAAGCTGATGACGTCAGAAGCTGAACAAAGGTCGAGGTCTGTCACTGCCGGTTACGGCCGGTTTAGGAGTCAATGGGTTAACTGAATAGAAAATAGATTCGCGAGGGAAAAAGAACTCCTAAAAAGACTCAAATTAAAACTTTTACCCATTTATTACTGACAACAGGTTACTGTAATTTTAAAGTTGTTCATTTTCTCCAGCTATAATAAAAAACTTTCACTTCTTTTCAAGTTTATTCATATTTCATTTTGTGTCATTTTCAGTGTCATGCGGCATTACAGTCTGGAAACACAAACTGAAGTATTATTAGAGGGGGTAAGTTTCTGAAGAAACTGTGGTGCTGTGTTGGTGGGAAGTATAACAGTGCAAGTTATGCAGTAGATGACATTGGCTGAGGTACAGGTGAAATGATTAGTGATCTTGACAGATCGCTTGGGTCCCGATATTGGTTCCATTAATTTAATTCAAACGCGACAAAAACGTAGGTCACTTTTTAGTCAGAAGTGCATTCCAAACAAGTGATCAACCCGGAACTTTTAAATGCGCTCGCGCACGATGCAAAACATGCACTTTCATTCACAACGTTTACAAAATATGAAATGGACCCAATATCGGGACCCAAGCGATCTATCAAGATGACTAATCATTTCACCTGTACCTCAGCCAATGTCATCTACTGCATAACTTGCACCCTTTGCAAAAGGGGACCGATTCTGAGAACACCTTCGTGACGTAGAGAAAGATGACAAAAATGCATCGAAACCGGCCGCGAGACACTTCAATCTCCCAAATCATTCTAAGCAACATATGGCAGTCTGCGGCCTTTCCCTTCACCAAGGAAGCACGGAAAGTCGCAAAACTCTAGAACAAAAATTTATTTTTCAAATCGGCACTCTTAACCCTCACGGTATCAACGACCGCTTTTCATTCAACTAATTTATTCCGTTGTTTTCACGTAACCAGGCACCGACCAATAGCGAAGCTCCATCTTTCTGTATATAAACAACACACTACCCACAATTCCTTGATTTGCTCCGATGAAGGGCTAACGCTCGAAATGTCAGCTCTTGAATCTCTTTACGGTGGCCAATTCACATTATCAACCCAGTTGATAAAACCAAATTACAGAAGTATTATTACGCAGCAATGAACATGAAATGTGACAGGATTCTTGTGTTTACTACATAAAAAAACTAAAGATAAATGTTTGAATTAAAAAAGAACAAAAAGGTTACAGAAAAAAGTAAATATTTCACTAAAATCTGAAGAGCTGCACATGTCATGGGAAGTGCAATATATGGCTGAATTGACAAAGGCTGTGATAAAATTAATATTCATGAAACAATAACATGACTTAATTGGAATACTTTATTGCTTTTCATCCAGTTTGTTCACTTCAGTTTGTGTGAAACTTTAAATGAAAAAAAGTTTATTTCAAGTTCATTTCATTTGTCTACCTTTAATAGTAAATTAAAATTTTTAGGTTTTAAAAGTGAAATAAATGAACCGCATCTGGCTCAGGTCTCACACATGGTAACCTGATACACGCCAAAGAAAGCTTTTCCCTTTTGTTTGCTCACATTATTGCTTTGAAAATGTGTGAAGTAAGCAGCAAAATGAAACAGTGATGCAGAATTTTTAGACTGTAATTATTGATGCCAACAGCACATCACAGGTCCCAAAAAATTGCAAAGTAACAATTCTACGAGTTCATTCATTCATTCCATCAGCAAAAACACATGTAGGGAGCCCAATGTATGTCGAAAATTACATTTTCACATCAAAGTAATGGCCTAATTCAATGGGGGGTGCCAACTCTAAGAAGGGCTGCTTCAGGAGAAAAACAAAATTCTTCCGGGAATCTGAAGAGTTTGCCAGGAATCAGGAGACTTGGAAGATATTCTGGGAAACACGAAGTAGTGAACTTAAAATTTTGGGAATTTTGGGGGAATTCATCCCAAATTTTCAGGACGATATTCCAGATTTTCAGGAGGACTTTTATTTACGCACGGTACTGCCCAAACAGCATTTGCTAGTAACAGCTATCACCCCCCGTTAATTCACACCATGCAGACAATTTCCTGGAAGTCAAGGAACACCATTTTAAAGTGCACCAGGAACCTGGACCTGCTCCTGGGCTCTGAGTGTCCAAAACACAGGGCTCCATTGTCTGAGGAATATGACCATGGTTTACAACGTATTTAACAATAACTATTATCATTCTAAGGAACAAAACCAATGGAGCTCTGGGCTGTAGCAACCCTCCACCCCCCCCCCCCCCACCTCCCCCCCTGGGGACCCTGATGTATGAGATTACTATGTGTAATGGTGGATTTCCACTGTCGCGTAATTTTTTTACGTGCGTAAATAAAATTAGAGATGATGTATGGAAAACTTGCGTACACGTTTACGCAAGTCATTCATACATTGTCTCTAATTTTTTTTACGCACGTAAACGCACGTAAAAAAATACGCGACAGTGGAAATCCAACATAACACTTACCTGAGCATTTCTTATTGTTCTTGTTGTAAGCTCAGCAGGAATTGGTAACTTCCAAGCTTCATCAACTGATGGAATATTCCTGATAAGAAATAGAAACTGCTAGTAACGGCAGTTTTTGCAATTTAACAATACTGTAATTTACCGATATGAGGACTGTAGACCTGTGCATTAGCAGCACAAGCAAACCCCAATGCTAGGAACACAATCTAAAGGTTTTTTTTCAGGGAGGGGGGGGGGGGGGAATTCTAACAGGTATACTTTAAGATCAGGCAAAGACTAGTCCCTGTAACAACAGTGCTCAAAATTTTCAAAACAAATGTTCAGTAGTCATTCTAAAATTATAATAATAGTCCAGCATTGGCAAGCATTTCACTGAAGCTGGCTAGTGCAGCTACTTTGACAATACTTGTACCTCTGATCGTCATGCCATCAGCTTGCAAGTTTGATAAGTATTTATTCCACCCACAAGTGACTCAAAAAATAATACATTTGCGAGCGCCAAAATATTTCAAGGAGGTCTGAGTTTGAAGGCAACATGTCAAGCTTATCCTGTATGGCTTGACGGATGGCTTATCCATTGGCTGCTTGGTTTTAAAAACAATTGTTGTGAATTCCATCTATAAGAACATAACCTCTACATTTAGGGATATAACTACTTTCCTTCACTCTTCTCAATTTTTTTCTGCATCTCAGACGACTGGACAACCTCTAATTTCGAGCACTGCAACAAGTCATTTTGAGGTACAACAAGGGTTTTGAGAGACAATTTGCGGGAACTTGTCCCACAAATTCAAACCAGTTTGAATTGGTGGGACTATTCAGAGGAACCAAATTTGGGTCCCTGCAACTAGACTTTTTTTACAAAAATTTCTAGTTAACATTTTGGGACTTGTCCTGCGACTTGTTGCAGGGACTAGTCCCTTTGTGTGTGCGGACCTTTAAGAGAGTCGGGGATCAAGAAGTGAATAGATGACTGGGTTTAAGCACTGACTTTTTCTGTGTTTCTCCTTGCTGTGGCATCATAGCTAGTTGAGCCTGTAGTGCTTTGACACGCGCCTCAATTGTGCTGTCTGTTGCACCTGTGTAACAATCAATTATGGTGAATTATTAATAACATTGCCTGAAACTGCTACATGTACATGTACTTTTAACCAATCAGAGATACAGTGTAAACCAGGTCTTGCATTTTTCTTTTCAAAGAATGGCGAACAAAATAAAATAACTTTCAATGGAAGGCTTACTTAGCTTATAAAATTAGTAGGTCATTGCATTTATCAATATTTACAAACTTGTCTATATTTATCTTACTGGCAACATTTGACACTGTTAAGCTCTTGGAGTGCCTTAAATATTATTGTCATTTATTTATTTAGTATACTTAATATTTATTTTTAACACAACAACAAGACTGGAAACATATTTGAGTTAATCCCTGCATATCTTACCATATCTCCTGGCTGCACTATAACAAGCAATAGCATCACTAAAAGCAAAGACCAAAGAGAAGTAAATTGCATTACATTTATTTATATTAATACATTAATTTGGAAAAGTACTAATCAATGCATCACATGTTTATAAATGGTGTTACTACAATTGCATGTTGAAGCTATATCCTGGATAGTGTCAAGACGTGTTTGAGGAAGTTGATAAACCACATTCAGGGTTCGTACTCTTTTGAGCTATTGAAATTCCATGACTTTCCATGACCTTATCATGACTTATCCACGTTTTCCATGACCTAAAGTTGAGAATTGTCTAGGAAATCATCATTCATTTTGGTTACGTTTTTACAATTTCTTCACGAAAAACCTGATTGATTTTGTACTTTTTCAATAAACATAACTTTCCATGACTTTCCATGACCCACACTCAAATTCCATGACTTTCCAGGCCTGGAAAATGAAATTCTAGAATTCCATGACTTTCCAGGTTTTCCATGACCTGTACGAACCCTAAAATTACATTTATCAGGTAATTAAATATTCAATTTTCGAAGATTGACATCATTTGCCGGGTGATATAGTAAACAACCCATGCTTGCCTCAATAATTATGCTCTATTTTAAATTTAGTAACTATAAATATTATGCCAAAATAAATGAACATACAAGTATTTTTTGGCACCTTTCCTCCCCATCATCAACATAAAAATATTACGGGTACTATACATACAGACATAATTTTATTGATGACTTGTTTTGTAGGAAAGAGTCGTAAAAGTTATTTTATTACAAATAATGTCTTACATTGTACCTTAGCTGTTCACAGGCTTCATAAAGAATACCCAAGTCTGTCCATGCTGCGACATGTGTAGGGTCCAACTGGATGGCACACACATAGGCCTGTAATGCGTCCATAGGCTGATTTTGTTGCTGATACAAAACTCTACATGACAAAAAAGGACATTGTGAGACTTTTTATCTTACTGCCACACAAAACCACTGGTTCGTGTCAGGAGGGACTCAAGGAATCAATCAGTAACCATGACAACACTTACCCTATAGAGCACCAGGTGTCCGCATTGGCCTCTGACTTGTCAATAGCATGACGATAAGATGTGAAAGCATCATGCACTTTTCCTTGCATGGCATAACACCTTGTATAAAAGGGTAAAAAAAATTGATACAAAATACTCTTCTCCACCCTATTCCATTACAGTCTTTCCCGTAAAACAGTGAAAACCAGAAAAAAATTCTGGAATGTTTATTGTGTAGTGACTAATCGCAGCAAAGTTCAGGACACGCGAACAAACCTCAAAACCACAAACTAATGATCGTTGCTGTTTGCAGTTCACTATTCTCACACCTGATTGGCTTTTTCTTTGTAACACAATAACATTCCATAAACATTTCTGGTGTTCACGGTTTTACGGGAAAGACTGTAAATTAATTTAGATCTTAAATTAACCCTCCCAGGGTAGTAACACTATTACACGTATATTTCCAGGTATCTCATGTTACGGAGTAAAGAAGAGAAACAGGTAAAAAAAAATAATTCGACTAACCTGCCAATAAGATACCAAGCAGCACCACTATTTGGATCTGTCTCTATAGCCTTCAATAACAACTGAACAGCTTTCTCCATCCTGGATGTTCTATCTCCAAGGTGTTCCTTGTTGTAATACATCCAACCTTTTCAGAGATAAAAACCCCATTAACTTGTCGATAATAGCAAATTACAAAATGGAGGGTAGGTGCCAATTGAGAGCAACGCAGGCAATGAGCAAACAAGTGTGGTCAAAAGGCAAATAAAGAGGGGGTAACCATGGCAACCTCCCACGGGTCACCTCCCCCACTGAGTTCTCAGTGGAGAACAAGTATACTTACCTAGACACAGGAACCCACCATGAACCAAGAGGTGGGTGGGAGGGGGCAAACCCCAAGGCAAAGCAACAAAGCTAGACAAAGCAAAACCATGAGGGCGAAACTGCACAGAAATGGCAAAAACTACGCATGCCCATGAAGATCATCCGCTGGCCAACAGCAGATCTCCCAGTTAACTCTGATTATTGAAAATCTCATCTAAAGTCAAAATCAATCAACCTCCATTACACTATCAATTTATTGCTATAGTGTGGTTGTAAAACAATGCCATGTAAATATGTCTGGAAAGAAATGACGCTATCAAGCCAATAGAGTCTGAAAACTCACAAGATGCATTCAGGTTGAAAGAAAGGAAGGTTTTGTTTAATTTCAATATTAGATTTCATTCTGTCTTGCAGCAGAGATTGAGTATACGAAAGTCATGAAGCTTTCTGTTTGCTTTCCGATAATAAAGTGATAAAAGTTTTTAACTCATGTGACAGAGATTGGCACAGTGTGAGACGAAATTTAGCGACTGCAGGATCAGAGAGGTTGGAAACAAAGTGTTGTTACATGTAATATCCTGACTTGTTTTTCTTCTTTTATTGCACACCCATCAATATTTTCTTTTAAGAAAACCCTGTTAATATGACCACCTTGTTGATATGGCCAATGACCACATCCTGAAATCCCAACCTGTATAATCCTTTATAATTTTACCCCATCAATACAGCCACTCAAAGCAAATATGCATTCATAATTGCCCAAACAAATCAAATACTAACAATACTAACATGAACATGATGTTAAGTCAAAGAGGTCTGGGCCTTTGTTTTTGAGAAGGATGTGTACAGTCAAGTCTTTTCTTGTTTTGATTTTAAAATCTAGTTATGCTCATCAAAGTTCACTTGGTTAATATTGCATGCACGGGGTGAAGTGTTTGCATTCTGGATGTTTATAAAAGAATTTGCAGCTGATCAGAAGTGAAAAATAATGTATCTGTCAGGTCCAGTCATAAAATTTTACCCAACTCTGTCAATACAACCACCCCATTAATAAAGCCAAATTTTTATTTCCCATCAGGGGCTGTATTAATGGAGTTCCACTGTAAAATATGTACAAAAGATTTTACAATAATTATAATATAAGACTTAATACGATAATTAAAATGCTAAAAACAATACATGACTTATAATACTGAAGCAACTAACAAGGATGCAATATTATAAATAGTACTTACTTACAATACATAACTAGGCTAATATACTGTAAGTTACAAGAAAATGCAATATGCCAAAGCTGAGATTAGGAAAACAATTTTGTTAGTGATATTCTGCTATTAATATGGCTACCCTCTGCAACAAGTATCTTGACACTGCACCCTTCTCCAGCCAGGAGTATAAATAGGTGATGGTAAAATTCTTAGGGCAACCTGACAAAGTGCTGGTGGACATTTTACAGTCCCTAAAGTACACTGGCATACCCAAGGAAGTACCATATTTACTCATGTATTAGTCAACCTTGTGTATAAGTCGACCCCCCAACTTTGGGGCCAAACATTTCATTTATAGGTACAGATTGTATTGGAAAACATACTGTATTTCTTAGAATTATCGTTCAGGAACTATGGATAAATGAAACAATCACAGCAAGTTTCAATATGAAGTTTTAATATTCTTGTGTGTCCACAATCGTTTTAACAACACATGTACATGTGGGCTTTTTGTCCATAATTTTTGAAACAGGCTTACAAAATCAAACTCACTAATTCCAGACAAACCTTTCTAACTTTGGAAGATGGAATGCAGCTCTATGTGTAGCAAGCAGGCAAAACGCCAAAGAAGGTCAAGAATCTGAGAAAGATTCGAAAAACGAAAGTGCCATGCTTGTTTGGAAAACTTGGTAACCAAGCTACAAAATCGGTCGAGTATTGGTAACTGATGACTGCACATGCTTTCTTCATGCCAGGTTACTAAGCAGGGAGTTCAAAGCGAGAAAGAAAGACGGCTTTGTTGCGCTGGAAATGACAGTTCTTTATTCCGAAATTGTGCCAGGGAGTATCTTCAACACTCAGGTCAACATATTAAAGAAGATATATTTGAAAGCATTTAAACTTGAACTGCTAATTTAGACACAGACTGCTAAGCAAAGGACTTCACGTTTTGGTGTCATTGTTTATAAGATGTTTTACATAATTATAATGACAATTGTTATGCTAATTGTGCAGAATTTATTTTACCGGTGCTTGGGTCTCAGTTTTTGACTCTTTGTATAAGTCAAGGGCGATTTTTTGGACTGATTTTTAGGTCATGAAAGGTCAACTTATACACGAGTAAATACGATAGCTTGCAGTTGTTTCATGCTACAGAAACTGGGATTAAGTGCTGTAAAGTACTGCAAATAGAGGTTTGATCGCAGTTCATTATTAGTTGTAAACCAGCAGCTGTGGAGAGTGGACTTACCCAGTTGTTTGTATGCATTAGCCCTGACAGCATTGGGTGCATTGGGGGTCTCTATGATAGTTTCATACATTTCTTGTGCTAAATCACACTTGTTCTGCATCTCAAAAAGGTGACCCAGATGAAAACGAACTGAAATCCACAAGAACACAAACAATAAAACATGGGGAAAAAATTAAGTAAACATGTAACTACACAAATGTGAGTTAAAAACCCTAGCCTTACATATGCAGACGCATGTACCAGTTTCTGATAAATTTCTGCATATTGAGAGAATTATTCAATAAGTACTACACCATATGCATCCATCCCTGAAGCATGACAAATTTAGCACGTAGTTTGACTCTCAAAACCGTGTATGGTTTTGTCTGATTTCGTGTCACTGTGGATCAGTGAATCATGCATTAATATCTTGAGCACTCTAAAGCAACTCCTGGGAGAACATTCAATCCAAAATTGTTAAATTTTCTTTTTCCTAGCAGACTTTCATCAAAGTGGGGTGGAAAATTTCTAAAACATCAAGAGCTCGTGTACGAAACTTGATCATATCACACCAAAACGTTGTCAGCTTTGCGACATAACCGTAAACACTCCATTGGTCAAAAGTGAGACGTAACCAGACAAAACATTGGCATTTTAAAAGTAAACAATGCGTTAAGTTCATCACGCTTTAAGGATGGACACAAATGGCTGTATACAATGCAGCATAAACTTACTTTCAACTTTAGAAAGTGAGCAGGGACTGGAATCCATTAGAGCCATCTGAAAGTGCTGCGAACAAAACAGAACACTTCCATTACAATTCAAAAGTCATCTGCTTACTAAATCAACAAAAAGGTCAAACAAGCATCCCACTGCCACTGCTTAGCAAAGTTTGCGATATAGCTACCCAATAGCAAGTTCGAATCCAAGTTTAAGACAGTTGTCTGTTTACTTACTCTAATATATTTATTTCACTGGTGTCTTCGAAAATAGAGGATACTACATGGCCACGCACAGACATGAAATTTCTCTTCGAGTGTTGGAAGATAATTCACGAGTGAGAGCAGCAAACGAGTAAAATGTGTTTCAACACGAGAACAGAAATTTCATGTTTCCAAGTGGCCATGTACGTGTAATATTCTACTTATACAATGTAATATAAACACCAATGAAATTCCAAACTTCTCACTTTTGCTGCAAAACCATAGCGTAGCATAACCATAACAACAGTGATATCTTCACATGTGAAGTGTCGTGATCTGATCTTCATTTTTTTGTGTGAAAGCTCACCCGTATTTCACTGCTCTTTATGTAATAAAGACACTTACTTTGATACTTGCTTCACAGCTGCCTTGTGCTTTGAATATAATTCCCAACCTGAGGTGAACTTCATTGGAACAATTAAAGCTGGGATCAATATAAAGCACTTGCTGGAAAATCTTTATTGCCCTGTTTGAAAAAAAATTCCATCTGTGTTTAACGCGAATTGTATTTTGCATATTAGTATAATTATACAAAGTCTTAACAATAATAAAAGATTTGCTCAACTTCAATTATGTGTACACGTGCACAAAATATTCAGCACAAATTATTACACATAATTATGCATGATAAGATGTATGCATGTTTTAGTGTACAAGGGACAAATGGTATACATAGGATATTCTTTATGTTATGATTGTGGCCCAGTTTTACCCAAGTTGTACAATTTCAGGCTTCGATAAAATTTACAGTAGGCAGCCAGTTTGAGCAGAACAAATGACTATACAGTAGGTTTTTGAGAATCTTTTTAAGCAAAGTACCTGACATTGCGATATAATCACCATCCGGTAACCATCCGAACTCCAGTGATCACTGGCTTCGTTTGAAACCCGATGTATATTATAATACAATAAAACTATAATTATTTACAACATAGAAAGAGCCATTCCTTGAAATAAGCCCTCTGCGCTAATTTATGTTAGCATGATCTTACCAGGGATATGCAGAGAAATTAAAATACACAATCCCTAAGCCATAAAGAAATGAAGCATCCTGAAAAAGACACAAAACAACAAAACAGACCAAGTTAAAAGATGCACTTAAAAAACCTGACAATATTCACTAATATTGAATATCATGCAAAGATTAGGCACAAGGCTATTTTTAGCTGCAGCAAATTAAAGTTCATAATTCAACACAAGCATCAAAATGGAACACTTCACAGGTAAGAGACAGATTGTGACCAATCACATGTAGTTTTACTTCCTCAGTAGAAGTGCATAATATACAATGTAGAATAATTTTTTGATGTTGAAGCTTTCATTAATAACTAATATTAGATAATAAATATGGCACTTAATATAATTTGTACAGCTGAAACATTTTTAGTGGCTTTTAAATTTGTAAACCACAACACCAGTTAAGATGATGGCATCATTTACATTGAAATCAAGTTACTAACAGAGAATGGCAAGTATAAAAACAGAAGGTTGCCACAGTCTAAAGCCATAGTTTTGAAAGGAAAACCATGATTGAACAAGTACCTGCCATTATAATTATAGTTATAATTGCACACAATTTAAAGATTCATGTATCACAGCCAAATTAAGACAGTTTTTTTCACTTTTGCATTTCTGTATTAATTGTATAAGCTACATCTGAGCAAAGCAGTTCCCAAGGAACAATTTAATTTTCAAAATCGAAGACCAGCAATGAAATATTAAGAACCAGAAATATTTGGCCTCTGATTCATAGTCTGTATATACATGCATTGCAAATAAGTTGGTCATCCGTAAATGTCACATGGCATTAAATGCAGGAATGGCTCCGGGACACTTTGACTTTGACTTTTTCGTCTAATAAAGAGAAAAAACAAAGTCAATTATAAAAGCACAGCGGTGGGATCGATCCTGGGTCACCCAGAACACGAGCTATTCCTACTAACCACTACACTACTGAGGCCCGGCTGCCGAACACCGAAAATTTTAAGATTTTATCGTGTTACCCTTACCATTCTTGAGAGCTAACCACATAACCACAGTGCTTAGTAGGCCAACGGGAATGCAAAAGTAGGCTAACCGGATTGCTTAATAGGCTAACCGCAGTGCTCATGCAGTAGGCTAACCGGATTGCTTAGTAGGCTAACCGCAGTGTTATAATAGGCTAACCAGGGTGATTTTGTAGTCTAATTTAGCTAACCAAACTCGTTCCCAGTGCATTCCAAGCCAGGAGCCATTCCTGCAATTAAGCGCTACTGTGAATGTCGACCAGGATTTTCTCACAGCTGATAAAATCCCAACCATGAATAATTTTTTTTGTCTGGTTTGTTAATTTTGTGCTTACATGTAGCTACCAAAAACACATTTAATCAATTTTCTTTTTTGATGAAATGGACTCAAAAGTTAAAAAAGTCTGTTGTTACCGGAAATTAGCATTCGCCAAAGGCGATGTGAATATTGGTGAATATTTACTAATACAAAGACAAGGCAAATATTCCCAGTGTTCACTGAATCTGAGGCAAATAATCTTTTTTTTACTACATGTAGAATTATAATTATTTTCAAAGTTGAATATCAAGATCTGCAAAATATAGAACAAGAGTGGAAGCAGCAAACACAAGTACAGTGCTGGCATGTACACGTGCAAGCCAGCCCCTATCATTCATTGTATGCGAATCAATAAATTTAAAAAATAATACATTTTAGGCGTTAAAATGGAACAAAAGACATACTAGTTTTTACAAAAAAGACATGCATATGGTAGGTACCTTATTGTTTGATTGTTGGTGACTTATCACCAGTGGTGATCATGCACCATTTGTATTTGAGGAGTAGCTCTGGCCCAAAGAGAAATAAATTTCAGGCAGTCGATCTGACACAGTTTGTCCTGGCCATGTGGCCAATGAAACTTTGTGATCATGATGATTTTTTTTATCTAGAGCCCTTGGTAATCATTTTTCTGAAATTCTCAGTGTTTTTAATATCTTGACTTTGACTGATTTTTCAGCGAATGAACGGAAATTTCACTCAGCTATATTTGTAGGATTACTGCCAGTAACCTAGCCTGTACTGTAGACATCGCCCAGTGTTTAAACCTAGTGTTTATTCAGGGTCTGGCATTTATAAAACGGATATTTTTCATTACTTTTGAAAGCCTTTTACTTAAAATTTACAGTAGAAAAAAAACCACTTTCATTTTTAGTCAAAACACTGAAAGGAACAAATCACATGTGGTGAATGCTAAACTTCGCGGTTGATGATTGAGGGAGAAAAGGGATAAATATAAAATTTTTGTGCCTAGTGGCTTGTGAACCTAAATCACTCCACATATTAATCAAGGAAATGTTGTAGAAATTTTACCAAATTCAGATTTTATAAAGTAATGTTGGACCCCAAATAAACACAGCACAGGGGAATTTGTTTATAACTTGATGTGATAGATCCAGTGTTTATTTGAACCCAGCATCTGATAGACAAAATATGGCATTCACCACCTACATGTAGCATGGTGTATGTAGTGCCATATGCCAAGCTGCTCAGGCCATTAACCCCATTCTTGCATTCGCCTATGGAATATTCACCTATGGGTGTTCTGTACTAATATGTAATATACCACATGAAATGTAAAAAGAATTCCAAGTAAAGTGCAAAATGATACGATTTCCGACCACACTTTTTCTTTTGTCTGACCAAAAAATGGTGAAATACTTCAAAAAGACAGGATTTGCAGCCCACATGTAAGAGTCTACAGACTTGATTGCTAATTCTAAAGCTAATTCTTCAGGGGCAAGATGTCAGTGATAATAATCATATAAACCACAATTTGTCTATGCCAACTCTTCCAGAGCTAATTTTCCAGCTAAAGGAGAGCTCACAGGGCTCGAAATTAACTTTTTCGTTCGGGAGCCAGCTGGCGACTAACGGAAAATTTTTGGTCGCCAGATCGTAAATTTTGGTCGCCAACTTATTTTATATATAACTTACACAAGAAAACGGTTCATACTTAACTTTGTATGCAAGAAAAGCCACAATTGAAGAGCGAAAACAATTAGAAAAAACACGAGTAACAATTTGTTATAAACTACCGTTGTTCTCAGGTGATATGTCTGTGGTCCGAAGGTGATGGTTTTCGCCATAAACATTTGAAATGAAGCGAAGCATAAAACGTTTTAAGTCCGTAGTTTTCATTGCGAGACAAGCACCGGTCCTTGTGTATTTTCCCTTTGCTACTTCTTCCAAAAGCAGTTCTTTACTTTCGACTTGCTTACCTCGACTCAACCTCGTTCCCAGCGTCTCTCATCTTCCCGCCCCCCAAGAGAGAGCGAGAGAAAGATGAGAGACGCTGGGAACTAGGTTGACCTCGACCCTTTTCGCTGCCGACAAACAACGCCATGCTTGGCCCAGGCCCCTACACAACCACATTCCTCGTACCAGTCTCCAACCGGGAGGAAATAAAAATGGGCTCAGTGCAGTTTTTAGGTCTTCGTTTCATTTTAGACAGAACGTTTTAGGGAGTTATTACGGAAGCACCTCTTGAATTGAATCACTATCTTCTTAAGTTAAAGTATTAACAAACGCTAGGAACTATTCACTCTGGTACTTTTTTTTTCTTTTTCTTTCCGTTTATCAACCACCTTCTTTCAGTCAGTTTTGCAGGTGTCCGCCTTCCAACTGGCAGGTGACAAGTTCTCCAAAATGCCTTACGTTTAGGGTACCGTTTTCTTGGTGAAGGTCCCGTAAAAGTTTCAAACTCATTACTGTTAATTTTATACGACAATAAATCTTCAAGAAGCCTTCAAAAGATATTTGAGTACCACAACTTAAAATAACACCGTGTACGGTACACATCATTATTGTACTTTTTGGGCATCTCTTTAAATGCATGCAGCAATTTTCCTTTTGTATGATTGTCGATTGTCTAGGCTACCGTCCCTTGACCACAAAAAGTAAACAGGTTTGTCAAGCGTATCAACTCGGGGCTTTAACGAGTTCATAATTAACGGGCGAAACCTGAAGTTGACTTCGGGATGCAAGGAATAAACTGGCCTCCCGATCACTGATGCTAGCGCCATCATGTGAATTAATGATGCCCACTGTTTATCCTCACATGTAGCCACTGCTTCGGCCTTCACTGCATCAATTGTCGTTCCGCCGTCTGTAAGAACTCTGTCGCCACTCGCCGTCAAAGCAACCGGAAATAACACTGATTCCGAAATTTCTGTAAGCTCAGCAGTTTTTTTAAACACTTCATGAGTCGTATAATACTCGGCATGAAAATAAAGTTCACTTGCAACAAGAAGACGTAGAGAGTTACTTCGTGATTCATCTCCACATAGGCTCAGCGAAGTAGAATTGTATAAACAATTACCATTTCCTGTTGCTTGCAGTGCAACGCGATGTCCAGTCTCATTTGCATCACCAATGTCTGGAATTAAGCTAGTTCCTAGAGTATCCTTCGGCAGTTTGGTGAAATCTACTTTCCCTACATCGACAACTGATGAAGGATTCAAAGTCTGGATTAACCTTTGGGCTGAATCTTCATCATCTGCACGTAAAAACTCACGCAATTCCCTCAACTGATTTGTATCTGCCGCCATATTTTCGCGCCAAATGAAAGCACATGGTGTTGAAGTGCGCCTGCGATCACAGTTTCGGAAGAAGCCGCTGAAACAATATGGCGCGCTGTATAAAACACACTGTCGACGTACGCGTGTCGAAATACAATCAATTTTTACGATTTACTTATAAAATTCAGACATAATTTTAGTGTGGACGGAAAGGTGAGTTGTATACTAGCTACCATATCTGAATGATTTCCTAATACAAAGATTTAAGACCAAAAGTTGTGTCGTGGTTTTCTTTAGTTATCGGACAAAATGCGAGTCGCCAGCTGGCGACTAGTTCTGAAAACTTAGTCGCCAGTGCTAAACTTTTGGTCGCATTGGCGACCAGTGAGTCGCAATTTCGAGCCCTGGCTCATGACCAGCTGAAATTTCATTGAACGCAAAGAATAATCTTGGAGGTACACGGGCCTGAAAGGCCGGCTGAGCTTGTTAATAATTGCTTCTTGCTTTAGTAGCTACATCCCTGCTCTTCTGGGTCATACAGGAGTCTCCTGGTTACAGACCAAATCTCCCAGTCTTCTGTATGTACTGGTCACTAAATCACTCAAATGAGGGAAAAATTAATACTTGAAATACGCTAGCAATTTGTGGTCGACAACATTTTTTGGCAAAAAAATAAATATATGTTATTTGCTGGCTGGGAGGTCCGTATAGTAAAAAACTGTGACCACAGTCTTGAAAATGCTGCCCGAAGCCACAGGCCGAGGGCAGTATTTCCAAGACGAGGTCACAGTTTTTCACTATGCAGACCAACCCTTAGCCAGCAAATAACTTATTTATTTTTCCTACTTTTGGAGCAAGAAATCATAGTGTTTGAAAATGTTTGTCCACGCGTGCATCCAATAAAGCCAATTGACGAAAATCATTTTGTTTGATGCTCAGAACTTTACACTGTAGCACTTTACACTGCCAAAAAATGGCTTTGCCACAATGAACCATAACCTTTGAAAATTTCAAGAAAACAGATTACAAAAACTGGATAAAAGCAAGTCTAAGCCATCATGGAAACAATTTGAACTGAAAATTGTTTGTGGCTTGTGTCAACATTCTTTTTTTTCTCTGAATGAAAAGCACTTAAAGGCACATTTTCTAGAGCTCTACAAACACTTTGATTCTAACAGCATTTATGTTGATAGACAGTTGGCAAATTTCGAAAGAAAAACTCAGTGAACTGTACATGTATAATAAGGCCGAGTGCATGGCAAAATATATTGCAAGAATTAATTTCACTGTTGTTTCCTTTAAGCCATCTCATCTTCTTGAAAATGAATGGTAGAAACTGAAATTCCGTTTTAGCAAACAGTAGCACAGAAACACGATGTTTTAAACGCAAACTGGACTCTGGAAACCGGTATGAAACTGGTATGAAAATCAGTGCAAATAAATAAACAGCGATCGACAAACCATGGCCGTAATTCAGCTCTAAATAAAAAATGAAAACTCGCCTTTTGGAGAACTTCAAGACCTTTAATTCCACTGCTAATTTTTCCTTTTGGTTACAACGGTTGGTGAGCAACCATATTGATTTTATTGTGAGCAAAACTATCATGAGTTTCTTCATCTCGCCGCAAGATTTTTGGAAAATCCGGACCACGCTAAGAACCAATCAGATTGCAGGATTCGTTACTGTGCCCTCTCGGAAAATAATAAGGACCTTTATTTCACAACTGATCAAGGTAATCAGAGGTTGAATAACTAAAATCAACCAATCAGGTTGCTCTGTTGCTGGTCCAACATTTTACTAAGCTATTGGACCAGACATTGTCCCAAATGATTCTATATGTAATTCTGTATTGTAAATATGGCTTAAAACATAAAGCGACTGGCATCAAAAACCATCGCAACAACATTAATTTGTCATTTTTTCAAATCAAAACACCCAGTGAGTGCTCGGTCAGAATCCTATTCTTCTCGATCCTGTCCACTTTTTTTTTCAGTCGTGTAATAAATCTCTTGTTAACCAAGCTCACTTGGACTGTACCAGGAGAATATTGACTGCTTGGTCTGTGAAGACCTTGGCTCGATATTCTACCAGTAGGGTCCTTGCGCTTGGTTAATAAGATATAAGGTGTATGTATGTCAAATGAACACACGTTTTCATTTTTAAAATGCCACAAAAATTGTTCAGGGTGTACATATTTCAATAAACTCCTCGAGCTTGCTAGACACTACACTGGCTGAAGAAATGATTGAGACAGATTGATTGCTTGATTGATTGATTGATAGATTGATTGATTGATTGATTGATTGATTGATTGATTGATTGATAGATTGATTGATTGATTGATTGATTGATTGATTGATTGATAGATTGATCGATCTTGATGGATTGATTGATTGATTGATTGATTGATTGATTGATTGATTGATTGACTGATAGATTGATTGATTGATAGATTGATCGATCTTGATGGATTGATTGATTGATTGATTGATCTTGATGGATTGATTGATTGATATTTACAGCCTTCATATATAATCATTTACAAATTGTGAGTTGTCAGTTTAGATAGTAATGTACAGGAGTGGAAAACCGTGAAAAGAAACACTCACTAAAATGACCCTCCGCAACAATACAGTATGTACAACAACTTGTTCTCCATAAAATTCAATACAAACTAAAAAGCATTTGCACAATGAGGATGTTTACATCGTCAGTTTGTGATATACATGTACTCAACATTATTATTCAACAAATTGTCAGGTTGCCTACATACATGTATGGTCATTGTGCTCTCAATATCCGTCAACTGCTACTAACGGATATTCTGCTATAAACGTAAGTTACAATAATTTGGTCTAAGTCTTGCAAAACGCCACATAATGGCAACTTTTCTAGCAGGTAAAGGCACTTTGTTGACAATTTGTTGAATAACATTGCCTGATTTTAGCCAACTCGGCCTACGGCCTTGTTGGCTAAATATCAGGCGATATTCCGCGCGATTTCACAGGATAATTGTTAATTATTTACATTTAAAGTACACAAAATGGCCAGTTTCATCCTCACTCACCACTAAATATTATTTTAATTAGTGAACAATAAATTGTTTTCAATTGGTCTTCAATAAAAAAGTTGTCATAATGTTGCTATTTTGAAATGATAGTATAGTAATCGTACTTTGTTTCTCTAGTTTGAAATGATATCCAATATACAATAAAAAACAAATGAAATAAAATTTGTACAAAATTTTGAAATTTCATGTGAAAATTAAAACTAAGATACATGTATATACAAAAGAAATTTCATAGAAAGGACAAATATTAATTATAAAGAGCATCTTGAAGAATCCCCTTTATAATCCAAAACAAATTAATATAAAAGTTTAACAAACTGCATAAATCGCTAAATTGACAATAAAATTTAGGGGATTTTCCCTGAGCATGATATCAATGGTAAAGTTTCCGCTCTGATATTTTTCTTCTACTAAAGAGCTTAAAATTGGAACAAGAAAAATTTGCTTTTCAATTATTTATGAACTCAAATATCCTTTGTGTAAAGTCGTAGAACGGACGGTCGAGTACAACACGGCTACATACGAGTGAGACAGACAGCGAAATACTCAAACCAAGTCAAAGATATATTGAGCTTGTATGGCGACAATTTCTCGCCGTTAGCGTTTTATAAATGCCGAGCATCATCAAAAAAGGTTCGATCTCGTGTTGAGCTGTGGTTTAGACGAAATTTCAACTCATCGACTACATCATGGTCGCATTTTGAAGTCTAGCAAAACGAAAACAAAAGGACCTCTTCAGTGAAACAACACACAACATGAACAATCCACTGTTACAATTTCTATTTACATAACCTAAATGAAATCTTCCCAAGCTTTTGCAGCTTCTAGCGCCATATCTAATACATTAGCGTTCATTTGTAAGCAAGATACAACCATCACACATGAAATTAAGTTGCATGCAATCATTGGCAGCTAACAACTGCGTGAAAAATTACAAATATTACCTTCCAATAATCAACTTGTTGAACGTTGAAGAACTTCTGGTAGGCTGAAAGAGCTGAAAATGAAATGCAGGACACGTTGAAAATCCTCAAATCGAAAATACATATACAATAATCTTAACAGCTAAACTACTACACTCAGAATAAAGAAACCTTCAATCTCCCTTCTAGATACCATTCGAGTGCACAGAGTACGCGATAGCAGAAATGAGCAAGGTTATTTCAAGTTTGTACCCTTTTGATCCAACTACGTCAAATTACATAATAGATTATGCCTGTCTCTTTTTAATAAAACCCGTCAATACGTTTGATTTTGCCTGCAGCACAGGAATTTTACCGTACCTTTTGGAAAGTCTTCAAGCAACAGGTTAATATGACCCAGTTTGCAGAAAGTGGAGGGATGGACTCTCTTGCCTTCTTGTTTGAGCTCTTGCTCGAAAAAGGTTACACCCTAAAAGAAAAAGCAAAGTGTAGCGAAACACAACGACCCAAGTAAACTGATTAATTACTGCAAAATTCATGCTTCTGCTCCACGTAACCTCGCGTAATTATTCGCTTAGCAAACAATTAAAATACTCCCAGCGAAGTGTCACCAAAGGCTAGCGCCGAAGATCTATATAACGACAGAGTTCATAAACTTTGCACAAAACTTACAGCGTAATAAGTTTCTAAACTTTCGTCCTTACCTTCAACAGCAATGATTTGTGGTTCAGATCGGGCAAAGGTGGATCTCCAATGGGGTCTTGAATTCGCAGAAATCCGTACAATCGGCTAAAGAAACGAGACATATTAGTTCGATCAGCAAAAGCCAGCCAAACGAACACCAGACACGAACAGGCACATTCAAAACCTAACCTGTCATAATTCGATAAAATCTCCTTTTCTCGATCGCTCAAGACATCTACCTGGGAAACCATTGAGCATATTACAGGCCAAGTTCGCCAACTTTAACAATTTCGGCCTACAAATAACCTACACGAGTGACAGAACAAAATTCAAGCACACAACAAAAACAAAAGGCCAGATAGACGGTTTGACTGCACAGGGATGTCGTTCGCGTAAACCATAGGTTTTTCAGCAGCTTTCACCGCGGTAGGCAACCATGACCTCCAACCAAGCACTTTAAACTACTAAATCCGTAAATTTCTATATAAAAGAAACGAAGGTTTCATTGTCGAAATCATTGAAATGCAAGGAAAACTTGTCTACACTGGAGGGGTAGGAGCACGCCGTGGCGTCCACGAATGCAATTAACCAATCAAAAGCCACTGTTCTGATCACGTGGGGGATTCCATGAACCACGCATTCGCGTGAAGGAAGTGCCCATTCGCGCTTCATTCGCGCACTTCACATTCATTAACAAAGATCGAAGACCAACGAACTTCCTCCACAGAATTTATCTTCTTCTTTCAAATGATTGACCGAGCCACGAACAACCAATATCTATGATTTCTACGGAAAGCGTGTTGTTTGCGGCCATGGAACATTTATTGTCATGCAAAAATTGTATTGGCCTTATCAGTGATTTTGAAAATAGCTTTCTTCGCTGCTTTCGTGCTTTTTTGCATATTTTAAACGCGCGCAACTTTCGTGGTTCATAATGTTGAATAACTTTAATACCGTGTTTCATTCTGAAAGGAACAATAAACAAATTCGCAAATAAATAGTGTTTACATCGAAGGGAGGGAAAGCCTGAAAATTGAGAAAATAGTTCTATTTCAAAAATAGCTTACCTCGCGACACAGATAGCTTATATTGTGAACCCGCGTGAATCACTCCGTAAATAATCTTTTGTCAGGCAAGATAAAAAGAGACAAGGTAAAATACGCAGGGCTTAATTCCAAACTAAACCGTCATGAAATTAATGTATGAAACCTCGCTTCACATCAAGCTGTTCAAGCGACTGGAATATTTAGCGAACGTCTGGGAATTTTTAAGGTCATTCGCGCTGTTTATAATCGCACGTGCTTTAATCAAACATGAGAATTTATCAGTATTTTTGAGGTATTTTTACTTCGCCTCGGTTCTACCCCGAGGCTATTCCATGAACTTGGCCTCCATTTTAGCTCATTTTCATACAATAAGTTTAAAGTTCGCGGTTATATTATAAAACTGACCTCAACAAAACCATATTGCTATTCCTGGACTAAGACAATTTTTAAAAACATTCAACGCAATTCGATTGCATGTCTCAAACCGATCGCGTGACTTCAGGTACACACAATTTTTTTTAATCATTTGTTATTATTTTTCCCCACATTTAAGGTAGGAGGTAATGTTTTAAAGGTGGATTTAAACAGCTTTGATGTAGCGTGGCCATAATTTTTGTAGATCACACACGAGCCGCTCGCATGCTTTTGACATAAGCAAACGACAAAGTCATCATTTAGACACGCAAGCTTTTCAATTGCAGTAATGTCAACTGCTAAATATAATCCTCTGCTTGTATTTCGCAACAAATTACTGAAAAGGGAAAGTAATTAATGAAAACTTGACCCTTTTTTGAAAAGAAAAAATCCGTCGGTTTCAGCGTGCGGTTCGTTGCGCTAGTTGTATTCTTGGTTTTCATGTGACGTCATAAAATTCTGAAATCAAAATTCGCTAGGCCTACTAAATTTTCGTTGCCATTAGGTGCAAGGATAACTAAAAATATATCTTTTCGCAAATTTTCAGCTCGATAGTACCCTTGGTTTTGAAAACAGAGCATCTTGAATATTCGTATGTGACATCAAGCTTAGAACCGTGACAAAACTGTTTTGTTTAGAAAAAGCGCATCCTTTCGATTTTCAGATGTTTGAACATTTCAGATATAATAGGTGATGTGTAAGTATAATAGCTCATGAGCTAAAAGTAGTCGCTATTAAAGCACAACTGAATTCCAGATGCTATCGCGTATGGCGTCTCCATACTATTAAAAGTAAGCTTTGTAAATTTGCGTGGAACGTTTCGTCAAATAACTCACGAACGGAACACCGCACAGGCCTGAGACTCAAAGAAAATTTTTATTTGTTTATCATCTACACTCTCTCAAATTCGAAGCTTCTGAAGTTGAATTGTTTTGAATTTAGTTTTTGATAGCGTGACAGTGAAAACCATCAATCTTGCTTTAGTCACGGAAACTGAATAAGTCGAATCGCAGGCTATCATAAGCCTGTGATACAGCAGATTTTCAGATTCATTTTATAATAATCTCGTTAAAATTCCAACGTTGCCGCTACAAAAGTGGAAAAATTCTCCCGAAAATCTGTTCACAGATTTAAGTTAGTACCAACGATGAACGCTGTTTAGAAAAACCTGACTCTTTTTCCAGCGCAAAAATGTCGTGATCGAGATGTTCACAGAATCATTCAATGCAGGTACAATGTTCAAATTACTATTTTTTTTAATTTTCAGAACCACTTACCTGAGAGCCCTAACCAAGCCGAAGAATTTCGAACTTCACCAAGGAAATAACTGCGAGTCTATATATAAAGAGTCAGTGTCGAACTTGATAACTGATTTCCAGTCAGTGAGGCCAGTCGCATTCTGGAACTTCGGATTAGAGTAATTATGGACTCTGTTGTAAATACATATCGGACGGAAAACACAAAAGGAAATTAGATCAAAAATAAAAAAAAATGAAATTTTAGATGTCGAAAGCAATTTGGATTTTCCGTGGAGGGTTTCATGTCCTTTACTTCCGACATATTTATTCATAAGCTGCAGAACAGGACTTTGTTGGCGGCAAATGCTCGTGTGAATATTGGCCATTGTCACTTTGTTAACCGCTCATCCTCCCTTTACTCGCGGGTACAGGGTGGCACATCGAATATCGAATAAGGAAATTAATTAGATATTATCAGCAATTTATTATCCGAAGTTGTGATAACGGTATATTGATGCACACGGTATATATAACTAAGCGGTATAAATTTTATAATTACTTTATACCAGAAAGTAAGTTTTGTACGGGGATATGGAGTTAAAGAATTCCATATGCTAAGTTCCTGTTTAAGTGATAATTAATTGTTCACCCGTATGGAGAAGTCCATGATGGCAGAAAGCGACTGTGTTCGATAAACATGAGCGAAACACAAAAACGACATCTGGTATAAGCAAAGTACTCTATCAAGGTAAATGACCACTGTAAAATAATATTTACACTTTTTACAGTCCTGATATTCAGTTTAAAAAATTTATCTCTATCTATTCAAAACAAGGCCAAAACTTTACCAACCTCGACAGACTTTCTTCGTAAGATTATAATTTGGTTTTATCAACTGTTGATAATGTGAATTGGCCACCGTAAAGAGATTCGAGAGCTGACGTTTCGAGCGTTAGCCCTCAAAACGTCAGCTTTCGAATCCCAGTTGATAAAACCAAATTATATTGTTATACTTCCCACCGACGCAGCACCACAGTTTCTTTAGAAACCTACCCCTTTTCTTTGTAAGATGGTCGTTATTCAATCGTACAAGTGCCAGATACTTGCAATAGCGTTTGTACGTGTTATTTGGCGTGAAATCGTTTCCTTCTATCATGCACGTCTTAAAGGGCGGCAGAAAATGTCACCTTTACGTGATTGGGAAGCAGGGCTGAAATGTTGTTCTGCCTGAATAGCTCACCAAGCCTATGTCTGTCTACCGTACGCCAACGTATGAAGTGCTTTGCAGCACGAATTCACCGTTTTGAAAGTAATGCGGGTTCATAAGACCTCCGCGAATTGAAAGGTCATGGCAAACTTATGTTTTTTTTTCGAAATGCCTTGATAATTAGCGAATGAAAGACGACAGAAAAAAATTGTTGTGATTTAGTTGCTTTCCGTTTTACTTCCTTTTGCCCAAGGCTATATGAGTCATGATATGGGTCATGTTAACCTGGATATTTGCGTTTACAGTGTGTGGTGTATTTAGTCATGCATGCATAACCGGAAAATTCAAACGCCATTCCAAGTTGTATACGTCAAACATGACAAATAAAACTTCAATGAAATACTAGTAGAATTTTAAATATATGTGTCGCAGCTAGTAATGAAACAAACAGCAACAGAATAATTTTCTTGCAGTTGTGATTCACAGAAAGAACGCAGTAACTATCTTGTGACTAATTTTCTTTGTCTAACTATATAGCAAAACACTTCACGCAGTAATCACAGTAAAAACACCCCTCTGTAACAGACCCACTGAAACGCTTCCCAGTGGATTATTTTCCCCTGCCCAGCGGAAATTTAGTCTCCCCAGTACCCAGTGACTGTGCGGTGTGACCCAGTGTATTTTGTTTGCAAAAAATAATAAGAAATAAGCAAAATAAAACAGAAAACGAGCGGACCCAGTGGGAAATTAGCTAATCCGGTAACTTTTTCCCGAAAACCCCGTGAGGATAAAGATTCCACTGGGTCTGTTACAGAGGGGTGTAGTAAAATTCCAAGCCAGTAACTTCCTTTTCGAAACCCTAAAGAAACGAAAGACATTTCGAAGTAGTTCTACTCCGTGACCGCCGAGGCTCGATGTGCCTGTATTATTTACGGATTTGGACGCAGTTTTTAATACTTGGCAGATGGACAATTATTGAGTTTCGGAAGGAACTGAAAAGATAGAAAGAATTTCTTTTCGTAGGAAATTAAATTGAGCAGTTCGAATTCAAATGAACAGCGACGGCAGTGCAACTTCCTGACAAATTTCTCAGTGTCGGTCGTCTAGTACACAACTGAAATGACTAAGTGATATAAATAGGTTGCCCAAGCGTGCAGCAAGGTCAAATAGCAATGCCCTTTTAAGTTTATTTATGGACTTGCTAAACGATCTGGCATTTTGTAGAATCTGATTGTTCTGTAAATGACAATGGCCGTTTTCACTAACACTGGAGACGAACAAATCGTGTGGACGGACAAATATAGAGCTTGCCACAAGTTGCTCGGCAACTTTTCGTATTTCGAGCAACTTTTTTTGTTTCGAGCAAGTTTTCGGAGCAGCCTTTAGTGCTTTAATAGACCAATTTCGATATTTTAAAATTCAGCCTAACAAAACAGACCTCAGCACGAGGCTCCAGGGTATAAATTATAGAGGGGTGAGTTTCTAAAGAAACTACTGTGCTGCGTCGGTGGGAAGTATAACAATATAATTTGGTTTTATCAACTGGGTTGATAATGTCAATTGGCCACCGTAAAGAGATTCGAGAGCTGACGTTTCGAGCGTTAGCCCTTCGTCGGAGCGAATCAAGGAGTTGTGGGTCGTGTGTGGTTTATATACAGAAAGATGGAGCTTCGCTATTGGTTGGTGCCAGGTAACGTGAAAACAACGGAATAAATTAGTTGAATGAAAAGCGTTCGTTGATGCCGTGAGGATTAAGAGTGCCGATTTGAAAAATAAATTTTTGTTCTAGAGTTTTGCGGCTTTCCGTGCTTCCTTGGTGAAGGGAAAGGCCGCAGACTGCCATATGTTGCTTAGAATGAATTGGGAGATTGAAATGTCTCGTGACCGGTTTCGATGCATTTTTGTCGTCTTTCTCTACGTCCCGAAGGTGTTCTCGGAATCGGTCGCCTAGTCGTCTCCCTGTTTCGCCGATGTATAACTTTTTGCATAGAGTTTGTGGGATTTATTCCCCGGAGCCTCGCAGTGATGTCTATTGTTTTAGGCTGAATATTAAAATGTCGAAATTGGTCTATGGGCCATGCTTCTAAGTGAGTAAACATCTGAGTACGAGATTACATCTGATGTGAATTTGGGTCGTACTTTAATCAACTTGTTCGTCTGGATGGGCAAATTTTCCTCTAAAAAACGTCTACAAAGACGGACAAACAGACAGACAAATTCAGGCGGTTTGTTTTTCTGAAAATTCGTTCGTCCCGTTTCCACACTAAGACGACTTGTCCATCTGAGATATTTTGTCCGTCCAGACGATTTGTCCGTCTCTAGTGTGAAAGCGGCCAATGACGTGCAGTATATCCAAGGCTGCTGTCTAACGGGTGTCTGCAGTAGCCTAGGGCGCCTAAGTTACGAGATCAGGCGACTGAATTTTTGTTCAGGTAGCACAGATGGAATTTTGATTCCCATCGAATACATGTTCAATGACTCCTTTATGGGTTGGGCTCCTAAAAAATTGGCTTGGGCTGCAACCTTTTCGAGCCCGAATTCGAAAGGCAGCTCCTTAGGATTCTTAGGCCGTTGTCAGTACATCGGCTGAAGAAAGAAACCAAAGAAATGCAAGCAAGCTCATGGCAAGGGTAGCACAGTTTTCGATGATTAGGATTGTTCGTGTTTTATTAGTTTTCGGTTGATCAGCCAGGCGTTTTGAAACGGCATCAAGTCAAACTCGACCGAAACAACTGATTGGGTTGAAGTTTCTCAATAGAAAATTTTTCCAACGGCATTTTTAGCTTTTTAGTAGAAGCGGTTGAACAATAACAGCTTACATTCTTTTCAACCCAGAAATCGAATTTTCTTGAGACGCCAAACTGCAGAATACAGGGCCACTTTCATCTATATGCCAAACGAGTCGGCTCATTTGGCTCGTGCAGCCTCACCGCCGAGCGAACAGAGCCAGACGAGTCAGCATTTCTTTACATGCAAACGAGCCATGCACCAAATATATTTATATAATAAGCCCCATTATGCATGGACACATTTTGATTGGTTCCTACCTATGATCTATTAAAAGACACGTACTGATGACTGTATAGTTTGTTTCTTTATCATATAAAGCAGATAGATTCCATGTTGCCATGCGTCTGTTCAGAAATAGATCACTGATGACGTCAAAATGTGGTAAGAACATCAGCGACACACTCAGCTAAAGCCTCATGTGCCACTCTTTTGTTCTTACCTTTTTTGATGTCATCGGTGATCCATTTAACAATTAAACTACGAGCCCGAGTTTTCTATGAGCGAACAGTCAACGAGGCGCAGCCGAGTTGACTATCGCTCATATAAAACGAGGGCGAGTAGTCTAATTGTTTTAGCAGAAACTCTATAGGACTGCATTCCAAAAGCTACCATTTTATGTATTTTAAAGCGAAAAATCAAGAAAAATCTTGCCTTCAAAGAGCAACGCGCGCTGGTCGTTTTCTATCGGCGAATAGAAAACAGTGGGAGAACCAATCGGATTCAAGCGTTTCCAACAGAACACAGCTGAGTTTCTACTAATACCGATTAGACGCACGGCAACATGGAATCTATTTGTTAAATAGAGCTGAACGTCCATAACATGTAGTTATCGTTCTTTACATCTGGCATTGCATTTTGCGAACCTTGCCAAACGAGCCACCATGTACTCCTCGTTCTTGCATCCACTGACGAGCGAGACGGGCCACCAAATTTAACCCTGTACGACATTGTCTCCAGAAGTTCCTGGACGGATAATTCGAAATTCTTTTAGGCCTTGGCCGCAAACCCAATCTCAGGACGAGATGGGTCGGAGGTAGGTCGTCGTCCCAGCGATCTACCAATGACCAAGTGCCTGGCGAACTTTGGGCTCGAGACTGCCGCGAATCAGCTTCGGCGACGTTACTGGGACGGACCTGAGTCATTGCCAAGTGTCGGAGTAGCTATCCAAAACTGCTTTTGTTTGTTATTGTAAGCAGCTTCTATTGTTTTCAAGACAAAGTCATTGTTTCAATTGTTGAGTCTTTTGTTTAGGGCTAGGGTATCAAACCAATCACATTATATGTTAGGAAAGCATTCCGAGCCCGAGAGGGCCATTCGATGGATGTTATTGATTGTCGACCCAAGTGTCGCCATTTGGCAGTACGGGGCATGCTTGCGTTTTGGGATTGATTTTGTGCGGTTTGCATGGCGTTGTGGGTTGATGGGACGGACCGCGACCCACTCGCACCAGACCCCGCCTTCGTCTTTAACGTAAACGTATGTAAATGAACACAATTCGTCATCAGTTGCCACAATGGAAAATATTTTATTTGAAGTGCCCTTCAAGGTATATAAATAATAAAATACAATTAATTTTGCCACCTAAACGAATTCTGTTAGCGACGAGTTTTCGGAATAAGGTTTGACCCATCATTTCGACCCATCATTTCATTTTGACCCATCTGTAACATAACTAACAAATTCTACAGCAGAGTGGGTAAAAACGGCCTCAAAAGCGAGAAACTTTACATTAGAGTTCTTGGTATATACAATTCTGTACAGTTTCAACCAGGACGCATACGCTAAATGAATGCTTAAAAGTGCTCCAATTGCAAAAATAGAATAGATTGATGCGTTATCCGTCCCTAACCTGTCTTCATACTCCCTAATCTGTTAACTTTATAAAAACCCTTTCTCCTCCACAAGGGCCTTTAGGCATTCGCTTACTGACATAAGCGCGCATTCAGGATAAAGCGTAGGGAGATTGGGGTGAGGGAGCTTTGGAAATATATTTAACGAGCACTATACGAGCCCGAGTTTTCTACGAGCGAATAGTCAACGAGGCGCAGCCGAGTTGACTATCGCTCGTAGAAAACGAGGGCGAGCAGTCTAATTGTTTTAGAAGAAACTCCCAAGGATTGCAGTCCAAAACCTACAACATTGTGTACTCTTGAGCCCAAAATTAAAGAAAAACTACCGCTAAGAGAGCTACGCGCGCGCGCTTGTTTTCTATCGGCGAATAGAAAACAATGGGAGAACCAATGAGATTCGCGGATTTTCAATAGAACACGGCTGAGTTTCTACTAATGAGTTTTATAAAATAACTGAGATACTACGCGCGCTCTCATTTCAGGTGTGTTATGCAAACTGAATTTGATTACACGGCTCGCTGTTTTATACAATTCTTATACAATTAGGTAGGTATTTCAGAGTATAGAGGATATCTATAAATCTCAGCTGTATAACTGAATAGACTGCTGAAAGCTACGCACTTACAAGAGAAACCAAATGTTACTTGTTTTATAAGAACTTGCGCTTGCTGAACTGACGTACGTTTTTGCTCAGCCAAATTTGGCGCGAAAATAATGCAGTACTTTGCACTCGCTCGCAGGTAGACAAATCAGCTTGCTTCGAACCTGTATGGCAACTGCAGCAGGCGCAAAGATGGGCCAGCCCGTTTTTGAACAGTAAGAACTACATAAGACGTCGTGTACAGAGAATATTTAAAATATTCTCGGTATAAAACAGGCTCTTTTTAGTCCCATTTGTACCAATTTTTACTTCTGTGAAGCGCCTCTTTCCATTCGTCAAAATTCTTGAGGTATTTATCTCTTATGGACGCCTTGGGTTGAAACAGCGCTTGGGAACACCGTATGGCTTTCAACTCATCCCGAGACTTCCAAACACCTAACATAAGAACAAATCATATATTAAGAGGAAATACTCAGACAACTATTATGGTAGAAGTGCTTAATTCCCTTGTAACGAGTAGTAGAAGTAGTAGAAGTCCTTATTAAGAAATCAGTCACAACATACGTGTGACTTGACAATCGATAACGAACGAGTCTTGCATTGAGACCTGTCTTTTAGACTACGTTTTCCAGCGCACTAAGGAAGTTCACACATGTCCAATACACTCAAACTGAGTCGATTCGTCTAAGGCAGTTGACGATTCGACTCGATTCGCGCAGAGTCTATGCGCACAACCGGAAGTCAAAGGCCGTGACATAATGATGGCATGTTCCTTCCTTAAGCAACAAACACCCTTTTCTTTGTTTACATTGTCTTTCGCGTCATTGAATCATCACACTTTTTCGAAAGAGCGAGGAAACTGGGACTGAAGACCAGTCACATGATTATTAGCCTCGATGTCAAAATATCGATTGAAACAGTACAATTCTGTCACGTATCGGGAGCGAAAGTAACGTGTTGCAGAATTTGTGCTAAATACATCTGTTTTGGTGGTCAAAGGACATCATTTAAGTCTGGCGATCGGTAACTTGACACGCAGCATTCGAAGAACTGAATGTTTGCAGCAGTTGGCATCTCCAAGAGTGCTTTTAAGCACTAACAGAGCGAAACTTGGTCGGCGACTGTGTCAAACCAAAACAGAAGCAGTCTAAAAGCAGGTCAGTTCAAAGGTACAGGCAATGTATGTTTGGGAGTTACATGACAAGCCGGGGGCACCGGGCCTATAAAAAAGTCAAGTTTTTGACCTGCTTTTAGACTCAGTTACCCACAATGCATTGCGAGATATAACTGGCAAATAAAAGCTGTTGCCGGCAGCCAGCAGGCTGTAAATCGAAAGCTGTTGAGAACAGAATGTTCAAGATTTTGGGGAACGATGTTTCCTTGAGTATCTCTATCGAAAAGCTGTCATACTGATCGATATAATAATCACAAGCAATGCAAATATAGCAACATTAGTTAACTGTTAAGCAAGATATATTTCGACACAGCAGAATTGCCCGCTTTAAAACTCTGCATGTTTTCAAAGTTAAAAATATCCGAAGAACGTATTTATTTTGGTAAAAAAGGAAAAGAAATAAGAATTAACAAAACATTTGAACCTGCATTTCTGAATTATCGTAAAAATCAGATATCCAAACGTGGATTGGACTTGGAAGTACGGATCACTTTTTTCATATCCCTTTTCCTGTGATCTTCACCTGTTTTCTAATAAGAATTTTACATTTTATTGCTTGTAATCAGGGTTCCAAGATTATTCCCCAAGTGCATTATCTTTTACTGGACGTCTTGGTGACAGAAAATAACACAACTACTGGGTAACACTGTCAAGATTTGTCAATGGAGGCATTGAAAGCCCCCCAGCAGAGAACATGATTGACTACAAAAAACTGTTTAATTCTAGTACGAAATAAGTTTACTAACTATTTCTGAACATTTTGATTACAACTCATAATACCATTTTCTTAAAACAGATTACCAGTGTCACATGACTCATTCCATGGTTGTGACGTCATAAAACACGTTTTCAATGAATCAGCAATTTTAGTAAAGAAAATGCTAAGCTAGGTGGTATTGGGACATTGCTTATGGCAAGTTCTGTTTGCTTACATAGAATAAAATCCAATCACTTGTTTATCACCAACTTTATTAAGACATTAAAAAAGTCACGTGACCTATTTTTACTAATTAACCACATTATATTCATATTTACTATAACCTGAAGCATATTTTGGAAACATTTTGAGCCGACAAGTACAACATTTTATTATACTGCTGACTTTGATTTATTATTTTGTGTGGAAACATGATCAAAGTCTTCATTTCATAACTAGTCACGTGACCAAGCCAGGTACCACAAAAGCTTTAGGTGCATTTTTAAGGAAACATTTTAAGTGCACATCAATCGATTTTAGATAAAGTATCATATTTTTGTATTTATAGCTGAAATGAACATCACGCACTGTGTTCTTGTTTCTGAGACCATCATTTCCAACGTCTGTAAAAATTTAAACTGCACCTCTACTTCTTTCGGGTCATGCGTCGCTCGTTTGAAAAAATATCTTTTCAATTCCTTCTCAAAGTGAAAGAAACATGCTTTGCTGCTTTTCAGATGACCAAATACACCCAAGTGTTCGTTTCTGTGTAAAATGGTAATCATTTGCTGCTTAGAACAAAAATTTACTTCCACTTTCTTAATTAAAAAAACGTAACTAAACTACCTGAAAGAAAGTGTTAGCAAAACCCTAAACGCTATTGCAAAAGACCGATTCAACCCTAAAACGCTTGCCCTCGCGTTATGCTAGTCATAACCGAAACTTTTCAACCCTAAACCCTAATGCTGAAAGTAAACCCTAACTGTTTCAGTTACTCCCTGACACTAACCCCAGTACTTACCCTAAGCCTAACACTAACCCTAACCCTAAGCCTAACCCTAAGCCCAAGCCCAACCCTAACCCTAACCATAACCCTAGTACTTAACCCTAACCCCAACCCTATCCTAGCCCTAACGTTACCTCAACCCTAGAGGTAGCCCCAAGCATTAGGGTTAGGATTAGGGTTAGTGCTAATCCTAACGTTCTCCTTCAAAAGGGATTTTTAACCTTAACTCGGACCTTTAGCGGGTAGGGTTAGGGTTGTTTGGCTTGGTTTTGGGGTTTTAATGTTTGTGGCGAAGGGTCTCCGAAGGGTTTCATCCAGAAAAGCACTAGTTGGACTTAACAGAAAAGGATTCACTCTTGTTTGAAATGTTTGCTTTGACCGTCAGTTATACTGTAAGTACGTACAAGGCCTGTGAAAGCTAGAAGGTCTAAAAACCTGGAAATGCCTTTTTTATTCGAATAATACACAAAAACCATAAGTTTTTAACGAAACATTGCATTTCTAGCACAGTTTCACAAAATTTATGGAAAAATCAGAAACATATTTTGAAGGGTTATTAAGGAGGGACTTAACCTAAATGTCGCTTTTCCACCGCTAAACATGAGATTAATAGGAATATCTCGCTCACGTTTTAAGCAATACAAAAACTCTATGCTCATCCCAGTATTCTATGTTTTGGGGTGTTTTGTAAATTTTTGGGTGATTTTTGGGTCTATTTGCGAGGAGATAGTTTTTCTAGAAGAATTGGTAAAATTAGGTAAAGTTAAGTGAAATAAGAAATATTGGAGATTTGATGTAGTTTCAAAATTAGAATTTGAAGTTAAAAATTAGTGCACGGACACCCAGACAGTCCCCTACCAACCTTGTGTGCTCTTGTGTGGGGATGAACTGTTTTGTGGTGTTTCAAAACTAATTTTCTTTCTTTTATCCCTTCTTCAAACCTCTTAAAATTGCATTCAATTTTAGGTTAAGTCCCACCTTAAGTCCCTCCTTAAAGGAGCTACAACACGGTTTGTGCAGTTTGAAAAATTTAGCATAAATTTTTCAAAATCCTTAGCCATCCTTGTTCCGTTTTGGGTTAGAATCACCTTTTGGGGGTTTTTCTTACTTTGTAAACTGTTATTTTGAGGCTTCCTTCATTTTAACGGGTATTTCGTTTGTCGCGAAAAAGGATTCAAAATAATGCGACAGAGCCCCTTTAAAAACATGACACCAAACTGAGTCGATTCGTCGGAGTGCTAAACCGCTAACCGCTAGAAAAGGCTCCCAGTTGAAAACAAATTCTTAATTCCTAAAAACACACAAAGTGCTACCTACATGTACTTCTGGAATGGATGTTACCATTTGTAGGAAAAATTGGAGTGGTGCGGTCTTTGAATGGTAAACGATTTTCCCAATATACCGACCACCCCGATGATATTGCGCTTACCAATAAACTACCAGGCGTTCTTTCCCGCTCAACCCTTCAAAGGGCCTGGTTTAAATGATCAGAAAATGTCCGACTAGGCAAGGAAAAGAAGAGTACCTCTGGAAGAAGCCAATTCATTTTATTTCCATTTTACCGCTGCCATTTCCATTCAAACCGAAATTTTAAGATTTTTGGGTTCAATCGGAAGCACCCCATATTTCATTTAGGCACTTGCCAGCTGCGCGCTCCAAAAATCACTTGGACAAATGCCGAGTTCTCTTGCGAAACGTTTTATTTTGTCGCTGAACAACACATTCATCGTTTTCAATACGTTTCGGGAACGTTCTCCCCTCGTGTAAAATTGTCCCTGATGTCTTAATTACGTCACATGTCACGTGTCACGAACTTCCGTTTACGGCTTGTTGACTTATGTTTCCCGTTAAACTTAACTATGTTTACATTCTAACATATTACGATTTCTCGTCCCAAACCCCTGCAAATAAAATATCGAGACTAACCAGAAGCAAGTCCAGCCAGGAAAGCAGCACCAAGAGTGGACATGTCGGTCTGAGATGGTCGGTCTATCGTCTGACAGGTCAAACTGCTCATTAACTCCAGCACAAAGTCATTGTTAGAAATTCCACCGTCAACTCTACAAAGACGAGTAGAAACTTAGAGAAAAACCTGCTAAAATGTTCCACCAATTCAACGTTTAAAGGAGAATTTTACAGGAGATCTATCACAGAAGACAAATCTTTAAAAGCTTAGCCTAAATTTTTCAAGTCCATGTTCAATCCATTTCATTGTTCCTCACTCGAAGCCACCACCCTTGTTTCTTGTAAGCTTTTGAGTTTAACTGTGTTCATGGTAACTAAGTTTAAGGCTTTTGGCCAAATAGCACTGATTAACATAACAGTAGGGGTGACAAAGTCAGAGTCGAGGCTATAAACTTCAAAGACAACACATTTTTTGATGATCGATAGGAGAGATAAGCTGTCATTAAAGGAGTTAGGAGCAAGCGAGCACAAACAATTCCCACTATTCTTGTTTGCCACTCTATTTACTTTTTCTAATTTCCGGACGTTTCAGTCATGTTGTTCATAACTCGCTTCGTGGAAATTAGCTTTAAACTTACTTGATTGACGACATGAGTGGAATATGAGTCTCTTCTACCACGGTTTCATACAACTGTGTAAACCTGCGGAAGTGAATCGAGGTGGTTGCTAAGAAAGAAAATCGCATTTTCACAGGGTTTACTTTTAATACACAGGAACTGAAATGCCATGAAATAAAAAAGTCGGAAAAATAATCAGTTGTACTAGTCAGAATAATTATTTTTGAAAAACAAATAAGTGAGGCTGCGGTACAGACAGCGGTGTCGCTAAGCAACGCGATACAACTTGATGGAGACATTTTTGAAGTGCTAGGCGCTGTTTATGATTGGCTAAAAAGAATAGAAAACACTAATCACAAGTGCATAGATTCGACCCCTTTTCGGACCACTCGAAACATTTTTCCGAGTATGCGTATGCCATTTACTGAAAAACGTCATCTTTGGCTTTTCCAAAAAATGTATCATCTTCATAATAGGAAACCGACTATTTTTAGGGGGCACCTCATTTCCTGTGTAAAAAAACTAGACAATTAGAAGAAAAGAGGTTACAAGTCGAAGGATGATAGCTGGCGCTTGAAAAGTCAGTTGAATTGATACGGCGGTCACTGAGGCCATTTTACTTTGTTCAGGGCGATTCTTTTTATCCAATTCACAAAATATCGGGAGAATTCACCAGCAACGCGAATGGCGTCATTTAGTAACTTCTTCAACCATGTTCAACCTCTGTCAATTCTCAGAGAAGGTAAGAGTGGTTAATAATAACTCAAGCAGATGCCCGTCGCTGTTCATTTAGCGTAACATTCCTTCAATAAAACTTGTTTTTCTTTAACATAAGTTACCTAAAGGCTATAGATTCCAAAATAGCTCTCGTGATGTGGGCCTTGTTGGAGGTGGATTTAATGCCCATCAGCGAAACACAGGCTTTGTTATCATTTACAGGAGCCTGCAAAAAAACAAACAAACAAGATAATAGGTGCGGTTACACACACCACAGTGAATGCCATTTCCCATGTAAATTATCCCGCAGTGCCTCACACTTGGGTTACAGTTTACCGTGGTCAGACGTCATGAAGATTACCGGGGTAAAAACAAATGTCACGCAATTCAGTGTTTTGAGGTTACGTGTTGATCCGTAATGTAGCATCGTGATTGGCTCTTCACACCCTTCCAACTTACCACGTTAAATGTCATGGGCGCTTCGTTTGATCTTTTTTGACGTATCCATGGAAATCAGTTTACCACGGGAAATTTACCTCGGGAAATGTCGATCACACACGCAAGTTACAATTTACTGTGATAAAAGAGTCATTTACCACGGTAAACGTGCTCTGTGTAACCGCACCTAATACATTGACGTGTTCTACTCAAAGGAACCAATTCACACCAAACTGAAACTGAATTTAGTTTACTTGCAATGGCTAACTGATCAGCTGACTGATTGACGGATTGATTGATTGATTGACTAATTGATTTCGTTAATTTTAGACCACAAGCAGTTCCTCCCTTTTCGTTATAGTTATGTCATCTCAGTAACTAGGTCGCAGAAAGTACAAGAATGATTTACCTGTAATCCATTGAAAGCAGGAACAAAATAAACACCATCTGAGTCTGAAGAAAGAGAGGAACACTGTTTACTATTTTATACACCGCAGAAAAGACAGAAAAAAAATCTTTTTATGACAAACGGAACTTACTTTCAACAGAGAAAGCTATGTCGCTTGTCTGTGAGACGTCATCATAAAAGCCTTTGAAGGAAGAAAAGAAATAATTCGCACGTCAAAATGTAACGTTCAATTTACAGTAAGAGCGATTTGTTTGTAGCGCAACACGTTATTTGAACATGTGAACTTGAGAAAACTCTAGCTGAGACCAATTACATAGAAAAGAAGGATTTGTTTTATGGAGCCCTCTGTACAGTGTACAATGAGACACGAACCCAGCGTGACACACGAGACATGCATGACAAGAGGGCGTCTAGTTCCACGCTTCCTGTCACTCTGCTTTCACAGTGCTGACTGTCTTGTCCTGCGTATCTGCCTTCTTGTCTGTCTATCTGTCTCTCTCTGTCTGTGTTCTTGTCTACCAGGACTCTACCAGCCTTCCTGTCTGCATACCTGGCCTGTCTGGTTGTCTGCCAGCATAAATGCCTGTCTGCATGTCTGTCTGCATGCCTGGCCTGGCTGCCTGCCTGAATTCCTGCCTATCTGCATGTATGGCATGCCTGCCTGCCTACCTGCCTATTGGCCCGAATGGGAAAAAGACTGACTGACTGATTGACTAACCAACCAATTAGAGCAGTTTCCACTTCAGTGTCGAAAGCAAATCTGCGTTTGCTTTTGTTTTGCATTACTTCGCTTAGCGATTCGTTTAAAAACCTTGCGCCACTTTTTCAACCAATGAGGAGTAAACCAAAACCAATCATGACTCGTGCGTGTATGTTTTCTTGTGCTTTGTGTTGGCTATGTGTAATAATCTGTCCTTTAATTTGTGATTGGCAAAAGTAATTACTTTGCTTTTGGTTTTAGGACACTCAATTGGAACTCGCTCTAATGTGCTGGATCTACTCACTATTTGCACTGAATAAGTCATATAGGGAAATACAAAGACAATGGAGTACCCACCCATTTTGTGACCCCATTCCATGGCTGTTCCACAGCCTGCAGCATTGCCTTCTGCAAGATAGACAGTCTCCCCTCCTATCTTCCATCCTACAATTGGATACAGCCCTGTTGAGGACAATTTACCAGTAAACTATCAGAAGGATCTTAATCTGCGTTTGTATCTTAGCAACAAGGTCATACACTGTATACTGTATACCACAGTGTATGTCTGTAACAGACATACACTGTGGTATAATTTGTATGACAGAATATTGTAGAATGATATAATTATTGGGATTCTGCTCCAATTCAGATTCCATTCATTCTCGTCCCATGAGCCACCTATCCCTCTTAACCGGTGGAGCCTGTGTACGAGGAACAGAGTGGAAAAACGAGAGAATGTCTGAAAAAGTGAGCGTTTTGGCAATTTATAAGGAAATGATTTATACTAGAGGTACATTGTTTTATATTTACCTCTCAATTTCCACCTACATTTCATTTCCACCTCATTTGGACTAAAAATTTGTCATCAATGCATCATGGCTTCCCTTGCTAACGATGACCACATCGAGAAATAGTAACGTCACGTGCTTGCACGGTGCGATTTTCCGTGGTATCGAAAAAGGTGCCTCTGGGGACACGTGAAATCTAGCAAACTGATCAAATTAATAGTTTTTTAAAGGGGCATTGTCGTGCCAGGTTCTACTGGCTAAGAGAGAGATAGGCACTGCTCAGTAGCAGTTTGGGTCATGAAGCACCTCAATACCAGGGCGACTCCTAACACGTGTTTCATGCTTTGCTTACCTGCTACAGATGCATGTGGATGTGAGCCAGTATTGATATCGATAAATGAACCAGTGCCCATGGTGCAGTTTACATCCCCTGTATCAAAACAGCACTGTCCAAATACTGCTGCCTGTTGGTCCGCTACCTAAAATGGAAGGACAAACAGGAAGAGAAATCAGTTAAAAGCTTTTGTTAATGGAGGAAAATGAAGTATGGGAAATGAAACACAGTAAAGAATGAAAGAAATAACAATTTGTAGCAAATCTTAGCACCACCCTTGCATATCATCAGAAGCCAAGCCTCTCAAACCTAAGTTACTGCCCTTGTGAGATAAGCATGCTGAGAGGGTGGTACTGACAATTTTCGCAATATTAAAAAATTGTCAATTTTAAGTGTCGTGAAAAACAGGTGTCGCAATCATAAAATGATGTGTAAATGAACTGACTGTCTTTATGCAGGGCTGCAAATAACAGTCAATATCCAATGAAATCCCAACTGTAGTCGGACAACACGTTATCGAGTAATACTGTAATGTGATGTACAACCTCACTACAGTTTTGTCCAAGAGAACGTCTATTATAATTAGTTGGAAGTTTTAAACGATTCTGCTAAAAGATTCCATTTCCACCGTTATATCTAACTGCGCCTATAAACCTCATATAAGTGGTTACGGTCAGACTAATTGTGCGTCCTTTTTTAATACAGTTACGAATACATCGGCACCACTTGAAATGAGGCATTGCACGTGTTTTTTCTTGTGCTGCACGCTAATGACCTAAATTCTAGGAATTAAATAATATTATGAATTAAAATCACATTGTGAAGGAAATGACCAAATTTGTAACTCTGGAAAAATTGCGAAATCAAAGTGATGGAAGAATTGTTTTTACAATAGGCCATTTCCGAGTTCTCTTTTGCCTCTGTTTGAAAACGAGTCTAGATGTGAAACCATTCATATGAAAATGAGTTTTCTAATTCCAGCTACCTAGAGAATGTGCTTAATAATGAGCTACAAAATATTGATGTTTGGTTAAGATGCAATAAGCTCTCGATTAATATCCAAAAGACAAATTATGTTATATTTAGCCCGAGTCAGAGGAATGTCAATCACAGTTTTTCTCTCTCCTTTGGAGGTCAACCTTTAACTCAAAGCAACGTAACTAAATTTCTTGGGGTGTATCTAGACGAGCACCTTACTTGGAAAGATCACATAAACTATGTATGCAAACAAATCGCAAAATCAGTTGGTATTTTATCCAGGACACGTTTCTACTTATCCTGTAAGACCAAACTCATGCTGTATTACACATTAATTTATCCGTATATTATTTATTGTAATTCTACGTGGTCTTCTACTTATGTATCTAATTTAAATAGAATTTATTAGATCTACAAAAGCGGGCAGTGCGAGTTGTTACAAATTCAGAATATCGAGCACATACTGCTCCTCTTTTTTCCAAACTGAAAATTTTAGACATCTTCCAAATCAACACCTTTGATATTGCTAAATTCATGTTTCGCTACCACAATAATCTGCTGCCACCACTCTTTCTCAATCTGTTTACGACAAACAGTCAAGTCCATAATTATGACACAAGAACATCTGGCAATTATCGTGTGCATTCCTGTCGCACGAACATCAAGAAATTTACAATTCTTTACCAAGGACCTAGGATCTGGAACTGTCTTCCTGCCTCTATTATCAATGTGTCAAGCTTTCCTACGTTTAAGAAAAAAGTGCTAGAGTTTTTATTAAAATAATCTCTGAGTTAGTATCTGCCACACTCCTCCGCAGCCCTTATCTTGTCGTATATTGTGATGTCAAGGTGGCCTCTCCTAAAAGCCTAGTGGTTTCCTGAGGTCTCCTCGCCTAACAACCTGCTGTATATCTTTAAAAAACTTGTAACATAAAGGCAAATAAATTAAATTAAATGAAAAAAATGGAAATTTGCATGAAAATGAACATGCACGTAAACACATTTTTGTATGAATGGTTTCGTGCTTAGCCTTTTTCAAACAGAGGCAAAAGAAAACTCAGAAATGGTCTATTAAAAATTAAATGGCCTATTGTAAAACATTCAGGATGTAGCTAATGACATGCGAGCAACTTGAACTCTGCGCATTGGCGATGAACACAAAACACTTGTGAATTATAAGTTTTGCTTATTAAAAAGTTTACATTCTTCTATAAACTCTTTAAAAGTTTTGTGTTTATGCTGTAGTTACGCTAATGAAATTCTACCCTGCGAGCAGTGGTTACCTCTACACTATGCTGAGATCTTGGTGTAGCGTAGAGGTAACCACTGCTCACAGGGTAATGAAATATACTGGCCTGGTCATTCAGAGCCCGACCTGTAAAATTCCAGAATGGCTCTCATAAGATGCATAATTGTGCATCTCATTAGGAAAAAAGACCAAGGGTCAGTACAACCTAGTATATAATTTTATTAAATAAATATAGCTGCCTGTCAAAATAGAATTGTTACTCACCAGTGCTCTAACAGGTATTGGAGCACCAAATATGGCCTTGTGGCTTTCACAGATATGACCACTATAAAATATAAGTTTTGAAAATGATGAACAAATGAGCTGAAAAATGGAGAAGGTCTAGAAACTGCTGAATAATTCAAGCCTAAAAACATTTATTTAACGCTTTAAAAATTATAAACATGTCCTATTTAATTTAACCCTCGTTTGTTATTACTGTGTACCTGTGCTTGATTCTGATGGGCCCGAGATTACAGAGACCGCCAATTTTAAAAACTTGAATCAATGCTCTCAATTTAAAAGACTGGATTGGATATCCCAGTGCTAGACTTAATCTCAAACTATTAGCGTTCTCTAATGGATTGAGTGCAGCCTAATTTCAGTTCATTGTAGTTTCCATAACAGCCATTTACCTGGTGTCTACTACTTGTGGCAAAATTGTCAGTGGTACCCCAAGGAGAGTTGTTATTAGTGAGCTCCATTCCATCTGTCAAAATTATAAAGAAAAGGAATGTGAGTCAAACTTCATTTTGCTGTACATGCAGGGGTTTCAAAATGTTTTGAAACTTGTAGGCATCAGTGAATGGAAAAGCAGGAAGCTGTTATAAGTGAGCTTCTTTGACGCCAGCTGATTGCTATGACCAGAGCAGCCGGCGGCATAAAAGTCAAGCAAGTGGTCCACAAGAACTCTGGTAGTCGCTGGCTTGTTTTGAAACCCCTGTACATGTGCATGCTGCATGTATGTGAGAGGTGTAGTGGCTAAATGGCCACGTGAACAATGGGTATTTGTCATTATTAACTCAACTAATGACACTCTTTTATGTGAACTAATTTATATTAGTTTATATTTTTATTTATATTGACATGTTTTCAAGACACTTGACAATGTGTAACTTTTCTCTTCTTCAGTTGAAGTAACCAGAGGTGATTAGTTTATACATTCCACTGTGGGACTTACCCCACATTTCTGGTAACTGTGTGGTCACTGTGTGAATTCCAATCATGAAAACGACCAATGATATCAAAATGTATTAGCGTAAATGTTCAAAATGGCACTAACTATGAATGGGTCAAACATTCCTGTTCCACTTGCATTGGAGTAATCAGTCACATGAAACTGGCCTAAGGATAAAATTAGTTGCAATAAAAAGCAATCAATTACAACTGCTTTTAAAACTCTGCTTGGTACGTCAGACTAAAATTAATCCATTATAAATGTATATTAAGCCCTGGCCCAGATCATTTTGAAGGAGTAATTAAGTGTCAAAAGCAATTAGCGAAATGCTTTCGTTTTGCATTACTACACACAGTGAGCTCATGCACGTTTTACCACGCAGTTGTGTAGACTACATGTTATTACGAGTTTTAATTGGATCACTGGATTGTCTCCGTCTCTTTTGTGAATGGCCAAAGTAATTACTTTGGTTTTGATTTTACGACGCTCAATTGAAAATCGCTCTATCTTCCTATGAGCAAGCTAACATTTTGCCATCACAATGACAGTGCATTAAACACAGCCAAGATACTACCAGTATGCACCTTTTGTTAGTTTCCAGATCAGCCAACAGTCAATAGTTCCAAATGCTAAAATACCAAGATCTGCCTTCTTGGCGAGCTGCAGAGTTGAGATTAAACAATTAAAAAATCCATTAAGAAATGCACAGTCAAACTTTTTGTAATCATGATGCAAACACAAGTAAGCACTCATCCTTGCATTTCATGCATGCAGCTTTGTTTGAATGGCTAATAAACATTATGGTTTCCTCTGCAGGATATCAAAATTAGAACCATCTTTCACAGAATGAAAAATACATTGTGCGATCAATTCTAAGAACAGTTTCCATTCATTACAATCAGTTTCTTTCAAATGGCTACACATTAAAAAAAAAAAAAATTAGAACCAATGGTCCAACCAAGCTAAACAGAAGTTCCATTAAACCAGCTTTCTTTCTGACTTCCAAAAATGATTTCCTGACATTTTTGGCATTCTGATATGTCTAATTCTACTCTTTTTTAATTTTATTTCCTTCATTACACATACACTTAGATACCCACAGAGCTCAATAATTCTACTTAGTTTGTGCTATATTACAAACAGAAGCTAAACTGTTTAAATTTATGTTGTTGTTGACATCTTTATTTATTTATTTAATAAATACCAAAAGAAACATGCCCGGAGTCATACGTCTGGACTTACAATTTCACATAATTAACTAATTGCTATAAATTTAAAACTAATTACAAACTCTTTACAAATATATGAATAACAATTAGATACAATTGAAAAGGCATCTGTTCACAAAACAGTGTTAATGACATTCAGTTCTGACACGTGGCAGGATATAAGCTGGGTGTTCCCTTTTCCTAAGGCTGGGGTGAAAGCAGTTCATAAAGGAAGATGACTACTATCAGTACTTATCTTAACCCATAGTAGCCTATCTTTAATTTTAATTACATCTGCAGTTTTGGTTGTATATTTTTGCTGGTATAACCGTACAGGTAAAGCCTGCTTGCAAAACCTATCAATTTGAAGATATATAAATATTAATAGTAGGCACAAGCCTACACTTGAATTGCATAGGTGAAAAGTGACATTATAAGGCTGTCAAGACTTTGTGTGTTGATTGTACTGTTTTGACAATGGTCGCTAGACAGTTTGTAAACTGTCTGAACCATTTATTGGTTGAATATAGGAGCAGATCCATGAATTTTTTATATTTTTGATAGGCTGTGATAAGAAGTGATCCTGTTGATGCAAGAATATCAGCATCAAACAATAAGTAAAAACAAAAAAAAAATGGTTAGGGAAGGCGGTTCCCGACCCTCCGACCCTCTCCTAGATCGACCACTGGTATTCCATTCCAGCAAAGATACCTTGCCCAACGGTATTTTAACTACATCATTTCAAAGTTACCTATACCAAATTACAAAGGACAACTAGACCATTTCTATTCATTCTAAACTGTTTGAGCACTATGTTTGTATTTTTGGTGGTAACGACCACCCATACCTTCATAAGTGAATAATTATACTTACAAATATATGTTAGAGGTCAAATTTAAATTCAGGTTAATTTTTTTAACCTAGGTTAAAAAAAGAGATGGTGGGGGAAGTAGGTCGGGAGGGGGGAGAAGGAAGGTTGAGTAGGGGGTAGAGGGATTAGAGGTAGTAGTAGGGGAGGGGTGGATGACTTTTTTATAGATATAAATAAAAATTAAATATAACATAGGTTAAAAAAATTACCTGCAGGCAATTTTTACCTGTGGCATATGCATTCAACCCAATGTTAAACTAGTCTATAGTGCCAACAACAACTTACTTCTGGATGGGTCTTCAGTAACCAATGAATTCTCATCGATGTCTAAAAGAGTACAGTCAGAGAACATTTGATAGACTGAGCTATTGGGCCAAGAAGGTGATGAGCAAATTTTCTCTTCAATTGGCAAGCTGTCAGACCATGACCAAAATTAATTAACAAATGAAACCATACTTTTCAGAGTTCAAAAATTGGGTTCAAAACTGCAGCTTTTCTGAATTCACCTGACTAACAGGGCATGGACATGAAGCTGTCCAACCATCAGACATGGAACATTTGTGAATGACATGCCAACATGTCCTGCCCAGCACACCTTAACCTGCGATCAGGCATTCTTTATATTTTTGCATTGAGAAGCAGAATGCCTGATACAATCATTTGACGAGTCGTCTGCTGCCCCCTAATTAAGTATCTGTCATTTTGTGTCTACAGTTTCATTCACGTGTGAAACTTCATTATTTGCATAAACAAAATAAATAGTACTAAGTCGGCTTGTGTTTGGTCAATTTGGAAGCCAAACGTCTCTTCGGAAGGAGCTATCAATGTAGAAAATGTCCAAATAGTTAATCCATATGTTCTTTCTAACACGAAATAAAAAAATCTGTTGACACCTGAAGTCCAGTCATGCCTGATCGCAGGTTATGCACACCTCAGGCAAGGAAAATTTGACAGGTCAACCTGTCCAGCCATACACACATCAGAAATGGACCAGCTGACATTTCAATATGTCCAGCAGTGTAGCCCAACATACATCAAACACAGACCAGTTGACACATCAACCTGTCCAGCCCTGTACACATCAGACATCAAGGACCAGTTGACATTCCAACCTGTTCATCCCTGTATACATAAGACATGGACCAGCTGGTCAACATGTCAATTAACAGGTCTTGCCCTACACACAATAGACATGGATCAAACAAACATGATATGTAAACAATGAATAACGTCCCCAATTAACTTGTGGAATGCATCACACAAATATTACTTACATGTTGTGTTGAAAAAGTAATAACACTTCCAGCTAGGTATTTCTTTTGTCTTGAAATCATGTGAAGGAATTTAGAACCCACATTCAAACTCTAATCAGAGAAAGAAGCAAAACTATGTGAAAAAATGTGCACCATTGATTCTAGAAGTTCTGGAGAAGAGAGAGATTTATGAGGCATGAGGAAGCAAGGGGGAGGGGTTGGGCGACAGATCTGCCATCATGAAAACTAGCACTCATTGTTAAAAATCTACAGGATCCTGCAGGAGGCCTGAAAAATCCAAATTAAAATAGGATTATTAGAATTCTAGCTAGCCAGGATTGATCCTAAATAGGAATAACATCCCAGCCAGAGTTCATCATAAATGTGATAAGGCTCCCAAAACAGGATTAGAATCCTAGCCAAGATTCTATTAGGAATTACATACTACAGTAATTGGTGGAAAATCTACATGACTTGCAAGTGACCCAACTGAGGCTCAAACTCGGAATGTTTGATCCAAAGTCCACAGCACTAAACATTTGGCCACTGCACCTCCAACAAGAATACCAAGTACAGCTTACAAACCTTGAGTGTCAGAGACTTATTCCAACTCTCAACAAAATTGTGTGACCTCATATCTTGCCAACTGATAAAGTTATGGTATGGACGACCTGTCTGCCTATTTTAAAATAATGTACAATAATAGTTCATTTATTAATAATTATGTTATATTATACTGCAATTAAAATTTAAGAAATAATTTTACTGTTGCAAGGCCTGATGTTATTAACCAAACTGATATCAAACTGATATCTACAAACATAATTTTGTTCACTCTCAAGAAACTCCTAATTAAAGACTTCTTGGACTCACTACAAACAAATCACAACCACAACCAGAATTTCCATTTGTAAATAGCTTTAAATTATTATAATTATAAAAAAAATGAAATGAAAATTATTGAGCTTACCGATCCCATGTTAAAAATGTCCCTCTCATGGTAGAAATGCCGAGAGCTGTGATGTCTTGTGCATGAAGATTTGATGCTTCAATAAAACAATACTCAGTCTGACACAACTTAGTAAAAATTCAATGTTATTTGTAGCCATTCAAATGGTTAAACTTTGCAATACATGTACATTGCAACCTCATCCCCAGGGCAGTCTGTGTGGTGCCCCTGACAAATGGTAGTGGTGCAGGGTGTTTTATCGAGCGATACGATCGGTTTATTTACATTTTGAATATATTCTTGCATTTGAAAGGAACATGCACATTTCGAAATTATGGCAAAGCTATGACAACAATCTGCAGGCCTCCTGAAAGGGTGGGATGCAAAAATGCAAATTATGCGAAATTTTTAGGGCAGATTATGCGATTAGAAACTAAGGCAAATTATGCCAGAGATTATGTTTACTAAATTATTTTTTCTGAGAAATTTAAATCTGGTTTTATAAGGTTTCAGAAGAAGAAAAACACTTTTGTGTTGCCCTAAGTACATTTTGAACAAAAAAGGAACAATGCTCTCTGCTTGTGTATTGCTGACTCAAGGTACTTGTCTACCACAGACTTTCGAAGATGGTCGATGACAATGTTGCACGACAAGCAAAACATTGGTCCATCATCCAAGTGGAACCACAGGTAGCTGGCGAAAACGGTTAGATTCAAAAATAATATTAATTAATAATAAAATCAATGTCAATTTAAATAAAAATAGCTGACCTCGCTTGCTTTGTGTCTTTCTTTGTCTCCTGTAAGGTTTCTGAGCCGAATTATAGCGATTTAGAAGGTTTCAGTTCTTCTGCTTTGCCCGCTATACTATATTCTTTACCAAGGTTGGACACTAACAGCAAGCTGCCAAACAGATTCACTGAACTAAACGGGCGGTAAATTCGCTCCTAATGCTCCGATCGCCCCAAAATTCCACACAGACCATGGATGATAGCCCCGCTTCCCATTTGTCATTTTCATTCAAGCCGCCAGTAAACTGAGAGGGAATTATACGCTGCCAATCTTTGTATGCCAGTGTAGTGAAGGTCCAAATGTTGTATAAAAGGAGTGTAATCATATCATTGGGATAATCTGCAAGTAGCTTTAGATCTGAACTTGAAAAAGTCAGGTTCACTTGACTTTTTCAAGCTTGGACCTGTGGCTTGGACAACTAGTTAAAACCTACTCACGGTTTCTCACCTCCTTAAAAAATTTACTTTTTACTAATTATCTCCATCTTGATGAATATATAGATGCATTTTGAGTGGATAAAAGTATCTAGTCATAATAGCGCTGCGCACTATTACTAAAATTAGATTTGTCCCATGAGATCCCCCGCACAGACTCAGACAAACATTGCGTTCCGTGAAAGGCAAATGTATTAGCAAAACCCTCAGTAGTGAATCAAAAAGCGAAAATTTTGGTCAGCTTGAAGAGTTAGCGTTCTAGAAGGGCGGGAAATGGTAACTACCAAACACTGCTGTTGGGGTGAGTGTAAAACAGACTCACGATATCCAGAAAAATGGCCAAAATCCCTCAAAGAGTTGGAGGCATCCTGAAACCGTCGCAAGACATTGCAAAGTGCAAGCTTTGGCTGGTGGCTTGAGAGTTCTTTACGGAGAAAAACATTAGCAGAAATACCTACATTTGTGCTCTTCACTGCCTGAACAAAACCGTATAGTGGCAAACATAACACATAAAATAGTCAACAGATTTGCGCGTGAAAATTTTCGGCTTAATCGTGTGGTGCTAGAATGTCACATTGACGAATAAAGGAGGTAGAAACCTAAACACCGAGCTCAAGAGAAAAAAGCTCGGCCGAGTTGATGCAAGAAACAACCTTGGCGACAGACAGCGTCTCTCTAAGACAAACTAATAGCTTTCAAGAAGTAAAGCTAAAGCAGTATTTGGTTTTAAAGTCGGACAAAAATAATTATCGTATCCGTGATAAGACGCAACAATAACTTGCAACAGTTTTAATGAAACAGCCAGGGCTTCACAATGTAGAATGCAAGTAAGATAAATCTCACGGTAAATCAAACCCTTTGTCTGTCTAAAGCAAATTTAGAGAGCTAAAAGAAAGTCTTGCATCAGATATGATCCAAAACAGCAAGTAATAAATTATATAGGTGTCAGACTCTACATGAAAGCGTCAGATAACAACAGAAATCATGCAGACCTGTGACCTTGTAACATTTGCTATACAACGCTAAAACGGATCTATTCTTATTCATAGTCCTCCTCATAACACAGAATTAAGTGCCCTTTAAAAAGAAAACGGTTGAAAGATCGAAATCGAAAAGGGAACGGCAAATTTACAAATGTCACGGAACGTAGGAGTCGCCCAGGCTAGTCAACATTTTTACACAGCTAAAATTTGCTTGTAACTTTGAACCTTCTTTCAGGACCTTTGCGGCAAACCATTTGCCATCGTCAATACTCGGATCAAGCATGTGATGATTTCCACTCTCAATAAAGTCTTTCACAAGTTTCACTAGGTCGTCGCGTTTACCACTCAATTTCAATCCCCTGCACTTTAACCACCATTTCAACTGGTCAACAGTGTATTCCTCCGGTTCTCTTCCAAATTAAGAGCCAGAAACATTGTCGTCGTTGGTAAGAACAGTTAAAGATCGAAGCGAACTGCTGGCCATTGCCCTTACAATTCTTACAGAACTGGAGTTTGTTTGTCTGAGTAACGAGGGGGTCTAAAATTTTGTGACGTCATTAGTGCGCAGCGCTATTAATCATGTTAAGTGCATTGATTTGTATTAAAAATTAAAGCAGTTAAAGCATCACAAAATATGATAATTGAATTACCTTCCATCACCTCGGTGATTATATCAACAAACTGTTCCCACAATACGTTTGGGTCTAACTCTACCCATCCTGGGTGAGGATGAAGAAGTTCAACCTAAAGAAAATAAGGTAAGAGCTATTATTATAAAAATCACTATAGAGTGGTAAAATACAGTCACTAAATTTCGTCTTGTGCTGTGCCAATCTCGATCACATGGACACATTTTTG
>OX393570.1:9058345-9120845 GCA_947652115.1 Blastomussa wellsi | reverse complement strand
ACAATGCTGATGACTTTAATGAAAATAATTTACACCAAGAGTCTGAGCTAGAAAATGTCAAGAATTCCCTTAGCAGTCCTATTTTGACTCCAGCAAATAAGAAACTATGTACTTCCAGAAGTGGACCAAATTTGACAGGAAATGGGAACATAGAAATAAACAAGTTGATCACCCAAGAAGAAGAACCAAGCCAGTCATTTCACTTTTCTCAGTGGAGAAGGAATCAAATTGCCAAGTGCAGAAAAATCCAAGACGGAAATTTCATTGAAGGTAGTCCTTGTGCAAATGTTGTTAGTTTGATTAATGCTGAAGAGGAGGATTTTGCATTGGATCAGGGTAGTGTGGGCACAGACTTTTCAGAGACTCCACCTTTTCAGTTTACACAATGGGCAAAACAACAAGTCGAAGTGTGCCGCAGGATACAGAAGGAAGCTGACGTTCATGGTGTGGTACTTCACAAGTCATTCAACTCTGGTGAACAAAATAATCAAGTAGAACTAGCATCAAGAAAAAGGGAGAGTGTACAAAAATTGACTTATTATTCTATTTCCCAGTTGGATTCCTCAGATTCATACATTAATCAGGTACAATCACGTCAAAATTTTGCGGAAACTGAAGGTGCTGGAAGAACAGAGTGGGAAAGTGAAAAAATGGGGTGAATGGGTATACAAAACAGGAAAGACTGTTTCTCCACCACTGCTTAGTGCTGAGTCGAAGTTTCAGTTTTCAGAGTGGATGAAAAGTCAGGTGCAACACTGCAGAGTAATTCAAGAGCCTCAGAAAAACGAGGAGCCCCAGGGCTGCATGTATGAAATGAAAACTGGATGCATCCAACACGTTAAAATTATATTAACTTAATATGGTTAAAATAGTTCGTTTTTTCATCATTGGTTATCGAAAACTAAATGACATTGACTTCCGCTAGATGTTTACAGATCAGCTAAATGTTTGAGCTGTCCGATCTGAGCATAGGCCATAATCACATGGCGGCCATATTGAGTCCCAAGGGATTGAAAACTTTGTTTTTTCCATGCGGAAAATCGTTCCCAAATATTTCAACTCTAGGCTCGGGGTACGAAATCTATTGTCAATGGCCAATATGGCCGCGATGCGAATAAGGCCCATGGAATGCTTTTGTATGCCACAGGAAGCCCAACCACATTGTATGGACACTGGTGCTGAAAACTGAAATTTGTGAAATGTAAGTGTAATTCATTGTGAATTACATTTACATTTCAGTAAATTACACATACTCTTATCAATTTAGTCTTTTAGTACCAATATTTGTACAGTGCATTTGGGTTCCCTCTTCATATATCAAGGAAGGTTGACTGTGCAGTAGGATTTCCAATAACTTTATTCTGTCAAGCATAGCCTGACTTCTTCCGTGAAGAAAAAAATGTTGCAATTCAAAGTAAAAAGACAATGAATGAATGAATGAATAAATAAATGAATGAGTGAGTGAGTGACTTTAAGAAGACTTTATTTAAAGTGCTTAATCTACCATTGTTCTTGTTCACTTTCGATTCCGATTTTACATTTGGCAAAAATGCACCATGCAAATTATTGCGCCTCAATTTTCAAAATAAGTCTGTCTTTTTGAACGACGATTTTTTTGTTTAAACTGTCCGCCATTACCAGATTCAGCTTCAGTCGAGTTGCATTAGGAGAGCTTTTACTGTGTGAATCCCAGCTAATTTGGTATGCTGAACAGCAACTTGCTTCTAAAAGCTTGTGCTGCATACTACCGAGAGAAAAAAGTTGAATTCAAGTACCGTAAACTGACGCTTATAAGCACCCCCCCCCACTTGAAAACCCCTCCGGTTATAGACCCATCTACCTGTAGAAAAAGTACATCCGATTATACCCCCCTCCCCCCTGATATAACCCTCCCTCTAGCTTGTCCTGTTTTGAGTAAAACCCCTTAAGAAGTTGTATAAGACCAGGGCTTATAAGCATCAGTTCACAATAACCGATATTAGGGAAGATACGTTTTTCTTGGGGAGGGGGCGATGTAGCAGCTTTCCTAACATATAATGTGATTGGTTTGATACCCTAGACCTAAACAAAAGACTCAACAATTGAAACAATGACTTTGTCTTGAAAACAATAGAAGCTGCTTACAATAACAAACAAAAGTAGTTTTGGATAGCTGCTACACTACCATACCTCTTTCTCAGCTATTCAAGGGGAGGGTCACACACCATTTCCAGAATTTTTTAATGAGGATTTTTGTGATATTACTTTCCATTTTTCTTTAACAGATTTTTTTTATTTTCACGTTCTTTCATTTAATTTGGTGCAAGAACTAGGTTTACAAGGTTACTGGGTTTCTACATGTATATTATGCCATGGCACATAATTTTCTCGGAGTACTTTTGTCCTTTTCCGTCCGTATCGAGGCGCACGTGACTCAGATATCGTTTCTTGCTCCTGTTGGGTATCTGCTGTCTGATCTCCTGAGTCATTAAGCTCTGAAGAGTTACCAGTAGATCCAACAATGCGCCCTACCCTGCCACTGTCAGACTCTGGATTTGAGTCAGAGGTTGGCTGAATTTTTAGACCCCACGTTGATCGTTCACATTTTTTGTTTCAGTACGCACGCATTCAATATCGAGATATATTCACATTCAAACATTTTGCGTTTGCAGGGAAATGTTCTGAAGTTTCTTTGGCATGGAACATACCATGTGGTAGTGAGGGGAGGGTCACACTTTTGACAGTCACCTAAAAGTGGGGGGTCAGGATTTTTTAATTAAAACGCGAGGGATGGCCAACACTTTCTTTTGGAAAAAATACCAAAATTCCCCAGCCCTCCCCCCCCCCCCAAGGAAAAAACGTACCTTCCCTAAGGCATGAAAGAAGATACAAGTATGGGTAATCAAATGGTGACTCGTGAAATTAGGAAATAATTTCAATCGCGTTTTGTCACAAAACTCGCGTGAAATTATTTCCTAATTTCACGAGTATACAATTTGATTACCTTGTATACCCAAGTGTCAAATTACGCTCACAATCGTGGGTTTCTTACTTGTTTATTGTATCGAGAAATTTTGCGCCAAACGCTAGGTTCCCACTAGCGACACAACGGTAAGATCACGCGAACGAGAAACTAGTGAGACAATCTCAGATAGGGCAGACAAAAATTTCCTTTTACACAATGAAACGTCATGCACGCTCCGCTCCGACGAAGGGCTAACGCTCGAAACGTCAGCTCTCAAATCTCTTTACGGTGGCCAATTCACATTATCAACCCAGTTGATAAAACCAAATTATATTGTATTACAGTACATAATAGTTTGTTTTCTTACGGAAAACCTATGGATTTCAATGCTGGAGATAAATGAAAGAAAGTTAAAGATATCTGATTAAAAATTAAAAAAGAAAAGCTTTCGTTTCATTCAAAAAGGAAATTTAATTTTCATTCAAATGATAAACATTGCGAGGAGCCTGAGTAAAAACCCAGGTAAGTGTACTAAAGCCGGGATATATCGTGGAAGGCTGAAAAATATGCATCAAGCTTACAAAACGTCCAAAATATTGCTGTAGCACAAAAAGTACCTGTCATTTTACACTTACCCAGGTTGTGTTTTGTGAAATATCTCATAGAAAACTTTGAAAATACCATTTCCGATCCTCTAGATTTCAAAATTTTCTAGGGGAGGACCCCCCAGACCCCCTTACAAACTCGCGCCCCTGGCGCTCGTTTTCAAGCCCCCCCCCCCCCCCACTTTCAAATACGCTCCGCGTCCCTGCGTGAACGTTTCCAATTTAGAAATGAAACGTGTTTGGTTTTCATGCTGTACCTTAAAAGGTTCCTTCAGTGAATGGCGGTGGGAGTTCAGCCAGTATTCTTGTGACTTGCGGCCCATTTTCCTACACGCCACCCATACGTTGTATGTCAGGATTTACGTGACATTAATGAAAGAGAATATATGAGAAAAGTTCGAGAATTGCCCTAAATTCTACGTGTAGAAAATAATGCAACTAAAAAAATGACTTAACTTGTGTTTTACTTGCCTTATTTTGATGTCTCTGTTCCTGGAGTCGAATTAAAGACATTTAATGAATGGCCAATTATTGGGCGGTTAAATGCCATTTTAGAGCCAGGCGCCTGTTGAAGGATTACGGTTTACACAAGGATGCGAAGCTCTCCACTCAGGTATTAAAGAATTAATGTTATGTTTGGATTTTGAATTACTATCTTAGTAATTTTCCATGGATGTGGAGAAAAAACGTCTGGAGAATATTCTCCACCGAGGATCGTTCATGGAATATTGCATGGTTTCAACTCTATATATATTTTAGACTAGGTTTACACCAGAGGAGATTTTTCTGGGTTCGTAAATGTTTCCGGATTTACCAATTTTAGAGTATTCGGATTCGAAGGCATTTGCACTGAAAGAATATTCAGATTCCTGACCATTCACACACAACGACAACTTCGGGAACGTTCGTGATGGAGTGGTTACCAAGCTCAGTGTTGTTTCGTCGTTCGCTAAAGTTCCATAAAGGTAGGTGGGACATTCTGAAATTTTCTTTCCACTCGCTGACTACCGTAACATTATCCATCATATTGTCCCACCAGGCACTTGTTAAAACCGTCTCGGTCTTCGCTCCTGCCATCTACGTCGTCGGCGATTAATTGTGGCTGACGTTAAACTTCCTTGCGATAATGATTTGCGTTTCCTCAGAAATATTGCCTGAAACTTCAACAACATGAGGCAACCGGTGCCCGCCAGTAATGTCAGCACTAGGTCCTTCATTTTGGTTTTACTGCAAACTCAAAAGATCGCAGGCGGAAAAATATCCGGATTCGAGAGCAAATCGTTTAACAACAAAACACTTATCGGATTCAAAAGTTATCGGATTCAAAGTTTCCAATTTAAATTACGGATTCAAAATCTCCAGAGACATGACCAAACCAGGAAGTTTTTATTTTGGATTCGTCCAGTCGTGTGTAAACGTATTTGGGCGCTTTTAGTAACGTCCTCTTACAGCATATTTCATTTATTGGTCGCTTCCGTGGAAAGTTAAACTTACGCGACCAAATATCCTATATTTAAGCAATAGAGGACTTTTTCCGTGTTTTCAGAGCCTCATCTAAACACTAGGGGGGTTGGGAGTATTCGAGACAGTTATGCAAACCCTAGACGCGCGAAACTAAAACGTCACAATCGTATTTACATACTCTCATCTAAACACACCTATCAACCAATGAGAGCGCGCATAGTATCTCAGTTATTTTATAAATGCTGTTGTATTCGTTCCCTGGGGGGTCTCGGCTGGAGACGGGGCGCGTTGGGGGGCTTGCAACTGCAAGACGTCTTCCTTTGTCCTGCTCACTAGCCTCTGTCAGTTAAAAAAAATAAAAAAAATGAAAACGTTCCGGATTCGTCACGAATCCGGAACGATTTCCTTTAGTGCAAACCCCGTCTTAGAAATTAGTTGTTATCGTTATTTCCGATTCACGAATTGCATTATTTAAAAATCTCACTAAAAATGCAAGTGTTTGTTCTCAGAACAAAACCATGGTAATATACGAGTGATTAACAAAAAGAATATGATTGCAGACAGAATTGGACGACAATTTGAGAAACAAAATAACTGTAACAGTTGACTTCTCACTTCTTTGCAACGGAAATGCTTGAAGGGATCTCGATAGTCTTTATAACAGCGCGCACAAATGACACGTACTGTACAAGAATGACGGGTAAACTGTCCTATTGGCCATTTGCTAAACTAGCAGGGACTGGGTACAAATATATTTTTTTCTTGGTACGAATAGTCAAGATCGATTGAATTGAAAATGGGGCATGTCATCTGAAAGAGCATCCAATCATTAGTAAATTTACCAAGTCTGATGGTTATTGGTTTAAACGCAAAGGCATGGTACACTTTTAAAATAAGAGAACTTAGTATGGATTGGAGGACGCCTGTCCCTGCAATAGGCCATTTCCGAGTTCGCTTGTGCCTCTATTTCAAGGCGAGTCTAAGTGCGAAGTCTTTGTAATGAAAATGAGTTTTCATTCATGTGGAAAGCAAAACTAATTACCATCACAAAACTTTCGCACTTAGACTCGCTTTGAAGTAGAGGCTCAAGGGAACTCGGAAATGGCCTATCCACACTAAGTGCCTTTGGGTTTAAACCAATAACCGTCAAATTTGGTTAATTTACTAATTTTTGGATGCTCTTTCAAATGACGTGCCCCACTTTTTCAATTCAATCGATATTGAATGTTTGTACCAAAGAAAAATATGTTCGTACCCAGTCCCCTGCTCGTTTAGAAAATGGCTAATTTCACGTGCACTGTCCAATAGCTCGGAAGCGCGCGAAGTCTAACAGTATAATGCAAGTTGTTGGACCCCAGCGAATCTCGCAAAACATCAGCGCGTTCTGAGAGAAATAAAGGGAATACAGGGGAAGTTTTCGTTTAAAAAGTGTTTTAGTATCATCGGCTTTCGTCCACAAGATATTTCGGTTTGTTTGTCTGAGTCATGACGTCGCTCGCGCCCATCGCTATTACAAGCATGATTCGTAAACTGTCCTACATGACACTGCAAAAAGACTAGATTATGTGAACATCAGTTGGCAATTTTAAAGGAAACCGCTGAATATTTAAGGTTAAGATTTATACTAGAGGTAGCTTGTTATGTTTATTTACCTCTCAATTTCCACCTTCATAATTATGCTATAAGCTCGTAAGTTCGCACGTTTGGACTAAAATTATGCCATCGATGCATCATGGCCTCCCTTGCTGACGTTGACCACCTCGAGAAATCGTGACGTCATGCGCGTGCGCGGTGCGTTTTTCCGCGGTGTCTCCTAAATTAGGGCTCAAATAGTGCTAATGATAACCAATCTCGTTTGAGAATTTTGTTATAGTATTGATCAGAATTGCCTTCGTACATCCGCTTAAAGGAGCATTGGTCAAGAACGCGTAGGTTTATTCCGTCTTCTTCACTCTAAACCGACCCTTGATCCTTTTCGGTCTACTATTACTTGGTGCTTTCTCTGCCTTGAAACATCTCTTTCCTTTTGCCATTTTAGAAGTCAGAATTTTGACATCATAAAAGTAATTTATCATGACCTTTAACTAAAATGTGTGTTATATATTGAGCTGAGGGTTGCATGCTTGAAAGTTCCAAACGTTTGAGAGAGACTAACTCTTTCATCACATTTAGTTTCACTAAAATGATTGCACCTATCGTCAGATTTGAAGCGAAAAACCGTACGGAGAAATTTATATTTAGTCGCAGTAAACTTTACGCAAAATTCCGGTATCAGAGGATAGAAGCGTCCGCGATTTATTGTAGAATTTTGTTTAATAAGTAAAAGTAAGCTTTCTTATTTATGCCAGCTAGCCTAGCTAGGATCCGTCCTCACAGTAAAAATTAAGCCAACTTTTTACGTTCATAAAGACTGTTAAGAGGCCCTGGAAAATTGTATCCAAACATCTCAAAGTTTGGTTTGTATATCCGACCTAAGATATCGATCCATTCTAAAGGAATCTGTGAGTAATATTTAAGTAATAAAGACGATGTATTAGAAGGGGTGTGCTTGAACGCTGCAAAACGTCTTGCATCTTGGGCGGGCAGCCTTGCTGCTTTTATGAAACCTGCTAAATCTTGCTCCATAGTTTCAAAATGTCCTATAAAGTCATAATCAATGACACACATTCTACAGTGGGTCATGTAATTATCCCAGTGACGATCCATTACCGGACTTGACACAGCGCTTCCATTCTTTACAATATACTCCACAAATTCACGGAACGTGATGTCATTGAGCTGTTCAAGGGAATGCTGGGAAGCATTCGGACGGAAGTTCGTCAGGATTTGTCTACCGTGGCGCTCTAGCAATTTACGGTCCTCTTGTCTTGGATAAACAAACTTGTCCATGTACGCTGACAGAAGGCGCTCAAAAGGTTCGCGAACAAACGTAAACTTGAAATATGTTTTCATCATCGTACGCTGCTGGTGTTCAGAGAAACGAGTTATCTGCTTCTCCCGGTGGGGAGCCACTAGTCTTCGCAACTGTCGACTTGCACATTTGGGGTTTATACAGTACATTATTTTAGAACTCTGATTGACCAATAGATGAAAACTTGCCTTCTTGGTATGATGACCAGACTGTTGGCAAAATCGTTTAATTAAAGAGATTCTTGAGTCCTGAAAATGAAATAAGAAGATGGCGGATTAAAGAGACTATTACTAGATACTTTAAAGTGCATATGACACGAATTTTTTCTCTTGATTCTTGTAGTTGGATATCTAAAGAAAACGTTTCGAAGCTTTAAAAGTGCTGGAAAAATCTAAAAAGCATTGTTTTTGCTTTCAAAATACGCGCAATTTCCCTTCAAATTTGTCCCAGAGACTGGGACCTAGTTTATCGACGGCGAAGTTATTCGAAACGTCACATTGTGTACCTTTGCCGCGAAGGTCTGTTATCGCCAAGAGGATTCTGCAGTACTTCGTAGTGGACAGATAGTACATTGAAAGGCAAAGATGTCCAGTGATTCTAACGATTCCTTTGAGTCGGACTCTTCCGTAAGTTGCATTGAGGTACACAACGTGACGTCACGTTCCGATATCACGTGCGATTTTGGCCGCGCGATGACCGGGACAAATTTGAAGGCAAATTGTGCGTATTTTGAAAGCAAAACAAAATGCTTTTTAGATTTTTCCAGCACTTTTAAGACTTCGAGTCGTTTTCTATAGATATCCAACTACAAGAATCAAGAGAAAAAAATTTCGTGTCACATGCACTTTAAAAAAAATAAAGGAATGTGTGCCTTCTCGAAAGCTAAATTTCCAAGATACATGTTAACCAACTGATACCTTGAATTTTCCAAAAATGGCAATTAAATACTATAGCGGCCATTTTTGCGCCATTATCTCTCAAACATGATTTGAACATAATAGCTAAATTTGTATTTAGGTAAATTATATCTAGATCGTCGATTATGTAGTTCTCACTCTATCCTGACAATTACCTTTAACAAAATTATTATTCAACAAATTGTCATGGTGCTATTATGGTCTAGAAGTCTCTTGCGTTTTGCATAACGCCGCATAACAAAGGTTTACCAAGCTAAAAAAATGGGTTTCATTGACAAGATATTACCATGCTTAGTCATGCAGAATATCATCTGATGCTTGAATAATAAATGCCCCTTGAGATATGTTTAGAACATCATTTTATGCAATAACACTTATCTTTTAGAAATACGGCGTGTATCATTAAAATGGCCTCTCCGATCTTTCCCTCTCGCTCTCCCCCTCTTGTTCCTATACTTGCACACTTGGCAAAACGTTATGCATCGGTGAAACAGGGAGACGACTAGGCGACCGATTCCGAGAACACCTTCGCGACGTAGAGAAAGACGACAAAACTACATCGAAACCGGTCGCGAGACACTTCAATCTCCCAAATCATTCTAAGCAGCATATGGCAGTCTGCGGCCTTTCCCTTCACCAAGGAAACACTGAAAGAACAAAACTTTATTTTTCAAATCGGCACTCTTAATCCTCACGGTATCAACGAACGCTTTTCATTCAACTAATTTATTCCGTTGTTTTCACGTTACCAGGCACCAGCCAATAGCGAAGCTCCATTTTTTCTGTATATAAAAAACACACGAACCACATTTCCTTGATTCGCTCCGACGAAGGGCTAACGCTCGAAACGTCAGCTCTTGAATCTCTTTACGGTGGCCAATTCACATTATCAACCCAGTTGATGAAACCAAATTAAATAATTTGGTTTACCTCGGTGTAAGAACCTGTGACTTCTTTCTTTGTTTTTGAGCTATTGTTTTTCTGTTCTATATTGTTTTGAGGTTCTTTGTTGTAATCATAATAATCGACTTTGTGTAAGGAGGGTAGCACGTCACAGTCCACAGACTGACAAACCTGTAGCCCTCAAATCCCAGATCGAACTGGAATTTAGAAGTGCTGGTTTTTGTGAAGGCATGAAAACTGGAGAACCCGGAGAAAAACCCTCGGAGAGAGGACGAGAACCAACAACAAACGACAGGGCGGAAAAACGCTGAAGCACCTTTTTTCATAATTTTTTATGCTGAACTTGCCATTTTACATCAAAATTGAAAGGGTTACATTTGTGTTAACATAGGTCAAAACGTAGTACAAAAATTTGTTCATCTTTACTAAACTTACTCAGGGATATTTAAGAAAACGATGTGTTATTTGCTGATCAAAATCTCACCTCTCCCAAAGTTGAGGGCCTTATATCTCAAGGTTCGCATTCACCAAATTTTGGTCCCATTTGAAATTTTGTTCTTTATCCCTTAAAGGGCTTGGATACAAAATATTGAGCTTATGTATCCATTGGCGTCCTTATAACGGGAGGTCGTATTTCGTTTTTCCGCGCTGTCACAACAAACTCAACCCACATATGAGGCCGGGTCCGGGAGTTGAACCCGGGCCACACTGGTGTTGGAGGCGAGCGCTCACCACTGCACCACCCTTGCTTCCCTCGTTCTTTGTTTTACCTCAATGGTGAGTTTCACAGGTTCTTTCACCGAGGATGAGCCGTATTTCATCGTCTAAAGAGTGAAGAGGAGACACTTTGAATAAGTGGCGCCCAAAATGAAATAACAAGAATTTGTACATCCTTAGCTTTGTCTGGATGTTTATATAAAAAAGGATTTTTTACGTGAATGTGGGAGTTTTAAGATGTACAAGTACTGTTATTCACATGGCGACGCCATTTATGCAGTGTCTTCCCCGATATGGTGGGCATTGTCATTGGAAGACATCACATAACAAGGACCGCGACCAGATTAGACATTTCATGATTATTGATATGGCATAGCAATTGACAGAACAGCAGATCATTAACATAAGGTTGTCGGTTGGTTCCGGTTAGTTCCAACCCAGTTTGCTTGGAGTTAGTTGCATCCTAGTTTAGTTGTGGTTAGTCCTCCTTATCGGCCAGTTCCACTCCCGTTTGCTTGCGGTTAGCTTTCACTTTGTGGTTTGGGTAGTAATGTAATTTATTATATAGACGTGAGTGTTTTACTGGGAATTACACCACTCGTAAAATTCATAGGAAACTACATCCGGGACCGTAGTGGCGTATTTTCCATATCGTCACTAGTGAGGATATCGATGACGTCATTCCCCGCCTTGCACGATTCAGTTTGTGTTCAAAGCTGCCAAACGAACGTCGATAATGTGTTTTTGTCTATATAATAAATAGAAAATTACACGTAAGCTCAAAGATATGAATTTTATGTTCTCGTGGCAAGAACAATATCTCTTTCGTTCGCTGCGCTCACTCGTGAGATAAAATTCATATCTTCTCGCCACCGTGTAATATCCTCTATTTATGTGTACTGGCGGCTAGCGTCCAGTTGGTATAGTGGTAAGTGACTATCCTATGTGGAATATTCTCGGTCTCGATATCCAGTGTTTGGCATGAAATATTTTCTTTTTTTTTTGAAGTAAAACTAAGTGTAGAATGACCTTTATGTGTAATCTGGTTGCCGTCATTGTTAAGTAAGGTCTCCATTTCCATTGCTATTGTTTTGTAAGACATTATTGGATACCCAGGAAGCAAATTAATATGTATTTGCCTCTTGAGAACACCATAAGAGCTAGTTGAAACAATAGAATTCAAAATGGATGCCGTATAGGTAAAATAGTCGATTGATGTTAGATTCAAGCCAAATTATTAACAAATAATTTATCCCAGGGGAAGACAACAAGCTAAAAATTGTATACTTAAACCCGCATATCTCCTTGACAGTAATTTTTCCAATGAAGAACCTAACTATGTTTCAGGGTAAAGAAGTTCTTATATATAAGAGGCTTGATTTGTCAAATTAATTTTAGCCTGCAAGTTCTTAATCTGAGGTAGGTACAAAAGTCGGACCGGATCAATTCGGATCGCTCGGATATGAATAGCAGCTACGGCATACAACAATTGTTGCTATCGTTAGGGCTGCCCCGGGTAGCTGGGCTTGCTCGGTTTGCAGAGATCTCGGCAAGTCTGTAAAGTGCAACAAAAAATCAAGCTCGCGATTAGATGGAAATTTTTCAGCCTGGTTAGCCGAGATGCCGGTATTGCGATGCAGGGATCTCGGCTAACCGGGCTAAAAATTTTCCATGTAATCGCGTTCAAAGGGCCAGCCCGGCTAAACGCGTCAGCATAAAATTTCTCTTCCAAGCAGGATATCCGAGCCCAAAAATCAATGTTAATCCTTCTAAATAGGATGTAGAGGTAAAGTAACCCATCCAGTTGCATAATTGCAAAAATTAACTAACAAATTACCTGAAAAAGATGCCGATCAAGATCATTCTTGCTAGAATCATTCTTGCTAAAACCGGGCTGAAAGTCAATATGGCAAACCGGGCCAGCCCGGCTAACCGAGATCATGTAATACCGGGATGAAAGTCATCTCGGCAAACAGAAAAAGCCTGGCTAACCGGGCCAGCCCGGCTCATGTAATCAGGCCCTTATTCAAATCAGCGATCCGAGTTGATCCTGTCCGACTTTTGTACCCGTCTCTTAATCTGCTGCAGTTTCTTATGCGCTGGGGCTTTTGTTGTATCAGTAAACTTACCTGCAAATTTGAATGATTAAACTTCGATAATACAACACTTCGATAAATCTGTGTTGCTGTGGGATCCATAGTCCCTGTGAGAAGGAAAAGGATGAACAGTTAATGAATAGAATAGTTTTACTTAAGCTATATGAAATAGATGGGACTGAGAATTGAATTTAAAGACGTTTCCCTAAAAAAGGAAATGGTATCTGAAGACGATGGCACTGGAAGAGCAACTTTCATCCAGAAATAATTTTGTTTTATCAACTGGGTTGATAGTGTGAATTAGTCACCGTAAAGAGATTCAAGAGCTGACGTTTCGAGCGTTAGCCCTTCGTCGGAGCGAATCGCTCCGACGAAGGGCTAACGCTCGAAACGTCAGCTCTTGAATCTCTTTACGGTGACCAATTCACACTATCAACCCAGTTGATAAAACCAAATTATATTGTTATACTTCCCACCGACGCAGCACCAGAGTTTCTTTAGAAACTTACCCCCTCTTTTAATCCAGAAAGCTTTCTCGCTAACTAGGAGCAAGCCGACAGTGTTATTCCCGCGGGAGATAAAAATGCTTGATATTTGCATATTTCTAATCGGCAAAAATTGATCATACAGGAAAGCAACCAAACACAAATTGATATCTTTTCCTGCTCGAGATTCATCATTAACCGTTCGTGACCTTGATGAATAATTCACAAGCAAATGAAGACATTTAGAAAATACTCATCTACTTGTTTTATGGCAAAAAATTGGCAACGTCAACGTCATCTCGAAAGCGTCTGACAGCGTGCGTAAAATTCTCACTTGCAAAGTGATCTCAGGCGTGGATCCCGGATGATATGACAGCCATGGGATGTGCACATGATTGTCGTTTCAATTGCCCCGGATAATAGTCTACTGCGCAGGTTTCGAGTCTTACATCCGAAAAATTTTTGGATTTTTTGCCCTATTGAAAAGAATATTGTGCTGCCTCGCTAACGCTCGCCAGCAATAAATGACGTAATGGTGTTTATTTACAAATCTTGCACACCGAACTCACAGTTACGCAACATATCGTGATAGATATGACAACCCATCTTTCAACGAGTTATTTATAATAACATGCCCTTATATGGTCAAAAAACCTATTTTTAGTAACACGAAAAGCTTTACTGTTTCTCCACCATGGTGGCTATGCCGCATGTGCGCGCAGCCACAAAAATACATTGCGAGGGGAACTCTGGAAACCACTTTCAACGTGAACTCTGGAAACCACCGTGTGAAATCGAAATTCGCTAGGCCTGTTAAATTTTCGTTGCCACTAGGTGTAAGGTGAACTAAAAATATGTATTTTCGCAAATCTTCAGCTCGATAGTGGGGTCTTCGTTTAGAAAACAGAGCATTTTGAATATTTGAGTTTTTCGCCATATTTGACATCAAGCTGAGTGCCGTGACAGAGCTGTTTTGTTTAGAAAAAGCCTAACCTTTCGATTTTCAGCAGTTTGAACATTTAAGATATAATAAGTGGTGTTTATGTGGAAGTATGATAGCTCATGGGCCAAAAGAAGTCGCTATTATGGTACAATTGAGTTCCAGATGGTTTCTCGGGCATCACCGCGGCCATATTTGTGTCCCACAAATATGGCATCTCCATACTAAGCTTTATAAACTTCCGTGGAACGTTTTGGCAAATAACTCGCGAACGGCACACCGCACAGGCCTGAGACTTGGAGAAACTTTTTATTTATTTATCATCTACACAATCTGAAATTCTTAGCTTCTGTAGTTGAATTGTTTCGAATTAAGTTTTTAATTGAATAAATTAACAAAAGATAGTGTTACGAGTATGCGCCTTGGACAAATTGGACAAACTTATTATTTAAATACGGCGCATGCCTTTTATCTTATCTATGGGTTTTTGGCCGTTTTTTGTGTTCATTTTATACCGGCCGTAGCTAAAGAGAAAATCGTTCAAATTGTTTACGAACGGAACTTCCATCTGCGGCATTGTTTACACGGACGCGGTTTCATTTGTAACAGCATCGTTTTCGATGCGTTTAACGCCTTTCGTTTACGCGGCGCCGAATTTTGAGGCTGCGTTTACACGAACGCGGTTTCATTTGTAACCGCTTCGCTTTCGATGCGTTTACGCCTTATGTTTCCACGGCGCCGAATTAAAACCGGGTAGTTTTGGAAACGCTGTCAAAAGTGGGGCGTTTTGAAAACGATACGGTTTCATTTCTCGTGTAAGCGGCTGAAATTGGGAAACCGCATCGATTTGAAAACGGTTGCCAAAGTGCGTGAAATTGGCCGGCTCTCAAATAGCAAACATGGTGAAATTCGCTCGGAAGGCAGCGCTTGGTTGTCCAAAACGCTTTGGAAAACACTTGGAAAACGGTTAGAAGGGCTCCGTGTAAACACTTCGAAACCGTGTCGTTTTCGATGCGGTTGTAACCGTGTCGATTGGAAAACGCATTCGTGTAAACGTAGCCTGAATTGTCAAAGGTGGAGCGTTGAAAACGCCGTCAAAAGTGGAGCGATTTCGAAACGATACGGTTTAATTTCTCGTGTAAACGGCTGAAATGGCGAAAACGCATCGATTTGAAAACGATTACGTAATTTAGCGTGAAATTGGCCGGCTCTCAAAGAATAAACATGGTGAACTTCGCACGGAGTGCAGCACTTGCTTATAAAAAATGCTTTGGAAAACACTTGGAAAACAGTTAGATAGTCTCTGTGTAAACACTTCGAAACCGTGTCGTTTTTGTTGCGGTTTCGTTATCTTGAAACCGTGTCGATTGGAAAACGCGTGGCTGTAAACGTGGCCTGCAAACACCCTACCTGCAATATGAAAACCTGATTGGCACGAGGTGGTACAACGACAGATATCATAACGGATATCGAAACCACTACAGATACTGTCAAGGCAGTGTGCCATTTTGTGGTTGTTAAATTGCTATAGCCTTACCTTGAATGCCATTTGTTTGTTCTGCTCCAAACCCTTCTCTGTATATTCCATAAAGTAATAAAGTGGAAAGACTCAAAAAACAAAGCACCCTTACACGATTTTTTCGCATCATAGCAATCGTAATTTACTCTCTTACTGTCTTCACTCGCTGCAAACAGTTTGTCACGGACCATTTGCTTCCAGCAATTATCATAATCATTGTAATAAATGCTGAATAGTTTAAGCAGCTTGGACTGGGATAATGTTTCTCGAATCGCTCAATATTTTCGGAGTTTGGAAGTTCAACACATGCATCTTGCGAAAAAGTTAATTTCCTCTTGCGTGAATATTTACACTTTGGCCACGTTCCCAGGGCTATGCCTACACGCCGTCGATTACGTCTGGTAAAACGTATACAAAACGAGAATATTCAACAAAGAGAGCTGGCCCCTGGGAGTTGCCCTTTGAAAGAATACATCCAGTTTGAATAGCATATTGGACAATATGCACTTCTAGTATTATATGATGACAGGCGAATGAGAGGGAACTGGAGGAGACAGAAAAAACTAGACAAGTTTAATTTTCCTGCCGTACCTGGAAATAGGGATTAGTTAGTACTCATTTGTCCACTTTAAGCAATTTTGACGAGTAATCTTACACATTAATCTCTGTAATTGCCAGTTTTTCATTAGTCTCCTACGCAGCCGTTATTAGAGGGTCTCAATGGGGTAGTGGCTTTTACGGTTAACGGTTAACTTATTGGCTATTTTACGGCTAACGGTTAATTTTGTTCCATTACGGTTAACAGGAGAAGTTAAAAAATAATTACTATTGTTTTAAGAAGTTAAAACATACTGAAAGTCTTTGGACCATTTTGAGATAAAAAAAAGTATTTTTTTGTGTGTGTGTACACTGCCAGTGATACAACAGCTGCCAAAACGTCTGTCAACTCGCGCGACGACGCGACATATGCGACAAATTCTGCAGACACCTACCACACTTCATGTTTCAATCGGCTTTTCTCGCTACCAGAACACATAAACGCACAAGACATCACACTCAAAAAAAGTTCTCGAGGCCTTTACTTTTGTATCTAGATTTTTTACGGTTAACATTTTTTACGGCTAGCGGTTAAAATTCTTTCATTTTTACGCCTAACGGCTAAATTTTTGGCCATTTTACGGCTAACGGTTAACCCCATTGAGACCCTCTTATTAGGGGATTGCGTTACACTTGTCCCTACTAACGTCTGCGAAAAAATGGCCACACGAAACCTGGGAGACGCGCGGACATTTTTTTTGCTTCACTCGACGGACTAAGAAAAAAGGGACTGCTCGTAGTCTGCTGGTGGATCGTTCTTTGGCACGGGCACGCGGTCGCGAACAGTTCTCTAGGCCTGCGATTGTTTCTTGATCGTGGAGGCCACGAATCTGAATTCGAAATTTCTATTCCACTATCAATGTTGTTGCCAAATTTCTCTTGCTGCCCAAAAAATCTTGCATGGCTGAGTTGCCCAAAATTTCGGCAGGGGGGGGGGGGGGGGGAGGCTGCAGCCCTCCCTGCATCCCTCCCGGCCCGTACGCCTATGTGTTGTCGCATGTTGTTGCTGGGATAACCTCTCATGCGAATTACCTGTTATGTTACCTTTTCCCGCTTGTCGGTGTCTAGTGTAGAGGCTTTGTCTCCATTCAGGCTTGTCACGAGTACCTCGCCCACGAACGACGCTAAAATGACGGAGGCTAAAATGGGCTTAGCTAGCCAACACGAATGCACTCATCATCTTTCGCTATTGTATAGAATTTACTTCAAATCTAAGGAAACCGTAAAATGAAAGTTTTCAAGAGGCCACAATAGGCTGAGAAGAAACAAGCATGAGCAAACTTGAAAAATTTAGACTGACATTTTCATGACGCATCATCCATGACAGAGCTCCTTTAACATTATGTTCATTATGGAAACCACTCGGCGTTGATTTTGGCAAACAAAACCTACAATACTGTACTGGTCCGTCACGAACCGCCTACAGCGAGTAACTGTAGTAATGTATATGTATGAAGTCAAATGAGCTTTGTAGACGACCATTCCATATCTAGAGCAAGCCATGATTGTTTCATGGATGAAGATAAGAAAACGTGTAGGGTTTCTTGGCATTTTCAGCATTGCCGTTGTATTGCTTTATTCAGCATACAAATCAGGGCTAGGAACAAATGATATACAAGGTAAGGCCCAAGCAGTTTTATGAACCATAAAGTCATATGCCGTTTCATCAACCGTGTCGTTTCTCTGCTTTCGACTCGCGGTATTTTATTATTTCAGAATTGTTGCCAAGTGCACCGAATCACGCGCGTTAAAAATGTATTTAACTTAACTGAGTCAGTAGTTGGCAAGATTGCTTTACGATTGCAGTCGTTGGTGGAGCAGTTTAAAGGAGTTATGTCACGGATGACGCATTCTTGAAAAGTTTCGCATAAATTTTTGAACGTCATCCATTACAGCCATCTTAATGTTTCTCATTCGAAGCCATTCTTGATTAACAGATTTGTTTTTCTCTTTGCTGTTTATGCTACATTGATAAACTATTTGATTTTTTTCAAGTATACATTACCAAATGTCCTTTAATCCGATGCAAACTAGAGAATTGTCATCAAATTATCCAACAACAAGGTCACGGAAACGTTAAATTACATAAAGTATGCATGTTATTTCAATGTAATATTTGTCACCAGTGAGAACAAATGAATGGGTACACATTTAACTAGGAACAATTAGCACTATAGCTGCCCCGTTGCTAATTTTTTCAGCGCATTCGCTACTACAGTTAATTCTTTTGCTTGTTATTTTGGCTTTTCTGTTTGCCTAATTGTTTGAAATGGGTCGTTCTGCGATCATTCAGACTGATGAAGAAAACATTCACACACTTAAACAGTCAGGATTATTCTCGTGTTGTGCCGGCAAAATATTGCTTGCATGGTTTCTGGAGTTCAAGATGGGACTAGGACTCACCATTTGAAAAAAAGCTTTCAAGGTGAACTTTTGCAGACAAGTGGACTAACTGAATAAGCAACATTATGCAAAAACTTCCTTGATCAGGGAATTATGAAATTACGAGAACGTGACCACAATGGTTTAAATTTTTCAAAACGGTTTTGAAAAATTTAGCCTAAATTTTTCAAAATCGTCATTTGCAATCCATCTCAATCTTCTCCATCCTTAACCATCCTTGTTCCTTTTTGGTTTAGCAAGACTTCTTTGGTGTTTTTCTTCCTTGGTAAACTAATAGTTTTAGGTTTCCTACGTTTTAAGGGTAATTTGGTTCGTCGCAAAAAAAACTCACAATATCGTAACGTAGCTCCTTTAAGCAATAGCTAAATGTAGAGCAACCATATACTCCAGATGAAGTCGCTGTTCTACTGTTAAGCTGCAATTACTTCGATTCTCGGACGAATGACGACAAACTTTGCTTGTTTCGGTAAACCCTTCGCCTCTTGGCGAACCACCTTGCGAAATTGCCGTTGATCCTTTGCGAACGTTTCGTCAATCCTTTGCGAGTATTTCATCTTTTTCACCGCCGTTAACAGCTGGGTCGAGGATTTGAATTTATTAGCCAAACATGAGTTTCGACTTGTTTTCTTCCACAACTCTATGTCAGTACCGTGGTACTGGTGTTTCCCTGTATAGGAAAGAAGTTTATGACCAAGCTGCAACGAGTAAGTGTGCGTTCCATCCACTTATATTGCCGAGCATGCGTAGTGGCATCATGTGTCAGATTACTGACACATTTGACAATCGGCTTTTACCAGATGTTCTCTCCGGAGGGTTGAGAAGATCTGGGTACGAGATTACAAACGTACCCTCAACTACCGAGAGGAATTCGGCGAATTCGCGGACCTTTTGCTTTGGTGACTATCTTTGCATATTACGTTTGCATTGCACATAAAGCATTACTCGAAATATTTTCAGTATCCCTGATGATGACGTAGATCGTGTTTGTTTAGATATAATCATTTTCCTTTTCTCAGAAAACGAGGATTTCACTACAGCAAAAAAACATCTCATCTCGAGGTTAAATCTTTCGAATTTGCAGGTAAGTTAAGTGATTTTAATATATATTACAACAAAAACCAACGTATAAGAAATTGTGGATTAAGAAATCTGAAGCTGATAATTACAATTTTACTCTCTCATGCACTGGTTTATACAAGGTAAGTCTGCAGTCGGGCCTAGTGACCCATCAGGCCGGAGCTTATCCCGGTTTCTGTAGCATGAAGCGACAGAGAGTATTTCTACTCCCCCCTGGATGGGATGCTAGTCCATCGCAGGGACACCCCCCAGCAGTAAATTCGCCGGTACCCATTTATACACCTGGGTGAAGAGAGGCACTGTGAGAGTAAAGTGTCTTGCCCAAGAACACAACGCAGTGGCCCGGCCAGGACTCGAACCCGGACCGTCCGATCCAGAGTCCAGCGCACTAACCATTAGGCCACTGCGCCTCCCACTGGTTTATACAAAATAGTAACGAAATACCTTTGATATAGCGCCTCTTGACAGTTTTGATTTCGCTTGTGACAGCACACATTTAGCTTCTTTTAAAATTTTAATCCTCTTTGACATACATACATGCATACAACTTAATGGTAAAAGACAGCTAAAAGCTCATGTGGACCTGCCTAACTAAATACAAGAAATCTAGTAAAGCTGTGACAAAATAGTAACATTTAAAATTAGTAGGCTAAGAGATAAAAAACCGTCATTATGTAACGTTTTGTATGCTTGCTTTAATTTTTTATGTCGTTTTCAGGACACAAAAATCCCTTTAATGAACAGATTTTGCCGACACGCCGGTGGCCTTTCCAAGTCTGTTTTACATCGCATATTGGTCAGTCAGAGTTCCAAAGTACTTTACTGCCTCACCCCTAAATGTGCAAGTAGACAAATGAGAAGTTTTCTGTTTCCCGGAAACCGGAGTAAACTACGAATAATGAATTACCCCAAACATGAGCAAACTATGATGCTGAAAACATATTTTAAGTTTACTGTTGTTCGAGAACCTTTTGAGCGCCTTCTATCCGCATATAAAGACAAGTTCCTCTATCCAAGAGCAAGTGATCATGGTTATTTGCTAAAGCGCCACGGTAGAGAAATCCTAAAGAACTTCCGTCCAAATGCTTCCAAGCTTTCCTTTGAAAAGCTGAATGACATCACGTTCCGTGAATTTGTGGAGTATTTAGTAAAAAAAGGAAGCGACAGGCCAACCCCGGTAATGGACCAACACTGGGATAATTACGTGAACATATGTGGCATGTGTGACATAGACTATGATTTTATAGCACATTATGAAACTTTGGAGAAAGATCTAGCGTATCTTATCACGGCTGCAAGATTGTCTGTCGAGGATGCAAGACATTTTGCAGCGTACAAGCACACCCCTTCTAAAACATCATCTTCATTACTTAAGTACTATTCGCAGATTCCTTTAGAGTGGATCGATATCTTAGGTCAGATATACAAAACAAGCTTTGAGGTGTTTGGATACAATTTTCCAGGATCTCTTAAGAGTCTGTATAAAAATAACACGGGGGCCAAGTCAAGTAATGGGCTATAACTCAGTAGTAAAAGGTCACTCATTAATATTAATTCAATAATTCCTCAGATAATTTTGCTTCAAGTTTACTGCGATAACTGAATAGATAAATAAATAGAATAATTGAAGAATAGAGGGAGAAGTTTCTGAAGAAACTGTGGTGCTGCGTCGGTGGGAAGTATAACAATATAATTTGGTTTTATCAACTGGGTTGATAATGTGAATTGGGCACCGTAAAGAGATTCGAGAGCTAATCTCACGAATCTGACGAATCTCTTTACGGTGGCCAATTCACATTATCAACCAGTTGATAAAACCAAATTATATAGAATAATTAAAGGACCATTTTCACGATAATGCGCATGTGCAGCCGTGATTCACACAGAAAGTGATACGCACTGCACGCTCCCACGAACCACCATGGCCTTCTGCAATTATTTTGGGGTTTTCACGTGCCCTAGAAAACCTATTTGTCTAGCCTCATAGCGTTCCAAGCCGCTTTGTGTATCACCCCTCAAGAACATCCCATTTTCCTGTGATGTTCATTTGAAAATACAAGCAATATATTCCGTTTTAATCTTCCAAAAATGATCAAATAACCCTTTTCCTCAATTTTTGCAGCGCTTGCAAGCCTTGCGAGGTTGATGAAAAAGGATTTTAATCGGATAAATTAATTCTGACGGACCACATGCGCAAGTGTCAAAAGCCCTTTAATTGCAACTACTTCGAGTAATTCAAAATTTTCCTCCATTATTCATGCAGTGCTTGTCTGTGTTTACTGGAATGTAGTAGTTTTAGGTAGTCACTGGAAGTTTTCGACGAGGAGGCCCTTTCAATGAATGAGACTACGTAAATATAAGCACAGTACACTATATATGGTTACACAAAACGTCTCCGGTTTCCTTGCGGATAGTTCCACTCGTGTTTGCTTGCGGTTAGCTTCAATTTTGTGGTTTGGGTGACACTATATTACATAAACTAAGACTTGTAGTATTTAAAGTTGCAAAGTTGCGGTCCTTGCAGCTAGTGTCCCAGATTGGACTCCTGGTGTCCCCATATTTAAATATCTTCTTTTTTATTTGAATTTAAAAAACTTAGTGTCTTCTTTATTACAGCTTCAAAATAAACTAAGTGTATGAGTACATAAAATGTCTCAGACGGAAGAAGGGCCTTCTCGTCTATCCCTGCAAGTGACTACTGGGTAGTTTTATTTATCCATTTATGTAATATATCAAACACGAGAGACCGTGTTTCATCGGAATATCCAAACACCGAGAAGAGAGTTGAAAATATGACGTACAGCGGAATATTTTTGACGAACTTCGAGGTGTTTGGGTAGCCGATGAAACACTCTCTCGAGAGTTTGATATATCTTCTCAATCGAAACAAAGTAAGGAGTAAACGGAGAAATAAAATCGTCAAAATCTATGCTTATTAAGATCGGGTACCCAAACCTCCTTCACGGTTATGATTTTCTTTGTTTTAACTCGATGAATTATTAATGAGTTTGATAATTATTTATCTAACGGAAAACGGGCACTGCATAATTCAAAGAGGACAGACCACGATCTCAATGTTGGCTTTTGTAAAAATATCTAATTGCCATAACCGTTCATCAGTAAGATATTTATAATTAATTTTCGGTCTCAGAAGATGATTCTTCTTGAAACTATGTATAATTGATGTCCTTCCGAACGTTCAAGAATTCAAATAACTGATCAGTTTACCACGACCTCAGAGCCTGGGGGAAGGGGTCTTCGATATGCGATAATAACATAATTCACTGCATCTGGTGTACTGGGATGCATTTTTAGCCATTCTGGGAGCATTCATTTTAAAACTTTTCCGGGGAGCGGACCCCCTAGATGGCTTGTACCGCTGTTACACACTACGAATGTCTGCAACATTTGCATTAGCCGAACACCCCCCTCCAACGTGTAGAATAAAAACCAAACACCGAACTCAAGAATTTTTTTCTTAGCAAGCAAAAATTTGAAATCAATGACTTGACTGAAGGAAACCTGTTATTTTGAAAACATAATAGATTCTAATCAGTGTTGACTTAGAGGGCAAGCATGGGCAAGGCTATTGTCTCTATTGTGTAAAAGATACGGATATTAGTATGGCTATACCAAAACCTAATCACTTACCTATACCTAATCACTTATGCATATTAAAGAGCCTATGAAATGAAAAAACGAGCTATTGAAAAACATACTTATTTGAAAGGCCTTTAAAAATGAAGAAGAATGGCGTTTTCCTTTTTGTGATGTCTCTTCTCGTTCCAGAGATATTCAAGATATTTGTATTATGCAAATTAGGTACTGATGGTGTCATAAGGTGTGATCGTATGGGGGTCACGACACAAAAATATAGCATGTCTCTGCAAGTAATGATGCAATGAAATTGAAACTTGGTGAGCTTGTTATAGCCTAAGATGGTGTATATTTTGGTGTTGCTATGGTAACACATCCGGTTCCACTTCCTAAAGGTTACTTAGGAGAACTAGTTTAATATGGGCATTGTGCACGCTTTAAATGGGATCAATCATTTGCCCTATACAGTCACAAACAAATAATATCTGATTTAAAGAGGAAAGAGACTGGAATCAAGATTGTTACCATAGCAACATCAAAATAGGTATCAAGAGGTGTATTTCTTAGGGTGCGAGGTGCTTGCAAAGTTCCAATTGCATTGCATAACTACTTGCAGAGATATGCCATATTTTGTTTTTAATTACACCTAATTTATCACACCTTATCACATTGTGGCCTAATGGTTAGTGCGCTGGACTCTGGATCGGACGGTCCGGGTTCGAGTCCTGGCCGGGCCACTGCGTTGTGTTCTTGGGCAAGACACTTTACTCTCACAGTGCCTCTCTTCACCCAGGTGTGTAAATGGGTACCGGCGAATTTACTGCTGGGGGGTAACCCTGCGATGGACTAGCATCCCATCCAGGGGGGAGTAGAAATACTCTCTGTCGCTTCATGCTACAGAAACCGGGATAAGCTCCGGCCTGATGGGTCACTTGGCCCGACTGCAGACTTACCTATCACATCATCAGTACCAAATTTGCATGCTATAAAAATCTTAAATATCTCAGGAACGAGAGGAAAACGCCATTTTTCTTCATTTGTTAAGGCCTTTCAAATAGGCTTATTTTTCAATAGCTCATTTTTTCATAGGCACTTTAATGACTTACCTAGACCTACTTCGACTTAACTCGACCTACCTCGACCAAAAAGGGGCTTAATTCGGTGCACTATATACTACTCCACTCACTAATATAAAAGCCTGCAGAATTTTTCAATGCACACATTTCACTTCCTAACACCTGGAACCAGGGGTAATTAAAGGTTTGGCTTCCAGTAATTAAACACAAAGCACTGAGGTGGCTTCGAACAAATTCTTCAAAAATAACTTTTGAAGAGAACATTAAGAATAGGCCCAGTCACATGGTACAAAATAACACCCTGCTGGTGAGCAAGCTACGCGCTGGGACATCCAAAACAAAGCGACTTCATGTCCCAGAGCGTAATTTGCTCACCAGCGAAGTGTTATTTTGTACCATGTGACTGGATCGTGCAAAGGGCCTATTTCAAATCACGCAAATAAAGTACTCGCAGAAGTGAAATTCGAGGATCATAGAAAATCGGCTCTTCAACATAAGGGTAAAACGGTTAAGAAAATTCTATCTTTTGTTAGAAATAACATTTGCGATGAACAGCGGGAGTCGTGCTGGCCTGTCACAACATTTTATTAATTAAACCACAGAAAGGTCAGAAAATTATCCACAAGTTTATAAAACCGGCTTATTTTTACTTGAACTGGTCAAAAGCCAATGCCCCCTTGTTCTCGATACTAACTCGACAGTTCCCTTGTTCCCTAAAAGTTATTTAACAATTATTCCATGAGCCCGAGTTGGATATGAGGTGATAACTAGTAACCAACGAGCGCGTAGCGCGAGTTGGTTATAATGATCTATAATCACCAGCAAGGGTGAATGGAATAATTGTTTTAGTAAATTCTCAACAGTCTATTTTTTTTATGTTATTAATAATGTGGACATTTCAGTTTGACCCAGAGTTTGACCTAAACTAAGCGATCGGATGAAAAGGCGGCACAATCAGTGGTGCGTTGTTCGCTCTGTAACTGAGTTGAATGAAACACGTGAAAAAAGGCGAGCGAGTAGAAACAGCTTTTTCGTAAATATTCCTGGCACAATCTCCTATAAAGTTGTATTGTGGAACATCTCGTGGTTTATCAAGACTAATTCCAAATTCAGTAACTCTGTTGAAACAAAGAATAGCTCAGAACCGATGAATCAAAGGACAAAGCAAACTGTCAATTTCTGCAGGGATGAAAAGGGAGAGAGAGATTGATCTTCGAAGACAATTTTACTGTCGGAAGCCGATGAAAATAGACCATTTTTGCTTGGGTGCATGTGTTTGTAGCCGCATTACAGACCATGTCACATTCCCTGGAGAATTGTTCTTTTATCCATCAAAAAATCAGAAAACAAGAAAATAATGCAACAACCGAGGTTGACATGGAATTTACTAATTAAAGATATATATCCCTTGTTCCCTAACTTGAAGTAAATGGCTATGTTCCCTTGTTCCGTAAATCCCCTGGGATTGTAGTCATCTCGGCAATGCGAAAAGTTAAGAAAGCATTGCAATAAAATCTTATCAAGGTACACAAACACCGGCAAGTACGAATGTCGAGAGCCGAATGGATTTAATTTACAGACTTGAGAAATTTATGCTTAACGTTTCAACATGAGTTATCCGTTACATAAACCACTTAGCGTTAATAATGATGGTGAGCTAGCAAAATTACCCAGAGCACTGATCCGCTACGAACCACCTACAGCGACTAACTGTATTTATGTAAATGTGAACTCAAATGGGCTTTGCGTGTGCCCATTTCATACGCAGCACACCGTAGAGCAAATCATGATTGTTTCATGGATGAAGATAAGGAAACGTACAAGATTGCTTTGCATCTTCAGTGTTGCCTTTGTATTACTTTATACAGTATACAAATCAGGGTTCGGAACAAATGCCATACAGGGTAAGATTGAAGCAGTTTGATCAACCATAAAGTTACATGCCGTGTTTCTTCGATCAGTCGCATCTTTCTTATGCTTTCGAATCGTGGTGGTATTATATCCTGTAGTCAAGTGCATCTAAAATCACGCCAAATAATGAGTTAAAGCAGTAATGGGCTCCTGGGCAAAGGCATTTGCTGGAAGTGTAACGTTAGTTAAGATCGAAGTTTTATTTGACTATTACAGTGGTGGCCAGTTCACAGGAGTTCTGTCACGGCTGACGAATATGAAAAGTTTCGCATTAATTTTCGAATGTCACCATTTCAATTCACCTTGATGTTATTCATTCGATCGAAGCCAGCTTTACCTCTGGCTTTCAGTTGTTACCTTGGTAACTATTTTGTCAAGTCCCGTTGATTTGAAGGCGCTTTTACATGATTACAAGTTGACAAGTTGACTTCATTTTGGTGAAGTCATCTTATGCTAAATAGACATACTCCATGACTGATCTAACAACAAGGTCACAGAAACGTTAAAAGACACGTGCATGTTATTTCAATGTTGTTTGTCACAACTGGGAATGAATGAACGGGGACAAATTTAATGATGCATACATCATAACAAAAACGCGAAGGCTTATGTTTTCTTTTGCTCTGGGGTCTATAATTTATCCAAAGTCACTGTTGGGGGCTTTTATAATTATTTAAATTTTAAAAAGAAGCCAAGCTATTTGCATTATACCTCGATTAAACCAAGCTCCCTATTCAATCAAGCGTCGCTCAGAATTTCAATCTATGCGATAAAGTATTTCAAAATGATTCACGACGCATATTAAAAGTTTGGTACAAAATATAATGTCAACTTTAAACGATGTTGGAAAGTTTAACATGAAGTAAATAAACAGCCAATTCGAAAGGAACTGTGTCAAGGATTTAGGCCAATTTTGGACTTCAAAGAATGGTCATTAAATTAAGGGAATTATAAAAATAACAATGATCATTTCAATAAGATTTACCATATTGCGATTATGAAAACGTTTTGAAAAACTGTGCGGCCGAGAAAATTTGAAAAAAGTTGATCCTGTATTTTATAGCTTTTAATTGTGACATCCTAATGAAACTTAGTATTGTGCTTTAGAGTCTATTGAATGACCTCTTCGTTAAGAATAAGTTTGGTAGAGAGCCAGTTTAGCAAGAGCTTATAACATGGACTAAATTCAGCAGTGACACAGTGCTTACATCTGGCTGACCTTACGCCAACAGACTAGACTAGACTATAGCTGGAATGTCGAGATAGAAAACGGTCTTTTGTGTTAATTTTATCGCTTGCTAATGCTTTTGTTATGTACCTTAGACGAAGAACGGACGACTCCACATCGACTACCATAAATGTTCTGCAAGTCACTGTTAATCGACAACATTCAAGGGGTTCACCAGCTACTTTATAGAGTATCTAAAGACGCCGATGAAACACTTGTTTTATGCTTTTGTAAATGTCATTATTTTCTTTTTCTCAGAAAGTGACGATCTTACTGGAACGCAAAGGCATCATCATGATGTATTCTCGAAGTTTAATCTTTCAAATTTGCAGGTAAGTTCGCTGATTGGGATAAATATTACAGCAATTTTTAAACCAGCGTATAAGAAATTGTGAATTAAGAAATCGGAGGCAGATGTCAAATCAAACTACTTATAAATATATAAAAACTACTTCAGCCTGCAAAAAGAAGGAGTGATAACTCTGAGTAGAGCTCACAATTCTATGTTGTGTTATGCAAACAAAAAAGTACAGTTTGTTGTCTTACTCGATCTCAATTTAACAACAATAAGTCCTGAAGATCAATGAATTTTACACGATAAAGTAAACTCTATATATCTGAAATTTACTTTATTATACAATTGTTATAGGGCTAAGAGTATTCATTATACTGAGCTAAGTTACGCTTTAGGTTACTGCTGCATCCCTATGGCATTTGGCATCGCCTTGTCCAAGTATACAGAGCGGATTTTTTAGAGCACCTGTTGTTGCAGATAGACTTTGCAGACATTATGCAAACCCTTGACTTTTTCTGTAAATCACAGAGCAATAGACTTAATATTCAGAGGCTTTGTTAAGCATGTAAATTATGGTAAATATTTCATTCTCTGTGATCTTTCTCAAGCCGGCATAATTCCTGTATGTAAAATCATCATTTACAATCATTTCGGTTCCGGACGAAAGAAAGGCAACAACATAGAAATGGCATCAAAGGAAACCCACGACACTCCGTGATCTAGGCGGATGTTCTAACCACTTAGCTACTGGAGATCCTATGGCGAACAAGGGTCAAATGTGGGTCTTTGACTGAAACTGCAGATCGTGCGGTTACACAGCCACATGATGAATAGCACACATGACTCTTAACTGCAAATTAGACAGCAGAGACTGTTTCCTCTTATTTTGGGTTAACTACCACCTTAAAGCATATCAAAGATGCGACCAACCAACCTCCAAGCGAGTAACAAAAATATAGAAATGGCATCAAAGGAAACTCGGAAAAAATCCGAAAGGAAGTCTGTAAAGGAATGAGTTTTCCAGTATAGTTATTTGCCCTTGTTATAGAGATTATTTGGATTCTAGTTTGTCAGACACAAAAACGGACAGTTCCTTATATAACTGAGGCAAACAAGGGAAATTTTCAAATGTACTACTGGTTATCATGTTGGCAGGTTCTTTGCCTGTCCTTGGTGTTCTTGACCATTCACGTATTGTCCTGGGCTATTTCAGAGCTGCCCCAGGTGTATTCCGGGTTAACTGTCACCTTAATTTTTAACACATTAAAGGCGCAGTGATTCGTTAAGGTTTAGAAATGGACCTCAATGGAACTCAATTTTGTAATTTTGCAGAGCTCTTCTGCTAACATGTAAGAATAAAATGAAAAATATCTAAGGTATTGAAAGTTGGCAGGTCAAATACTCTCCTTTAGTGGATCGTCGTGTTAAGTTAAACATTCAAAACAATAATTTCTTCCAGGGGTAAAATACTTGATCTTTTCCAAATTTTATATTTAAAAAAATACGATGCCAGCTGTGATAATGAACGAAATAAGCTTATCGACCTTGGAGCCATTTTCCACCGCGAGGAAGTCATAACGAAAATAAGCAGGCAAAATATAAATTTCTAAAAACTGTCAATGACAACAAACAATATCAAAGAATACAACGGTCTTTCTAAAATCAAAATCAATCAATCTTTATTCAAAACACGAAATCTTATCATAAAAATGATCTTCCTAGGAGTCGTGTAAAATTACAAAAGAATAAATTAAACATATTAATAAGAAATACTCTAACTACAATTACACACTTGCGTACAGTAAAAACACCTATATGATCAGAATAGGCTATATGATCAGAATATTTTATGGTGTTTTGATTGCTTGCGGTTACAATAAAAAGCTGGGCACAAGAAACCTATATTTTCCAAAGCTACCGTATAGAGAGAAAAAATGTCTGTAAAATTCCAACTGAAAACGATTTCTCAACAAAGTATTGAATAAAAATATAGGAAGGCCTCCTCTGCTGATCTAACAAGCTCTCGATAATCCCTTGTTATGACAGATATTTCGTTTAACTCTAGTTACTTCCCATTGAAAGAATGGAATATATTAGTTTTCAGTTCATAAATTTCTACCTTTACACTTTTCGGACTATATATTGGGGTATTTGAAATATGTCTTTGAGGGAGGAGGCCAAAGCTTATTTGCTTGGCTATGGCGGTGTCTAACTCGAAAGTTCTGCTCCTTTGGACATCGCTTTCCTATTAACTGTCTACATTATGGTCCAATCTCATTCTCCTTTTTCTATTTTATATTCAATATTAGCGGTGCGGAAATGTTTTTGGATAGTGCAAAAATAAAGAATCGAATCGAATCAATCGAATCGAATCGAATCAGTGAATTTAGATATGCCCATTGGGTAACACATCATGTAGTTTGATCGCCTGGGTGAGGGTAGTCCTGGGCGAGAAGGACTGTTGTCGGTGACAGTGTTGGACGTTTCGAAAACCTGAGCGGAAGGCATCATCAGAGTCATGTGAAAAGTTGTTTTCCACCAATCACGAACGACGACATAAACTACTTGAGTCTTGCAGCCAATAACATCACGGCAAAACTGACCAATCAGTTTTCACGAACCAGACTTAAACCATTTTACTGACTGTAGAAAGTCCGTAAATACTATTGGCCAAGCGCGACGTCAAGATGGCGGCATGTTGTTTTGGTCACGTGACTGGCCAAATATGGCCCATATTTGAAAATTTTGAAGGACTCTTGGATAGAAGAACTCTTTGCAAAATCCTTATCTGTTGGATTCTTAACAATTCATGTGATAGCTTCCTAATGTTTTAATTGTCTAGGGACATTTCGTGTATGAGCCAAGGTGTTTAGCAATAATATTTGTACTTTTTTAGGTAAAAATAAACAGCAAAATATAATACCCACGATAATGTCCCTTTAGGTTTTCCCCGGTGAATGCGCACATTTTTTAAGTTTATGCTAGTAATAGCGGAGTTTCGGCGGCCCGAATGGCCGCAGAGTGGATCCCCATACCTATAGAAATAGGAGAACCAAGCACACATACGAAGTACAAACAGGAAAACCATGTCTTTCATTTCTCATGGTCAAAATGGCAAGCGCAATGACTCGCGGGCGCGTACTACGTCCGTACGCTGGGCCTGCGTAATTTTCATTGTAACCACATGAAAGAAATCCTAATAATACACATATTCACAAGTTTTCAGCTAGATAGTGTTTTTTTGTGTTTGAAATACAGCATGTTGAATTTTCGATATTTCCGTCGTACATGACCTCACGATGGCACCGTGGCAAAGTTGTCGTGCTCTAAGAAAAGGTCATTTCGCAAAAGTTTTGCAGTTTAAACAGTTCAAGTATCAGGAAAGATGTGTATGTGCATATACACTAGATCGTGAGGAATGAGCAGTCGCTTTTATGGCAAAAGTCAGTGCCAGATGTTTTCTTTGATTTCCGGCCGCCATGTTGGTGCCCATCAAGCTGGGCACCAACATGGCGTTTCCATACTGAGCTCTATAAATTTGCGAGAAATGCTTCGGCAAATAACTTACGAATGGCGTACCGCACAGACCTGAGACTTGGAGATGTTGTTTACCTATTAATATTTTATAACATTTGAATTTATCAGATTTTTTAATTGCATGGTTTCGAGTTTATATTTTGATGGTGTGACAGTGAAAACCACCTATATGGCGGCCATAGTCTGGAGAGTTCGACCTTGTTAACATTTTTAAAGGTTAACATAAGCTTACATCTCTGCTATGTTATGGTCAATTGACAGCTGTCAAAAGAAGGTATCCGCTGACCAGTATCAAATGACCAGATCGCGGACTCAGATTTAGAACTCATCGAGGTCACGTATTTTTTTGAAGTTGACCGCTGACCGCTTGTTTTCATTGATCGCGATGCTTCTGGCAGGATTTTTAATTTTTCATGGTCATTCTCAGCGGAGATTCTGCAATTGGAGTCGACTTTTAAAATTATTCTTGTTTCTTTCAGCTGTGGAATCTTTCTTGAGTAGTTGCGCACGCTAGTACTTTTAATAAACATAATTTCAGCACGCAATTTCAGAAATTATTTAGTAGCAGCAAAAACACGGAACTCCGCTTATAGGCTTGGCTAAATCTATATATTATAGTTGCATAACATTTGTAATACTTCTTTTGTTTGTGTCACTATCAGGACTCAAAAAACTCTTTGATGCAGAGATTTTGCCAACACGCCGGCGGCCTTTCCAAGTCTGTTTATCATCACATAATGGTATGTCATAGCTCTAAAGTACTCTACTGCATCATCCCGAAGTGTGCCAGTAGACAATTAAGAGGTCTACTGATTCCCAGCAACAGGAACAGACCACGGCTAAAAAGTTATCCCAAAGATGAGCAAAATAGGATGCTGAAAACATATTTCAAGTTTACAGTTGTTCGAGAACCTTTTGAGCGCCTTCTTTCCGCATATAAAGACAAGTTCGTCTATTCAAGAGAAAGTGACCGTTATTTGCTAGAGCGCCATGGTAGACCAATCCTAAAGAACTTCCGTCCGAATGCATCCAAGGTTTCCTTCGAAGAGCTGCATGACATCACGTTTCGTGAATTTGTGGAGTATTTGGTAAAAAAAGGAAGCGACAGGCCTACCCCGGTAATGGACCAACACTGGGATAATTACGTGAACATATGTGGAATGTGTGATATAGACTATGATTTTATAGGACATTATGAAACTTTGGAGGACGATCTAGCGTATCTCATGACGGCTGCAAGATTGTCTGTCGAGGATGCAAGACGTTTTGCAGCGTACAAACACACTCCTTCTAAAACATCGTCTTCATTACTTAATAATTACTCGCAGATTCCCTTAGAATGGATCGTTATCTTAGGTCAGATTTACAAAACATGCTTTGAACTGTTTGGATACAATTTTCCAGGATCTCTTAAGAGTCTGTATAAAAATAACACGGTGACCTAAACCAGCGAAATCAGGGACTCTTTCAATAGTCACTCTTTCTAAATAATTCGTTCAGTTAGCTCTAATCTCTTCAAGTTGAATGCGATAACAGAATGGAGAAATAAAGTAATTTTAATTACCCGAACTGCAACTTCGGGGAAAATTGTCTGCCATTCATGCGGTGCTTCCTTGCGTTTTTATTTGCACTGTGGGCAGTGGTGTTACTGGAAGGTAATTGTTTTATTTAGCCCTTTAACTCCCAAACTTCTCAGAGTTTTTTAAGGCTTTTTCGGGGCATAGGTAATCTGTAGAATTTCGTGTTCACGTATACGAGGTTTAATTGAAAATATCTGCTGTTTAATAACACCGAGGGCTCAAATTTTCATTGTGACGTCAGCATTTGGACGTTTCACGTGGGATTTATATAATCTGTTGAGTTTTTGGCAGTTTCTCGATATATCAATGCAACAACGAACTGAAATACAACAATACCTCGTTCTCATTGTTTGGATAATATTTTCTTTTGTGTTCAGTCGTCTTATAGAATATTCAGAGAATGCTAAACAAGAGGGTCTCAATGGGGTAGTGGCTTTTACGGTTAACGGTTAACTTTTTGGCCTTTTTACGGCTAACGGTTAATTTTGTTCCATTACGGTTAACAGGAGAAGCTAAAAAATAATTGCTATTGTTTTAAGAAGTTAAATATTAATTTCCATTGTTGTAAAACATACTGAAAGTCTTTGGACCATTTTGAGATAAAAAAGTATTTTTTTGTGTGTGTGTCTACACTCCCAGTGATACAAGAGCTGTCAAAACGTCCGTCAACTCGCGACATATGCGACAAATTATGCAGACACTTACGGCACTTCCGGTTTCGATCGGCTTTTCTCGATACAAGAACACATGAACGCACAACACATCAGACTCAAAAAAAGTTCTCGAGGCCTTTACTTTTGTATCTAGATTTTTTACGGTCAACATTTTTTACGGCTAACGGTTAAAATTCTTTTATTTTTACGCCTAACGGCTAAATTTTTGGCCATTTTACGGCTAACGGTTAACCCCATTGAGACCCTCAAACAATGGTCATTGCTATATCGAGAAAGAAAGGGCCACGTTTTTGGTTTATAAGTGTTTTTTTTCGAGTCATTTTCTGCTATAGAAGCCCCCAGGCTGGCATCATTAAGATAGAATGGTGGGTAGAGGCAAACATCTGAAAGAAACCAGAGGTGAGAGATGATTTGACGATGACTGGAACGCCAAGACTATTTCAGTTTGGAAACATGGCGGTTCTCTCTGGCCGTTCTGTGGATGAATTCCAAGACCTGCCAAGACAATTTGGACGAATTTTGACTTATTAAGAATGCAACCGCTGCAATATTTTGCTGGTGGAATTGTGTGACTTGACACTTTCCTGGCATCCCTTTCGGTCAGGAATAGGGAAATTACAGGTTTGCGAGCATAGCTCTAATCGGATGGTAGTTGTTCAGTTCGCTGAAGGTTTGATAGAAAATTGTTTTAGTGAACGGAAAAGAAAACGCTTAACGTTTGCTGCAAATGCAAACTTTTGGATTTAGAATTACTTTTCCATTAAAATTAATTGAAGGCAGAGATGTGTGTTTTTTGTTGCAGTAGAAAACGAGCATTTTCGGATTTGCTGCAGAACAAATAGCCAAATGCGAAAATTCAGAGGTGTAGCAAGGTATTTGGCTTTAACTGCTTCAAAAAATATTACTTTGCCATAACAAGGGATCATTACTATCATGTGTTGAGATCTGTGAAAGCGGCAGATTTTTAAATAAATGAAATAAAAATAATTGCTGGGGTTTCGTCACAGATATATGCGCTTGGGCATTAAAGGGTTGATGTAAACCTATAATGTAAAGAAAACGACAACATTTTAAGTATGAAAGAATTAGTGCAGAAAGCGTTGGAAGCTGAATTTATAATAAGTATACAAAAATTCTAATTATGATAAATAGTAATAACAGAATGAAAATAAAAACATGACAATGTGAGAGTAGACCAATTTCGTTATTTTAAAATTCAGCCCAAAGCAAGAGATCTCAGCACGAGGCTCTGGGGAATAAATTATAGAGTTTGTGGGATTTATTCCCCGGAGCCTCGTAGTGATGTCTGTTGTTTTAGGCAGACTGTTAAAATATCGAAATTACAGTATGTTGCCCTATTTCCCAGACACCCCTATTTCCGGACACTTCGACTTAACGATTCCGTATTTCGTTCAAACAATAAAACAAATCCGATCGATATGTTCCGAAGACTAATCGACTAGTCAGCTTTCGTTTGATACCTTCATGGCCAAGCCACGCTGCGTTTAGGCGGGAATATTCAAGTTTTCAGTCGAGGTAGGTAAAATTTGTTTCTTCTTAAATGCGATTTTTAGCGCACGTCGAATTACCTATTTTTACAGTTAAGCGGTCTATTCTCGAAAATGCGATACAGATTAAACTTTTTTTGGACATAAGTAAAGCTTAAATGACTAGTTTTTTCAGCATTTAAGAATTTTCCGTTTTCAGTTTCGTGTCTTCGAGCCTGACCTCAAAACGGACCTTTGCAAAACGGACCTTTGCAACCAAATTGACGTCACATTAAGGATTTCACAATAGAAACACGATCCAGGCTCCGGACACTTACGTCAGAAAAAACCCCATTAATTTATAGCCCTCAAAATCGCTCAAATCTTTATTGAGTGTAATTTTTCTACGTACGGCAGTTTTCTATACAGGTAAGTGAACTGAAAACGGCAAAGAAAAAATTCGCTTCATATGCACTTTAATTTTGTCGCAATTTTATGCTGCGCTACCGATGTTTTCGCCACCGAAACGTGGAGGGCTCAGCCCCCCCCTCCAATTTTTTTTTTTTTGGGGGGGGGGGGGAACTTCAGCCCCTTCTGCCCCTCCCCCTCCACCGCCTATGCATTTGCTTGCTTTTCATCTGCAAAAAGCGTATTGGTGATTTAATTTCTTTGCACCTCTGCACTCATCTGTTTAAATACCGTATAAATTTAATCCAAATAAACTTGCTTGTATTTTCAACAACAAAATTTGTGGAAATAAACCGCTGACCAGTGACTCGGTCACTTTACTCGGACTGGGATTTGACTCCGACTCGGAGCTGACTCGGTCAACCGAGTTACCGTATTTATTCGATTAAGCGCCCTGGGCGCTTATTTAATTTTTGGACCTTCAGGGTGGGCGCTTATTCGAGGCTGGGCGCTTATGAAGTTTTCACCATTTCAGTTGAAACTCTGAGAAAAATTCCAACATTCTCGTAGATCTTTTAGACAATGAAATTATAGATTGTGAGCCATTAAAAAAATACCGTAATAATCAATACCCGTTTTGCTTTTGTACACTTTATTTACCGTACTTATGTTTTGGGGGATGGGAGGGGGGCGCTTATTCGAGGTTGGGCGCTCAAAATTATTTTTTTGGGGGGTGGGGTGGGCGCTTATTCGAGGCTGGGCGCTTATTAACTTTTCCTACCTAAAGGGTGGGCGCTTATTCGAGGTGGGCGCTTACTCCAGGTTGGGCGCTTAATCTAATAAATACGGTATGTCCTATATTTGTTGAAGTTATGGTTGACTGTAGCTTACAGAGCGACGCGCCTAACTGTGGCCACCCAACAAACTTTTTTGACAAGTTATAATTAGCCAATCGGAGAGCACGAATTTGTTTGAGCTGTCCCGCCTCCTAGGAATTTTCAAAGCTGTTCTCACGAAACCTGTCACGCTTTTAACAAGGAGGAGGGACAACTCAAACAAATTCGCGCTCTCTGATTGGCTAACTTGTCAAAAAAGTTTGTTGGGTGGCCACAGTTAGGCGCGGCGCGCTGAAACACTAGGCAAGGGGTATTGGAAAACTTCTTGCAAAAGACTATCTGCCATTTTATGTTCTGTTGTTAATCTAATTGTTCATTTTATATTAATGTTCTACTTAATTTTACTAATTGTAGCTGAAAGTAAAGGAATATAAATATTATATGTCCATTTTCCGTTATTTTTCATTCTTACCTTCAACATAACACAACACTGAACAATTAACTCTTTCCTGTCATGCACAATTCTTCATCGATCGGACACGGTTTTTCAAACCGGATATTCAGTTATACTATAAATCAATGACAGTTTCCATTAATTTTTTACGTACGTGTTTAAGTTTGAAGGTGGTGGAATCACACTTGATTGGAAATTTTATGCCGACCGAGGTTCTTGCAGTTCGGTCTGTTTTAACGCGTCGGCCATCTTGGATGACCGAAATACAAATTTAAAAGTTGTCATGTAAGCCGAATTCAAGTTTCTATGCTCAAATTCACTCAGTAATTGCCTTAATCTATCAGCTTCCTGTGTGCCAAATATGGAGTAAATCGGAAGTAACGCAATTTTTTTCAATTTTTTTTTTCTGACAGGAATGAGTTAAACCATTCTCATTTATGATCAACGTAATTGGTTTGTATACAATTCAATCTTCACATGCATTTTAAAGCACCTTTGCATCTCCTCAGCTTATTGTTAATTGTTGGTGTTCTGTACCCTGATAAAGTTTTTGGGTTGTTAGTGAAACGCGTTACGGCGTAACGGGTAACGGCGTAATGAGAAACCGCGAGATTCCTCCCCCCCTTTTTTTTCGTTTCTTTGTTTCGTTTTTTTTTCGATGCTGTCGTTGATTATTTTAAACCCAAAAAAAGCTCTAATAAAAATGGGAAAAAAAGGTAAATAAAAACATGACCCACGCTGGTTCAGGTTATGAGAGAAAAAGAAGACAAAATATATATTTATACGTGTAAAATTTTCTTTTAACTACAGGGAATGGAGGAGCCAAATTTGACCTAGTCGGTTATTATTTGTTCGGAAGGGGTAAGTTTCTAAAGAAACTGTGGTGCTGCGTCGGTGGGAAGTATAACAATAAAATTTGGTTTTATCAACTGGGTTGATAATGTCAATTGGCCACCGTAAAAAAAGATTCAAGAGCTGACGTTTCGAGCGTTAGCCCTTCGTCGGAGCGAATCAAGGAATTGTGCGTCGTGTGTTTTTATATACAGAAAGATGGAGCTTCGCTATTGGCTGGTGCCTGGTAACGTGAAAACTTCGGAATAAATTAGTTGAATGAAAGGCGTTCGTTGATACCGTGAGGATTAAGAGTGCCGATTTGAAAAATATATTTTTGTTCTAGAGTTTTACGGCTTTCCGTGTTTCCTTGGTGAAGGGAAAGGCCGCAGACTGCCATATGTTGCTTAGAATGATTTGGGAGATTTTCAACATCTTGCTTAACTGAGAATTCGTCCGGTTTTTTTGGATAAAGGAACAAAATTCAAGCCCTTACTGAGGACGGATTTCTTTGAGTCGGAGAGCGGAAGATTTTCTGGAATAGTAACCACGGTGTTAAGGTTTTCAAGTGATGAGTAACAAGTAATTTGAGGACCTATTAATTGTTGAAGTTTTTGGGCCTTAATTTGGTGTAAATGGTTAAAAAGTTTAGAGTTTAACTCCTGAATTTTTGCGCGAATAGATTGTACTAAAATAGCTGGGCAGGTTTCGATAATGTAGAATTTGTTTGTCGAGGTTATCGCGTTTTTGGCACATAGCTGTTCTATTCATCCTCACATCCATCACATGTCAAGAATTCCATTCCTTATTCTCAGTTTCTTAGACTTCGGCGTCTTTGTAGTGACGACTCTGATTTTTCCTTAAAATCAGAGGAAATGTGCAATTTCTTCGACAAACGCGGCTATCCTGCTTCTGTTGTTCAAGCGGGCCATCATCGCGCCCAGCAAATTGATCGACAGTCAGCACTACAAACGTCACAGAGAGAAAACAACGATAGAATTCCATTCACCCTCACATTTCACCCTCACAACCACGCAGTTAAATCCATCATTCTCAAAAACTTTAAATTACTTCAAAATGATCCCGACACTAGTAGAATCTTTTCGCAACCTCCATTAATCTCATTTAAACGCGACAAAAACATAGGTAACTTTTTAGTCCGAAGTGCATTCCAAACTAGTGATGAACCCGGAACTTTTAAATGCGCTCGCGCACGATGCAAAACATGCCCTTTCATTCACAACGTCTACAAAATATCGGGACCCAAGTGATCTATCAAAATCACTGATCATTTCACCTGTACCTCAGCCAATGGCATCTACTGTATAACTTGCACTCTTTGCAAAAAGTTATACATCGGCGAAACAGGGAGACGACTTGGCGAGCGATTCCGAGAACACCTTCGTGACCTAGAGAAAGACGACAAAAATGCATCGAAACCGGTCGCGAGACACTTCAATCTACGCTGCCCCTACACAGACATTCTTAGTCTTAATATCATTCCGCCGCTTCACGAGCCTACTGGTCTGCGTGAGTCTTCTTGACTTTTAATTTTCGCTTTAATCTTTAAAGCAATATTCTTATCAAAGCTGAAAAGTGTTTATACCACCCTTTATATTTCAACTGACGACGCTGATGTATAATTTACCTCTTGACTATTCCAAGATTTGAGAAAAGCTACAACACAGAATAGAGGAAAGAGGAGCTAAGGGACTGTGCAATAATTATATGGAGGGGGGGGGGGGGGGTGGGGGTGGGGGGCTGAACTTAAACAAAAGCGCAGGGTAGGGGGTAAGATGTAATTTCTTAAACATTTGTAGGGGGGTTAGAAGTTAAACTGAGACGTCTGATCTCAATCCATGGACTCAAGATAATGTATATTACATGTAAGCTAATCAAAATCAGTTTTTGGAAACTTTTAAGAAATATTAATATTAACAGGAGAATCAAGTAACACCCAGTGCATTTAGAGCAATGAAATGGACTGTAAGTGATGTTGATGAGAAACCAACCTTGGTTCGTACCTTTGACCAGTCCTTTGTAACAGAGCGACCGAAAGATAAGAAGCTATTGGGATCATCAGGAGCAGTGTGGGCATCCGAACAGATACGTCTGGTAGAAGAATTTCCCACTGTCTTTTGTCTTCCAACTTCGCTGCATCCGAGCTTGAGTACATTTTTACTAAGAGTCGTTTCCCAGAGCGACCTGTACCATACCCCAATGTCTTAGAATTGACAGACAAGGGTCCTGGAGCAGGTGTCCATAATATAGAAGTCCAGGACTTGTTCCTTCTGGTGTGTCAGTTGCTTGAATCAGACCATCGTATTCGTTTGCATAGGGAGCCGCATGACTCGGCGCAGAACGAGGCATAACGCACTAATGCTGCAATTGGAGAAGCTCTTACGACAGTAAGTCCGGTCGCCCCACCCAATGACCCTTTTCATGGGCTTCCTACTGCAGAATTGGAAAGAATGTGCTTGAAAGACATAGAACAACACTGCATTGCCTGGGAGGAAGCAAATACTTGGTCAATGGCCAAAAAATTGCAAAGCGCATTCATGACGAATCGGGTCCTGGAAAGACTGACTTCCTGATCTCCCTTGCCAGCTACAACCCGGAAAGTCACATCCTGCTTCATCTCTCGAAGTACCTTCTTAAATGGAGGAAGGTTTCTCCACAGCAACGACACAAAATATGCGGGAACGGAGTTTTTTCAAAGCTTCAAAAGATGAAAGATGCCATGTGAAGCAAGGACAATACTACCTTGAGTACTTGAAGTTCATGTGCCCCACCTGCGATGAATGCGAGGAAGAAGGTTGGACAGGTGGCATTCCTATTACACGATCTCCATTGCCAGCCCTTGATCCGTCCTCGCCAGGAAAGTTGATGAACCTCGTTTGGCTCCAAGCGAGGTTGACAGTATCCTTCCTAGTGTACAAGTGAAGAAGATGTTTGTTGAAAAGAAAGTGACCTCTTCTGATAACCAGGCCATACGGCAAGCATGCTTAAAGCTTAACATCGACGAAAGTTCTTGCAGAAGATATCTTCAGCACCTTGAATTCTTGGCTCTAAAAGCAGACAAAAGAAATCTGGAAAGAAACACCATCCCAGAAGATATTTGTTGGGAAAGCAGAGACGATGTTGAAAGACTGACTAACAAGCAACTTCGGCTCCATCCTAGGCAAGAAGGTCTAATGGTATCTGGAAACAAGACACAATTGGTTGAGCGAATACTTAAGCATGCAGATGGTTCTGTAGCAAGAACATTTGATGAAGACATCGAAGATGATGATGAAAACATGCCCTCCAGTTCTCACGATGATACCTCAAGTGATTCTGAGGAGGAGTCAACCGAGTATGAAGGTGGTTCATCAGGCGACGATTATGTAGAGCGCAGCTTCCAAGCTTTATTTATTGATGATGCAGACATACCAGAAGTAGCGTAAAGGTAAAGAGGGATGTAGGGAGGATCGGAAGTTGGGGAGAGGCGGGGGGTGGGGATGTGGTTGAAAGTAATCTCCCCTCCAGACGGGGGTGGACAAGAAGTTATTTTAACTTTAAGTCATGGGGGGTGCAACTTTATTTTAAGGCCTACTTTGATAATTTTAGAACCCCCCCCCCCCCTAGAGATAATTATTGCACAGTCCCTAGTTAGTGGTTCAATTCTACCTGTAACCATCCCCCAGGCAACCCCCGGGACAAGTCCAGCCCTCTCGGCCCTGGGGTGGGGACTTGCTTTAAGCGGTCTTGTTCCGGTAGGGGAGGGCTGGGGTGGGGCAAATCAAAAGTACCCTCTCTATGTTCTTCCTAGTATGTCACTTATCGGTTGGCACGATTGCGCCGTACCGCGCGAAGGAGACTGCCTATTTCGAGGAAAAAAATTGTACCCGAATGGTTAGAGAGGAATATTTTAAAATTTAAATATGCCTATGAAGGATTTTTGCTTTCTCTTTATTGTTCTGTTCGTTGGTTGCAAGCTCCTTTCCTATTCTTTCGAGGAAGCTAGACGTACGTACGGGTTACATTTTTTCCTTCAATTCAGTTTTCCTTATAAAATCTAGTCTAATCTATTTCTTATGCTATATGTGTAGTATCTGTTATTCATGATCGATGTATATGTCTAGAAAAGCGTTCACATTCGTGAGTGGACGTGCAATAAGTCGGCCCTTGCAAATTTAAAACGACGATGTTTGTGATACTCAAGTGGCTGAACACCATGTTATCCAAAGGCATGAAGAAGAAAAGATTGAAACTGAATTCAATAATTTCATTGAAAAAATCAATGGAGAAATAGAAAACTGGTCTGAGATTGGATCAGATTGGGACGTTGATGATATAGATACTGCGTACGTGAATGTCGCACGCTATGAACCAATGGGCGGAGGAACTTATTTGCCTCTTCCAGCCAAACTGGCAAACAAGAAGGTTATAATCAACGTGAAAAACAGGGACAACGAATGTTTGAAGTGGACACTAAGAGCCGCTTTATTCCCTCCAAGAGATGGAAAGAACCCACAAAGACCAAGCAAATATCCGGTCAAAGACGGTATTAACTATGCAGGCATCGATTTCCCAACACCGGTGAAACAGATAGACAAGCTTGAAGAGCAAAACAAAGGCCTCGCAATAAATGTTTTTGGCTGGGAAAACAACTGTGTGACAGTTCACAGGATAAGTAAGAAAGATTTTAATTTACCAAGGATAAGCTTGATGCTGATAGAGAGAGGGGAAATACAGCACTATTGTTACATAAAACGGGTCTCCGCTTTGCTTTTTGATCAGACCAAAAACTGCTGCGCAAAGCACTACTGCATGTTGTGCTTAACAGGTTTCTCACGAGCGGACTTGCTCGAGAACCACAAAAAATATTGCAACGGCGTGAATGGCAGGCCGACAAGGATCGAGATGTCGGAAGAGGGGAAAAACACCCTTTCTTTCCAAAATCACCACAAACAGATGAAGGTGCCGTACGTGATATACGCGGACTTTGAGGCTTTGGTCAGAAAGATTCCAGGCTGCGAGCGCGGGCCAGAGAGCAAGCAAATAAGTTTCACGGAGAAGACAGAATGGAACCAAGCAAGCGGGTATTCATACATGGTTGTGAGAAGCGACGGCGAAGTTACAGGGCAAAAAGTTTACAGGGGCGAAAATGCTGTGGGAAAGTTTCTTAGTCACATTCTACAGGAAGAGGTGAAAATAAGAAAAAGCTTGGCCACACCAAAGCCGGTTTGATGAAGGCAGAAGACTGGGAAAAATTCAAAAACGCAACAGAATGCCATATTTGTAACAAAAGTTTGATAAAAGACCAATTCCTTGACTCATTGCCAGTTTGGAACAATGCTTTAGACTTGTATAGCGGGCAAAGCCACAAAAAATGCTTTTACAAAGCGCAGAAAAAATTAGCTTACATAAGGCAAGAAAGATTAACAAACAAAAATGACAAAATCGACGAATGGATAGCAAACAGTCAGGAAACGTGTTTGTTCTGCGCAGAAGACCTATATCTTCTTTTTGACACATTGCCGGTTTGGAACAATGCAACAGACATGTATTGTGGCCAAAGTCACAAAAGCTGTTATTGCGAAACAAATAGAACAATACAACTCATAAGACTAAAAAGAATAAAAGACATAAATGACAAAAACGACCAATGGATAGCGAAAAATCAGGAAACGTGTTTGTTCTGCGCAGAACCACTGCTTGTAAAAAACTTCAGAGACGCGGTAAAAGACCACTGCCACATCTCCGGCATGTTCCGCGTAGCAGCGCACAACGCATGCAATTTTAAACTGCGAATAAAACCCAAAACCCAAGGCTGCCGGACAAAGACAAGTTTTACAGCAAGCTCACAGACGAACACATCACAGACGAAGAGTACGCGCACGCGCAGAGGGTCTGGGAGGCTTTCGGGTGCAGGTCTCTCGGCGACTATCATGATCTCTACGTCAAAACTGATGTCGCTCTGCTGGCCGATGTTTTCGAGAACTTCCGAAACCTTTGCGCAGAGCAGTACGGGTTGGATCCGGCACATTATTACACATTATCAGGCTTCTCGTGGGACGCGCTCTTGAAGAAGACGGGAGTCGAGCTGGAGCTATTCACAGACCTTGAAATGCATCTCTTCGTGGAAAGAGGAATGCGGGGCGGAATTTCAATGGTAAGCAAAAGATACGCCAAGGCAAACAACCCGTTGCTGCCTGCCTACAACCCAAACAAGCCGAAAAAATACATCATGTATCTAGATGCAAACAACCTTTACGGATGGGCAATGAGCAAGCCCCTCCCCAGAAGAGATTTCAAATGGAAACGCGTTATGCCCACAGAGCAGGAGATTGTGAAGAAAAAAGAGAACGCGAGGAATGGGTGGATTCTCGAGGTTGATCTTGAATATCCCGCAGAACTGCACGAGGAGCACAACAGCTATCCACTGGCACCGGAAAAAAGGAAGTAAAATAGGAAAAGATGTCGGGCGGCAAGAAGCTGCTGCTGACGCTCGAAGACAAAAACAACTACGTCGTCCATTACAGAAACCTTCAGTTTTATCTCTCCCAGGGCATGAAACTTAAACGCGTGCACAGGGTGCTGGAGTTCGAACAAGAATGCTGGATGGAGCCATACATCATGATGAACACTGAGTTCAGGAAAAACGCAAGGAGCGACTTTGAAAAGAACTTTTACAAGCTCATGAACAACTCGGTTTTCGGCAAAACAATGGAAAACCTGCGCAAACGTGTTGACATAAACATCGTGCGAAGCAACGAGGAAAACAAAATAAGGAAGTTGATCGCCAGTCCTTTGTACTCAAGGTTTGCCGAATTCACAAACGACATGGCGGGAATCCACATGCATAAAAGCAAGCTGCTGCTGAAGAAGCCTGTTTACACGGGCATGACGATCCTCGACAACAGCAAGATCATGATGTATGACTTTTTCTACAACAAGCTAAAAAAGCAATACGGCCCAAAGTGCGAGCTTTTGTACACAGACACCGACAGCCTTCTGCTTGAGATAGAAACGGACGACGTCTACAAAGACATAGCAAAAAACAAATACCTTTATGATACGAGCGATTACCCGAAGGAGCATCCGCTTCACTCAAACGCGAACAAAACGGTCTTGGGCAAGATGAAAGATGAATGTGCCGGAACGCCGATAGCAGAGTGCGTGTGTCTGAGGTCGAAATTGTACTCGATTCTGAGGGCGGACGAAAAAAACATAAAAAATGCGAAGGGCGTAAAAAAGTGCGTTGTCAAGAAACAAATCAAGCATGAACAGTACAAGGAAACGCTTTTAGGTGCGAAACAGTTATGGCACGGAATGAACATTCTTCGAAGCGAGGGACATGAGATATACGGCATGCACGTAAACAAGATTTCGCTGTCCGCGTTTGATTCCAAACGCTGGATAGCGGACGACGGGATCCATACAAATGCTTACGGGTACATCAACATACCAACAGAAGCTGAACTTGAAGAGATGGCAGCTTTATTGGCAGATGTTGATTTGTCAGCATTTGGGATTGATTGAACCCCAAGGGTTTGGACAACATCGCGTGGATCCAAACTGCGCAATATTTGAAAGGCCTTTAAAAATGAAGAAGAGTGGCGTTTTCCTTTTTGTGATATCTCTTCTCGTTCCAGAGATATTCAAGATATTTGTATTATGCAAATTAGGTACTGATGATGTCATAAGGTGTGATAGTATGGGGGTCACAACACAAAATATAGCATATCTCTGCAAGTAATGATGCAATGAAATTGAAACTTGGTGAGCATGTTATAGTCTACGAAATACATCAGACGGCGTATATTTTAACACATCCGGTTCCACTTCCTAAAGGTTACTTAGGAGAACTAGTTTAATATGGGCATTGTGCACGCTTTAAATGGGATCAATCATTTGCCCTATACAGTCACAAACGAGTGATATCTGATTTAAAGAGGAAAGAGACTGGAATCAAGATTGCTGCCATAGCAACATCAAAATAGGTATCAAGAGGTGTATTTCTTAGGGTGCGACGTGCTTGCAAAGTTCCAATTGCATTGCATAACTACTTGTAGAGATATGCCATATTTTTTTACACCTAATTTATCACACCTTATGACATCATCAGTACCAAATTTGCATGCTATGAAAATCTTAAATATCTCAGGAACGAGAGGAGATATCACAAAAAGGAAAACGCCATTTTTCTTCATTTGTTAAGGCCTTTCAAATAGGCTTATTTTTCAATAGCTCATTTTTTCATTTCATAGGCACTTTAATGACTTACCTAGACCTACTTCGACTTAAGTCGACCTACCTCGACCAAAAAGGGGCTTAATTCGGTGCACTATATACTACTCCACTCACTAATATAAAAGCCTACAGAATTTTTTAATGCACACATTTCACTTCCTAACACCTGGCACCAGGGGCAGTTAAAGGTTTGGCTTCCAGTAATTAAACACAAAGCACTGAGGTGGCTTCGAACGAATTCTTCAAAAATAACTTTTGAAGAGAACATTAAGAATAGGCCCAGTCACATGGTACAAAATAACACCCTGCTGGTGAGCAAGCTACGCGCTGGGACATCCAAAACAAAGCGACTTCATGTCCCAGAGCGTAATTTGCTCACCAGCGAAGTGTTATTTTGTACCATGTGACTGGGTCGTGCAAAGGGCCTATTTCAAATCACGCAAATAAAGTACTCGCAGAAGTGAAATTCGAGGATCATAGAAAATCGGCTCTTCAACATAAGGAAAATTCTATCTTTTGTTAGAAATAACATTTGCGATGAACAGCGGGAGTAGTGCTGGCCTGTCACAACATTTTATTAATTAAACCACAGAAAGGTCAGAAAATTATCCACAAGTTTATAAAACCGGCTTATTTTCACTTGAACTGGTCAAAAGCCAATGCCCCCTTGTTCTCGATACTAACTCGACAGTTCCCTTGTTCCCTAAGAGTTATTTAACAATTATTCCATGAGCCCGAGTTGGATATGAGGTGATAACTAGTAACCAACGAGCGCGTAGCGCGAGTTGGTTATAATGATCTATAACCACCAGCAAGGGTGAATGGAATAATTGTTTTAGTAAATTCTCAACAGTCTATTTTTTTATATTATTAATAATGTGGACATTTCAGTTTGACCCAGAGTTTGACCTAAACTAAGCGATCGGATGAAAAGGCGGCAAAATCAGTGGTGCGTTGTTCGCTCTGTAACTGAGTTGAATGAAACACGTGAAAAAACGCGAGCGAGTAGAAACAGCTTCTTCGTAAATATTCCTGGCACGATCTCCTATAAAGTTGTATTGTGGAACATCTCGTGGTTTATCAAGACTAATTCCAAATTCAGTAACTCTGTTGAAACAAAGATTAGCTCAGAACCGATGAATCAAAGGACAAAGCAAACTGTCAATTTCTGCAGGGATGAAAAGGGAGAGAGAGATTGATCTTCGAAGATAATTTTACTGTCGGAAGCCGATGAAAATAGACAATTTTTGCTTGGGTGCATGTGTTTGTATCCCCATTACAGACCATGTCACATTCCCTGGAGAATTGTTCTTTTATCCATCCAAAAATCAGAAAACAAAAAAATAATGCAACAACAGAGGTTGAGAATTTACTAATTAAAGATATATATCCCTTGTTACCAAACTTGAAGTAAATGGCTATGTTCCCTTGTTCCGTAAATCCCCTGCCAATGTAGTCATCTTGGCAATACGAAAAGTTAAGAAAGCATTGCAATAAAATTTTACCCGGCAAGTACGAATGTCGAGGACCGAATGGATTTAATTTACAGACTTGAGAAATTTAGGCTTAACGTTTCAACATGAGTTATCCGTTACATAAACCACTCAGCGTTGATAATGATGGTGAGCTAGCAAAATTACCTAGAGCACTGATCCGCTACGAACCACCTACAGCGACTAACTTTATTTATGTAAATGTGAACTCAAATGGGCTTTGCGTGTGTCCATTTCATACGCAGCACACCGTAGAGCAAATCATGATTGTTTCATGGATGAAGATAAGAAAACGTACAAGATTGCTTTGCATCATCAGTGTTGCGTTTGTGTTACTTTATACAGTATACAAATCAGGGTTCGGAACAAATGCCATACAGGGTAAGATTGAAGCAGTTTGATCAACCATAAAGTTACATGCCGTGTTTCTTCGATCAGTCGCATCTTTCTTATGCTTTCCAATCGTGGTGGTATTATATCCTGTAGTCAAGTGCATCTAAAATCACGCCAAATAATGAGTTAAAGCAGTAATGGGCTCCTGGGCAAAGGCATTTGCTGGAAGTGTAACGTTAGTTAAGATCGAAGTTTGATTACAGTGTTGGCTAGTTCACAAGAGTTCTGTCACGGCTGACGAATACGAAAAGTTTCGCATTAATTTTCGAATGTCATCCATTTCAATTCACCTTGATGTTATTCATTCGATCGAAGCCAGCTTTACCTCTGGCTTTCAGTTGTTACCTTGGTAACTATTTTGTCAAGTCCCGTTTATTTTAAGGCGCTTTTATACATTACAAGTTGACAAGTTGAAATTTTGGTGAAGTCATCTTATGCTTAATAGACATACTCCATGACTGGTCTAACAACAAGGTCACAGAAACGTTAAAAGACACGTGCATGTTATTTCAATGTTGTTTGTCACAACTGGGAATGAATGTACGGGGACAAATTTAATGATGCATACATCATAACAAAAACGCGAAGGCTTATGTTTTCTTTTGCTCTGGGGTCACTGTCGGGGGCTTTTATAATTATTTAAATTTTAAAAAGAAGCCAAGCTATTTGCATTATACCTCGATTAAACCAAGCTCCCTATTCAATCAAGCGTCGCGCAGAATTTCAATCTATGCGATAAAGTATTTCAAAATGATTCACGACGCATATTAAAAGTTTGGTACAAAATATAATGTCAACTTTAAACGATGTTGGAAAGTTTAACATGAAGTAAATAAACAGCCAATCCGAAAGGAACTGTGTCAAGGATTTAGGCCAATTTTGGACTTCAAAGAATGGTCATTAAATTAAGGGAATTATAAAAATAACAATGATCATTTCAATAAGATTTACCATATTGCGATTATGAAAACGTTTTGAAAAACTGTACGGCCGAGAAAATTTGAAAAAAGTTGATCCTGTGTTTTATAGCTTTTAATTGTGACATCCTAATGAAACTTAGTATTGTCATTTAGAGTCTATTGAATGAGCTCTTCGTTAAGAATAAGTTTTGTAGAGAGCCAGTTTAGCAAGAGCTTATAACATGGACTAAATTCAGCAGTGACACAGTGCTCACATCTGGCTGACCTTACGCCAACAGACTAGACTAGACTACAGCTGGAATGTCGAGATAGAAAACGGTCTTTCGTGTTAGTTTTATCGCTTGCTAATGCTTTTGTTATGTACCTTAGACGAAGAACGGACGACTCCACATCGACTACCATAAATGTTCTGCAAGTCACTGTTAATCGACAACATTCAAGGGGTTCACCAGCTACTTTATAGAGTATCTAAAGACGCCGATGAAACACCTGTTTTATGCTTTTTAAATGTCATTATTTTCTTTTTCTCAGAAAGTGACGATTTTACTGGAACGCAAAGGTATCATCATGATGTATTCTCGAAGTTTAATCTTTCAAATTTGCAGGTAAGTTCGCTGATTTGGATAAATATTACAGCAATTTTTAAACCAGCGTATAAGAAATTGTGAATTAAGAAATCGGAGGCAGATGTCAAATCAAACTTCTTATAAATATATAAAAACTACTTCAGCCTGTCAAAAGAAGGAGTGATAACTCTGAGTAGAGCTCACAATTCTATGTTGTGTTATGCAAACAAAAAAGTACAGTTTGTTGTCTTACTCGATCTCAATTTAACAACAATAAGTCCTGAAGATCAATGACTTTTACACGATAAAGTAAACTCTATATATCTGAAATTTACTTTATTATACAATTTATAAAAACCTTATTATAGGGCTAAGAGTATTCATTATACTGAGCTAAGTTACGCTTTAGGTTACTACTGCATCCCTATGGCATTTGGCATCGCCTTGTCCAAGTATACAGAGCGGATTTTGTAGAGCACCTGTTGTTGCAGATAGACTTTGCAGACATTATGCAAACCCTTAACATTTTCTGTAAATCGCAGAGAAATAGACTTAATATTCAGAGGCTTTGTTAAGCATGTAAATTATGGTCAATATTTCATTCTCTGTGATCTTTCTCAAGCCGGCATAATTCCTGTATGCAAAATCATCATTTACAATCATTTCGGTTCAGGACGAAAGAAAAGCAACAACATAGAAATGGCATCAAAGGAAACCCACGACCCTCCGTGATCTAGTCGGATGTTCTAACCACTTAGCTACTGGAGATCCTATGGCGAACAAGGGTCAAATGTGGGTCTTTGACTGAAACTGCAGATCGTGCGGTTACACAGCCACATGATGAATAGCACACATGACTCTTAACTGCAAATTAGACAGCAGAGACTGTTTCCTCTTATTTAGGGTTAACTACCACCTTAAAGCATATCAAAGATGCGACCAACCAACCTCCAAGCGAGTAACAAAAATATAGAAATGGCATCAAAGGAAACTGGGAAAAAATCCGAAAGGAAGTCTGTAAAGGAATGAGTTTTCCAGTATAGTTATTTGCCCTTGTCATAGAGATTATTTGGATTCTAGTTTGTCAGACACAAAACGGACAGTTCCTTATATAACTGAGGCAATCAAGGGAAATGTTCAAATGTACTACTGGTTATCATGTTGGCAGGTTCTTTGCCTGTCCTGGGTGTTCTTGACCATTCACGTATTGTCCTGGGCTATTTCAGAGCTGCCCCAGGTGTATTCCGGGTTAACTGTCACCTTAATTTTTAACACATTAAAGGCGCAGTGATTCGTTGAGGTTTAGAAATGGACCTCAATGGAATTCAATTTTGTAAGTTGGCAGGTCAAATACTCTCCTTTAGTGGATCGTCGTGTTAAGTTAAACATTCAAAACAATAATTTCTTCCAGGAGTAAAATACTTGATCTTTCCCAAATTTTATATTTAAAAAAAAATACGATGCCAGCTGTGACAATGAACGAAATAAGCTTATCGACCTTGGAGCCATTTTCCACCGCGAGGAAGTCATAACGAAAATAAGCAGGCAAAATATAAATTTCTAAAAACTGTCAATGACAACAAACAATATCAAAGAATACAACGGTCTTTCTAAAATCAAAATCAATCAATCTTTATTCAAAACACGAAATCTTATCATAAAAATGATCTTCCTAGGAGTCGTGTAAAATTACAAAAGAATAAATTAAATAAGAAATACTCTAACTACATTTACACTTTTGCGTACAGTAAAAAACCTGTATGATCAGAATAGGCTATATGATCAGAATATTTTATGGTGTTTTGATTGCTTGCGGTTACAATAAAAAGCTGGGCACAAGAAACCTATATTTTCCAAAGCTACCGTATAGCTCTTTATATATTGAAAATCTAGAGAGAAAAAATGTCTGTAAAATTTAAATTTACAGTAATTGAGAAAAGTCTGTAAAAGGTTCAGATTTTCCAGTGACACAAGGGCACCCAACTCTGTAAGTTGGACTGAGAAATAAACTGAAACTTACAGAACGGCACACAAACGATAATATCAAGCAAAATGTCACCACCAGGGCTTTCTTGGTCGTCGGTAATATGATATCAGCTCGCTTATTTGCAGATAATTCCAACTGAAAACGATTTCTCAACAAAGTATTGAATAAAAATATAGGAAGGCCTCCTCTGCTGATCTAACAAGCTCTCGATAATCCCTTGTTATGACAGATATTTCGTTTAACTCTAGTTACTTCCCATTAAAAGAATGGAATATATTAGTTTTCAGTTACTAAATTTCTACCTTTGCACTTTTCGGACTATATATTGCGGTATTTGAAATATGTCTTGAAGGGAGGAGGCCAAAAATTGAAGCTTATTTGCTTGGCTATGGCGGTGTCTAACTCGAAAGTTCTGCTCCTTTGGACATCGCTTTCCTATTAACTGTCTACATTATGGTCTAGCTCATTCTCCTTTTTCTATTTTATATTCAATATTAGTAGTGCGGAAATGTTTTTGGATGGGCAAAAATAAAGAATTAAATCGAATCAGTGAATTTAGATATGCCCATTGGGTAACACATCATATAGTGTGATCGCCTGGGTGAGGGTAGTCCTGGGCGAGAAGGACTGTTGTCGGTGACAGTGTTGGACGTTTCGAAAACCTGAGCGGAAGGCATCATCAGAGTCATGTGAAAAGTTGTTTTCAACCAATCACGAACGACGACATAAACTACTTGAGTCTTGCAGCCAATAACATCACGGCAAAACTGACCAATCAGTTTTCACGAACCAAGATATAAGGATTGTTGGCCAAGCGCGACGTCAAGATGGCGGCATGTTGTTTTGGTCACGTGACTGGCCAAATACGGCCCATATTTGAAGAACTCTTTGCAAAATTTTTATCTGTTGGATTCTTAACAATTCACGTGATAGCTCCCTGTCTAGGGGCATTTCGTGTATGAGCCAAGGTGTTTAGCAATAATATTTGTACTTTTTTAGGTAAAAATAAACAGCAAAAAATAATACCCACGATAATGTCCCTTTAGGTTTTCCCCGGTGAATGCGCACATTTTTTAGTTTCGGCGGCCCGAAGGGCCGCAGAGTGGAGCCCCATACCTACAGAAATAGGAGAACCAAGCACACATACGAAGTACAAACAGGAAAACCATGTCTTTCATTTCTCATGGTCAAAATGGCAAGCGTAATGACTCGCGGACGCGTACTACGTCCGTACGACGTCGCCCCAAATATCAATTCTTGGTTTTCACATGACGTCATAAAATTTTAAAAACAAAATTCGCTGGGCCTGCGTAATTTTCATTGTCACCACATCAAAGAAATCCTAATAATACACATATTCACAAGTTTTCAGCTAGATAGTGTTTTTTTGTGTTTGAAATACAGCATGTTGAATTTTCGATATTTCCGTCGTACGTGACCTCACGATGGCACCGTGGCAAAGTTTTCGTGCTCTAAGAAAAGGTCATTTCGCAAAAGTTTTGCAGTTTAAACAGTTCAAGTATCAGGAAAGATGTGTATGTGCATATACACTAGATCGTGAGGAATGAGCAGTCACTGGCAAAAGTCGGTGCCAGATGTTTTCTTTGATTTCCGGCCGCCATGTTGTTTCCATACTGAGCTCTATAAATTTGCGAGAAATGCTTCGGCAAATAACTCACGAATGGCGTACCGCACAGACCTGAGACTTGGAGATGTTGTTTACCTATTAATATTTTATAACATTTGAATTTATCAGATTTTTTAATTGCATGGTTTCGAGTTTATATTTTGATGGTGTGACAGTGAAAACCACCTATATGGCGGCCATAGTCTAGAGAGTTCGACCTTGTTAACATTTTTAAAGGTTAACATAAGCTTACATCTCTGCTATGTTATGGTCAATTGACAGCTGTCAAAAGAAGGTATCCGCTGACCAGTATCAAATGACCAGATCGCGGACTCAGATTTAGAACTCATCGGGGTCACGTATTTTTTTGAAGTTGACCGCTGACCGCTTGTTTTCATTGATCGCGATGCTTCTGGCAGGATTTTTAATTTTTCATGGTCATTCTCAGCGGAGATTCTGCAATTGGAGTCGACTTTTAAAATTATTCTTGTTTCTTTCAGCTGTGGAATCTTTCTTGAGTAGTTGCCCACGCTAGTACTTTTAATAAACATAATTTCAGCACGCAATTTCAGAAATTATTTAGAAGCAGCAAAAACACGGAACTCCGCTTATAGGCTTGGCTAAATCTATATATTATAGTTGCATAACATTTGTAATACTTCTTTTGTTTGTGTCACTATCAGGACTCAAAAAACTCTTTGATGCAGAGATTTTGCCAACACGCCGGCGGCCTTTCCAAGTCTGTTTATCATCACATAATGGTATGTCATAGCTCTAAAGTACTCTACTGCATCATCCCGAAGTGTGCCAGTAGACAGTTAAGAGGTCTACTGATTCCCAGCAACAGGAACAGACCACGGCTAAAAAGTTATCCCAAAGATGAGCAAAATAGGATGCTGAAAACATATTTCAAGTTTACAGTTGTTCGAGAACCTTTTGAGCGCCTTCTTTCCGCATATAAAGACAAGTTCGTCTATTCAAGAGAAAGTGACCGTTATTTGCTAGAGCGCCATGGTAGACCAATCCTAAAGAACTTCCGTCCGAATGCATCCAAGCTTTCCTTCGAAGAGCTGCATGACATCACGTTTCGTGAATTTGTGGAGTATTTGGTAAAAAAAGGAAGCGACAGGCCTACCCCGGTAATGGACCAACACTGGGATAATTACGTGAACATATGTGGAATGTGTGATATAGACTATGATTTTATAGGACATTATGAAACTTTGGAGGACGATCTAGCGTATCTCATGACGGCTGCAAGATTGTCTGTCGAGGATGCAAGACGTTTTGCAGCGTACAAACACACTCCTTCTAAAACATCGTCTTCATTACTTAATAATTACTCGCAGATTCCCTTAGAATGGATCGATATCTTAGGTCAGATTTACAAAACAAGCTTTGAACTGTTTGGATACAATTTTCCAGGATCTCTTAAGAGTCTGTTTAAAGATAACACGGTGACCTAAACCAGCGAAATCAGGGACTCTTTCAATAGTCACTCTTTCTAAATAATTCGTTCAGTTAGCTCTAATCTCTTCAAGTTGAATGCGATAACAGAATGGAGAAATAAAGTAATTTTAATCACCCCAACTGCAACTTCGGGGAAAATTGTCTGCCATTCATGCGGTGCTTCCTTGCGTTTTTATTTGCACTGTGGGTAGTGGTGTTACTGGAAGGTAATTGTTTTATTTAGCCCTTTAACTCCCAAACTTCTCAGAGTTTTTTAAGGCTTTTTCGTAGCATAGGTAATCTGTAGAATTTCGTGTTCACGTATACGAGGTTTAATTGAAAATATCTGCTGTTTAATAACACCGAGGGCTCAAATTTTCATTGTGACGTCAGCATTTGGACGTTTCACGTGGGATTTAATCTGTTGAGTTTTTGGCAGTTTCTCGATATACCAATGCAACAACGAACTGAAATACAACAATACCTCGTTCTCATTGTTTGGATAATATTTTCTTTTGTGTTCAGTCGTCTTATAGAATATTCAGAGAATGCTAAACAATGGTCATTGCTATATCGAGAAAGAAAGGGCCAAGTTTTTGGTTTATAAGTGTATTTTTTTCCAGTAATTTTCTGCTATAGAAGCCCCCAGGCTGGCATCATTAAGATAGAATGGTGGGTAGAGGCAAACATCTGAAAGAAACCAGAGGTGAGAGATGATTTGACGATGACTGGAACGCCAAGACTATTTGGAAACATGGCGGTTCTCTGTGGCCGTTCTGTGGATGAATTCCAAGACCTACCAAGACAATTTGGACGTATTTTGACTTATTAAGAATGCAACCGCTGCAATATTTTGCTGGTGGAATTGTGTGACTTGACACTTTCCTGGCATCCCTTTCGGTCAAGAATAGGGAAAATACAGGTTTGCGAGCATAGCTCTAATCGGATGGTAGTTGTTCAGTTCGCTGAAGGTTTGATAGAAAATTGTTTTAGTGAACGGAAAAGAAAACGCTTAACGTTTGCTGCAAATGCAAACTTTTGGATTTAGAATTACTTTTCTATTAAAAATAATTGAAGGCAGAGATGTGTTTTTTGTTGCAGTAGAAAACGAGCATTTTCGGATTTGCTGCAGAACAAATAGCCAAATGCGAAAATTCAGAGATGTAGCAAGGTATTTGGCTTTAACTGCTTCAAAAAATATTACTTTGCCATAACAAAGGATCATTACTATCATGTGTTGAGATCTGTGAAAGCGGCAGATTTTTAAATAAATGAAATAAAAATAATTGCTGGGGTTTCGTCACAGATATATGCGCTTGGGCATTAAAGGGTTAATGTAAACCTATAATGTAAAGAAAACGACAACATTTTAAGTATGAAAGAATTAGTGCAGAAAGCGTTGGAAGCTGAATTTATAATAAGTACACAAAAATTCTAATTATGATAAATAGTAATAACAGAATGAAAATAAAAACATGACAATGTGAGAGTAGACCAATTTCGTTATTTTAAAATTCAGCCCAAAGCAAGAGATCTCAGCACGAGGCTCTGGGGAATAAATTATAGAGTTTGTGGGATTTATTCCCCGGAGCCTCGTAGTGATGTCTGTTGTTTTAGGCAGACTGTTAAAATATCGAAATTACAGTATGTTGCCCTATTTCCCAGACACCCCTTTTTCCGAACACTTCGATTTAACGATTCCGTATTTCGTTCAAACAATAAAACAAATCCGATCGATATGTTCCGAAGACTTATCGACTAGTCAACTTTCGTTTGATACCTTCATGGCGAAGCCACGCTGCGTTTAGGCGGGAACATTCACGTTTTCAGTCGAGGTAGGTAAAATTTGTTTCTTCTTAAATGCGATTTTTAGCGCACGTCGAATTCCCTATTTTTACAGTTAAGCGGTCTATTCTCGCAAAATGCGATACAGATTAAACTTTTTTGGACATAAGTAAAGCTTAAATGACTAGTTTTTTCAGCATTTAAGAATTTTCCGTTTTCAGTTTCGTGTCTTCGAGCCTGACCTCAAAAGAGTTTACTTGCATTTTTTGGTGAGGTGTGCCTATTTCCGGACACCTAACGATAGCAAACTAGTTTCTGTTTTAAATGCAGTGTTATCGAATAGTTGTTGAAAGACAAGTATTTTTATAACTCCCCTTCGTAATTTCAACTTGCCTGAAATTGGAAAAAAATACTTGCGTGTTGTTTTCCATGCATTCCAAGTCCACTCCAGTGTCTAATAAATCAGTCGCCAGTCTTCCACGTCTTACCGTGATGCAAATCAAATATGTCGGCTTCCAAACTATGGAAGACTTCTTCGCTAAATAATTGAAAGAAAAAGTAATCTTTTGAATGAACGTTTCTTTATTCAACTTTTATGAGATATTTTTTGCCACGAGGGAGAAAAATGTTCCCATGACAGCGACTGGCCTTAACTTGGCTTGGTTGAATCGGCTTTCTCTTTCCGTTTTAAAGTGCATATGAAGCGAAATATTTTTAATGTATATTTCTAAAGTTTAACATGTTGAAGGAAGAATCTGAAAGTTTGAGAAGGAAAGGGAACAAATTGACGATTTTACAAGCCTTAAAAGTTAGCGCATTTTGTTCCAAAAATGTCCTCCAATTTGTGCGGTCAAAATACCAGATCGTGACGTCACATTGGTTGCATCTCAGATCAAGAGATGAGGCGGACAGTGAGAAAACTAGGCGTTGAGGGGTTAGAACCTTATCCCATTGCGTTCGCTCGGTCAACAAACGGCTATTCGTTTTGAGACGGCTAGTTATTCGGAACGTTTTCGCGTGAGAGGTTCCTACTCAGCGCTTACCCAAAACGGCCCTTTGCAACCAAAGTGACGTCACATTAAGGATTTCACAATAGAAACACGATCCACTACTTTCAGCAGTTTTCTATACAATTAAGTAAGGGAACTGAAAACGGCAAAGAAAAAATTCGCTTCATATGCACTTTAATTTTGTCGCAATTTTATGCTGCGCTACCGATGTTTTCGCCACCGAAACGTGGAGGGCTCAGCCCCCCCAATTTTTGTTTGGGGGGGAGGGGAACTTCAGCCCCTCCTGCCCCTCCCCCTCCGCCGCCTATGCATTTGCTTGCTTTTCACCTGCAAAAAGCGTGTTGGTGATTTAATTCAGTTCTTTGCACCTCTGCACTCATCTGTTTAAATACCGTATAAATTTAATCCAAATAAACTTGCTTGTATTTTCAACAACAAAATTTGTAAAAATAAAGGCCTGAACTCAGTATAAAGGGTATGCCAGTGTGGGCAAAAGGTGAAGCATATTTTCAGAAATATCACCATCATGTTAGATTTTTGCTATTTTTGTTTTGTGTGATTGTGATCTAGGAGCAATTGACATCAAATATACAGAGACAGAAACTGAATATCCATAACAAGATAATTTACTTAGTCCACAGAGGAAAAAATTAAACTGCATATCAGTACCTCCAATGTAAATGATGCAGAAATGGAAAAAATAGGACAGAACCTCTTAAGGTTTGGAAAAATTAGGGATATTAAGAAAAAAAGAAATGAATTATCATTTTTTATGTTCTTCAAGATTGCCATTCCTTCTTTGCATGAGTTGCTCATCACGGTACGAACCGTACAAAACCATATGGTTTCTTCCTTCAAGCATTCGGTGTTGAACAGAAGTCGCACCTTGGTGGACCACGCAAGGGTGAATTTGGAGAAACAAAAATCTTTAATATTCAACCCCTCGTGGTCAAAAAGAAGTGACACCAGACTAGAGCGACAGTTTGTGATTTTCATATAATATTTGTGGAAATAAACCGCTGACCAGTGACTCGGTCACTTCACTCGGACTGGGATTTGACTCCGACTCGGAGCTGACTCGGTCAACCGAGTTACCGTATTTATTCGATTAAGCGCCCTGGGCGCTTATTTAATTTTTGGACCTTCAGGGTGGGCGCTTATTCGAGGTGGGCGCTTATTCGAGGCTGGGCGCTTATTAAGTTTTCACCATTTCATTTGAAACTCTGAGAAAAATTCCAACATTCTCGTAGATCTTTCAGACAATGAAATTATAGATTGTGAGCCATTAAAGAAATACCGTAATAATCAATACCCGTTTTGCTTTTGTACACTTTATTTACCGTACTTATGTTTTGGGGGATGGGAAGGGGGCGCTTATTCGAGGTTGGGCGCTCAAAATTATTTTTTTGGGGGGTGGGGTGGGCGCTTATTCGAGGCTGGGCGCTTATTAACTTTTCCTACCTAAAGGGTGGGCGCTTATTCGAGGTGGGCGCTTATTCGAGGTTGGGCGCTTAATCGAATAAATACGGTATGTCCTATATTTGTTGAAGTTATGGTTGACTGTAGCTTACAGCGCGACGCGCCTAACTGTGGCCACCCAACAAACTTTTTTGACAAGTTATAATTAGCCAATCGAAGAGCACGAATTTGTTTGAGCTGTCCCGCCTCCTAGGAATTTTCAAAGCTGTTCTCACGAAACCTGTCACGCTTTTAACAAGGAGGCAAGGGGTATTGGAAAGGGGTATTGGAAAACTTCTTGCAAAAGACTATCTGCCATTTTATGTTCTGTTGTTAATCTAATTGTTCATTTTATATTAATGTTCTACTAAATTTTACTAATTGTAGCTGAAAGTAAAGGAATATAAATATTATATGTCCATTTTCCGTTATTTTTCATTCTTACCTTCAACATAAAACAACACTGAACAATTAACTCTTTCCTGTCATGCACAATTCTTCATCGATCGGACACGGTTTTTCAAACCGGATATTCAGTTATACTATAAATCAATGACAGTTTCCATTAATTTTTTACGTACGTGTTTAAGTTTGAAGGTGGTGGAATCACACTTGATTGGAAATTTTATGCCGACCGAGGTTCTTGCAGTTCGGTCTGTTTTAACGCGTCGGCCATCTTGGATGACCGAAATACAAATTTGAAGGCTGCCATGTAAGCCGAATTCAAGTTTCTATGCTCAAATTCACTCAGTAATTGCCTTAATCTATCAGCTTCCTGTGTGCCAAATATGGAGTAAATCGGAAGTAACGCAATTTTTCAATTTTTTTCCTATGGGTCTAACGACCCATAAACATAGGGTCTGACAGGAATGAGTTAAACCATTCTCATTTATGATCAACGTAATTGGTTTGTATACAATTCAATCTTCACATGCATTTTAAAGCACCTTTGCATCTCCTCAGCTTATTGTTACCTTGTTGGTGTTCTGTACCCTGATAAAGTTTTTGGGTTGTTAGTAAAACGCGTAACGGCGTAACGGGTAACGGCGTAATGAGAAACCGCGTAACGAGGTCCCCCCCCTTTTTTTCGTTTCTTTGTTTCATTTTTTTTCCGATGCCGTCGTTAATTATTTTAAAACCAAAATGAACTCTAATAGAAATGGGAAAAAAGGTAAATAAAAACATGGCCCACGCTGGTTCAGGTTAGGAGAGAAAAAGAAGACAAAATTTATATTTATACGTGTAAAATTTTCTTTTAACTACAGGGAATGGAGGAGCCAAATTTGACCTAATCGGTTATTATTTGTTCGATTTTATCTTATTCCTCTTCTGGTTCCATGGGATGTCTCATGTCAGACCGAAGGCAGGCCCTAACGGACAAATTGTTCAAGAAAATTTTGGATAATAAAGACAGCAAACTTAGGAGTTTACTGCCCCCACAAAATGCTAAGCATTATAATCTCAGAAAAGGTCGCCAGTTTAATCCGTTTTTTTAAGACAAACAGGTTTCGAAATAGTTTTATTGTTTTCAATACACGATGTAAAGAATTATACCCTTTTAGTAACTAATTCAGTCTTTATGTAGAGATCTAGGTGTTTTTTATATTATTACATATTTATTTTAATCTTTTTATTGTAAATATAACGTAATTCAACCCTCGGGTTACAAAGCTGTATTCAATAAACTATCTATCTATCCTATCCAGTCACACAACACTATACCCCCAAATATCTTTGCGCTTTTGTCACCGTTGTCCGCCGGTCTTTCGTTACCTGCGTTCAACACAGAGTATCGCGAAAGTCAACTCTCTACCCGCTGGGTTGAACCAAAGAAACCTCCGGAGAACATCCAGTTTTTCACAAGCTCTGTCGGTGCACCGTGTGTGTTTTCCTCGCCACAGCAGCAAATCATGTGCTCTCCCTCATTACTCCAAAGCTCATGGTTACAGTCAGCACAGCAGCAACATAATCGGTTTACCCCACCACAGCAGCAAAACACGGAGGGGACAAGCATTCAAGCACTGCTCCACTGTAAGACAGGTCCACAGCTGTTGCAGCTGTAGCAGCCAGGCGTTCATTCCACAGGTACGACACCCTGGCTCAAGAACAATCCCTTTGTTGTTACCAAAAGACCAATTTATGCCCCCATAAATTGTAGTTAATGGGACAACCAGGAGAATCATGTGTGTATTGCGTGACATGTAGCAAAATAGGGTGGGATTTCACAAGCCAAAGTTCATTTCCACTCACGTGCCTCTATTGTGTAAGTTGCATGCTTTAGCCAATCAGAGTGTTTGAATTCACTGCCACTAAAGTTCAAGGGCAAAGTACACAAGCCTTGTGCTTTTTCATTCTGTTGCTTGAGCAGGCAAATTATCTGCCTGCTCCATCTCAGTACAACTAATTTTCCCACCCTTCCCTCCCTATCTTGCTAGCATGTCGTTTGTTTTATGATTTAGAATACACTATATTGCTTACCTACAAAAAAAAAAAAAGAAAAAAAAAAAAACATTATTTTCCTAAGAGATATTGCGATGCTTGCTATATACAAGATGTTGCAGTTTGAGCCTCTGATGGGTAGACCTGCAGTGTACCTGCACCATAGACATGCAATATGGTTTTCTTGAAATGCATTGTAAACCGATCTCTGGTTAGGCCTTCGGGTTTATATATTGTTACTATAGCATTTTTTCGAGGTTGTTGAGATCTTCCATGTAATTGTTTTAATCTGCAGTTGTGTTCGGTTACGGTTAGCTTTGGCAGTTCATCTGCCTCAAAGACACTTATTGTACTGTTTAGCTAGGCCTATTTTATGACCTACGTGTTACTATAGCATTTTGCGAGGTTGCGATCTTCCCTGTAACTGTTGTAATCTGCATTTGTGTTCGGTTACGGTTAGATTTGGCAGTTTATCTGCCTCAAAGACACTTAATGTACTGACTAGCTAGGCCTATTTTTATGACCTACTTGTTTTTGTCGCATTTTGCAAGGTTGCGATCTTCCATGTAATTGTTATAATCTGCAGTTGTGTTCGGTTATGGTTAGATTTGGCAGTTTATCTGCCTCAAAGACACTTAATGTACTGATTAGCTAGGCCTATTTTCATGACCTACATTCTTGCATTTGTGTGTAACTCTCTAGTAGAGTGTTCTGTTGGTTTCTTTATCTCATATTGATATAATAAACTTTGGGTTGGGATGAAGTGCTCCCATACAGGTCACCCTTTGCCCCATAGACTCACAGAATGGATTGGTTGCCATGGTAACCATGAGTCTAAACCCCTCTAACTTGAATAAGGACCTCTTTCAGGGTATTGTGTTCTGCAGCCCTGAAGAGGAATAAGGAGCTCTCCCACGGTATTGTGGTCGGCAGCCCTGGAGAGGAGTAAGGAGCTCTTTTAGGGTATTGTGGTCGGCAGCCCAAAAGAGTTGTAGGACCTCTTGCAGGGTATTGTGTTTGCAGCCCTCAAGAGCAGTAGGACCTCTCTTAGGGGATTGTGATGTGCACCCCTAGAGAGAAAAGGGGAGTGGAGGGGTTGTGACCCCTCCCCTCTTCCCAAGCTAGACTAGCATTGTGTTTAGTGGCAGTGGCCTGTTACTGGAGTACTTCATTCCCAACCCCAATTCCCCACATATTGTTGTCCAAGTTTCTGTCTTCTCATGGGTTGGGACATTAATTGACAAACAAACAGAGTAAAAAAATGCACTGGGTGCCGTGTAGAGTTTTGCTCACCTCTCGGACCCCCATTCACAGGCTTAGTAATATGGCATTCTGAGCGTGATCGCATAAGAAATGAGGCCAACCATTACTACTCTCAATTCCATTCTGGTTGAATCATTGTAGAATGGGGCGAATTGGATTCAATTCAGGTTAACTTTATTAAACATATGTTTGGACTGTAAAAACTTCAGCTTTGTTGTCAAAACCCTTCAGTTGGTTTATTTAGAGTTACCGCCAGAGTAGTATCAGTTTTCGTTCGATTTGTTCATATTTGGGAACTTACGTGGAACTTTGCACGAGTGTAGGCTCGCAAGGAGATGTTGAATTGTGTATTTAGCTTGAATTTCCAAAAGTTCAATAAA
>OX393570.1:8938345-9050845 GCA_947652115.1 Blastomussa wellsi | reverse complement strand
AAGAGAGTGATAGAAGAAACCAAGTTAGAAATGCAGGCCCTGCAAGAAAAGCAAGAACTGCAACGTAGAATAGAAGAGGCTGAAAGGGGGAAAGCGGAGTTGAGCAGGAAATTGGAATTATTGGATGCCAAAACGAAAGTGAAACATGCTGAGATTGACTTGTTCGTAGAACAAAGTGAAGAATATGAAGGAGGGGATGGGATGAATGATTATCTTAAGGAACATTATGCCCGTGATCTTCCCCTCGAAAATCATTCGTTGCAGCCTGATGTGAAGAGTGCCACACCCATCTCACAATCGCACCCAGTCGAAAGTCATGGGGCTATTTCGGCATCATTTGTGACACCTACTTCTGCTCAGCCTCAACTTCCTTTATTGTCGACCCAAGAAACTGCAAAGCCACCACCAGTTATCACCCTCTCCTCAACACCTCGTATGGTTGCAGTAACTAGCACTAGTGCATGTTCAGATGATTTGGTAACTAAAGCGGGACCTCCACGTAGTAATGAGGATAATGTGACTGTCAGTTCTGTCCCACACTTTGCGCTTCGAAAGACCTCACCCGAAATTGTTGGTGCCTCTGGACCATTGTATACCTTTGCTGGTCTGTCACCGATAAGAAATCAATTGACACCAGGAACATTTACACAGTCTTGTAGTTCACAGACTACATGTTTGAATGCAAAGTCAACTGAGTTTTACCCAGAGAACACCCCACATCAGGCCAGTTTCCCTGTAGCACATCACCCATGGTCGTTACCTCAAGAGCATAGTAGTCTCCAATCTCAGCAGTCTGATGCTTGGATAACTATAGCGCAGGCGATTAAACAAGGTCCTTCTTTGCCAAAGGTTGAGTTAATGAAGTTCAGCGGCGATCCCTTGGAGTATGCAGAGTTCGTCACAAATTTTAGAAACAACATCGAAAGCCAAGTATCCGATGAGTCACAGAGACTCACACGCCTGCTTGCGCAGTGTACAGGAAAAGCGAAGGAGGCGATTAGGAGCTGTGTAAATCTGCCAGTTGGTTACAGGTACTCTGAAGCATGGAAGACCCTTCATGAGAACTTTGGCCAATCTCACATGATCGTGGAAGCCCATATGAAGAAACTAAGAGATATACAAGTGCGTAAGGCCGATGCATCAACTCTCATGGATCTTGCACGGCGGTTGGAAGACGCAAGACGAGTCTTGACGAGTATGGGAAGTACTTACGCAACTCGCTTGGACAGTGAGGACGTGATCGTTATGTTAATGAGAAAGCTTCCAGATGAAAGTCTCAAAAGAAAGTGGGCAGACAGAGCAGGAGATCTCATCAAGAGTAAGGGCCAGGCTGAGTACATAGATTTTGTACGCTTCATTAAAAGAGCCGCAGAGCGCATTAACAACAGATATGGACAGGAGCTGAAGTCGCCGTCAACCAGTGACAGAGAAAGAAAGGAACCCGGAAAAGGGAAATCGGATTGTTCACTCAGATTCACAACAATGGCAACTAAAAGTAATGACAGTCAGCTGAGTTCAGGCACGTCATCAGGAGTTCCTCCTAAGTGTCCGCAGTGTTCAGGACCCCATGGTGTCTGGAGGTGTCAAATGTTTAGGAGCTCTTCATTAAGAGACCGACTTAAGACTGTGAGACAGCACCGACTTTGCAGAATGTGTCTTTCAGAAGGTCATAGTGCGAAAAATTGCAAAAAGGGTTTCATTTGTGGAAAGGCAGGTTGTCGTAAAAACCACCACTATCTGATTCACTCTGACGAAGAGGATAGCAAAGAGAATGAGAGTCAAGCTATTGGTCGTAATGTAGTACAAAGTGTCAGGGGCAGCAATGTAGCAGATAGATCTGACACAGAACCTCCCAACACCTCAGAGACGACAACTGCAAAAGTGAGCCTAGTTACCCCTCCAACAGTTCGTGATTCCACATCATCATCCAGTCATCCTGTTACAGTTAGTACAGTCAGAGCTGGTAGACCAAGAGTATGTTTTAAAGTTGTCCCCGTGAAGATAAGTGCTCAAGGTGGTGCCAAAGAGATAGTCACTTATGCATTTTTGGACAGTGGGTCCGATGCAACATTTTGTGTTGAGAGCCTGGTGCAAGAGTTAGAGTTGAAAGACATGAAGCCAACCACCTTTACGATGACGACGGTTAATTGTGAAGAGAAAAGGACCGGTCATGAGGTGCAGCTAAATCTGGAATCTCTTGATGGAGACATGAAGTTCCAACTAGACCATGTCCTGACTACAAGCAGTCTTCCAGTCACACCGAGGCATATGGCAACTAATGAGGAAATAAAGAAATGGTCTCACCTTGAGGACATTAGCCTACCAGAGACTGGAAATACGAAAGTGACAATCCTAATAGGTTGTGATCGTCCGGACATTATCGACAGGCAATTAGACAAGAGGGAAGGAGAACATGGCCAACCTTCAGCCGTGAAAACACCTCTTGGTTGGACAGTTTATGGCCCAATTGGAAACTGTGAAGACGATCAAGTCCATGTAAGCTTCACCCATACAGAGCAAGAAGTTCTGAATGCGCAGTTGGAACGCATGTACAATGAAGAGTTTAGTGACACAAACGGAGGTTTGGAAGAAGGCATGTCAATTGAAGACCATAAAGCTAAGGAAATCATGGATCAGTCTGCGACCCTAGTGAATGGGCACTACCAAATTAAACTCCCATTCCGTCAGGAATTTCCAAACCTTCCTGACAGTCTGCCAACAGCAGAAAAGAGACTGATGTGGTTGAAAAGCAAGATGCAGAGAGATCCAGTCTTCCATGCTAAATACAGCAGTGTTATGGAGAAATATGGAACTGAAGGTTCGTCCAGACAGGTGCCGGATGAAGAGATTACTAAACTGGAACCAATATGGTACCTCCCTCACCATGCAGTATGGCACCCTAGAAAGCCAGAAGAACCAAGAGTAGTTTTTGATTGTGCCTCCAAGAGTGGTGGAACATCACTGAATGAACAGCTGCTACGAGGGCCCGAGAATACTAGCACCCTGATAGGAGTAATTCTCAGATTTAGGGTGGAGGACATAGCAGTCACAGCCGATATAAAGAGAATGTTTCACCAGGTGTACGTGTCGCCAGAGGATTGTGGAGCGCTGTGCTACTTGTGGTGGCCGAATGGTGACCTTTCAAGAGATCCAAAAACTTATCAGATGCTTGTACACATCTTTGGTGCGAAGTCCTCCCCAAGTGTAGCAGGATATGCCCTCAGAAAGACAGCTATGGACAACAAGCAAGATTTCCCACCGGAAGCAGTCGATACTGTATTTAGAGATTTCTATGTGGACGACTTACTTAAGTCATTTGCTGATTCTGGAGAAGCCGTAAGCCTCAGCAGACAGCTACAAGAACTGCTTGCGAAAGGAGGCTTCCAACTCACAAAATGGAATTCAAACTGTCGTGATGTCTTGTCAGCATTCCCAGTTGAAGAACGAGCTCCGCACATTAAGGACTTGGATTTGAAATCTGACACCTTGCCTCTGGATAGAGCACTAGGTATCCATTGGGACGTGGAACATGATACGGTAAACTTCGTTTTTGGTAAAGGAGAACAGCCTGAGAATCGAAAGGGAGTGCTGTCCTCGATTGCGACTGTGTATGACCCACTTGGATTTGCCAGTCCGTTACTCCTACCGGGAAGAGAAATCAATCAGGAACTGTGTAAACTGAAGTTTAGCTGGAATGACAATCTTCCAGAAGAATTGAGTGTTCGTTGGAGAAGATGGAGAGAAGGCCTCATGTGTTTACAGGGCTTCAGTATTCCACGTTGTTTCAAGCCAGGAAGCTTTGGCAAAGTTATGCGGGCAGAGCTTCATCATTTTGCCGACGCGTCTCAAGAGCATGGTTATGGGACAGTCTCATACTTGAGTCTTGTCAATGATCAAGGACAAATCCATTGTAGTTTTGTAATGGGTAAATCCCGTGTGAGACCACTGAAGGGTGCAGTGACTGTGCCGAAGTTAGAATTGACGGCAGCCACCTTAGCGACCCGGATTAACAAAGTTGTAATGAAAGAACTAGAAGGAAGAATGAAGATCAACAGTGTTACGTTTTGGACTGATTCAATGATAGTGCTCAAGTACATTGCTAACGAGTCACGAAGATTTGTCACATTTGTCGCCAACAGAGTCGCTGCTATCCGCCAAGAGTCAGAACCAAGTCAGTGGCGTCATGTTAGATCGGAACTCAATCCAGCAGACTATGCCTCTCGGGGAATCAGAGCCTCAGAGACAAGGAAACTAGAGATATGGAAGAGTGGTCCAGAGTTCTTGTGGAAGGACAACGAAGAGTGGCCTCCACAGCCTGAAGAAGTCTTAGAAGATCTCCTGGAAAGCGATGAAGGAGTGAAAAGGGTGAAGATTACGACGGGAGCGGCCGTTGTACAGAAAGACTTCTGGAGCGACCTGTTCCAGCGGTATTCGGAATGGGACCGGTTACGAAGAATAGTTGCATGGCTCATCCGTGCCTTCTGCATGCCAGTGCGTCCTCAACTACAAGCCGAAGTTAAGAGGAACTCGATGAGGGACGTAAACCGCAATCCTACACCGTTGGCAGTATCTGAGGTGGCTGAAGCTGAGAAGAGAATTGTGAAGTTTGTGCAGGTGCAGTCATTCACCAGCCAAGTTGATAAGTTGACCGGTCAGCTTGCCCGACTCAAACCGTTTAAAGATGAGGAAGTTTTACGTGTTGGAGGACGACTGAAGCATTCAGATTTGCAGTATGATGCCAAGTATCCAATGATACTGCCAGGAAAACACCCAGTCACGGAGATGATCATTCGCCATTGTCACCATATGAATGGGCACGTTGGAAGTTATCAAGTTCTAGCCGAAATCAGACAACGCTTTTGGATTGTCAAGGGAATTTCTTCGGTAAAGCGTGTCCTCAGAAAGTGCCATGTTTGCAAACGCCAGAATGCCAAATTAGGGGAGCAAGTAACCGCGCCGCTTCCAGTGGTCCGCGTGTCGTCGGACAGTCACAGAATCATCTATCCGTTTGCAGCTGTAGGACTAGACTATTTTGGTCCACTTTACGTTAAGAATGGGCCTAGCACAAGATCAAGGAAAAACGCACCTTTAAACAAGCGTTACGGATGTATCTTCACATGCTTGAGATACCGAGCTGTGCACATAGAAGTGGCTGAAGACCTAACCACAGACAGCTTCATAAACGCTGTTCTGCGCTTTGTTGGTAGACGAGGTCCACCGACGGTTATCTACAGTGATAACGGTAGCAACTTTAGAGGAGCTGAAGTGGATGTTGTCCGAGCATTGCAGGCATGGGATCAGGAGAAGATTCAGGCCACATTAACCCAAAGAGGGATTGAGTGGAAGTTCAATCCACCGGCAGCTAGCCATCAAGGGGGAGTTTGGGAGAGACTCATACGTTCAGTTAGGAGAATCTTGTACTCGCTGGTTGGAGAGCGCCTTCTCAGCGATGAAACCTTAAGGACATTTCTAGTCGAAGTAGAGAAGATTCTAAACGACAGGCCGATTACACCTGTGTCAAGTGATCCGCAAGATTTAGAAGCACTGACGCCGAATCATATTCTATTATTGCGAAGAAATCCATGTTCTCCTCCGGATGTGTTTGACGAAGCAAATCGATTCAAGGCAAGATGGAAATTTGTTCACCTCCTTGCAAACCAGTTTTGGCCGAGATGGACCAAAGAATACCTACCAACGCTCCAGGAACGGCAAAAGTGGTTGCGCCAACAGCCCAACTTCAGAGTAGGGGATTTGGTCTTGATAGCAGACAAGAACACGTCTCGTGGCCAGTGGCCAAAAGCATTGGTGGAGCAGGAACTTCCTGACAGCGAAGGCATTGTACGCCGAGTAGTCGTTAGATCAGCAGATGGAGTCTATCACAGAGACGTGAGAAAATTGTGTTTGTTGGAAGAGAAGTTACTTAGTTGCATTGAAGAACAGGTGAAACAAGTGTGAGCTGTACCTTAGCAGTGACGTGCAACAAGCTGTGTGCGAACGAGGAACAGACAGTGATGCTGTTTGCAAGAGACATTAAGGAGTATTGAACATTGTTTGAAACTCTGACTTTTTTAGAGTGCAGAGACTGTAATGGATCGATTCCGTGATCCAGTTTTGTTGTTAAGTTTTCTGTTTAGATAGACTCCCCAGTCGTCTTTCGGGGGGGAGCGTGTAAGGGACATTTCGTGACCATTACTTGACGTTTCGTTCGGTTCGCCATGTGACTTTGAGCGAACGTGTTTTCAAAGCATAGTGAAAGCAAGGGAATTCAGGCATAGTATCTTGTGAGTATTGTTTTTGTTTCGGTTGGTTATCGGTTGTATTTCGATTCGTATCGTGACAGCGATCATTTCTTTGTTGTAGCGAATCGTTCAAAGAGGTTTGATGAATCAGAGATGCAGAACAAATATATACACAACTTTGGAAGAATGTGTTGATGCCTAATAATATTCTTAAACAAATTGCCCAGAGTAGTTGGCTACTACAGGCCTAGCTAATCAGGACATTAAGTGTCTTTGAGGCAGATAAACTGCCAAATCTAACCATAACCGAACACAACTGCAGATTATAACAATTACATGGAAGATCGCAACCTTGCAAAATGCGATAAAACAAGTAGGTCAAAAAAAAAAAAATAGGCCTAGCTAATCAGTACATTAAGTGTCTTTGAGGCAGATAAACTGCCAAATCTAACCGTAACCGAACACAAATGCAGATTACAACAATTACATGGAATATTGCAACCTCGCAAAATGCTATAGTAACAAGTAGGTCATAAAATAGGCCTAGCTAAACAGTACAATAAGTGTCTTTGAGGCAGATGAACTGCCAAAGCTAACCGTAACCGAACACAACTGCAGATTATAACAATTACATGGAAGATCTCAACAACCTCGAAAAAATGCTATAGTAACAATATATAAACCTGAAGGCCTAACCAGAGATCGGTTTACAATGCATTTCAAGAAAACCATATTGCATGTCTATGGTGCAGGTACAGTGCAGGTCTACCCATCAGAGGCTCAAACTGCAACATCTTGTATATAGCAAGCATCGCAATATCTCTTAGGAAAATAATGTTTTTTTTTTTTTTTTTTTTTTGTAGGTAAGCAATATAGTGTATTCTAAATCATAAAGCAAACGACATGCTAGCAAGATAGGGAGGGAAGGGTGGGAAAATTAGTTGTACTGAGATGGAGCAGGCAGATAATTTGCCTGCTCAAGCAACAGAATGAAAAAGCACAAGGCTTGTGTACTTTGCCCTTGAACTTTAGTGGCAGTGAATTCAAACACTCCGATTGGCTAAAGCATGCAACTTACACAATAGAGGCACGTGAGTGGAAATGAACTTTGGCTTGTGAAATCCCACCCTATTTTGCTACATGTCACGCAATACACACATGATTCTCCTGGTTGTCCCATTAACTACAATTTATGGGGGCATAAATTGGTCTATTGATACAAGGTTTCAAATAAGCCTCCCCTCTCAAATAGGTCCTTGCCTCCCTCTCTCCGATCCACTCCTTAAAAGAATGTCTTGTAAAGCAATAAGCAACCTCCCCCCACTACTCACTGGATGAGGGAGGGGGGGGGGGGGGTGCTTTTCTGGTACTTCTCTTCGGACCGTAGCTACTCATTAATAAATGATAAGCATCATTGCTTTCCAACGTGCACTTCGCCTCGGGCAAATAATTGTTAAATGTTTAGCCTTTTGTCGATTGGAAGGTTATTTTTGGACTTTTTAAAGTGAATTATAAATGCATTGTGTTTCCGCTGAATATCTTGAAGACTAAAGAATTAGAAATAGCATAAATTGCCACACATTTCGCTATGGCATTTAACTTTGAATCGTTGGTCAATTGTATTCGTTTTAAGAAATTGTTTGACTACCCATCCTTGAAACGAACCCTCTCCAACTATAAATAAATGTTTTCCAGACACCAGAATATTCATTTCCACAATGGCCACAGCGCCTCGATCAGTAAGATTGTAAGCTGAAGGCTGAAAAATAACCGGTTTTAGAGGGGCTAAAATTGCCAACAGTGACTTGGCGTTTTCTCGTAAAGGTGTTGCACGTGGTGATGAACTCCCAAAGTCAGTGAAATCGGCGGCTAGATAAACGGGGATGTGAGCCGTACTAGCATCCTTGTGCCTTTGAACTAGCGTCGTCAAATTTGATAAACAAATCTCGACCGCGGTAATATTTCTTAAAGTAGTTCCAGTTTTTAAAATCTTCTCTGCACGTATGTGCACACAGATAAAGAGTTGACCGAGATTTTTTGCGATGAAATCTCGCGCAACAAGAAGAAGATTAGAGTTAAAGAAATAAGCGGCATCTCCAAAGCTCATACGGTGTGCTACAACTGATCGCAAATTAAACTGTGCTCTAAATGTCGTCGTGTTACTACTTCCTCTCCATTCAGCCAAACCAACACATGGCAGCCTCTTCACAACGCTATCCTCAAATTTTTCAACTGAATCAACAGCAAACACGTTCATACAAACTGTTCTTCTAATCTTGAAATTGTTGAATATATTAAGTCTTGACAGTCTTGAGGGCACGGTACAAGGATATACTTCTCCCACTTTTGCTTGCATATTTGTTGAAGCTTTTTTGAGGTTTGTATATTTAAAGAGTACAAGTACGTCTAGTTTTCCATGGCAGACGTCCTGAAACTCTAGCCAGCTTATAAGCGTAGCGTGACCGCGCGAGTAAAGGGTATGATTGAGCGCAGTAAGGTTATAGTACAGTGCTAGTGTTTGAAAACCCTTCGCTGATGTCGGTGAACCGTACAATCTCGAATCGTTTACAAATGGTACAACAACTTGTCGTCCACCATACGCAGCAAGAGCTGTTAGAGCAAGAAAACTATTCGTTGCACACGCAAGTTGCTCCCGATAATCAAAAGCAATAAAAATCTTTTTATCAGGCCTTCGAAAATTGTCGACTAGCTCCCTTCTTGGAAAGCTGTTGAGCTGTTCAGTTACGTTGCGCCGGGAACGGAATAAGCGTTCTTTGTCCTTGTTGTGTTTGGTCTTTCGTGCGTAGAAGAACAAACTGACCGCTGTAATTCCACACAAAAGAAACAGCGCTTTCAGAAGGAATCTATTCGATGGTAGTCGGGTTAGTGAAGCCATTTCATGTTTGCATCAGTCCAGTGCTGTAAGCCACAGCTTGACTGAGTCCCTTGTGGGGAATTAACATTTTTGATCGTTTTCAATGTCACGCAACAAAAAATAAATCGAACATTATTCAGTCAATGAAATATTGTAGGAGATAACAAGAGAATTATTTTCTCCAAGTTTTATGGCTGTGCGTTTTTTGACAAACATGATCGACACTTGATGTCACGCAACCTCATAATTCTGCCCTTATGCGCTTATTTCTAAACGAAGTATGCTATTGAGCTGTGTGAGGCGCGGTGGCCAAATGGTAAGACTCCATCATTAATACATTTTTGATACCTGCATTAAGCTCTCATTTACCAATTAAAAATACAGCATGGTAATTTACAAGATACAATAGACCCGGCGTAGTAAATCGAACGTTCGAAAATCGAACTCAATCGAACTCAATCGAACTCAATCCGTGGATTGAGTTCGATTAAGGTCGGCAATCGAACGAAATCGAACACCACACATTCAGCGAGTTCGATTTCCAAACAAATCGAATTCAATTGAACAAATCGAACTCAATCCGTCTGATTGAGTTCGATTGAGTTCGGAAACCGAACTCAATCGAACACAATTAAATGGATTTCGTTCGATTGCCTCTGGTGAATCTATACAAAGAAAGCCCTAAGCAAGCCCGTCAAAGCAAGTTTTTCTCGCGCTTTTTTTACTATTTATTCAATAATACAAACCCCATTTATAAACTGTCCACGGCAATTAAGAGAACAGAACAGAACAAAACAAAGCTGTCATTATTCCAGCGGGCGTATTTCGAAATTGCCGTACCCTTTCCCTTTCTTTACCTAACTTACAATAGCGCCAAGACAACTCGGGATACATGAAAACAAAACAACATTGGACAAAAATTGGCAAAAAGGCTTTGTTATAATGGCACGTTATTACACTTGTGTTAGGTCTCATTCATCTGAAAGAAATGCAAATTACAGCTTCAATTTTAATAGTGCAATAAATTGTTATCTCCCAAGTCATCTCCCTGGTCATCTGTAGCGCTTGTACATGTTGAGCTTGTTTCCCCGGTCTTTGTTGTTCCCGCCTCGGTGAAACAGTTTTCATTATCCTTTGAAAGGGTCACAACTATGCCAGTCTGCCTCACGAGTTCCTTCACATTCAATGCTTCGGCTCGCCTTGTTGAAAACTTTAGGATAATCGGGACATTGATACCACCTCCTCTTCGCCAGCGACCTTTAGGATCATCAAATGGTGGCCCACAAACCCTACTAAAAGTGAAAAGTATGCATAAGTTTTTCTTCCCCTGTTTTTCATGAGGGTTGCACAATATTAACTACTGGTTGTCTTTGGGTTTCTTTGCGAAGTTTGAAGATTGTGATTTCACTGTCACGCCATCAAAAAATAAACTCGAAACCAAGGAATTAAAAAAATCTGATCAATTCAAATGTTATAAAATATTAATAGATAAACAACATCTCCAAGTCTCAGGTCTGTGCGGTACACCATTCTTGAGTTATTTGCCGAAGCATTTCTCGCAAGTTTATAGAGCTCAGTATGGAAACGCCATGTTGGTGCCAAGCTTGATGGTCACCAACATGGCGGCCGGAAATCAAAGAAAACATCTGGCACCCACTTTTGCTATGAAAGCGACTGCTCTTTCCTCACGATCTAGTGTATATACACATAAACATCTTTCCTAATACTTAAACTGCAAAAATTTTACGAAAAGACCTCTTCTAAGAGCACAACAGCTTTGTCACGGCGCCATGGTGAAGTCACGTACGGCGGAAATCTCGAAAATTCAGCATGCTGTATTTCAAACGGAAAGGATACTTCTAACTGGAAACTTGTGAATATATATCTTTTAAGGATTTCTTTCACGTGGTGACAATAAAAATTAAGCAGGCCCAGCGAATTTTGTTTTTAACATTTTATGACGTCACTTGAAAACCAAGAAAGAATTTCAGGTTCCGCTCACTGACTTTTACGTCACTCCTACGTAACTGTCGATTCTTTCCAAGCGCGCCTTGCGAAGGAATTCGAAGGAAACTGCGAGCGAACGAACACGCCTGGGAGCAGACAAAAAGAGAGGCGGGGAGGGTGTCGGGAAGAAATCCCCTCCCCGATTTTCCGATTTTTTGTCTGCTCCCCAGGCACGCTCGTTCGCTCGCAGTTCCCGTCGTTCGCCAAGCGCTTGGAAAGGGGTCGACTGCAACGCAGGCTAACTTTTACTTAGTGTGCGAAGGCAAGAGTTTAGGTTTTTATTATCATGTTCAAAAAACAAATTGACGCCATCTTTTAAGCTAGTGTACTGTGCTGTTATTTAATCATGAATTACTTCATCACGCGGATATCGCCTCGTGGTGTCCACACTTCAATTTGTTAAATTTAATGGCAACAAGGATAGTGACTAGTTTTTGATTTTAGTCGGCAGCACTTGGCTTGGCTTGGCTTTAAATCATTCCGCTAATAAACCAGAAATAATTTTCTTGGCGTTGTAGCACTAAAATTTATTTATCTCATGCATAAGTGCCCTAATTGATACAAGGTTTCAAATAAGCCTGCCCTCTCAAACCTCGCTCTCTCCGATCCACTCCTGAAAAGGATGTCTTGTAAAGCAATAAACAACCTCCCCCCACTACTTCACTGGATAAGGGGGGGGGGGGGGGAGGGGGTGCTTTTCTGGTACTTCTTTTCAGACCGTAGCTGCTCATTAATAAATGATAAGCATCATCGCTTTCCAACGTGCACTTCGCCTCGGGCAAATAATTGTTAAATGTTTAGCCTTTTGTCGATTGGAAGGTTATTTTTGGACTTTTTAAAGTGAATTATAAATGCATTGTGTTCCCGCTGAATATCTTGAAGACTAAAGAATTAGAAATAGCATAAATTGCCACACATTTCGCTATGGCATTTAACTTTGAATCGTTGGTCAATTGTACTCGTTTTAAGAAATTGTTTGACTACCTCTCCTTGAAACAAACCCTCTCCAACTATAAATAACTGTTTTCCAGACACCAGAATATTCATTTCCACAATGGCCACAGCGCCTCGATCAGTAAGATTGTAAGCTGAAGGCTGAAAAATAACCGGTTTTAGAGGGGCTAGAATTGCCAACAGTGACTTGGCGTTTTCTCGTAAAGGTGTTGCACGGGGTGATGAACTCCCAAAGTCAGTGAAATCGGCGGCTAGCTAAACGGGGATGTGAGCCGTACTAGCATCCTTGTGCCTTTGAACTAGCGTCGTCAAATTTGATAAACAATTCTCGACCGCGGTAATATTTCTTAAAGTAGTTCCAGTTTTTAAAATCTTCTCTGCACGTATATGCACACAGATAAAGAGTTGACCGAGATTTTTTGCGATGAAATCTCGCGCAACAAGAAGAAGATTAGAGTTAAAGAAATAAGCGGCATCTCCAAAGCTCATACGGTGTGCTACAACTGATCGCAAATTAAACTGTGCTCTAAATGTCGTCGTGTTACTACTTCCTCTCCATTCAGCCAAACCAACACATGGCAGCCTCTTCACAACGCTATTCTCAAATTTTTCAACTGAATCAACAGCAAACACGTTCATACAAACTGTTCTTCTAATCTTGAAATTGTTGAATATATTAAGTCTTGACAGTCTTGAGGGCACGGTACAAGGATATACTTCTCCCACTTTTGCTTGCATATTTGTTGAAGCTTTTTTAAGGTTTGTATATTTAAAGAGTACAAGTACGTCTAGTTTTCCATGGCAGACGTCCTGAAACTCTAGCCAGCTTATAAGCGTACCGTGACCGCGCGAGTAAAGGGTATGATTGAGCGCAGTAAGGTTATAGTACAGTGCTAGTGTTTGAAAACCCTTCGCTGATGTCGGTGAACCGTACAATCTCGAATCGTTTACAAATGGTACAACAACTTGTCGTCCACCATACGCAGCAAGAGCTGTTAGAGCAAGAAAACTATTCGTTGCACACGCAAGTTGCTCCCGATAATCAAAAGCAATAAAAATCTTTTTATCAGGCCTTCGAAAATTGTCAACTAGCTCACTTCTTGGAAAGCTGTTGAGCTGTTCAGTTACGTTGCGCCGGGAACGGAATACGCGTTCTTTGTCCTTGTTGTGTTTGGTCTTTCGTGCGTAGAAAAACAAACTGACCGCTGTAATTCCACATAAAAGAAACAACGCTTTCAGAAGGAATCTATTCGATGGTAGTCGGGTTAGTGAAGCCATTGCATGTTTGCATCAGTCCAGTGCTGTATGCCACAGCTTGAGACTGAGTCCCTTGTGGGGAATTAACATTTTTGATCGTTTTCAATGTCACGCAACAAAAAATAAATCGAACATTATTCAGTCAATGAAGTCAAGAAAAAGACATATTGTAGGAGATAACAAGAGAATTATTTTCTCCAAGTTTTATGGCTGTGCGTTACCCCAAACCGGGAGAAACAAACATTTACATAAACAGTTTTCCTACCACTTCGACTCCTCAAATAGCTAAAAATCCGAATACAAGTATACCTTTTATGCGCTGTTTTTTGACAAACATGATCGACACTTGATGTCACGCAACCTCATAATTCTGAAATTCAAAATGCGCTAATTTCTAGACGATGCATGCTATTGAGCTGTGTGAGGCGCGGTGGCCTAATGGTAAGTTCGCTGGATTCTTGGTCGGGAGGTCCGGGTTCTAGCCTCGGCAGGGGCGGTGCCTTGTGATTTTGGGTAAGACACTTTACTCTCGAATTTAAAGCAAGATATCATTAAGACCGAAATAAGGCATCTTGCTTCTCTGGAATAAGCCCCACCCATTCATCCGCAGGGAATGCCAGCAAATTTAAAATCCGAGTCTTAAATTAAGCTCTTTTAAAGACTCCATCATTAATACATTTTTGATACCTGCATTAAGCTCTCATATACCAATTAAAAATACAGCATGGTAATTTACAAGATAAAATAGACTAGTACATAGAGAAGGCAGCGGCTAAACAAAACCAAATTCAGTTTAATTGTCATTATTCGCGATGATAAAGTCTTCCCCGTCTTTCTGTCAACATAGTATTCAAGAGATTGAAATTAAACTAGTAGTAATCAAAGATTAGGAGTGCGTTCAACGATTTCGACTCACTTGGCTTCATTTCGATTTGGTTTCCAGAAATTCAAGCTTTCTTTAATACTGAAATCAACATTTTAAAAATCATTATGAAACTCTTAACATAACTGTGGTTGATGAACATGATTTTTCCGATTTATTCATACAAATACAATATTTGGAGCTTTTTGCATTGCGTGACACCGCTATTCACAAATAACAAAGTTGCAGTCAGTGTTTCGAAAACCGCAGATTGTGTATGACAAATATCATATCTTTGTCGCCCAACAAATGGAAACAATTTAACGCAGCAAACGCACATGCAAGCTAAAGTGCAAACATAAAATTCAGGATTATCATTACAAACATTGTCACGGTACCGATCGAAATCTGCTGTTATATATTCGCACCAGGAGTTGTACAATCTTCGCTACAAGGTTCTTCTTGGATAACAATAACGCTGATTTGAACAGTAGAGCGTCACAACACTACGCGGACAGAAGTTGAATCTCCAATGAAAAGCAGCCGAGTTTTATAATGAGATCAGTGGGTTGCTTGGGCGAATTGCAGCATCTGTTTCCTAGAAAACACACCAGCAGTAGGCAAGCTTCTGATGTTCTGATAAGTAGCTTCAATCATCTTTGCCAGTGATAGCCCAAATAAATCAATACAACTGCGAAAACAACGTATACAACGCAACTTACCTGAGAACACTCCAAACAAAAGAAGAAGCACAGTCCAGAATTCGACAACAATTCGCAAAAGCACAGTCAAGAACTCAACAATCTATCAAGACGCGAAACAAGAACGTGAAACTCGACTCCGCTAGAAACGAAGCACGGAAATGACGTCATTCGCCCTTGAAGAATTTTTCGGGGTGGCCAAATTGGTGTGATACATGAATCGCCCAAAAATCTCGATTTCGACAGCATTAGGAAGGCGTTCTCTCGAACGCAATTACATTGTTACTAAGGAAGCTGTGTGATCTCCAAAATAACAAGAAGAACGGGTTCTTTTTTCGTCCCCGGCCTGAGATTGCAAAGGAAAATATCAAGGAAGAACGTATTTGCGCACTTAAGGAGATATATTTTCTACCAAACATCCTATTCAAAAGACATTTGAAAGCTTGTAAAAACGTACGACAACTTGCCATCACAAAGTGCGATAGCTATATTGTTACAACGTGCGACAAGTGTTATTACAAAGTGCGACAATTTTATGGAAAAGTGCGACTATTGTTACCAAATACGACAGAACGAAAGCCGTGGCTATAAGCATGTGCCCGCGGAGAGCATGCGCGAGGCCGTCCTTGGTGGACGAGTTGAGTGAGGAGGGTTCGAAATCTTCTCTTAATCCTTTCAAACCTGTCTTGATAATTATGCGAATGATATGTTTTAGTCTCTGAAACCTAATGTCAAGTAATGCACGCAATAAAAAAAAAAACGTGGTGATAGAGGCTCGCGAGAAGAGCAACAAGACTTGAACGACACCAAAAGACCCAACACGGCCGAGTGCGACATCTCAAGCGAGGAAGAAGCAGCAGTTACACAGTCTCCGAGAACATGTTTCCGAACCAAGGTTTTACGAAATAAAAGAGATACTGACTGATATGAAAAGATCCTTTTTCAGCATTTTAAAAGAAAACAGGATTTTTAAGCTAGAAGGACTCGTGGTACCGGTCAGCGCATCGATCTCAGCAGCAGAGAAAGAAAACCTTACGCTAAGGGCTGCGCATGCGTCTACAAATAAGAAGCTGGGCGAAGAAAGCGAAGAGATGGATCCCTTAAACGAGCAGCTTGATAATTTAGAGAAATACATGCGAAAAAATTCGCTTGAAATTCAAGGAGTCCCGCAGGATGCCTACAGATCAACCAAAGAAGTGACTTTAAAACTGGGAGAAGTTGTTGATGTACCGATTAAATCAGAGGATATCGAGATGAAGCACAAATTTAGCACCCGCAATAAGTCGATAATTGTTAAATTTGTGAGTCACAAAGTTAAATCCAAGTTGTACAAAAAGCCGAGTGTGTCTAAGACATGTCTACGCTTCTAGTTCGGACGCATTCCCTTCTTCTAGCTACCCGGCTTCAGTCGACCACCAACCTCTTATTTTTATCAACGAAAATCTCACCGCTTATCGTCGAAGTAAAGAAAGCGAATGACATGAGAAGAGATAAACTGGTTCATAGTGTCTGTACGCTTGATCGTAATGTTTCTGATAAATCCTCGCCTGCCGGATCACCGTTAAGAATTTATTGTCTTCAGGACTTAGATTATCTTTCAAAAACTTTTACTGAGATCGATTAGGAGAAGATTTTGTTATCGGAGAACGACAGAGAAACACTCTTAACTTAAATTTAGGCTTTCTTTTCCTATGTGTTTTGACATTTTTTTATTAAAAGCGTAGTTGGAGGTGTTTGTCTTACGTGCTGGTTGTTTCAGCTGCATGTAGCTACTTATTATGAACAATTTAAGAAATCAGGACTGTAAAATAGTATCCCTAAATGTTCGTGGCATCCAGGAGCAAGCAAAGAAGAGGAGCATATTTTCGTATCTATTAGATCAGACGACTTCTTATTTCATTCAGGAAACTTTCTCAGATATAAGTGACGGAAAAAAGAGTGGTGAGGGAACATTATCTTTTCGCATAGCAGTCGCCGCAGTGGAGGTGTTTGTATTTTGATCCATCATTGAATTCGCATCTGGAATTAGAGTATTCCTTTACTGACAACTCTAGACGTGTTGTTATGATACCGCTGAACGTTAATTGTTTGAAGCTGTCACTTTGTAATATGTATGCGCCTAATAACCAAAATGATCAGTTGATCTTTATCCAAGAGCTTAACAATTGTTTGATCGATAAATCAAGAGTAACAACGCTGTTTATAGGTGGTGACTGAAACAGCACCTTTTAAAATAAAGAAGGATAAAAAAGGGGGATCGGCATGGAAACCAACAATCTTAAGAAAATACATTTCAATTAAAATGGATATTCTTGACCTTATTGACATACAAAGAGACATATATCCTAACATCAATAAATTCTCTTCAGTTCTTCGGAGGCCTTAAAGTTGAAATCGAGGATATATTTCTTCTTAATGGTCAATAAGTTCAAAACAAATATGTACCTAGATCTTAAGTAAACATTCACACTTCTATTTAAGCAATAGATCACACTTTCTAGGGGTTTGCAGGTGTAATAAAACCATGCGGGATGTTGGGAGAACACGAGAAAAGCTTGTAAATCACGAGCAGTCAGGCGTGTGATTTGTGTTTTACAAGCTTTTCGAGAGAGGGGCTCATACACAACAGCTGGAGCCTGGGGGTGGAGGTGGGGGTGCTTGTTACGTGACAAAATAGTTTAATTTTTTTATACTATAAAGGGAAATCAATGCATATTTCCATGGCCAGCAAGAAGTATTTAAAAAAAAAATGCCCAAACTTTGGCAACGAAACCACCCGCCTTGACTTTATAAATTCTATGGGTGATAACACCGACCCAGTTCGGAATAAACAGCGTAAAGCCAAAACAACAAGAATGACAACGAACTTTCCATGTTCGGCTTCAGAAAGCTTTCCCCATTATCTCAGACTATTATGGCGTTCTGTAGCGAATGCAGAATGAACTGATCACCATGCAGGCAATTCGATTTGGTCGTAAGATGGTTCTACATGTTTTCGCACGATTTTCAAAAATATATAAATTTTTCCATCACTAAACTTGTAAGAACGATTCTAAAGTTTAGTTAACCTCGTTTTTGAGTTGGCAGGTCCAAGGAATATTTCCTTTCATAAGTTCATTTCTGCTGTATTAATTTCTATGTATCAAGCAAAATTTAAGAATTGGTTCATGCTTAGCGTGCGTATATCGAGTTATGGTACACACGCAGGAAGTTTGGAGAGCATGAAAGAAGCGTAAGAGTTGCTAGAGGCGATAGCCGAGAGCAACTCTTGCTTCTTTCGTGCTCTCCAAACGTCCCAAGTGCACAGCTAAAGGCATGAACACATGCATGAACCAATTCTTTTATAACATAGTTAATTCAGTGGTTTGAAGAGTTTGGTAACCCCGCCTCGATTATCGTCCTGAGGGGACCAGGGCAGTAACACAAAACTTGTTGAGAGCAATTGACGGTGTGGTACTCCGGTGAGGTATAGTTTGCTAATGAGGCGGAGTTACCAAGGAGTTTTTTAACGGTCGTGTGTCGTGACGAGCGTGTACAGGCACAATGGAGATCTTTTTACCTTGGATTTTTTAAAGCAAACGGCCGCTTGGCGTCGATGACAGAGCCTGGACTGAGTTGTTGTTGAGTTAAAATGAAACTAAAACATCTCTTCCTGGAATTCGCGATGGATTTGAGGCCGTTTGACCATTTTAAGCTGGGATTTTTCGCTTGGCTCGTCGGGCGTTCTGAACTGGAGTGTGCAGCCTTGTTCTTTTCTTTGTGGTGGGGAACCAAGAAAGCGATAACTCGCCTAAATGGCCAAGAATCGGGAAAATAAGCGTTCAGACACGAATAGAAACACAGTTAAAGTAAGGTAAGGCAATTTTATTTAAGATTTGGCAGTATTTCGGTTTGCTGAAAGGTGTTGTAAAGTATTCCCATACAAACTCTTATATTTTTGCCATGACAGCTGTTATGCAATATGATCCTGATCACAACGTGAGCTTGGGCTGCCTGTGATTTTACAAGTTTCCTATTTCAGTTCTAAAAGGTTCAAAGGTTAGCTTTGAATTTGGTTGAATTATTTCATTAATAGATTGAAAATACACGCGATGAAAATGGTTTTACGAAGAAAACCAAAAAAAAAAAGGACAACGACGAAGTCGGACGGCGAATTGAAATAATCGATGAAATCAAAGCTAAAAAGCGAGTTTAGAATTTTCGTAGACGGCTCTGTTGTTCGAATGAAGGAAATGTTCACTTACAGTGATGGCCTCCCGAATACACAATTCTTCAGCTGCTTCAAATGCAATTGCACACGTCATATTATTTACGGACGGCCGTGCTTACATAAAGATTTTTATCATGATGGCTCAACAGGAATTAGATAGGGCCAGCGCTCGCGCTATGTTATAAAAAATAATTATTGTTGTTGTTGTTGTAATTTAAATGCTTACAAAAAAATTAAATTGGAAGCCATTTATGAAATAGGTCTATTGAAGCAACAAAAAATTACATGGGCCAACTTTTTCTCACTTTATTTTCATTCTCCTAACATTGGGGTAAGTCCTGATATGAGTATCAATCTAAGCCAGCCATAGGCAGAAAACAGTTTGAACCAAAAATTACTTTCGAAATATCTCGATCCAACTTCTGTAGCAAGATCCATCAAAATCGGTTGATCCCGGTTTTCAACATCTGGAACACTTTTTCAGTTGAGGAATTACTTCCAGTTATTTCATGAAAATGGAACTACAATTAAACAAACTAGTCTTCAAAAGCCCTGTTGTATGCTTTGCCAATTAAGTCTTCCTCGGTTAACCTACAGGTAGGTGGTTTAAAACTAAAGAAAGGCAACTTTTTAATAACGCTGCTACTTGGTGAAAAACTAATCAAAATACCATTATTGTACGTATGTAAACTGAAAATTTCCGGCTTTTCTTTGTAATTGAATTAACCAAACAGTAAAACACTCATCGTATGACCTAAAAATATTCAGCTTGAATTAGATAATAGGTATAGCCGCATGGCATTATTACAAAACAGATTTCGCAATGAAATAACAAATAAATACGCGAAAATAGTTCCTTAATTTAAGAATTTAAAGAATATTCGTTTGAATTTAAATAGTTTCTCAAGGTAGTGACGTTTATCGATTATTTTCATCGTGCACACCCATTCAAGGATTACCGAATTCCCACTGACATACGCTTGCATTGTGCTTCAACTTTCTCATGAAAGCAATTGGTAGCCATAAATAATAACTGGGGAAAATGACTTAATGACGGCGATATACATAATTCTTGATCGCCTTCAACTCGAGTCTGTAATTCTCATATAAAGTGGATATTATTCTTTAGATACGATATTACTTATTAAGACGTGACAAAAAAGTGAAAAGCTGCTTCAAAGCATTTAATAATTAACTTAAAGTTTTTGTTTCGAGGAGGCCGAGCATCATAAACAATTAATTTTGAGGGACGAGATTTAGAAATGGAATGAAAATGCAGCCATATCTTACTATTTCATCATTCAAACTCAGTTTCATGGCAATAATGTTTCAAAAGTGTTATTGCCATGAAATAGCATTTAATTTCATTTCAGCTTTTTATGAAGGCCACTCGTGTTTAACTCGCGTGAAACAGAGTTTTAATTACCCTTGTAGCACATAAATAGTTGATGAGTTAGAAAATCTTTAGAGAAATAGTTTAAATGTATTAACAGAAACAACAGCATAGAAGTCCATTGGTCTAATGAATCGCTCACAGTTCTTTGGTTTTACGCTGGTAGTGTTTTTCACGGCTCATCTCCAAAATCTTGTTTTGGGAGGTACGTAAGATTTAGCAGTTCACCTTGAATGGCTTTGTTGAGAATACTTTTGTCCAAAACTGGCTATGCAGTACGGCTTGTGGTTCCAACTGAATTTTAAACACTTTGTGGCATGCTATTAGAGTTTTGCTGTCCGATGAAAAGATGAAAACACTTTCAAATCCCTCCCCCATCCATGGGCAAAAGCCATCACTCGACAACGCCATCACTCGATGACCTTGACAATGCCGCCAAACCCAAGGAGGAGAACCGGAGAACCCGGGAAAACGCTCGGTACAAAGAGCGAAAGCAACAGCAAACTCAACCCAGTTATGACGTTGGGTCTAGGAATCGAACCTGGGACACGTTGGTGAGAGGAAGACCGCTCTCATCTCTACGCCATCCCGCTTCCCCTGAAAGCCGTGTTCTCTGTAATGCATTGAATAAACAGACTTTGGCATGATAACAAGAAGCCAACGTAAAATCAGATTTTTTGTTTTATTTCTTGTTTCAGAAACGCCATGTATGAAAAAGATTTTTGTGCAGCCAGTTCCAAACAAGGCACTTATAAATCACGTGATAAGTTCTCCGGAAGTGACGTCAGAGGAAGTGTGTAAGATACACTGTTTTACAGAAGTCAAGTGCGAGTCATACAACTTTGGTCCAAAGGAGGGCGGTGGCCAAGTGTGCGAGCTGAGTGACTCTGATGCTATTAGAGATCCACTGGACTGGATTAAAAGACAAGGATTTCAATATGGTGGAACCCAGGTACGAAAGTCAGATGTCACTGGACTACTTTTTATGAACCGCCAAGTGGTCAAAGTCTTTACTCGTCCCATATAAAGGGCAATACCTCGTAGGAGTAAACACCCATGAAAAGTACCGTTGACAATGCTGGACCTATCAAGTTGCTACATTTAGTTATTTTTCTATTAAGAGTAGTATTGCAGGTCTATCTAATATACTCTTTGGTTGTGACTCGAATGTACTTCGTAGAGGAAGATAGTTTTGTGTTGTAAGTGCACAAAAATCGTTTGATTTGTACAGCGTAGTCGCGTCCGTATAGGTATTTTTTGTAAAGTGGCGCATTTACAGTAAAAAAGATATACAAAAATCTCACAGCTGTTAGGTAAAGGCTTGAAAAGAAAAGGAAATGGCTGAGGGAAAACCCACCTCGCTGGTTAGGTGGGCTTAATTGATTTTCTCAGAATACAGCAGTCTATTATATGGCACTCGGGTCATGCACGCTTGTTAAAAAAGCACTTTTGGTGCCTTGAATGTAGAGGTTTTCCGCCATAACGTGTTTTAATGCCGCGAAAAACTCAGAAAGAACAAGCTACCACGATTCCGAAAACATTATTTTCTTTAAATTAGAGTATTTTCTTCGTTCTTCGTTTTCTTCCTGCAGTTCTAGTTCAAAGTTTTAAATTTAATCCAACGTTAGAAACAAATACGCGGCTTAAGACCGTTTTTATGGAAACGGTCCGTCCGTATGGCAAAATACCGACCAAGAAAGAACCAATCAGAACGCTCGGATTTTCCTTGCCATATAATAAAGGGAGTTTATCCAGGCGTTGATTAGCTTTCGCGATACAAAATAAGATACAGATTAACAGAATAACAAAAGCACTGAAACGTTTATGCTTTGCTCTACCAAATCTACCTGAAACGTTGCTTAGATAAAAACAATTCTGACAATATAAATGACTCTTTTTCATAACGATAACAGAATCCCTGTGTGGGTGCTCAATGTCCTGCGAATGCCCGCTGCTACTCAGACTTTGAACATGAAACACACAAATGCGTATGTATGGTGGGATTTACTGGAAACAACTGTGAAACAAGTAAGTCTACCAGAAATAAATCGCCTAGAACAACTCTTTTGAAAATAATAATGTTGTATTCGCTCCTTTTGTGTCTTTCTAATTCGTGAACTTTTTCTCGCTGTCACTTATTTATCCTTTGAGCATTTTTCGCCATATTTAGCATGCAGTGAAGGGCACCTAGGGAAGGGCACATGTATCTTCAAAACAAGAATGGACACTCGCATTTATTTCAAGTATAGTGGCCGTCCTCCTCTACCAGAATTATAATTATAGTAATAATCGTATCTATAACAAAATTTTCGATTTTGAGTTGTTCTGAGCGCGCCTGTTTGTCGCGTAATAGGCGCGAGATCACATGGGAATCCAGTTACAGGTATCCAATTTGAACAACTTCAAATTGGATAACTGCAACTGGACCCCATCGTCATTCGGGCGTCAGTCACGTACACTTAGATGTGTTCATTCTTGCTGTTTTCCTACTTTTTGCCCCAAAAAGATTTTCAAAACGCAAACGAGGTTCACACAACAGATTGTAAAAGACTTGTTAACCTCGAAATTTGTTATTGATAGGAATAATTGCTAATAGGACTTCGTGTCGTACAATTCAGGGAAAGTCGTGCTCGTAATTTGAAATTCAGTTACTCGTCCAGTTAACTACTCCCTGAATTGTACTCCACTCAGTCCTATTACCATTACTAATTTACTATAACTATAATTACAATAATTAAAATTGTCAATTTTGAAGTCAGTAAACCCTGGAACGGTATGTTAATTACTGTTACTTAGATATCGACGAATGCAAAGAGGGCCTTCATGGTTGCCACAGCAACGCGACGTGTACAGACACAATAGGTTCTTATAACTGTACTTGCACACCAGGATTTCATGGAGACGGAAAAAAGAGCTGTAAAGGTAACTAACTAGCTGATGGTCTGCATCTTGATTGAAGAAATATTTAAAAGAACAACAAACAGGCAAAAGCAAGGGACATAAGCAAAAGCTTCTATGTATTTCTTCCTGCCTCTCGTTGTAACTCTTGTTTCATGCTACTTTATCGAGCTTGTTTAATGCTTTTAACTTAGATATCAACGAATGCAGAGATGGCCAACATAGTTGTCATAGCAACGCGACATGTAACAACAGAAAAGGCTCATATAACTGTTCCTGCAAACCAGGATTTCTTGGAGATGGAATAAACAGCTGTATATGTGAGAAATGATTTTAACACTTATTAGTGAAGTTAGGAATTGCAAAATTTGAAAGAGTTTCAGCCTCACTAAGGCTATGGTCAAACGTCGAACTTCACATCAGCCGAATCTAACAGATGAAAATGAGCGAAAGCTATTGTTTTTGCTCATTTACGTTAGCTTCGGCTCATGTTAAGTTCGACGTTTGACCATAGCCTAAGACTACCTCAAATTGTGCATTGATACCCAGTTCAATGTTCCAAAGTTAAAGTGCCCATAACGCCAAAAAAAGTTTTTGGCCAGCTTAAATCTTTGCATTACATGGAGCAAGACGCCGCAAAAATTTTGGTAAAAACGGCGAAGAAGTAATTATTTTTCACACGACCGAGTTAAGAGGAATCTGGGGCTGGTGACGTCATTGTAGGACATCGGCGGCAGTTTTGAACAAGACAACAGATGGACACAGATAAGTAAATCTGGATGGATAGTGCAGAATTTTCGTACAATGTCAATGAAATAACTTTTTATACGTTTTTTAGATGTATATGTGTATTACGCAATTGTAATGAGTGCTGATGATTTTATTCCGACTAATTTGCTGAGCATTTACTCAGTCTGCGCATCCCTTTTACTGAGCTCAGCACACAGAAATTTCACGCAACCTCACGTTCAAAGACTTAATTACTATTGACATGAAGAATTCCTCGCAACTTGCGGTAAAAATTTAATATAAAGGATGATGTAGGGGAAGATTATCGGCAAATTTCTTGAGCATTCTAAACTCGTGAGCCCTTATAGATGCTAGTTGATGTGGCGTAGTTTTACAGGTAATGACCTTCACACCGGCTGACCTTTACATAAACAGATGAATTATAAACCAAATTGCTCTAAACGTTTGAAGAAAAATATAATACAGTGACTTGGCTTGACTATTTGCACGGCCATTCTGTAAAGTTTGAATGTCTGGAATTTCGAATAAATTATTTCCAGTATCCAGCGGATCAGTACATTCAAGCAAATGCGAAGCGCCGCAACGTGAGCCGATTTTTCGCATTAACACGCAGTCTGGTTAAAATCAGTAACTCTCACAAGAATCGCTTGATACATTTAAACAAAGATAATATTTTGAATCACCAAGAATACATTAACTTGCAAGCAAGCAAGGGGTTGAAGCCTTGAATTACTCGTTCTTCGCTGAAGACTCGCCGATCGACCAGACCTTGCCATGAAATTTGGCGAGCGATACGCTTGCGATCGATGTCCTGGAATGACGTCACAAAATGTGCTGGACCTAGATCCTTTTGACCGATTCTTTGACTCGGTCATATTATGATGTCATAGCTTTTTAACTAATGGGAATCTCCACAAATCCATACTACAGATTTTGCATTTGAATGCAATTTATTCGTTGGCTTTGTTTCATCCGAGAAAGATTTAAGCTGTGCGAGTTTTTAGCGTTTTTGTGTTCTGGTCACGTGACTTTCCAAATATGGTCAAAACTGCCAAAAGTGAAGTGTGCCTGCCTCCAATAGAACAAGCATGGCAAAAAACTAAACCTAGGATTGATTAGAAGTCATCTATTGCAACCGTTTTGTAGTTAGGGTCCCCCCCCTTAATGTAGGCATTGTTCTGCTAACGGTTTTTTGCGTAAGGACGGAATATTCTTATTCCGAAATGAGGTCAATGGAACCCACCCGGAAATTCAATTTTCTTGCAAAAGGTTGCATAATCGGTAAAATGATCTTGTGTGGGGGATATAAAGAAAGTTATTAAATAGGTTTTTTTTAACACGGCAGTGTCTATGGATATTTACATTCGAAGTGAATGTTTCGATGATCCCGGAAAGAGTGCTAGGAATGGAAAGGCTTACATTATGGTGAATGGAAAGGATTACTCGAAGCACCGCAGGGGACATAATGTTGTCACTGTGGATGCTCAAACAGGTACAAAGAATGCTTTGTAGGCAAATAAGTACAAATAGTAGCAAATAAATAAATCAGGTGAATTTGGATGTATCCTCGCAAGTGGGTAAAAGCTAAACAAACTTTGCTAGAAGGGGTGGAGGTGGAGGAGGAAGAGGAGAAGGAGGAGGAAGAAGAGTTGAAATGGACTAACAAGGTTACTCTTCCTGAAAAGGGAAAGAAGGAAGTGTAGAATATGTTAAAGGGCCCTAGTCAGCCTCCGCCATTTTCGATGCCATCGAAATTAAAAAAAAAATGTTTGGTGAAGCAAAAGTTTATTACATTACTGTGAGTTATGTTCCTGGAAGTGTTTAATTACAAATTTAGCAAGTTTCTCAGTGATCTCTTTCGTTCCGACACGCTCAGGACAAAATATAATACTGAACCATGTGAACTCTCGCATGTAAACAACAAGTTTACCGTAATACTACAAGTCGGCGGAAAGTTTGAACAAACTTTGAACGTTTCACATGCCGCTGAAAATTAGAGTGTATTAAAATGAATGCGCCTTACACGTTGTGTTCTACAGAAGGGAAGAGCACAAGCTCGCAGCATGTAAATTCACATCCTTGTATCTTCTTCACCACCATGAAAATTTCTGAACTCTTTTCCGTTTAAAACCCACACGAAAACTTCTAGGTAAGAGCTACATAAACACGGAGTGCTGGAAATAGAGACATCATGCCAACAACGCTTTATAGGGCCAAGTCTATACAAGAACAATGATGGCTGTACCTTGAATACGGAATATTGATACAAAATTAAACGATGCATACAAGCAGCAATTTCATTGGTTATTGATAGTACCCTAATTCTGATTGGTGTGAAATACATACATCGCTCGTCCACCCGTCCATCCATCCATACACTTAAAAAATAACTCAATAAACAAACCATGTATACTTTGCATGATGAGACCTGAATTTTTGTACTTTTGTTGACACTGTAACATCATTATGTTGATGAACATTAGTAAAATTGATACCTTTTCCTTCTTGCAGCGCAGTCATCAAAAGCGTTTGCACAATAATACAGTGATTGTGTACGCAAGTTGCAATTGGAAAGGAGAGGCCTGAAAAAATCAGGGCAACGAGATTCGAACTCGTGACCTCCGCCACACATTGGGAGCTAGGTCAATTTATTGACTTCATATTTTTCTCGTGACAAATAAAACGATGTGAAGTATGTGAAATAATTCATATTTGAACTGCAGATGTAGATGAAACTGAAGAATCATCATCTGCACTAAAAAATATCACATTTGACTTTATTTATTTATTGGAAAATGCACTCATTCTTGAATTACTTTAACTAAAAAACCGTATCGAGGAAATCTAGAAAAATGGAAGTCTGGCCAGACTTTCGTTCTAACATCTGTTATTCGGGTATAGGAGGAGTACTGGAGTCGAAAGGTTTTGACACCTTCCTGGATTCCACGGCTGGTGAAAAGTTAAGAGACTACCTTAACGGCATAAAGGGAAAGTAAGTATCGGTGTCACTGAATCTGAAACGTCATAAGTCGTCTTCTCCGAGAAATTAGCAAGACGCGATGGATGATGGGAATTCCCCGCGTTTCATAAGAGACGACTGGGGACGAGTCATCCTCTGGATGAAACCATGCTATTTTATTTATTGTTATTTGGGATTTTTTTGCATACCCCTAATTGTAATAACTTTGCCATATTAAGAGGGGAACAGAGATGACGAAGCATTGAGAACACTGAGCTGTCACCCCCTAATGTGGCCTGGGTTTAGATTCCCGGACCGTTGTCGTATGCAGGTTGAGTTATAATTATATAATTATTTGTCGTTGGTTCTTGTCTTTGCTCCGAGGGTTTTTCTCAGGGTTCTCCGATTTTGCTCCCTCCACAAAACCAACACTTCTAAATTTCAATTCGATCGAGAATTCGAGCGGTAAAGGTTTTTCAGTCGCACGACTGTTAACTGCGACATTCGTTAGTCGATTTAACAAATAGACTTGAGCTTGTCATAGTACGTCCTGTGATCGACCATGAATTTCTTCATCACACTGTGCTGCGTCTATTTATTTTTTACCATAACAAAACAAAGCCAAAATGGCGAAGACTTTCTTCAGCAAAAGTGCGAGCGAACCTGAAATTCTAAGAACTATTCCGGAACTTACAGAATCACAAACTTCAAGCTAGGTAAAGTAACTCAAAACCAAAATATAGAAACAGAATTTTAACAACTAACCTTTATTTGTTCTGAAATTCATTAAAACCGGATGAATTGATACAACGAGTTCACGTTAAATTATTATTGGACAAATGCAAAAGCCAAAAAGTTAAGCACCGTCCACGTTACGTTTGAGCAATATTGAAAATGGTCAAATATGACCCTACCTCAAACGTTGAAAGGTGTCCATGAGTAAGTAAGTGATCAGTTTGATAAATACGATCTGATCACGTAACATGTAAATAAAGTTGACTTTCCCCTAATAAAAATAGCTACACAAAATTTCTAACAAATGGAAAACGTTACATGTCTCTAAAAAATCACATATCTTTTCAAGCCACTCTTTCTACTTTGTTGAAATTGTATTCATTTCTCTAGTAAATAGCTGATTTATTTCCTATGTGAAAAGACACCAGTTTGAGCTTTAAAAGTTCTAAAACACGACTTTCTGTTCACCGCAGTAAAATTGTTCTTGTCGCCATTCAAGACTCGGGGTCTAGGTACGTGTCACCAGCTTTGGACGCCCTCAGGAGGCTGGGCGCTACGGATCCCATCTTGGTAGCCGATCGAGCTTCATTTGCTTTTGCTGGTTACGCAGGATCAAACAAGCCATATTGGATCACACAAAAGCAGCAGGAGAGGTACAAAGGACCCAGCGATATCACTTTGAGGATTCCACTCCAAAACTATCAGACACGTAAGAATATTATAACACATATCTAGTCTACGCGGCAGCAGTGGTAGTTGGGGCGTTGAAATCCACAAACATGTTTCAAACAAGAGCTGATCTTCTACGCTCGAAGCAAAGATTTCTCGCTTAAACCGGCTCAACTGAGCACGTTTCTCTGCGCTTCGCACAAGTTATATCTATTTCCTTACAGTATGGATCGGTCACATCATATGTGGCCTTTATTAGATAGCCTGTGATCAGCTCCCAGCTAGTGGGGCTTTAGGCGAAGGAAATTTTCGGCGAGCTAATTCGCTCGCCAAAATTTCCCCGAAACTTCCCCGCTGGCGTCAGTGTTCGCAGGCCATATTTTGATTGGCTAGAGTGGTTGATTTGGTTTTGGTTTTATAGCACTCATTTGAAGCAGCTCGTATATTAAAGCATTAAAAGATGGTTTCGATGAAATTAACAATTAGCCGAAAAACGACCAGAAATTTAGCCGTTAGGCCTAAAATCTGGAAAAGTTAACCATCGACCGTAAAATATATTAACAGTAAAAACTACAAGGCATGAACGAGAAAGCTTCAAGATCTCTTGTCAAGAATTTTATGGGTGTTGTCTTTTATATGCAGTGGTAAATAGAAAGGTGGATACGCTCACGTTTGGGGCAATGGGACTGTCGAATGTGTTGTAGAAAGAGTTGACAAACGTAATCGTTAGCGTAAAAAAGCCAAAATATTAACCGTTAACCGTAAAAGCCACCACCCTATTCTGTTAGAGGTATTCTGTAAGCAGTGTGCAATAGTGGTGCGATGCTATTTAATTCGAATGCTCGGTGACGTTTTCTTGAAAGAACTAGCCTGCAAAGCAGGCGGTTTTTGTGGGGGGAATGCTTCGAAAACAGCGATCAGGAAACATCGGCGCCATTTTGAGAGCGCGAACACTTGGGGAGAGGAAAAAAGAGAGCGCTCGCTGACAGATCGCTGATTGAAGGTGGCGTCTTCAGAAACAAGTTCAGGGCAGGCGGTAATTCGGTCTTTCGTGATCGCTCTTTTCGAAGCATTCCTCCCTTTGCCGGCTATAAAGAACCTTCAAACAGATGAATCTGGTGAATACGCATAAGGCCTTCGTGATTGCCATAGCAATGCTGTCTGCATGTAACAAAAACGAAAGCTTAAAAGGCTCTTATAACTGTACCTGCCACCGAGGATTCCGTGGAGACGGGAAAACCAGCTGCAACGTATGGTACACTATTATGATCCGATGGTAATTATATTTAGTGGGCATTTCCCCTTAGTTTCTCTTGGATCCGGCTTTGAGCTGTCAAGACAAGAATGCACGCGAGTTTGTTTTGCATTTTTCTGTTTTTAAAGTACCGACATCATACTTTGTGCAGTCTCAATGATCTCCATATCATTCTTAAAGTGCCTATGAAGTAAAAATCTAATGAAGTTTATTTGAAATCCCTTTAAAATCAGGAAGAATGGTGTTTTCCTTTTTCGTGGTTCTTTTCTTGTACAATACTCACGCCAAGTTTCAACTGCATTGCTTTCTTATGTGCTGAGTTGTTCTTCATTTTGTGTTTTGACTCCATACTGAAACCATTAATGACTTCATCAGTTATCTGATTTACATAATAGAAAAACGAGAAATCTCTGGAACGAAAGAAGATATCACGAAATGGAAAAACCATTCTTTCTCATTTTGAAAGGGCTCACAATTAAGCTTTTTTTACTTCACAGGCACTTTTATTAACCAACCTAGTTTCATTTTGGCTTAATAATTATAATGATAATGATATTAACATTTATATAGGGCAAATTCCACGTGTATATGATTAATTAATTGCGCGTTACACTCAAATATGAAACAAATTAATAATATGTTAAGAATCCCAACTGGCGAAAAGCTGACAACTTGTTTATTTACTTATCAATAAAGGGCAAAATTACTGAGCGATGATTGGTTGAGAGAGAGGGCATGTTTTCTTAATCGAGGGCATTTTTAGTAATCAAGAGAGGGCATGATTACCTGTTAATGATTGGCTAATTCGTTAATTGCCGTAGCGCTAAACAGGCTTCCCAGATAAAAAAAGACTGCGCGCGTGATTTTCCTTCGTATAAATTTTGCCCTTTATTGATAAACAAGTAATCCCATGAGACCTCGTACTATTAAGGATTAATTGCACTTGAGTTTTCAAAATTTTTCAAATTTTGGAAAATTTTGAAAACTCTCGTGCAATTAATCCTTAACAGTACGAGGTCTCATGTGATTACCTTTACAAAGCGTGGTGTAGTTGAGTTCGAGACCAACAAAAACAAATTCAGAGGGTGGTACGTAGAGAAGATTTGAATCCAGAAATTACAAGTCCAACAACCTACCACTGGGCCACGCGGCTTCCATATATTCCGATCCTTAGTAAACTATTACTTTGACGTGTCCTACATGTTAAGGGAAATTTGGTTCTTAATTCGTAAAGAAACGACTCAAAATACCATAACGTAGCTGCTTTAATTAAATTTTAAGGCTAAAACAAATGCACTACATTTTTATGATATACACCCCTGTATAAAGTGTAGAAACCGTTGCGTTGGCGTTTTCCATAGCGTTTGACAAACTTAGGCCACGAAAAGGAAAATCGATAGATTTTTGCATTATGACATTCAAATTTTATTGCTTAATTTAATGATTTAGGCAACAAGAAAACAACTTTCACGATTTGCCAAACAGCAGGAAAGTTCAAGTATCTGTTGTTGTAGTCGACTGCGCTGCATACGAAACAGACAATTAGAAATGGACAGCTATTTTACAATACTTGCGTAAGAGATCTGATTGCTAGAAGACTTCCACTTACGATAAATACAAGTTTTTAAAACGGTTTGTATAGTTTTTTCCGCGAGTGATCTGAAGGGCGTCCATCGAAAGATGGTTTACATGTGTTTTGAATAGGTCTTAAACTCGTCGCTTCATCAGTGACGTTTTTTCGGTTTGTTTATGTTACCTCGAGCTGTTCCAGATGATCAAAAAGGTCTTAGTCAATGCACGGCTCGTATCTTGAAGCGACGTTTTTTTATTATTTTCTTTTAGATATGGAAGAATGCACGGAAGGCCTTCATGTTTGCCACGACAATGCCACGTGCAACAATACTGGACAGGGCTCTTATTACTGTACCTGCAAACCAGGATTTCATGGAGACGGAAGAACCATTTGTAAAGGTACCGGTATTTTAAATCACCATGAAATGATATAGTCTTGGACAAAACTCATGGAGATACAGATACTCTGTTTAAGGTACCAAAGAAACTGACATTTTGCGAAAAAGAATGACTCAGCCTAAATACCATTTAAGTACCATTTAAGTATAAATGGTACTTAAAGCAAATTTAGGCTACCAAGGTTCTTAAAATAGGTCCTCGTATTTTCCTATTAATTTCATCTGAATATACTATATCATATATTATAAAAAATCATCTCATAATACAGTATAAATCATTTATTTCTACCACAAAGCAATGCCTATATGCAGTTAAGTGCAGGCACAACATGGTACTTAAGCTTACAAGAAAGAAATGTTATGTCGAGTTACTTTTAAATAGATGATGATCTTAATTCAAAAGTTTCTACCTATACACTTTTACAGCAACCCCACTGATAAGAACCTAACTTATTAGGTTCCTATGTGGAGGGGGCTTAAAATGAAAATTTTAGCCTAACAGGTTCTTAAAACCCAGGTTCTTATGCGTGTTCCGGGTTGGAACATCTCTTGGAGCCCTGGCTTGGGCACTGCACTGCCGTACCTCTCTTCAGGCACAGGTGTATAAATGGGTACCGGCAAATTTCAGTAATGCTGGGGATATCCCTAATGGACTAGAATCCTAACCATTGGTTGGGAGAGGGAGGGGGGGGGGGGGGGGTGGGAAGAGTAGAAATACTCCTAGTCGTAAAGTTAGAAGTTAACCGGGATGAGCACCGGTCTTATGGGCCGCCAGGCTCGCTTTGTTTCTTATTAACAAGAAGTAGCCGTTGTTAAAATACAGCAGTGGCATTGTGTATTTGGTACTACAGTATTTTGTTCCTTAATAGATGTTGATGAATGCACAGAAGGCCTTCATGGTTGTCACAGCAATGCCAGTTGTCGGAATACAAAAGGTTCTCACAATTGTACGTGCAAACCAGGATTCTTTGGGGACGGAGCCAACTGTAGCCTCGCAGGTGAACATGATCACGAGTAGCAGTTAATGCACTGACATAGGCGTACAGGCCCGGGGGCCTGGGGTCTGCAGCGAGGTGGAAGTGGCTAGTGGTGGATACTTACACTGACATGACAGTGGGATAATAGTATTTAAACGCATTTATGCAACTCAATCATTTTCGCGAGGGCACGCGTGAGACTCGGGAGTTGCTCGGCGGTCAATCATATCCCATGATCCCTATCCCATCATATCCCATGTTTGAATAGCAAACCAGAGCGCGACAGCAAACTTTATTCACTGTTTTACTATATAATACTGAATATCTTAGATATTTTCGAAGTGAATTCTCTTTATTTTGCGAAATTCATGTCTTCCTATCAACATCGTTTGTTACCTTCTTTTCTGAATTTGTTTCTGTCAAATAGACAAATTCATGATTATGATACCAGAGCCTCAGCACAACTTCGGCCTCACGCTTGTCGAACAAATATCCAGCGATTCACCATACTTTACCAAGGGCCAAAAATATGGAATGATTTACCATCTTCGGTTACCTTCTCTCTAAGTTTATCTTCTTTTAAAAAAGTTTCTTCATTTTTTCAAAAATTAAAATATGCAAAAATAAAACAAATTACCTACTTGTCAAGTAATCCAAGGTATCATATGTCTGAATTTGTTATGTATCAACGAGGGGACCTCTTGGTGTAAGCCGTGAGGTTTTTTTAGGTCTCCTCACCACTTATTTCTCTTATCTTTTGTTTTGTTATTTCTTTTCAATTGAGTGATGTAACTATGTGGTGAATAAACATTGAATTGAATTGAATAATAATTCTTTTTATTTATTTTTGCAGTTCTTGATATTTACCTCTGAAAAGTTTACTAAAACAATTTATTATTCGCCTCAGGCTCAGTTCATATTGGTGTATATTTAAATAGACTTTATCTCGTTCGTCTCGTCATCGTGTTAGTCTCATGCAGAAATATTCTCTTATTTACAATTTTGGGGATGAAAATTAAAAAAAATAATAGTTAGGATTAAAAACTACATCTGAAAATTACAAAAAGTGGACAGGATGCTATTGGACATCCATGCCAGTGAACATGGCGCTATGTGCTGAATGAAATTTCCCTTTACTCGAGAGAAATAACTCCAAGTTCGGAATATTTAAAGCATCGGAAATTTGGAAAATTGATTACAAAGGCTTTTGAACTTAATATTTCGAAAAAATGATGTTTATGGCATTCGTAAACGCACAGTGGTTTCATCGATTGCGCAGGCATGAAAACTACTCATTTCAAGACGATTAGAACAATCTCTTCGAAGCCACAAACGGTTATACAAAGGCACCTAATGGAATGTATTTTTGGAATGATTGTTTTGTTTCTTTTTTGCCCTTGCTGAGTAAAAGCTATTTCTCTTCAGTTTGATTAAACGGTTTCCTTTTGATCAGGTGGATTATTTCTTAAGTTTAATAACATACTTATAGGATTCATCATCGCCCAATGTGAAACGATCTACGTCTCGACTCAGGGGCGTAGCTGTATGTCACTATATTGATTCATCGAATTCGCGCGTTTTCCCCACCTGAACAGTGTATGTTGTTTTCTTAAAAAGGTCTTACCCCAGGAAACACCTCCCATCCCCAGCTGCGCCCTTGCGACTACGTGTATCTCCATGTGTTGGGATCCCTTTGATTATAACTATCTCAGTGACAGACTTTGCCATTAATTTCTTCATGAAATGTCAATTACTTAAAATTAACCTCGGGAATTACTTCTTTGTTTTCTTTGTAAAGTGCATAACTTTGAACAAGTAAGTACGGGGGCGGGGGGGTGGTGTTATATGTTTTACAACTGTTCTCTTCTATAGTGCTGAACTGAAGGCTTGCTTTGTTCACTCAATAATTGTGCAAGGTTTGTTTAATCATTTTAATTACCATACTTCAACGTTTCGTTTCATGTAGGCATTGCACGAGAGCTGGCTGTTCCCTCGTGTCATTCCCTTTCCCCAGCCACCCATCCAAGCGGCGTATATTGGATACATCCAAACGGTGTATCCTATACCAACGCGTTCGAGGCCTACTGTGAGATGGAAACCGACGGAGGAAATTGGACTCTTGTGTGGAGTTACAGTTTTACCGATTACGACAATTACAAGACGTCGCTAAATGCAGTCACCCCGAGGCCAAACTGGCCAACTGGTGCTAATGAGTCAGTTGTCCCCGTCTCTACTAACCCACCACTGAATGAAACTGACTACAATGCGATGGAATTTTCATTATGGCGACAATTTGGAAGGAATATCCTCATCAAGAGCAACATCAACAACTGGATTGTGTGTTCACCTGGCACAGGAAGTTTGGTAGATTGGCAAGATGGCAGTGTCTCTTGTAACATCTCCAAGCGTGTGGACAGCGTCTACTGTCCTGATGGGTTTACGCCTTCAAATTTCATTCGAAACATCTCGTGTGGACCAGCGTTCTTAGGTGAACAGCGTGGAAGTTTGTTTTATTTCTTTGATGTTTGCACTGGAAAATACTACCCAACTCATAACCCCTGTGGGGAGAACAAAGACAGTGGCTTGAAGAATGTGGAAAACCCTCACGGGAACATTTTTGTTCGCTGAATGAAACTCTTTTCGCAGGAAGGAGGTCAAAGTTCTTGAACTATTCAAGCTCTTGTCATCACATTGAAATAGCTACACATAACAAACATGTACATTATTTATATATAATCCAAACTGCCCTCGGCAGAATAAGCAATCTTAAATTTATACTGACCTCGACTCACGCATTTGTTTGATCATCCTCTGCTTTAATACTTTGATTATAATTCATCGCATGCTGTTTTATCTAAAGCAAGAGTGGGATAATAAATTATGGATTGTGCTGAATCTAAGCTCATCATTTTACTGCAGGTAATATTCAGCGCGTCATGCTCGAATTCGGTAACAGACGGATCAGTCTTCTGTACTTTTAATTATTTTAGTCTGAAGGAAAGGTAACTTCGGGTTTTATATCAATGAGTATATCATCAAGTGTAATAAAAAAGATATATTGTGTTAACAAATTGAAACATTTCCCGGAGATCATCAATCGCTCGTTGATATTCCAATATGATATATATCCCCTGATGAGTGGGCAACCACGAAACAGGCTTGTAGGGATGACCTAGTAGTTTATTTGATTTTTCTCCGACAACATATATATATATATGTATATATAATCACAAAACAAAAGCCTCTGAATGATTTATTTACACCAGTGGAAAACAACAAATAGTGGTCCAGTTTCTTTAAAATTAATATGCCAGTGTAGTCAAGTTGCAAAAAGAATGTTATCATTATGATACCGTCAGGATGCTTGGATCTCAGCTTGAAAAAGTCAGGCTGACCTTTTCAAGTTTGTCCCTTGTGACTTCAAAAAGTAACTAGAAAAAAGCAAAATAATTATCACAGTAGAAATATAACATGCATGGAAACTGTACGATCTCGACTAGTTCAATACCCAACCTTATTATGCCGATTGGATCTTCTATTGGGGTCCAGTAGTTCTGTTTTGTCACGTTGGTCACTTCTTTTACAACTACATATTTATGACTTGATTAACTTCGCATAGGTTTAAAGGGGTTATGCCATGGTTTGTGCAGTTGAAAAATGCTTCAATGTTTCAATCCATATCAATGTTCTCCATCTTGAACTATATTTGGTTTAGTATCACCTCTATTGTTTCCCACCTAAGTACATACATTTTTTAAACCCTATCCATGCTGGGCTTTTTCAAACCCTTTCTCGCCCCTAGAGGGGGGATTGCTGGGGGCTTCGGAAGACCCCCTCCTAGGTAACTTCTACTATGTACATTGGCGTCATTTGCTTCAATTTATTGGATAATATACTATTTAATCAACTGGAAAAATTCCCACTTGGAAGTCAATTCAAACAAAAACTAAATGTTTAATGGAAAATCGAAAATAGCGGATCTTGATAACCAGCAACCAGCACTGCGTCACCCTATAAACGCAATTTTAAACACTTAACAACGTCGTGTCTGATAAGGTTTTGATTGTCATTAGCAACATCGCTGATGTCATTCTGGCATCTTTAACACTGGAATGGCCACCATCTTGAATCAGCTACTTTGCATTCTGACTTGCAATTGGCAATTGAATCGCATAGCTCATAGAATTCTCGCATTCTGATTGGTTATAGATGCGGGGGTATTTTGTGTGGAAATGCGACTTTGAAAGCGAGGCTTTGCGCGATATTGCACCGCCTCACAAGATTGTTTGTCTTGTGGCATCGCAAGTGATGCCATAAATATGCGTCAATTAATGCAAACCAAAGCCATTGAATTCGTTAAAAGGCCAAGGGAAAACATAGCTTTTATCGATGGTGAGGTATTAACCAGTTCAACTCAACAGACGCTTATGCAATCACAGGCGGCGGAGGGCGAGTGGGTTTAATAAGGTTTTGTAGTCTGCTGACAAGAGTGCAATGATTCCTCGCTACGTATTGTCCGCAAGTCGTCTGTCGACCGAAATCGGTAGGACGATTGCATACTGGAAACTTCGCATCCTACGCCGAAGATCTTCGGCGTGGAACAAGCGATGTACGCCAGCTTTTGGCGTATTTCCAAGGGCTTTTGTCTCACTGGCGTAGACTGGCGTGGCGTAAATCTGACCCATTGTAAAATAATTTGATGTACGGTAATGTTTTGTTTAAAAAAGGCCAAAAGAAAGACTTATAAAGGTTCGTACTTTTGGCTGTCGTCCACGAGAGAGTTACGTGACACTTCAAGTAGTCCGAAATAAAGTGTATGCTATCTGCTGCTGATCTAATGGACTGTGGGCACACCATGACAAGAGCCTTATGCCCGGTTCAAACGTCGAACTTTACACATGTGCCGAATCTAATGCAAACGAAGGAAAACAATAGATTTTTCTCATTTGCATTAGATTCGGCACATGTTAAGTTCGACGTTTGAACTGGGCCTTAGACCGCGTTTTTTTTCCGGGCTTTTTTGTTTATGTATCAGGCCATCAGGGTTGTTTTAAGCTACTTTCCATAGTTTGCTTTGTGAGAATAGTGAGATAATGTTTTCTGCTTTTTGGTAAACTGTCGGTCTAGGAAGTGAGAAAGAAAAACGGATAACTCAAAATTAAATTAAATGCTTAGGTTTCTCTGTCTCCTTCATTTTCTTCGTTAGAAGTTCAACGGAGATGCAAAGAACATTTTTGAAGTCAGTGACAAGCAGTATATATTGGGTTCGGGTGAAAATCGTAAATTAGAAATAAAAAGGTGAAACTTCCACATGTGACTGTTTTATTCTAATATAAACTCATACTTAAATGGCAGAATGGTAATACCAAAAACTCCCTGGGGAGGTACTCCCATATATGGGTTATACGGGAAGGCACCGCTAGGCATCCTCAGTCCTGAACAAGGTATATAATTTCAAGCGAGTCTGTCCTTATTAGGGTATGGAGTTGTCCTAGACAGGGTATGGCTTCACGACCTTCGTTGAGTTTTGAGCAATCAAAAATCAGAAACGTTCAGGGCTATATATTTGCGCTGTAGTATAAAAAACGTTGTCCTTTTTCCTAAACCGGATAGCTGTTTGACGTTCATTTTGTTCCAGACAGGGTCAGGGTTGAGGTGCGCGTAATGGTTACACCTTTCAAAAATGTATGGTCATGTACTGTTTATGAATATGACGTAGCCTGTGGCATTTCCCAAATACCACTGAGCTAGTGGCATTTTAGAATTATAAGAAACTCAGTCGGGGTTTGTGCAAATGTCTCATTTACCGTAGCAGGTTTAGCAAAGCACTTTAAACAACCATTAAGACAAAGTTTAAAACTGGAATATTGTTTTAATGGTTTGTTTGAATGGCCCTGTAGACTTCAGTGTTAATTCTCCTGATGATAGGTATATGAATAAACTTATTCTGTTTTTCTTTCATTTTGGATATCAATCAGTATTTTGATAAATTCAAAAAGACGTTGATCATTCGGTTATCACATTGTATTATATTTCTTCGAATGTCAGGTGCTCATGGAGTTTAGACATTGTAAGAATTGCGTATAGTAGAATGTGCTAGAACCAGCTTTAATTTGAGTTTTCGTGCTGTGGTATTAAAATCATTAGCCAACGTCCTGATGGCATATTTTATTTAAAGCACCGACAACCGTAGCGACAGTAAATTTAAGGCAATAGTCGCAACGAAAATAGTCAAGGAAAAGCCTATAAATTATGTTTCTTTTTTGTGGGGTGAGATGTTCGCATGTACAAGATCTACACGACCAAAAACCGGTATCCGAAAAAGATTTGTCCTAGCAGGGCCTCTTGTTAATGATTCGGTCATTTGGAGCAAAAAGTACTTTAATTCATTTTCGCGCCTGGTACAGCATATAAATTGAGAGAGATATTCAAAAAGAATTCCAGTCGAACCCACTGTTCTGAGTTATCCACAGGAGAATGAAGATCCAAGCTGTTGTAGTTCTTGCCGCTCTTTTTCTGCTTACAGCTTTGGTTACCGAGAGTGACTGCTGGCATGCACATATTCTTCCAGGGGAAAGAGAGTTGAAAGGAAAGGTTAGGAAAGCCTTGATCTTGTTAACACGACAGTTTATTTGGCCTTTTAATCCGGCTATACTGTAGCATTGATTGAGATTTTTCTGACTAGCATACATAACTCACTGTTGTACCTGTATAAAATGAAAATCATGTTCAAAATTTCAGGGTTTCAGCCTAGCATATGAAAAGAGAAACAACCTTTGTACAGAACACAGAGTTTCAACTCAACTCAACATGTCAATCGCACAAAATGTTTCTGGGCTGTTTTGTTTTTGTTATTAAACGTTTTGGACTTTCAAAATTATTTCACTCAGTCACATACTTTACTGTATTTACTCTCTTACAGTCAGTGAAGGGAGCCACAAGAAACATTTGTGAAGTGGCAAGAAGTGTTGGATGCGCGAGAATGGCAGTCTTTGAAGAAAGCCTTGGGCGACAATTTTCGTTTATTCAGAGAAAGGCAGTACTTTTAATAGCTTATGCCAAGCCTTAATATGTTGCACTTAAATATTCAGGTGCTTTATTTTTTACAGAATTTGATTAGCTGTGTCTATTTTTCGTTGTGTTGTATTTGCCTATCATAAAACACTATTTGTGCTTGTGGGCAGGCACATGTTTCTGCCTGGAACTAAAATTAGTGCTTTCAAACAGATTTTTCTCACTGCTCTGCTTTCTTATAACGTTCCGCATTGGGAACATTTGAGGATTGAGTTAAGTACATGTACAATGGACAGTGACATTTTTAACCACCAAGTACTCTTAAGTAGTATATAAATATGAGCGGGAGATCTGTGTGGGCGCTTACTACGGTGGCACATAGGGACAAAACACGTCCACAGATCACAAAACACTTGCACATATACGAAACACTTCCAACGATCACAAAACACTTCCACAAATACAAAACACTTCCACAGATCAAAAGAGAGGCAGAAGACTGAGCGATCGCTTTAATGACCTTTGAAGCCTGCTTTCTCGAGCTTCTCCCTAAGCAAGAGGTCACTGAGAGGTTGCAACTGAAAACGAAACTTCGTTTTCCCGCTTTCTCCCCGTCCCTGTGGGAAGGCAATTTGACATTTGGCCTGGCTAAAAGAGGCGGGGTCAGAAAGCACGGGAAAAGATGGCGGCCGACGTTGGTCATTTTGACATAATAACATGCGTTGCTCTCTTCTACAAAGTTAGAGCAACGCTCAAAGATTTCATGAGAAAGGAATTTTTAGAATGAATCTGCGTGGATCAGTACAAAAACTACAGCAGCTAAAACAATACTTCACTAAGTATTAATTTGTTTGTTCAGGTTAAGAAATATAATTACTTTTATTGTTTAGACCGGCTTTCTTGGCAAGACTAACTTTCTGAAATTTCAAGATCGGTGAGCTGTTTTAATTTAATGATGCTGCCGCTTCATCAAATGAATTGCTTGCTTTATACCTGACGCTGTCAAAACGATTTCTTAAGCTCAAAATTAGCTTTTCAGCCGGCAACGCGTCACAAAAGAAGCCGCGAGTGTGGCATGTGGGGGCTGTCAAACACTTACCAGGCACGCAAATTTAAAATCATTTCGAGTTTCAATTTAAAGAAAGTTCAGTGTGAAGCGTATAAGTTGAATGAATTTTTGACGACTAAATTTGTATACCCCAACGTAGAAAGCAATCAAGTAAGTTGAATCTTTTTTATGGTTTTTTTTTAATTATTAAAGTTTTGTTGACAACAACAACAAAAAAACGTGTCACAGTTTTAATTTCTTTTTAGCTTGCATGATTCTCTTGACGATTCGTTCAGTCATGGTTTTACGTCCGGGTAGATGATCGATGGCCTTGCTCATTTTGGTGTCCGCTTTGCACTTATCCCTCAAATTCTGGGCATAACTGTAATCGATGTCGTGCTGTTTGGCAATCCGATCCAGACGATTGATCCCCTTGTCGCCGGGTTTCAGTCTTTTGGCCAACTTGGTTCCAGGCCCCAGGAACTGATACCCCGGCCAGTGAAATTCCATGCCGGTCTTGGCCAATAAACTCTGGATGTCGAATCCGCCTCCTCTCCTAGTAGTCGTCGTCCTCCTCTTCCTCGTCATAGTCTAATTTTCGGTGTAGTTTCTTGCCTTGAGCCCAATCTTCCCACCCTTGCGTGGGTTTTAACTTTTCGACTTCGGTTTTCTTTCTTCTCTTGGGCGGTTCTTCCTCCTCCTCGTTGTCGTCTACACCGGTGGCCGCTTGTTGCAACGCCGACCACCGCGGCTTTCTTGACTCCTTTTTTAACGGCTTACTTGAAACCTTTGATACCTTTCTTGCTCGAGACGACCTTCTTTTTTCTTGCCAGGTGTTGTGAAAATGGGTTTCTTGGACGAGGTGGGGTCCTTTTTAACGGGTTCCTTTTTGATGATTGGGGGTGTGGGGGGTGCACGAGGTGTTCGGGTGCCCAGGTTGCGTTTAACAACGCTTCGTCCTCGTCGTCGTCGCCGCCTTGTGCTCCAGGTCCCGCACGCAAGGGACCTTGTCGAATGCGTTTGGTCAATCGTCCCACCTCCTTACCGATCGGTTTGAGTTTTTTGACCAGGTGGAATGCGTTTGTCTTGAAAAATTAGTTGTTTTTCGGCAGACAGACGAGCCGCTTTACTCAAGAGAGCACTCTCGGTCAATTTGCCTTTGTAATTCTGGGTCAGTTGTTCCATCTCGTCCGCGGGGACCATGATCACTTCGTCTGTCATTCTCCAACAAGCTATCGCAACACGTTTGCCAGTACAGGGCTTCTTCCGTCAAGTCTCGGATTTATTTCTCCCAGTTGCGTCGGGCGTCGCTACACTGGGTGCACCAAGTGATCGTTTTACCTGGCGGAGTGTTGGCACTGATCTCTTGACAAGTGAGACACACTGTTTCGTCGTTGTTTTTGATCGTCAAATGCTCTTGCATGAGTTTGTCGTAGGCTTTATGGGATCGGTCTAAACTATGTTCCAACTCGGTGTTTCTGTCGTTGGCTTCCTTTAATAACTGGACGAGCCGGGTGTTGGTGTCTTTGAACAAGGTTAACCTCTTTTCTTGCGACAGTGACGTGCTTTGAAAGTGTCGCGTAAACCAGACCAAAATCCTTGTCCCTGCTGATGGACCAGAAAGTCTCTGCGTCGTTTCACCGAGTTTCTGCGTTTACTCAACTGGCGTAACCTGCTTTTATGCCTGCTCAACTTCTTGACGACCGAGGGACTCACGGGAATGTTTTTCTTGAGAAGATTCAAGACCATTTCACTCACGGCGTTGTTCTGATCCGAATTGGCATGCGTCAGCAACTCTTGACGTTTGTAACGGTTGGCCTTGTTGAGAATGGCCTCTAGAAATGGGCGTTTACGTCGTAATCGCTTCATACTTCCCACGGAGCAGGACGTCTGTTGTAACTATCTGTGACACCCTTTGCACCCATTCTTTTATACCCCTTGTCCTTTCCAAGTTTGTACCCGATCGTGGCAGCGTTGTTGAGTATACTGAGCAATGCACCTCCTCGTTGTCTTCTGCGATAATGATACGCATTGTCTTTGACACCTTTTGCTGCTTGACCAATATTAAAGCCAACGAAGCAAAGGTAGGCGAGGGTCTGTGTAGAGCTAAAGCCCCGCCCCTCTGTTTGGTTCTTCTTCTCCTTTTCTAAGACTTGGCCATTTCACCGTCGTCGTCGTTTTCGTGTACTCGCTTCCAAGGCTTTTTTCACACCGTAACCCGCTGCTCCCGAGATGCCACCTAATGCAGCTGCTTTTCCTCCGGCGATCAAAGCGGGAATGCGCGCTGCCAGCGGTAACAACCCTCCTTTTTGTCTCTTTCACGTTCTTCTACCACGACCTGTTCGTCTCCCCTTCATGACTCGAACTAATTTTTACACGGTCGTGCTCTCACTTTTATCCACGTGATCGTAACGAAATGTTTTTTCGTAGTCTCGCATGCACTTGTCGGACACGGGCGGGGTGAAATCGGTGATGGTGTCGTCCAAGGTTTGCATCTTGATCAACAACCCGTCCAACTCGTCCATGGGAAGACCTCGTGCGTTGGTTCTCAATTCGATTAAGGTCTTGTCGTAGGTGGTTTAGGCAAAACGACACATGTCGACTTTGAACGAAAACTTTTTGAAATCGTTCCATCCCTTGACCATGGTACCTGCCGCCGACAAACAGGCGATCAGGATACTGTTTTCCAACACGGAACCCACGATGATCCCTGCTGCCACGATGATTAAAGCCAACGCGTTCAAACAAACGTGACACCACTTGAAATGGTAAAACATCTGACGATGACACCACCATTGACGATGGTAAAACGCAAAGAGTCCATCCAACTTGTACAATAATTTGTGGTCCCAGGGCCACTTGGCATGGGTCCCATTCAAGAGAGACACTTGTCGTTCCATCTCAATCGCTCACTCGCGTAGAAATGCGTCGCACGCTCGGTCTGCCTCCGTCTTTGTAGGTCGTGGTGATGGTGTTGGTGGTCGTGATGCCAGCGATGCGTCGTCCCGAAGCCGTTTGACGTTGATCGTTGAGTAAAATCTGTAATTGTCATTGTAAATCGTCAATAGACGATGGACTGGTCATCCCTCGAGGTTGGATGGCACGTAATACGCGTATGTCCAATCACGTCTCTTTGTGTTACTCAAACAACCTTTGAAGTCACCGTGACGTAGACTACGAACCACGGGTGTCTTTCTTCCCAAGAAAAAAGAACAATAGAAACGATGATCTCCACGTGACCACGGACGGTGGTAGTGTCGTTTGGCTCTCTCTTCCAACGTTTGAATCAATTCTCTGAAGTACGTCTCGTTATATGCATTGACGAGCTCCCACACTTGCTCTCGGGTCCTACACGTTTCCATCACCCGTTTCATGGCGTCGTAATCCATGTCGTTGCTGTTCATCCTGCGTAACTCTTTTCGACACAGGTAACGAAACCTGCCCCACCACCAACAACACTCACGACCCGCCATCCTCTTTGAACTGGTAACATCGCATGCATCCTTCTTTTAAGAGGTGACTGAGAATGCGACTATCTTCGGGGCTGGCAGGATGTAAATCCAGTGCCAGATAACCAAACGGACGTTCCGTCACGCTTCAGAATCGTTCTTGCACATCTTTCCAACGGGTGGGAAAGGATTGAAACAGTAAATTTCGAAACCCCAATTGATCGCGAGGATTCTTCGAGGCCACGATGTAATGCGCGTTCCTCGAGATGCTCTTGGCGTACTTGCCCGGTGGAAACATGTCTTGACACAAATACACCACCGTCATGTTTCTGTGATGAGAATGTTTTGTGAACAGATCCGACACGCGTTTGTCGTTGCCTCCTTCTTCCATCAGATCGTCCATGACGAGTAGACCTCCCTTGGGAAACCACTTTTTCAAATCCTCCAAGTCAGGAATGCCTTCGTGAAAAGCGATGCCGTGTCGTTTCATTGTGTGGAAACCGTCTTGTCACGCTCCGTAACAATAATGAATCTTGGGTGGACATGTTTCGAAAAACTCGAGATTTTCCGTCAAGAGTCGACTCGTGAAGACCGTTTTTCCACATCCCGAAGGACCGACGATCATCACACTAGACGAGATGTGAAATCGAAACGCCTCGCGTCGGTCCATGGTATCACAAATGACAAGACACGTTTTTATCCTGTTTATAATGGTGGATGCTTCGGTGGTCCAAAGGTGAGGATACCGAGTTGTGGCCTCGGAGACTTAGGTTCGACTCCTGGCCGGAGCAAAGACACACAAGCATTTTTTTCACAACTTTTGTTATTTCAAGATAACAGGGATCTTACACCGCATCCGCGAGAAGCGCTTCCGTTTTGTTGATAAGGTCTCCTGCTGATTTCGTTCCATTTCAACTCGTTTACAATTAACATCTTTAACTGGTGCCCTACTTTATGATCGTTGCTCACGTAATCGTGTTTTGAAAACTGATTGACAAACTCGTGCATGCTCTTGTCTCGGGCTCGGGCTTTCAAATACATCAAGGCGTAATCGTCGCAACTCTGACTAAACGGGGACTGTAAATTCTGTCCGTTGCTGATCACGTATTTCCATTGAGTGTTCAACCACGTTTCCAAGGGTTCGGTCGTCCGGTACGTGCTCAAGGGTAACGCGTAACTGTCCAAGATTTCGCACACGTTACCCTGGGTGGTCCAAGGGCAATCCAATGACGTCCGGGGGACTGCGCCGGATCCGTGTTCACGATGTAACCTTGCGGCCTGTCTCTTTTTGGGTTCTCGAGTAAACGATCGCAAGCCACCGTGACGTAAAAGGAAGCGTTCAGGAACGGATCGAGTCGAGCCAATTGGTCCAATTGAACATTGTTCAGGGCGACTTTTTCCATTCTCCTCAACGTTGGTACACATCGTAGATCACGGCTTTGTTGTCGTCGATTTCCAAGAGATTCTCAAATTCACCGTAGACGAGGATGGTGATATTCACGCCTGGATTGGCTCCAAAACTGAGAATCAGTTGCACGTCTCCGCTCTGCTTGAGATCCAACACAGGAGTGTCCAAACATCCGTTGGCTGCGTTGTCAAATACAAACAACGTACAGTTCTTGCCTTGACCCCATTCCACGCTTCTCACCATCTTTCCTTTCTGTTTACACAAACATCCCGTGGCTTGTAAGAACCTCTCGGGTGCTCTCGGTTCCATCTCGTAGGGATATTCTTCGCCTCTCACCAATTGTCGGATACTGGTCAATCCAAATTTCTGACAACTGAAGGGATTGTTGGTCATGTTGCCTGTGAATGCGGTGGACAATACCATTCCCACAATGAGACGATTGGGAACTCGTCCCTGGAACAGATTGTGGCATTTATAGCGTTGCTGGTTGCCTTGTATGTTAAAGGTTCTGATTTTTCCTCGCACCGTGGGATAACTGACCGGTTTCTTGGTCTGTCTTTGTTTCTGCTTCAGATTAAGTCTCAATTTGCAGAGATACTTACTCACTTTGACGTTTTCGGAGGTCAGGCGTCCAGGTAGGGGACCTACTCCGTTGAGGAACACGGCGGGGGAATTGAAGTACATCTGGATCTGGATCTGTACGCCTAGTACCAATACTTTGTTCAGATGAAAGACTTCGACGTGGGGTTTGAACCGTAACACGTACGTGTTTCCTCCGGCATACTTGACCACTTCGGCTTTCATGGCGAGTACCGCTTCTTTCTGGGTGGCGGACAGAGCATCGTAGGTTGCATGGGGGGCAGCATGGTCCAGGTTGTTGGCTGTTAAAGTTGCTGCACAATCGACGGCATTGCACCAACCTTGAGGTTTCAAGAGGGTGTCTCCGTCATCTCTATCGTAGTTGAGCAAGGTTTCTAGGTACCCCTTGTAATGGTACGTGTCTGTCTGAGGGCTGATCAAGGTCCCGTTGAGTTTCACGTTGATCTGCTTGAACAGGGTGTGGGCCAAGTTGTTGGCGGGAAACCGATTTTCGGCCGCCACCAAATCGCCACCATTGGCTTTCTTCAGACTCAATTCCAATTCGAAATAACTACCGCTCAGATCGATGTAATCTTCTTGGGGGTCGATCTGAAATTCCACGGGATTGATGCCTGTGGTGAATGTCTGAATGGGGACCACGCGATAATGTGGAGACCACGTGGAGATGCTCGGTTGGAGGTACTCGAAAGAGATTCAACACTGGATTTTTGACTCCCGAGGAGCCTGTCAATGGGACGAGATCCGTCATCGTCGTGGTCGTCGTTTGCCTTGCCGTCTGCGTTTCAGAATGAACATTCCACCGCGTTGACGCTTCTTTATAAGCTGTAACTGATCCACCATGTCTTGCCACGGTAAACGACGTCTCGTGGGGAGCACGGTACCACCTCACTGTTTGGTTCGAAGGATCCTTTTCACGCGTCTCGAATAGATGGGATTCATTTTCCAAAGAGGTCATCCAAACTTCGTTTTGCTCTTTTGTTGATTGTTTGTAAAGCTTTATGTTTCACGGCTCGTTTGGCACCACTCTCCGCCCCTGCGATCGCACCTGAAATGTTCGGTAACGGGGTGACGCCACTTTTTAAACCTTTCAATCCCTCGGAAGCGCTTTCTCGGATGAGATCTCGGAAGAAACCGGTCCCGTCTTGGTCGGGATAATAACGCATCAAACTGCCTCCTCTCATTATTCTCGTTTGAAATGCAACGACACGATCGTTCTGCCTTGTTCACCACACTCTGTCAAGGGTCCGTTCGTCTCGGCGACTTGCGTTTCGATAATGTCCAACACTTCTTTGCGCACAGGAATATATTGAATGTGGAGCGGTTCGAAGTAAGCGCTGCCTTGTCCTTTCATCTTCGTAGTTGACTTCCCTCAGTAGATCCGTCACTTTATTTCCCAACACGGAACCCTGTGCCACGTCCGAGTACAGATATCGTACATATATCAGAACAGATATCGTGACGCGGTGGTCCCCACCACGTGTCGAAACGATTTGTTCAAGTTGATGAATCGCCAGTTGCAGTACAAGCTCAATTTGAGAACTCTCCATTACTCTCCCACAAGGCGGGATTTCCCGCAAAATCTTTCACGTCGGCATTGTCTTTGTTGATGGTGGGAATCGTGTCTGACTCAAATTCCAGGAGGAGATTCGGTCCCAAACCCAGGCCGATCGGCGTCTCTGCCAACCATCCCATCTTCATGGCCAGGTTTTTGTTGATCCAGAATGTAGGTGGAGGACTTGCTCTGCGAGTCGTCTCTTTGTTGTCCAAGACGAGTTCCTCTCTTTCCCACTTGAATGTGATGTAGGTACGCTTGCCAACTCGTGCTTCGAGGTAGCTGCTGCCTAGCAAGGGGCCACTGTAGGCTGTGAATTTTTTCTGATCGTAGAAATGCGTCACGCTTTTCATGAATTCCACGCCGTTAAAGGTGGAAAACACGTTGCTCGATTCACTGACATTCATTTTGCTGGTCCCTGGGCTGAATCGCGCGTGATAGGCCGAGCCACGATTATTTCTCATCCACGTGTACATGAAGAGGGTGGTCTCGGGATCCTCGGTCACGGCCGGAATGGTCAGTTTGGCATCGGGCAACGAAATGCTGCACAGTCCCACGCGCCATCCAGTGACGGACAAACGAATGGGGTTGAGTAAACGCACTTTGAAGTGACTGGTGGTATTGTTTGGAAATTCGGCGCGACTGCTGTCGCTGTGTAAGGACACGTACAACTCCTCTGTCGGCGTCGTTGTCGAGACTGAATCGTTGTGGGATGATGCACAGGACTATATGGATTCCAGAGACGCGCGATCGATCCAACTGTTGTATTTCTAGGGCCATCCTTTCCACGCCACCAGCACTTGCTTGCCTTTACGTTTCAGGATATTTTCGACGCGAAAGAGATCTTCGTGGTCCACACTCACTTTTTGCAGATCGGGTCCGTAAAAGGTGCCTTCCACGGAAGTGCCGTCCCATTCTTGGATCTTGTTGGTGGGTACGACACCCGACTGCACTCGATTTACGATGAACACTTCTTCGGTCCACCCTGCTAAATAACTCTTTTTGAACACGCGAAATTTTTGGTTGAGTCTCACACGATCTCCCACGCGGAAACTGGGTTTGACGCGTTTTCCATCAAAACGTTTGGCGTACAGACGATTCCACACCTCCGCTTCGTTTTTGACATTCACTTTGTCGGGACTCATGCCGATGGCGCGATGATACGATCGGTTGTAACCGCGAATCAAATCCTGCAGCACGGGTAAGAATTTCAACGTGTTGCGTATCGTGAAGTAGAGATACAGTCGTTCTTTGAACGTACGGTTGAATCGTTCCACGATACTGGCTTTGGTATCTCCGCTTGTGGAAAAATGGTGAATGCCCTTTTGTTTCATCAACGTTTGGAACGTGCCATTGTAAAATTCTTTGCCGTCGCCTGTCTGTAGTGATTGGGACATGCGTCCTTTGGCGCGTTTCAATATCGAGGCAAACGCGTCCGTGACGGCTTTGCCCGTTTTGTTCTTGACGGGTTCCATCCAGGCGTACTTGGAAAACGTGTCGATCACCGCCAGCAGGTAACGCACCCCCTTGTTCTGTTTGGCAATCTTTTGTACTTCGATCAAATCGGCGACCCATTGTTCGTCGTTGTGAACGACCAGCACTGGTAACGTGGCATAACGTCTCCTTGGTGGTTTGTGGAGGGTGTATCCCAATTCTTTTTGCAAGACTTCCCGGACCTTTTTCACGGGTACCTTCTGGGCTTGAGCAAATCGTTCGATCCCACCCAGACTCCCCGGTTGTGTGGGATCGCGATAGGCGTCGATCAAGGCCATCTTCTTCTTTTTAACCATGGTCGGTTGAGTTTCACGACACAATCGTGAACGATCCAATCGTGATTCTCTCGTACGACCTCAAACCACTCGAATGCTTGAGGTTGGTGTTTCAACCAAAGGATATAGGCCACAAAACGAAACGGTGTCTAGTGACGTGGGTCGCTCTGAATTCTTGTAGAGGGTCGTCGCTAGGGGCGAGAGGAATGATGACTCCCGGCCTGTGTTTGAGATACACGCGTTCACACAAGTCACACACCCAACACCAATACGCGACACGATTCATACTGAGAAATAATTTTTTTTGACAAGCTCTCCCTTGTATACAAAAAAGTTTTTTTGATTTCTTCTCTCATCATGAAGGTCAGGGGTTGAGTAGCCAACAGCGTCACGTGTGTGTCCAGTGCGGGGGTTGATAACATGGAGTGAAATGGAACCTCTGTTCATCCATGCATGAGGAGCATCTCGTACCACCTGTACGTGAACAAGTAGACTTTGGAATTCTGTTTAAGAAACGGTAACAACCACTACTCCTCGCAGCCCTGCTTCCATTCGGGTCTACGAAGTAACAAGTCGTCTTCATCCCAAATCTTTTTGCCGGAATCGTAAAACAACAGATCAAGCAAGTAAACGGTCGTGTACTCGTTTGGCTTCATCTTGTCTGTGGGGACGACTTCAATGATTTTACAGACCCCCTTCATCATGCAACTGATTTCGTCACTGTTCGTAAGACAAGTTATCATTTTTCACACCTCACTCTTTTTTTCTTTGAAAGGAGGAATGTTGTGATGGTTCTTACAACCCCAATTGCAGAGATTGTCTTGCAAACGATGTTACAAGGGGAAAACACACCAAACTCCAAATAAAACAACTTGTTTTGAATTCCGTCTGCTTGGTCCAACGTTTCAAACGCTTCCAAGGCTTTCTTCAAGTCTCTTCTTACTTCTTCTATGTGGTTGCTCATGTCGAGTGTTCTGAAAATGAAGAACGTCAGCGCTTTATATGCGTTATCAGCGCAGCTAAGAGGCTCGGCTATGAAGTGTTGGACACTTTTAGTATGCCTGTGTCTAGATACAAGGACTTTCTCCTGGGAAACTGTGGCTGTCATTTTCACAAGGTGACGCGGGTTGCTTTTAAAGCTTAAAGTAACACATTAACGTAACTGGTAACTTGGCTTCACGTACTTTCTCAGATATAGAATAATTGCATTGTGACTAAGAAATAGGCAACAAATGCAAGTAAACGATGGTGTATACTTGTTTATATTTCGATATAAATCTATTTATATAATAACCAAATCAATGCGCGCGCTCTGATTGGTCAATCAGCTATGGTTTATCATGCCAGTTAACTCATGGAAAAATCGCGCGTCCTCTGAATTATTATATAAAAGCAATAGACCACAAGTTTCTATGGTTTATGGGCTGATAAACCACTTGGGATGTTGGAAGAACACTCGAAGAATTCGTAAATCACTCGCCTGTGGCTCGTGATTTACAAATTCTTCTCGTGTTCTGCCAACATCCCGCGTGGTTTATCAGCATATAAACCATAGAAACTTGTGGTCAATTGCTTAAATCATCTTCAGACTAAGGTGATGTGCAAGTAGCAGAAATTTCAATACTCCGAGATGGTACAACAGCATCAACACGTGAAAATGAAAACAAAAAACGAAACTATCAAGAGAATAGGAAAAGTTCCCGACTGGCTTTTAAGCCAGTGTTCAAAAATGGTGTTGAACGCTTGATATCGTAAGCTTCTTTATATAGTTATAGATTCCAAATGTAATCACGGTCTATAATGTTTGTGTTACCACGCATGGTTTGGGTGAGAGATTCTTTGTTCATTGCAGTAGAAGGTGAGCTGTTCTTATTGATGAAAATATCCGGTAAGTTGTATAAACCGCGTATGTGTTTGATCCGATCAAAATAGCGCAGATGTTTGTATATAGCGCTTTCTTTGTCCGTGAGCGCATGTTCTTGTGTGCGTCAAATGCAGTTCTGTTCGTTTTGCCGATGTACGAATAATTGCGGTGGGGCAGATCACCTTAGTCTGAAGATGATACAGATTTATATCGAAATGTAACAAGTGTATGCCATCGTTTCGTTGCATTTGTTACCTACATCTTAGTCACAATGTAATTACTCGGTATCACATTTATTCTATATCTACTAAAGTTATCAGCAGGTAATGGACTCACTTTCTCCTTACCAGTCTTTTGCCGTTGTTAACGTAATTGTTAGCCATTGCCAATTAGTACTGTTGGCCAATATTGGCCAATGTTGGTCATTGTTTGTCGATGCTGATCAACCGTGACTATTTACTAACATTAATTTGTCGAGGAAGGGCATTGTACTGGACAAGTTCTAACAGGCAGAGTAAGAAATATGAAAGATTCTTTAAATGTTCATTAATGTGGATATTGTACTTCAACAATCTCCCGTTGGCATCGAGAGTTTCGCTGACTTCCAAAAGAAGAAGAAAGCGTTGAGTTATGATTGCTTTCATCAAACACCCAATTCAGGATGATGTTATTTCCTTTTAGGTTGTAGACATGAGGTCATTAATGAAGGAGGAAGACGAAGTTTCCTCTCCATTACTGGACATCAACGACAAACATACTGACGTTTTGCCAAGATATCACGTGATGGGGCCAATCAATAGTGTTTACGCTGAGCTAGTTATTAACCGAATGTGTGGTTAGGGATTGCGGGATAACTCTTGAGCGAACGCGAGAAACAGTCTGAACTCGACAGCGCGAAAGAATCCGTTCCGTAGGCTTTCTCGTCCCCAGAGTCGCTTGTCCCTCCTATCCGGATGGGACTGTGCACGAGGAACAAGTGGCTCTGGGGACACATGATTTGCTTGGCTGAAATCTAACAAAGGGAGTCCGATCACGTCAGCCGTCTTAAAATCCCTTTGTCGTTAGTTAGTTTAAAACGGCTGATGTGGCTAGATTCTAACCAATCAAATCCTGTGTCCCCAGAGCCACTTGTTCCTCGTGCACAGGTCCAGCCGGCTAAGAGGTACAAGTGGCTCTGGGAACGAGAATTTTCCGAAGGTGTAAGATAGTGTTTGAAGTAGGTTGTATGAGTGGTAGTGCTCCAGTCCTGTTATGAAATTGAGGCGAGAAATGTAACGCGACACAACACTCTATTTCTGGCATTAAATTTCCGGTTTATAGACGTAATTGGGGTAGAGGTTTATTTTTTAAATAGCGTATTATTAGTATGAAAACGAGCGAGTTTGTCGGGGGGGTCCTCCCCCAAAAAATTTTGAAATCTAGAGGATCGGAAATGGTATTTTCAACGTTCTCTATGATATATTTCTTAAAAAAAGACAACCTGGATAAGTGTGAAATGACAGGTACTTTTTGTGCTACAGCAATATTTTGGAAGTTTTGTAAGCTTGATACATATTTTTCAGCCTTCCACGATATATCCCGGCTTTAGTACACTAACCTGGGTTTTTACACAGGCCCCCCGTGTGTGGAAAGGATGCGAGTAAGGAAGTACGTGACCACGAAAAGTTTCCGACAGGTTTTGAACAAGGTTGTAGCTTTGTAAATTCTCGTCACTAAATGAAGCAAGTAGGATCCAAGCACCTGTTTCATCTGGTTAGTGCCCTATGTATTTTACGTCTTTTCTCAAATAACTACTATACTGAGCATGAATTGAATTCACGTCAACGGAAGTATTTTGTTTGCCAATAACCTCATCTCGGGGGATAATCTGTGGTGAATCGGACTTTTTCCGTTTACGTTTTTCTTTTTCATTAGAATTTTCATTTTCCTTTTTTCGTTATTTCTTCGTACGAACCTTATAAGAAAACAAAAGAAAATTACATCGTCGTAAAAAGTGCGGGGGGGGGGGGGGGGGGCTGAAGCCCCCCAGCCCCCCCGGCTCCGCCGTCCCTGCTATGTCGTTATGTTGTGTTGTTCACACTGGTGACGTCAAACATAAGTTAAGTCTTTTGCATTTGCGTTACCTTGTCGTTATATCGGCCTTATTTCGCTAGTGTGAACCAGGCTTAAGAGATTGAGAGAACCCAGTATGGCCCATATCAAAATAAATCCTATGACAATACTTAATTCTTCATCTTGCATAAAATTCTTTCCCTTGCAGTAGTCTCCCTAAAAAACGGCTGCGATGGAGACTATCATTGTAGCCGTAATGTTGCTTTGGTTTGTCACGCAACGTCCCGTATCCCTGCAGTGTTCACACGGTAGTTAATTATGATTTTGGAACAAGGATTTGCAGTAAGGCAACTCCGTTCTCACATAAATGGCAACAGGAACAATGCCCGCAGCCCCTAAAACAATACCAACCTGCTACGTAGCAACCAGTAGAATAGGCCGTTTCCGAGTTCCCTCGAGCCTCTATTTCAAGGCGAGTCTAAGTGCGAAAGCTTTGTGATGGTAATCAGTTTTGCTTTCGATATGAATGGAAACTCATTTTCATTACAAAGACTTTGCACTTAGACTCGCCTTGAAATAGAGGCTAAAGCGAACTCGGAAATGGCCTATTACCAGCTTATGAGAGCTGCTACACTACGAATTAGGAATGTGAAGAGTGCAAGATTTTTTTCAACCCATGCAGGTTTTTTTCTGGTTCCTTTGCAATTCAGGATTTTTTCTTAATTTTTTTGTCTTTGGACTCCCCCATCACATTTCCAATGGTGCATCGCTTGTAAATGTTTCGTCCGTTTTCAATGCCTTAGTTCAACCGTATTTTAATTACTGCAGTGAGGTCTGGGGGCATTGTAACAAAATTCTTTCGAATAAGCTACAAAAGTTGCAAAATCGGGCTGTCCGTATTCTAACCTTCTCCAGTTATGACACAAGCGCTTGAGCAACTCAACTGGAAACGGTTGGATACTCAGCGACAAATACAAGTGGCCATTATGGTCTATAAATCTATACATGGTCTTGCGCCCGACTATCTTGGTTCTCTTTTCACTAAATATGATCCACCTTTAATATAATATAAGGAACTCAGAAAACAAACTAGCTGTTCCATTGCCCCGCACCAATTTCCTGAAAAATAGCTTTAGCTATAATGGTGCGGTTATCTGGAACAGCTTGTCCACTGAATTGCGGCAAGCAAACTCACTTCAATCTTTTCGAAATGGTTGTCGCGATTTCTTCGTCTGAATCGATAAAACGCACACGGCATCTATGTAAAGCAGAATTTCTTTATTTTCTCTATATTTAGTATTTAAATTTTTAGATCATGTTTATATAGATTAAAGTAGATTGTAATTTTTATCATTATTATTAATATTTTATCTGATAGATTTACCGTGTTTAAATAAAAATATAGTTCAAGTTCAAGTTCCCATTTGAAGATTGCGTGACTTCTATAATTATGCATCTTTTACACCGGCCATGCGTTCATGACTAATCTTCAAAGTAAGCCATGTTTTCGGCAAAATTAAAGCTGCAGTTAACATCTGCTGTTTTCGTCGAGTTTTCTTTCGACACACATTCTTTCTTTCGTGAACATCGAGCTGGTGGAAGACTGTTATTTCGCTTTTTCCAGTTACCGATACTCTTGAATGGAAATGCTCGAGTGAAACTTGACGATTTGGCAATGGCATTTCTTGGCTTCGAGTTACGTTGATTCCAAGACTCGGTCGCATCAACGCTGTCGTCGTTATTCCATGTCTTGGCAATGTTAAAAGAAGGATCGATAGCTTTGGGTGGCGATTCTGGCGGTCGGCCATTCACAACCAAATTTATCATATACATCCAGCGGTACCTCTGTAAAAATGTCTCGCATTTGAGCGTGTAAACCTCTCCTTCGCTGATCAATTGAAACCGAAAGCTGTACATTCGCCGTTTGGCTACGACACATCTTGATGCTGGAGTAAGCTCGATACACTGCTGGAAATTTTCATGCCCTTCCACTGTTTTCCCCAAGCGAAAGTAAAGCCCAGAGGCGTTCAGCGACGCCCAGTACATCCGCCATTTACCAGTATGATCTTCTTTCTTTAAGAAATCTTCATAGTACGTTTCTGTTTGAATAGCCATTCGTCCTGTGAAACTTGCATTACACAAAAACGAAATTTTCCCATTGGTTTCCAAACATTTTGGTCATTTTGGACCACAGATAGGAACGGAATCGACCAGAAGCTTCAACCCTGGGCAGATGTTAATCCTAAACATCTGTTAAGTGATTAAAAAAGGCACAATGAAAATCTCTGATAGAGATAACAAAAAGAGAAACTGAGAATCTGGGACTGATCAAAATAGTAAACGTGCGTGAATTATTCATGTTGATTACCGAATCTTTAATTACTGAATCGTGTCCGGTGTCATTACATTGTCATATAAATGCGAAATGGAAATATTGCCGTTTGATGAAAATCAGTGAAACCGACAAATTTGTAATTGCTGCCAATCAAAACTGAAATTTCTTCAAATATAAATAAGACACGGAAAAGAGGGAAGGAGAAAACGAGGATTTATTTTATTCAGCTTCGATCGATCATGAGTCGGTCAGATGCAAGACATACGGCTACACTTATTAGTCAATGACATACAAAAATGTTTCCCCCAGCCAAAAAAAGTAAATCTTCTAATATCGGCAAGACCACAACGACAAACCAATAAATGGTGCCGGATCTTTGTACACCGGGATCAGTTAAAGTCAAAAGATGCTATGCAAAAGACGTTACAGAAAGACGTTACCTTATCACTAATTTTCGCGCGTACTTTAATAATTTCGAGGGTTTCAAGAAAAATTAGAGCAATGGTGTGCTAATTTTTCCCAGCAACAATCAAGAACACCTGTAATTGTTTTAATATCATATATTTTCATTAATTTGGGTTAAAACATGCATTCTGTCACATTTTGTTCGTTTGGTGCCCCTTTCTCTTTCTCGTTTAATTAGAAGGAGCTATTAGCGAAGTAGTGTGACGCCATCTCGCGCGCTTGTTGAAAACTTTCAACAACAGCTTCAATCGCTCCCACTGTTTTCAGTCTTTGGCGAGTTTGTTCTCAGAAATAAGCAAAAAATTGGGATTCCTTTAAGGTATCAGTATACCTCAACTGACCACCTCACGCTAACACGTTTTCGTGGCGAAGCTTTAAAAATAAATCCCCAGAAGTACACATTTTCTGAATGCAGGGTTTCGGCCCAGAGTGCGAAACCCGAGGAGGCATCACTAATAGTCCGCGCGTAAATGGAAATTGAATATATTGTTTGTGTTTGTATATGGCTTATAGTACTTTGCGAAACGAAACGAAACGAAACGAAATGGTACTTTGCGAAATGGTACTTTGCGAAATGGTACTTTGCGAAATGGTATTTCGCAAAGTACCATAAGCCTTTGTATATAGAAAAAAATCTATTTTTGATGAAAGTGGGAGCAGAGAGGGTTCTGGGAGTGAGCGCGCAAAAGGGTCTTGGGGGTGTGATAAATTCTTGCACGGCTATTGGTTAATAATGTCGTAAATTAGAAAATATCACATTTTGACTGGGTGAAGATGATGTGCTGAAGTGCGTGACTCGTGCGTTTGAGCTGTCAACAACCAGGCTGTTAGAATAATTACCCTTGCGAATTTCACGGTTCTTCACCGCGTTACCACATATTTTGAGGTAGGCCCCAAGTTCATTTGCGTTTTTTAGACTACAAAAACCGAACAGTTTGTAAATAATCTCTATCGGTGAATTGGTTAGATTTCCGATGAGCTCCGTAGACTGAAAGATTAGAGTGATGTAGCAGCTATCCTAAGGTGCCTTCTGATTGGCTTATTGGTTATTCCTTTGTTTTATTTTACAATATTGTGTTGTTTCATGTGTATTTGGTTACTCGGTTGTTGATTAAAATATACAAAATAAAAATTGTATTTTTTGGTTGCGAGTCCTTTTTTTCTCTCCTACACAAAGAGGAAGACGGAGAGGGAGAGAGAGGGAGGAAGGGACAAATACACCGGAGCAGACACACATAGGACTAAACAGACACAAAGTAAGAGAGGGAGAGAGAGAGAGAAACATGGAGACATGGAGACATTTACTCACTCACACATACTAAGAGAGAGAGAGAGTATCAAGGGTATCCAGGGTATCAAGGTTATTGAGGGTATCATGGGTGTCTACGGTACTGATGGTAGAAAGAAAGAGACAAGCTAGAGAGAAAGACATACAGTGAGACATGTAGACATTTACTCTCTCACATATTCCAAGAGAGAGAGAGAGAGAGAGAGAGAGAGAGAGAGTATCGATGGTATCAAGGGTATCGAGGGTATCAAGGGTATCAAGGGTATCAAGGTTATTGAGGGTATCATGGGTATCTATGGTACTGAGGGTAGAAAGAAAGAGACAAGCTAGAGAGAAAGACATACAGTGAGACATGTAGACATTTACTTTCTCACACATTCCAAGAGAGAGGGAGAGTATCGATGGTATCAAGGGTATCAGGGGTATCAAGGGTATCAAGGGTATCAAGGTTATTGAGGGTATCATGGGTATCTATGGTACTGAGGGTAGAAAGAAAGAGACAAGCTAGAGAGAAAGGCATAAAGTGAGACATGTAGACATTTACTTTCTCACACATTCCAAGAGAGAGAGAGAGAGAGAGTATCGATGGTATCGAGGGTATAAATAGCACGTTATGATAGTATTTTAGTATCTTACTAGTGTCTTATTTTATTATAATTTTCAACTTAAAATATGCATATTGTATAGTACGTAGTGAGAATATTTATTATACGATTAATTCTGAAATAGGTATGTTTATATTGCTTTTGTTAACTACTTCTCTTATCTTAATTAGTTTTTAGTCGCTTTGTCACTGAAAAGCCCCACCATGGGAGTGTCAATAAACTATTGTATTGTATTGTAAGGGTATCGAGGGTATCAAGGTTATTGAGGGTATCGTGGATATCTATGGTACTGATGGTAGAAAGAAAGAGACAAGCTAGAGAGAAAGGCATACAGTGAGACATGTAGACGTTTACCCTCTCACACATTCCAAGAGAGAGAGAGAGAGAGAGTATCGATGGTATCAAGGGTATCAGGGGTATCGAGGGTATCAAGGGGATCAGTGGTATCGAGGGTTTCAAGGGTCTCGAGGGTATCAATGGTAACGAAGGTATCGAGGGTTTCAACGGTATCAACGGTATCAAGAGTATCGAAGGTATCGAGGGTATCAATGGTATCGAGGGTATCAAGAGTATCGAGGGTCTCGAGGGTTTCAAGGGTATCGAGGGTATCAAGGGTATCGAAGGTATCCAGGGTATCGAGGGTATCAAGGGTATCAAGGGTATTGAGGGTATCAAGGGTATCGAAGGTATCCAGGGTATCGAGGGTATCAAGGGTATCGAAGGTATCCAGGGTATCGAGGGTATCAAGGGTATCAAGGGTATTGAGGGTATCAAGGGTATCGAAGGTATCGAGGGTATCGAGGGTATCGAGGGTATCGAGGGTATCAAGGGTATCAATGGTATTGAGGGTATCGAAGGTATCAAGGGTATCGAGGGCATTGAGCATATTGAGGTTATCAAGGATATCAGAGGGTATCGAAGGTATTAAGGGTATCATGGTTATCGAGGGTATTAAGGGTATTGAGGTATCAAGGATATCTATGACATCAAGGGTACCAGAGATATCAAGGGTCAAAAGGTATCATGGAAATCCAGGGCTTCAAATGTATGTTGTGATTGAAACAAAGGTTTTGCAAGGGTAGCAATGTTTTCTTTTCAGAACCAATATTATCTTGAATATCAAGGGTAATGCGAATATGAACTACCCTTTATAAAAAACGCACATAAGTTTTGTGGACCGTCAATGCTTTTTGTAACGGTCACCATGCTGTGGCCATGTGTTATGTTTGTTGCCACTGTTTGTATTTTATTTATTGTAAATTTGAAACAGCCAAGGAACAAGAGTGTTTGAAATAATATTGGGTTATGAAACCCACTGCGAAGATAAGTTTGCAAGAAACCCACTGCGAAGATAAGTTTGCAAGAAACCCACTGCGAAGATAAGTTTGCAAGAAACCCACTGCAAAGCTAAGTTTACAAGAAACCCACTGCAAAGATAAGTTTGCAAGAAACCCACTGCGAAGATAAGTTTACAAGAAACCCACTTCGAAGATAAGTTTGCAAGAAACCCACTGCAAAGATAAGTTTGCAAGAAACCCACTGCGAAGATAAGTTTGCAAGAAACCCACTGCGACGATAAGTTTGCAAGAAACCCACTGCGACGATAAGTTTGCAAGAAACCCACTGCAAAGATAAGTTTGCAAGAAACCCACTGCGACGATAAGTTTGCAAGAAACCCACTGCAAAGATAAGTTTGCAAGAAACCCACTGCGAATATAAGTTTGCAAGAAACCCACTGCAAAGATAAGTTTGCAAGAAACCCACTGCGAAGATAAGTTTGCAAGAAACCCACTGCGACGATAAGTTTGCAAGAAACCCACTGCGAAGATAAGTTTGCAAGAAACCCACTGCAAAGATAAGTTTGCAAGAAACCCACTGCGACGATAAGTTTGCAAGAAACCCACTGCAAAGATAAGTTTGCAAGAAACCCACTGCGAAGATAAGTTTGCAAGAAACCCACTGCAAAGATAAGTTTGCAAGAAACCCACTGCGAAGATACGTTTGCAAGAAACCCACTGCGAAGATAAGTTTGCAAGAAACCCACTGCAAAGATAAGTTTGCAAGAAACCCACTGCGAAGATAAGTTTGCAAGAAACCCACTGCGAAGATAAGTTTGCAAGAAACCCACTGCAAAGATAAGTTTGCAAGAAACCCACTGCGAAGATACGTTTGCAAGAAACCCACTGCGAAGATAAGTTTGCAAGAAACCCACTGCAAAGATAAGTTTGCAAGAAACACACTGCAAAGATAAGTTTGCAAGAAACCCACCGCAAAGATAAGTTTGCAATGAAACACCCGTACACATCTTAAGGGTTCTGATCTGAGATCCGATACGGATTTTGATGCTATATCAAACACTTGCATTTTTAATGAGATTTTCAGCAATTCGTGAAACAGAAATAATGATAACAATAATTTCTAAAATACACAGAGTTGGATACCATGTACTATTCCATAAACGATCTTCGATCACGGATATTACTCTTTCAACGTTTCCATGACAAGTTTCTACGCAAGCGATTCAAACTCCGCGCATAACTACTTTTTCAACACTTGAGCCGAGAGCATTCAGCGCAACCTTGTGTAAAACGTAATCTTTTTAACAGACCTCCTAGCTCCAAAATGACAACTTTCAAGCACCCAAGCAATTCGCTAATCGGTGAAAATAGCTCTTATGTTTCGTTGACAGGCGATAGCTTTCTTGACTCGCAATTCTCTTCTTCGTATACCGAGTTCGTCTCGCCAAAATTTGCCTCTCCTTCTTTCCTCGTGGTCGGCAGCTAATGAATCACGTATACAAATTGGTTTTGTGGAAAAAATCACGCTGCATAATTTTTTATTGTTCATTTAAGAAGGCATACCAAAAACTCGGGCTTCGTGCCGCGCCTCATCACGGGTTTAGAATACCTCGAAACAATAAAAGAACTCGGCCTTCAGCCTCGCGATTTCATCTGTTTCTCTTTGTTTGGAACCCGCAATGAAGCACAAAGCCCGAGTTTTTGCCATATTACGTCAAAACCTGTGACTTATTTCTTTGTTTTTCAGCTATTGTTTTTCTGTTCTTTGTTGTCTTGTTCGTTCTTCGTTTCACGTCACTGGTGAGTTTCACAGGCTTTTTCACCGAGGATGAATGAGCCGAGAATGTACCTATTCATCAAACGATTTTGTCACAATTCGTATTGACCAATCCCAATAGGTTTGGTTTTGTCCCCTAAGGTTATTTTATAGATTGTAAAGAGCTATCGAAGCAAAGGGCAAGCGGAGTTAATCTCATCCGTCCAAGATACAGCACGTACACGAAGACCTTTGGTTGCTTCAACAGAGACAGGTGAGAATATACGAACTTCTTTAAACTGAGAGCTGTCGGTATTTTATTTTAGCCATGGATATATTTTTATTCTGTACTGAAGCCCTGAGTGAGCCGGTCATTTTCCAGTACTCGTTAACCGGCATTAACGTCGTTGTCGTTGTCGCTTCAAAGCATCGACGTATTTCGTTCCCTTGAAGCATGATGAATAGCCTGTTCTTTTTATTTGATGACTGTACTTTCTTATAGTTATTAAATTGCAGCGCAAATATCAGAAAACTGTTAATTCAGAGAAAAATATCTATTTGTAATACGTTTTGGGAAATTTTGAAGCAGCTTTGAGCCACACCTTAACAGGTTTGAGTTGCCTTCTGACCTCGTAGAAAACGTCTTTAGAGCTAGAGTTTCCAACGTCGCAGAATTTTGAAAATCGAATGCTGAGTCAGGCAAGAAGACATTTTAGCGAGCCAGAGCTATTGGTGTTGAATTGCCGCGCTATGGTCTGCTATCGCTAAGCAATACAAAGCTTTTAGCTGACTCTTGTTACGGGGGAGTGGCAGGTGGCAAACGTTTATTCTCAAAATTCAAGTCAAAAGACCGTGGTCATAATAATATTCAGTTTGAAACTGAAAGGTAGGACATCAAACAGGGCTTCTCCATTCAAGGAACAAATCGTAAGAATTTCCACCATTTGATTTCCTCACCTAAGTCCTGTTTTTCTGTTATAGTAAAGAAAGCTATGGAGGCGAAGTTTAGTTTGTGCCTGATGTTGATTATTTCGGGAGCCCTTGCCGTACAAGGAGCAATCCCAAGAAACAAGAGGAACCCCTTGGAACTTTCTGCCAGGCAAAATCGTGAGTGTTTCTTTGGTCCATTGTTTATTTGTCCATTATATTACATTTGTAATGATTTCTTTAGAATTAACTATCTACTATTATAATACAGATAGGATTCTGTGCGCGCTCTGATTCAAAAACCCATGTTTTGTGCGAGTATAAAAGATAATATAATGATCTAGCCAAGATGGATGGATAATCAGACTAGCTGTAATAGTTATACGGGTTGTCCCAGAAATAATTAACATGACTATTCTGACAACGTAAAATACTTTGATTTTGCACACAAGCTTTTGCGCTTTTCTTAAAACAATGATATACCTTTGATGTTCAAATTATTGGGCACGTTAGTCGAAATTCGTACCCCCTATATTTTGACGAAAATTTTCCGTCGTTCGTACTTCTGTAATGGCGATAGACACCTTGGTGGCTAACAAACTAACGACCTTTTCTTCTTTACAGAATGTATGGATAATGCCGGATACTGTACCAATTCGTTTTCTCCCTGCGCTGGAGGCTTTTATCTCTGCCCCCCACTCAACTGTGGCATCCCTGAGTTTCTTTGCTGCTGCTCAATGAACGGGTATGAATTTAGGGAATACATCAAAGTGACAATGACGTTGACGTGACTGTATGCCCGTCAGTAAAACTACACCAACGGAAATACGGGAAATATTATTACGGGAACGGAAATACGGGAATTATTATAAAGGGGACGGAAATACGACGACAAAAGTTCGCTAAATATATATATTAAACAAAACTGTCCCGTCTCCCAGCCCGTACCTCCGTGTCTGTTCTTTCGCTTTCATAATTCATAATTATTTTGTCAGGGTCGTAGGCCGGCCGAAATTCTTACCGAGGCATTTTAAGAGATAAAGGACTCTTCTTTGAAATCTGCTTATAACACTGGCGGGTAACCCTTCATAACAACAAGTTCTCTTTTCCTTTTACAGAAAATGACGGCGGCAATGATGTCTCGTCAATGGATTGTCAGCCTTAACTCAGTGACAGAATGATCAGTTGGTAAAAGAAGGGCCAAGGAAGTTATTGAATAAATGCGGGTAGTTACTGCACAGTTCTTAAAACAGTTAACGAAAATTTTAAAAAATGTAACTACGGAATAAATAAAGGCTGAATCATTCAAAAACATTTGTTTTGCCTCCACCGTTTATTAAAGCAGCAAGGAGGACAGAAAAGTACGTCAAATAGACTCGATTGGAAAGAGATGCAACGTCATTGACTTCTCAAAATAAAGGCTCTGTTTTCGGCAAATGTTTTGGTTGAGGGACTGGTCTGAGGGACTGGTCACGTGACCATACTCGGCTCATTTGATTTCTGCTCGGCAGAATCGTGGGCAGAATTGATGTAATTTGGGGAAAAAATTGCCCCAAATTTCATTGTTTTGGAACATTTGCTGGTGCCGGAGCTCATCATCAAGAGCTGAGATGGCTTAAACCTTGCCAATTCCAAAGAAATGTTTATTGGCACTGTGAATGCGACAAACTGGGCTTGGACCAGATGCTCGACGACAGCTACTGCCAGTTTGTTGCTCATGGACAAGGGGCCAAAAAGCAAATGAGCCTTGTCTCGCCAGGCTTCAACTGGCAAATATGAAAGTTTCACTGGAGGGTTGAAGTGGCTGGAAAACTTTTAGTGTGTCATTGAAGCCTGGTCAGAGACTTGTAAAAAAAACATGAAATTGGTTTGAGGTGGGTGTTTCCCGCTCAAAGAACCGTCTAATTTCCCAGGATGCAATGCGGTCAGATTCCTGCCAGCTGGCTGCTTGGTTGAAAAGGAGCTATTAATAAGCTCTTGCTTGATATTTTTGGCCGAACGTTTCATTTGAGTTGGAAGCAGAAGAGTTGCTTTGTAATGTTTGCTCTGTGATTAAACGACTGAGTTAAACGAATACTGTTTGCTTGTCAGGTAGGATTTGCATGAAATCCATGTATTGTTTTGCAGCTGGTATGTAGTTTTTCTGCAATATCTTGTCTTCCTTTTCTGAGAAAGAGCACAGTGCTGCCATCTATTTTCCTCCATTATTTCAATGCAAGACAAAAACTTCTGCAGCAGAATTTCTTACAGAAATGACCAGACCTAGCCCTGGGAATGTTTTTCACAACCCTGTGTAGTTTCAAATGTTCACATGTGCATGGAAAAGGTAAATAGTAGCATTTTCATTTTTCCATGCTTTAAACTTCTCCAGCTTTCTGGGGCTCAGGCTGAATGTTGATGAACACTCTATGCAATGAACTAAGATGATGCTTGTCTGGCAAATTCTTTTGCCACATCAGGCAAAACACTGGTACTGGGTATTGGCCAGAAATGCCTGTTTTTGCAATTTGCAACTGTTTAGATTTTATTCTCTGCAAGTATTGAATGCCAGCCAACCATTCTAGTTCATTGCATAGACCACTGTAAACATGATTTCTAAAAATAGTTTCTTTTCTGAATGAATTGGTGTTTTTTCTCAGTTACGGTAAAAAGAAAAGCACCCACTGGGACACTTGACCAGAGCTTGTACCATTTCCATGGCAATAAGAGACCCAAACATCATTGTGTTTGTCATAATTGATGGCAACAAGTTGCATGATGGTGGTTACTTCTGATTAAGTTTGATTCGGAGCAAAAGTTGTACATTGGGTACCAACTACCTTAAGAACATCAAATTAAACTATATACCTATATATAACAAGCGGGTATTTAGACCATGTCTTGTCTGGTTTTGATTTAGGATGCTTCTTTTCTAGTTTAAATTTGTTTGCCTCCAGTCATTCGTCCAAAATAAGTTATAATAAATACTAAATAATTCAAAAGCTCTCTTTTTAATGGGCGTGCGTGTAAGAAAATTTAGTGGTGAACAATGAAGACAATAAAGTGTTTTTGTCTTGGAACTATCGGTCTGATAGTTTCCCCTAGAAAATTTGATGTTTTTAAACCTAGGATATTTGCCCTCAAATATGAGTTTTAAGAACATCAAGTTTCCGCAGGGCAACTATCAACCAATAGTTCCTCGTCAGAAACACTCTTATTGTTTAAATAGAAAACAGTCGGAGAACCAATCAGATTCAAGGATTTCCAATAGAACACAGCAAGCACGAGCTTTTGACGTAATGATGGAGCGAGTAAAGAGAATTTACATTTTGATGATCAAAGTAAGTCCCAGTTCCCATTTTACCCCTAGCCCTTTAGGCTCTTCACCAAAGAGGCATTTTCGTTTCTCTTAGCCGGCGGAGCCTTGACACGAGAAACGAAGGGCCCTGGAGACGAATGGGATTTCCAGTCGTAGATTCTAGGACTTCCGGACTTCATGTATATAATATTGATGTTTCCACATGTTGTGTGCTGCAAAATTGAGACCGGCTTGCGTTTAAGATTTCTTTGATCTAAAACAGCCAATGAAAAAATTCCAATTTTTTGGAAAATCTTTTGTGCCCAGATCCCTTTGTTTTTCGTGCCAAGGCTCCGCTGGCTAAAAGAAGCGAAATGGGCCATGGGGACGAGAAGGCAAAAAGGACAAGTAATGAAAACAGGAATTCAGAAGGAGCTCAAAGACAATAGTGAATTTCTGGTTCTTAGAATTGGCGAAAACGACCCAGGTCTGTGCTTAACCGCAAGAACTGCAGGTTGCTGGTATCCTGTTTTAGCAAGTCTCAAATACGAAAGTATTTATAAATCCTTCAAATATCGTCGGACACGACGTTTTTTTGTTTATTCTACCCTAAGAACCTTTTTAGTGAACTATTTTCTGGCCTGTTTCCTGTGACCGTTTTCAAAATTCGCTCTTGAAGCCCTCAGCATCAGCGGCCATGCTTATAAGATATGCTTATCTTGATACCCAATGAAACACCCGTACACATCTTAAGGGTTCTGATCTGAGATCCGATACGGATTTTGATGCTATATCAAACACTTGCATTTTTAATGAGATTTTCAGCAATTCGTGAAACAGAAATAATGATGACAATAATTTCTAAAATACACAGAGTTGGATACCATGTACTATTCCATAAACGATAGCTTTCTTGGCTCGCAATTCTCTTCTTCGTATACCGAGTTCGTCTAACCAAAATTTGCCTCTCCCTCTTTCCTCGTGGTCGGCAGCTAATGAATCACGTATGCAAACTGGTTTTGTGGAAAAGGGAAAAAATCACGCTGCATAATTTTTTATTGTTCATTTAAGAAGGCATACCAAAAACTCGGGCTTCGTGCCGCGCCTCATCACGGGTTTAGAATACCTCGAAACAATAAAAGAACTCGGCCTTCAGCCTCGCGATTTCATCTGTTTCTCTTTGTTTGGAACCCGCAATGAAGCACAAAGCCCGAGTTTTTGCCATATTACGTCAAAACCTGTGACTTATTTCTTTGTTTTTCAGCTATTGTTTTTCTGTTCTTTGTTGTCTTGTTCGTTCTTCGTTTCACGTCACTGGTGAGTTTCACAGGCTTTTTCACCGAGGATGAATGAGCCAAGGATGTACCTATTCATCAAACGATTTTGTCACAATTCGTATTGACCAATCTCAATAGGTTTGGTTTTGTCCCCTAAGGCTATTTAATAGATTGTAAATAGCTATCGAAGCAAAGGGCAAGCGGAGTTAATCTCATCCGTCCAAGATACAGCACGTACACGAAGACCTTTGGTTGCTTCAACAGAGACAGGTGAGAATATACGAACTTCTTTAAACTGAGAGCTGTCGGTATTTTATTTTAGCCATGGATATATTTTTATTCTGTACTGAAGCCCTGAGTGAGCCGGTCATTTTCCAGTACTCGTTAACCGGCATTAACGTCGTTGTCGTTGTCGCTTCAAAGCATCGACGTATTTCGTTCCCTTGAACCATGCTGAATAGCCTGTTCTTTTTATTTGATGACTGTACTTTCTTATAGTTATTAAATTGCAGCGCAAATATCAGAAAACTGTTAATTCCGAGAAAAATATCTACTTGTAATACGTTTTGGGAAATTTTGAAGCAGCTTTGAGCCACACCTTAACAGGTTTGAGTTGCCTTCTGACCTCGTAGAAAACGTCTTTAGAGCTAGAGTTTCCAACGTCGCAGAATTTTGAAAATCGAATGCTGAGTCAGGCAAGAAGACATTTTAGCGAGCCAGAGCTATTGGTGTTGAATTGCCGCGCTATGGTCTGCTATCGCTAAGCAATACAAAGCTTTTAGCTGACTCTTGTTACGGGGGAGTGGCAGGTGGCAAACGTTTATTCTCAAAATTCAAGTCAAAAGACCGTGGTCATAATAATATTCAGTTTGAAACTGAAAGGTAGGACATCAAACAGGGCTTCTCCATTCAAGGATCAAATCGTAAGAATTTCCACCATTTGATTTCCTCACCTAAGTCCTGTTTTTCTGTTATAGTAAAGAAAGCTATGGAGGCGAAGTTTAGTTTGTGCCTGATGTTGATTATTTCGGGAGCCCTTGCCGTACAAGGAGCAATCCCAAGAAACAAGAGGAACCCCTTGGAACTTTCTGCCAGGCAAAATCGTGAGTGTTTCTTTGGTCCATTGTTTATTTGTCCATTATATTACATTTGTAATGATTTCTTTAGAATTAACTATCTACTATTATAATACAGATAGGATTCTGTGCGCGCTCTGATTCAAAAACCCATGTTTTGTGCGAGTATAAAAGATAATATAATGATCTAGCCAAGATGGATGGATAATCAGACTAGCTGTAATAGTTATACGGGTTGTCCCAGAAATAATTAACATGACTATTCTGACAACGTAAAATACTTTGATTTTGCACACAAGCTTTTGCGCTTTTCTTAAAACAATGATATACCTTTGATGTTCAAATTATTGGGCACGTTAGTCGAAATTCGTACCCCCTATATTTTGACGAAAATTTTCCGTCGTTCGTACTTCTGTAATGGCGATAGACACCTTGGTGGCTAACAAACTAACGACCTTTTCTTCTTTACAGAATGTATGGATAATGCCGGATACTGTACCAATTCGTTTTCTCCCTGCGCTGGAGGCTTTTATCTCTGCCCCCCACTCAACTGTGGCATCCCTGAGTTTCTTTGCTGCTGCTCAATGAACGGGTATGAATTTAGGGAATACATCAAAGTGACAATGACGTTGACGTGACTGTATGCCCGTCAGTAAAACTACACCAACGGAAATACGGGAAATATTATTACGGGAACGGAAATACGGGAATTATTATAAAGGGGACGGAAATACGACGACAAAAGTTCGCTAAATATATATATTAAACAAAACTGTCCCGTCTCCCAGCCCGTACCTCCGTGTCTGTTCTTTCGCTTTCATAATTCATAATTATTTTGTCAGGGTCGTAGGCCGGCCGAAATTCTTACCGAGGCATTTTAAGAGATAAAGGACTCTTCTTTGAAATCTGCTTATAACACTGGCGGGTAACCCTTCATAACAACAAGTTCTCTTTTCCTTTTACAGAAAATGACGGCGGCAATGATGTCTCGTCAATGGATTGTCAGCCTTAACTCAGTGACAGAATGATCAGTTGGTAAAAGAAGGGCCAAGGAAGTTATTGAATAAATGCGGGTAGTTACTGCACAGTTCTTAAAACAGTTAACGAAAATTTTAAAAAATGTAACTACGGAATAAATAAAGGCTGAATCATTCAAAAACATTTGTTTTGCCTCCACCGTTTATTAAAGCAGCAAGGAGGACAGAAAAGTACGTCAAATAGACTCGATTGGAAAGAGATGCAACGTCATTGACTTCTCAAAATAAAGGCTCTGTTTTCGGCAAATGTTTTGGTTGAGGGACTGGTCTGAGGGACTGGTCACGTGACCATACTCGGCTCATTTGCTTTCTGCTCGGCAGAATCGTGGGCAGAATTGATGTAATTTGGGGAAAAAATTGCACCAAATTTCATTGTTTTGGAACATTTGCTGGTGCCGGAGCTCATCATCAAGAGCTGAGATGGCTTAAACCTTGCCAATTCCAAAGAAATGTTTATTGGCACTGTGAATGCGACAAACTGGGCTTGGACCAGATGCTCGACGGCAGCTACTGCCAGTTTGTTGCTCATGGACAAGGGGCCAAAAAGCAAATGAGCCTTGTCTCGCCAGGCTTCAACTGGCAAATATGAAAGTTTCACTGGAGGGTTGAAGTGGCTGGAAAACTTTTAGTGTGTCATTGAAGCCTGGTCAGAGACTTGTAAAAAAAACATGAAATTGGTTTGAGGTGGGTGTTTCCCGCTCAAAGAACCGTCTAATTTCCCAGGATGCAATGCGGTCAGATTCCTGCCAGCTGGCTGCTTGGTTGAAAAGGAGCTATTAATAAGCTCTTGCTTGATATTTTTGGCCGAACGTTTCATTTGAGTTGGAAGCAGAAGAGTTGCTTTGTAATGTTTGCTCTGTGATTAAACGACTGAGTTAAACGAATACTGTTTGCTTGTCAGGTAGGATTTGCATGAAATCCATGTATTGTTTTGCAGCTGGTATGTAGTTTTTCTGCAATATCTTGTCTTCCTTTTCTGAGAAAGAGCACAGTGCTGCCATCTATTTTCCTCCATTATTTCAATGCAAGACAAAAACTTCTGCAGCAGAATTTCTTACAGAAATGACAAGACCTAGCCCTGGGAATGTTTTTCACAACCCTGTGTAGTTTCAAATGTTCACATGTGCATGGAAAAGGTAAATAGTAGCATTTTCATTTTTCCATGCTTTAAACTTCTCCAGCTTTCTGGGGCTCAGGCTGAATGTTGATGAACACTCTATGCAATGAACTAAGATGATGCTTGTCTGGCAAATTCTTTTGCCACATCAGGCAAAACACTGGTACTGGGTATTGGCCAGAAATGCCTGTTTTTGCAATTTGCAACTGTTTAGATTTTATTCTCTGCAAGTATTGAATGCCAGCCAACCATTCTAGTTCATTGCATAGACCACTGTAAACATGATTTCTAAAAATAGTTTCTTTTCTGAATGAATTGGTGTTTTTTCTCAGTTACGGTAAAAAGAAAAGCACCCACTGGGACACTTGACCAGAGCTTGTACCATTTCCATGGCAATAAGAGACCCAAACATCATTGTGTTTGTCATAATTGATGGCAACAAGTTGCATGATGGTGGTTACTTCTGATTAAGTTTGATTCGGAGCAAAAGTTGTACATTGGGTACCAACTACCTTAAGAACATCAAATTAAACTATATACCTATATATAACAAGCGGGTATTTAGACCATGTCTTGTCTGGTTTTGATTTAGGATGCTTCTTTTCTAGTTTAAATTTGTTTGCCTCCAGTCATTCGTCCAAAATAAGTTATAATAAATACTAAATAATTCAAAAGCTCTCTTTTTAATGGGCGTGCGTGTAAGAAAATTTAGTGGTGAACAATGAAGACAATAAAGTGTTTTTGTCTTGGAACTATCGGTCTGATAGTTTCCCCTAGAAAATTTGATGTTTTTAAACCTAGGATATTTGCCCTCAAATATGAGTTTTAAGAACATCAAGTTTCCGCAGGGCAACTATCAACCAATAGTTCCTCGTCAGAAACACTCTTATTGTTTAAATAGAAAACAGTCGGAGAACCAATCAGATTCAAGGATTTCCAATAGAACACAGCAAGCACGAGCTTTTGACGTAATGATGGAGCGAGTAAAGAGAATTTACATTTTGATGATCAAAGTAAGTCCCAGTTCCCATTTTACCCCTAGCCCTTTAGGCTCTTCACCAAAGAGGCATTTTCGTTTCTCTTAGCCGGCGGAGCCTTGACACGAGAAACGAAGGGCCCTGGAGACGAATGGGATTTCCAGTCGTAGATTCTAGGACTTCCGGACTTCATGTATATAATATTGATGTTTCCACATGTTGTGTGCTGCAAAATTGAGACCGGCTTGCGTTTAAGATTTCTTTGATCTAAAACAGCCAATGAAAAAATTCCAATTTTTTGGAAAATCTTTTGTGCCCAGATCCCTTTGTTTTTCGTGCCAAGGCTCCGCTGGCTAAAAGAAGCGAAATGGGCCATGGGGACGAGAAGGCAAAAAGGACAAGTAATGAAAACAGGAATTCAGAAGGAGCTCAAAGACAATAGTGAATTTCTGGTTCTTAGAATTGGCGAAAACGACCCAGGTCTGTGCTTAACCGCAAGAACTGCAGGTTGCTGGTATCCTGTTTTAGCAAGTCTCAAATACGAAAGTATTTATAAATCCTTCAAATATCGTCGGACACGACGTTTTTTTGTTTATTCTACCCTAAGAACCTTTTTAGTGAACTATTTTCTGGCCTGTTTCCTGTGACCGTTTTCAAAATTCGCTCTTGAAGCCCTCAGCATCAGCGGCCATGCTTATAAGATATGCTTATCTTGATACCCAATGAAACACCCGTACACATCTTAAGGGTTCTGATCTGAGATCCGATACGGATTTTGATGCTATATCAAACACTTGCATTTTTAATGAGATTTTCAGCAATTCGTGAAACAGAAATAATGATGACAATAATTTCTAAAATACACAGAGTTGGATACCATGTACTATTCCATAAACGATAGCTTTCTTGGCTCGCAATTCTCTTCTTCGTATACCGAGTTCGTCTAACCAAAATTTGCCTCTCCCTCTTTCCTCGTGGTCGGCAGCTAATGAATCACGTATGCAAACTGGTTTTGTGGAAAAGGGAAAAAATCACGCTGCATAATTTTTTATTGTTCATTTAAGAAGGCATACCAAAAACTCGGGCTTCGTGCCGCGCCTCATCACGGGTTTAGAATACCTCGAAACAATAAAAGAACTCGGCCTTCAGCCTCGCGATTTCATCTGTTTCTCTTTGTTTGGAACCCGCAATGAAGCACAAAGCCCGAGTTTTTGCCATATTACGTCAAAACCTGTGACTTATTTCTTTGTTTTTCAGCTATTGTTTTTCTGTTCTTTGTTGTCTTGTTCGTTCTTCGTTTCACGTCACTGGTGAGTTTCACAGGCTTTTTCACCGAGGATGAATGAGCCAAGGATGTACCTATTCATCAAACGATTTTGTCACAATTCGTATTGACCAATCTCAATAGGTTTGGTTTTGTCCCCTAAGGCTATTTAATAGATTGTAAATAGCTATCGAAGCAAAGGGCAAGCGGAGTTAATCTCATCCGTCCAAGATACAGCACGTACACGAAGACCTTTGGTTGCTTCAACAGAGACAGGTGAGAATATACGAACTTCTTTAAACTGAGAGCTGTCGGTATTTTATTTTAGCCATGGATATATTTTTATTCTGTACTGAAGCCCTGAGTGAGCCGGTCATTTTCCAGTACTCGTTAACCGGCATTAACGTCGTTGTCGTTGTCGCTTCAAAGCATCGACGTATTTCGTTCCCTTGAACCATGCTGAATAGCCTGTTCTTTTTATTTGATGACTGTACTTTCTTATAGTTATTAAATTGCAGCGCAAATATCAGAAAACTGTTAATTCCGAGAAAAATATCTACTTGTAATACGTTTTGGGAAATTTTGAAGCAGCTTTGAGCCACACCTTAACAGGTTTGAGTTGCCTTCTGACCTCGTAGAAAACGTCTTTAGAGCTAGAGTTTCCAACGTCGCAGAATTTTGAAAATCGAATGCTGAGTCAGGCAAGAAGACATTTTAGCGAGCCAGAGCTATTGGTGTTGAATTGCCGCGCTATGGTCTGCTATCGCTAAGCAATACAAAGCTTTTAGCTGACTCTTGTTACGGGGGAGTGGCAGGTGGCAAACGTTTATTCTCAAAATTCAAGTCAAAAGACCGTGGTCATAATAATATTCAGTTTGAAACTGAAAGGTAGGACATCAAACAGGGCTTCTCCATTCAAGGATCAAATCGTAAGAATTTCCACCATTTGATTTCCTCACCTAAGTCCTGTTTTTCTGTTATAGTAAAGAAAGCTATGGAGGCGAAGTTTAGTTTGTGCCTGATGTTGATTATTTCGGGAGCCCTTGCCGTACAAGGAGCAATCCCAAGAAACAAGAGGAACCCCTTGGAACTTTCTGCCAGGCAAAATCGTGAGTGTTTCTTTGGTCCATTGTTTATTTGTCCATTATATTACATTTGTAATGATTTCTTTAGAATTAACTATCTACTATTATAATACAGATAGGATTCTGTGCGCGCTCTGATTCAAAAACCCATGTTTTGTGCGAGTATAAAAGATAATATAATGATCTAGCCAAGATGGATGGATAATCAGACTAGCTGTAATAGTTATACGGGTTGTCCCAGAAATAATTAACATGACTATTCTGACAACGTAAAATACTTTGATTTTGCACACAAGCTTTTGCGCTTTTCTTAAAACAATGATATACCTTTGATGTTCAAATTATTGGGCACGTTAGTCGAAATTCGTACCCCCTATATTTTGACGAAAATTTTCCGTCGTTCGTACTTCTGTAATGGCGATAGACACCTTGGTGGCTAACAAACTAACGACCTTTTCTTCTTTACAGAATGTATGGATAATGCCGGATACTGTACCAATTCGTTTTCTCCCTGCGCTGGAGGCTTTTATCTCTGCCCCCCACTCAACTGTGGCATCCCTGAGTTTCTTTGCTGCTGCTCAATGAACGGGTATGAATTTAGGGAATACATCAAAGTGACAATGACGTTGACGTGACTGTATGCCCGTCAGTAAAACTACACCAACGGAAATACGGGAAATATTATTACGGGAACGGAAATACGGGAATTATTATAAAGGGGACGGAAATACGACGACAAAAGTTCGCTAAATATATATATTAAACAAAACTGTCCCGTCTCCCAGCCCGTACCTCCGTGTCTGTTCTTTCGCTTTCATAATTCATAATTATTTTGTCAGGGTCGTAGGCCGGCCGAAATTCTTACCGAGGCATTTTAAGAGATAAAGGACTCTTCTTTGAAATCTGCTTATAACACTGGCGGGTAACCCTTCATAACAACAAGTTCTCTTTTCCTTTTACAGAAAATGACGGCGGCAATGATGTCTCGTCAATGGATTGTCAGCCTTAACTCAGTGACAGAATGATCAGTTGGTAAAAGAAGGGCCAAGGAAGTTATTGAATAAATGCGGGTAGTTACTGCACAGTTCTTAAAACAGTTAACGAAAATTTTAAAAAATGTAACTACGGAATAAATAAAGGCTGAATCATTCAAAAACATTTGTTTTGCCTCCACCGTTTATTAAAGCAGCAAGGAGGACAGAAAAGTACGTCAAATAGACTCGATTGGAAAGAGATGCAACGTCATTGACTTCTCAAAATAAAGGCTCTGTTTTCGGCAAATGTTTTGGTTGAGGGACTGGTCTGAGGGACTGGTCACGTGACCATACTCGGCTCATTTGCTTTCTGCTCGGCAGAATCGTGGGCAGAATTGATGTAATTTGGGGAAAAAATTGCACCAAATTTCATTGTTTTGGAACATTTGCTGGTGCCGGAGCTCATCATCAAGAGCTGAGATGGCTTAAACCTTGCCAATTCCAAAGAAATGTTTATTGGCACTGTGAATGCGACAAACTGGGCTTGGACCAGATGCTCGACGGCAGCTACTGCCAGTTTGTTGCTCATGGACAAGGGGCCAAAAAGCAAATGAGCCTTGTCTCGCCAGGCTTCAACTGGCAAATATGAAAGTTTCACTGGAGGGTTGAAGTGGCTGGAAAACTTTTAGTGTGTCATTGAAGCCTGGTCAGAGACTTGTAAAAAAAACATGAAATTGGTTTGAGGTGGGTGTTTCCCGCTCAAAGAACCGTCTAATTTCCCAGGATGCAATGCGGTCAGATTCCTGCCAGCTGGCTGCTTGGTTGAAAAGGAGCTATTAATAAGCTCTTGCTTGATATTTTTGGCCGAACGTTTCATTTGAGTTGGAAGCAGAAGAGTTGCTTTGTAATGTTTGCTCTGTGATTAAACGACTGAGTTAAACGAATACTGTTTGCTTGTCAGGTAGGATTTGCATGAAATCCATGTATTGTTTTGCAGCTGGTATGTAGTTTTTCTGCAATATCTTGTCTTCCTTTTCTGAGAAAGAGCACAGTGCTGCCATCTATTTTCCTCCATTATTTCAATGCAAGACAAAAACTTCTGCAGCAGAATTTCTTACAGAAATGACAAGACCTAGCCCTGGGAATGTTTTTCACAACCCTGTGTAGTTTCAAATGTTCACATGTGCATGGAAAAGGTAAATAGTAGCATTTTCATTTTTCCATGCTTTAAACTTCTCCAGCTTTCTGGGGCTCAGGCTGAATGTTGATGAACACTCTATGCAATGAACTAAGATGATGCTTGTCTGGCAAATTCTTTTGCCACATCAGGCAAAACACTGGTACTGGGTATTGGCCAGAAATGCCTGTTTTTGCAATTTGCAACTGTTTAGATTTTATTCTCTGCAAGTATTGAATGCCAGCCAACCATTCTAGTTCATTGCATAGACCACTGTAAACATGATTTCTAAAAATAGTTTCTTTTCTGAATGAATTGGTGTTTTTTCTCAGTTACGGTAAAAAGAAAAGCACCCACTGGGACACTTGACCAGAGCTTGTACCATTTCCATGGCAATAAGAGACCCAAACATCATTGTGTTTGTCATAATTGATGGCAACAAGTTGCATGATGGTGGTTACTTCTGATTAAGTTTGATTCGGAGCAAAAGTTGTACATTGGGTACCAACTACCTTAAGAACATCAAATTAAACTATATACCTATATATAACAAGCGGGTATTTAGACCATGTCTTGTCTGGTTTTGATTTAGGATGCTTCTTTTCTAGTTTAAATTTGTTTGCCTCCAGTCATTCGTCCAAAATAAGTTATAATAAATACTAAATAATTCAAAAGCTCTCTTTTTAATGGGCGTGCGTGTAAGAAAATTTAGTGGTGAACAATGAAGACAATAAAGTGTTTTTGTCTTGGAACTATCGGTCTGATAGTTTCCCCTAGAAAATTTGATGTTTTTAAACCTAGGATATTTGCCCTCAAATATGAGTTTTAAGAACATCAAGTTTCCGCAGGGCAACTATCAACCAATAGTTCCTCGTCAGAAACACTCTTATTGTTTAAATAGAAAACAGTCGGAGAACCAATCAGATTCAAGGATTTCCAATAGAACACAGCAAGCACGAGCTTTTGACGTAATGATGGAGCGAGTAAAGAGAATTTACATTTTGATGATCAAAGTAAGTCCCAGTTCCCATTTTACCCCTAGCCCTTTAGGCTCTTCACCAAAGAGGCATTTTCGTTTCTCTTAGCCGGCGGAGCCTTGACACGAGAAACGAAGGGCCCTGGAGACGAATGGGATTTCCAGTCGTAGATTCTAGGACTTCCGGACTTCATGTATATAATATTGATGTTTCCACATGTTGTGTGCTGCAAAATTGAGACCGGCTTGCGTTTAAGATTTCTTTGATCTAAAACAGCCAATGAAAAAATTCCAATTTTTTGGAAAATCTTTTGTGCCCAGATCCCTTTGTTTTTCGTGCCAAGGCTCCGCTGGCTAAAAGAAGCGAAATGGGCCATGGGGACGAGAAGGCAAAAAGGACAAGTAATGAAAACAGGAATTCAGAAGGAGCTCAAAGACAATAGTGAATTTCTGGTTCTTAGAATTGGCGAAAACGACCCAGGTCTGTGCTTAACCGCAAGAACTGCAGGTTGCTGGTATCCTGTTTTAGCAAGTCTCAAATACGAAAGTATTTATAAATCCTTCAAATATCGTCGGACACGACGTTTTTTTGTTTATTCTACCCTAAGAACCTTTTTAGTGAACTATTTTCTGGCCTGTTTCCTGTGACCGTTTTCAAAATTCGCTCTTGAAGCCCTCAGCATCAGCGGCCATGCTTATAAGATATGCTTATCTTGATACCCAATGAAACACCCGTACACATCTTAAGGGTTCTGATCTGAGATCCGATACGGATTTTGATGCTATATCAAACACTTGCATTTTTAATGAGATTTTCAGCAATTCGTGAAACAGAAATAATGATGACAATAATTTCTAAAATACACAGAGTTGGATACCATGTACTATTCCATAAACGATAGCTTTCTTGGCTCGCAATTCTCTTCTTCGTATACCGAGTTCGTCTAACCAAAATTTGCCTCTCCCTCTTTCCTCGTGGTCGGCAGCTAATGAATCACGTATGCAAACTGGTTTTGTGGAAAAGGGAAAAAATCACGCTGCATAATTTTTTATTGTTCATTTAAGAAGGCATACCAAAAACTCGGGCTTCGTGCCGCGCCTCATCACGGGTTTAGAATACCTCGAAACAATAAAAGAACTCGGCCTTCAGCCTCGCGATTTCATCTGTTTCTCTTTGTTTGGAACCCGCAATGAAGCACAAAGCCCGAGTTTTTGCCATATTACGTCAAAACCTGTGACTTATTTCTTTGTTTTTCAGCTATTGTTTTTCTGTTCTTTGTTGTCTTGTTCGTTCTTCGTTTCACGTCACTGGTGAGTTTCACAGGCTTTTTCAACGAGGATGAATGAGCCAAGGATGTACCTATTCATCAAACGATTTTGTCACAATTCGTATTGACCAATCCCAATAGGTTTGGTTTTGTCCCCTAAGGCTATTTAATAGATTGTAAAGAGCTATCGAAGCAAAGGGCAAGCGGAGTTAATCTCATCCGTCCAAGATACAGCACGTACACGAAGACCTTTGGTTGCTTCAACAGAGACAGGTGAGAATATACGAACTTCTTTAAACTGAGAGCTGTCGGTATTTTATTTTAGCCATGGATATATTTTTATTCTGTACTGAAGCCCTGAGTGAGCCGGTCATTTTCCAGTACTCGTTAACCGGCATTAACGTCGTTGTCGTTGTCGCTTCAAAGCATCGACGTATTTCGTTCCCTTGAACCATGCTGAATAGCCTGTTCTTTTTATTTGATGACTGTACTTTCTTATAGTTATTAAATTGCAGCGCAAATATCAGAAAACTGTTAATTCCGAGAAAAATATCTACTTGTAATACGTTTTGGGAAATTTTGAAGCAGCTTTGAGCCACACCTTAACAGGTTTGAGTTGCCTTCTGACCTCGTAGAAAACGTCTTTAGAGCTAGAGTTTCCAACGTCGCAGAATTTTGAAAATCGAATGCTGAGTCAGGCAAGAAGACATTTTAGAGAGCCAGAGCTATTGGTGTTGAATTGCCGCGCTATGGTCTGCTATCGCTAAGCAATACAAAGCTTTTAGCTGACTCTTGTTACGGGGGAGTGGCAGGTGGCAAACGTTTATTCTCAAAATTCAAGTCAAAAGACCGTGGTCATAATAATATTCAGTTTGAAACTGAAAGGTAGGACATCAAACAGGGCTTCTCCATTCAAGGATCAAATCGTAAGAATTTCCACCATTTGATTTCCTCACCTAAGTCCTGTTTTTCTGTTATAGTAAAGAAAGCTATGGAGGCGAAGTTTAGTTTGTGCCTGATGTTGATTATTTCGGGAGCCCTTGCCGTACAAGGAGCAATCCCAAGAAACAAGAGGAACCCCTTGGAACTTTCTGCCAGGCAAAATCGTGAGTGTTTCTTTGGTCCATTGTTTATTTGTCCATTATATTACATTTGTAATGATTTCTTTAGAATTAACTATCTACTATTATAATACAGATAGGATTCTGTGCGCGCTCTGATTCAAAAACCCATGTTTTGTGCGAGTATAAAAGATAATATAATGATCTAGCCAAGATGGATGGATAATCAGACTAGCTGTAATAGTTATACGGGTTGTCCCAGAAATAATTAACATGACTATTCTGACAACGTAAAATACTTTGATTTTGCACACAAGCTTTTGCGCTTTTCTTAAAACAATGATATACCTTTGATGTTCAAATTATTGGGCACGTTAGTCGAAATTCGTACCCCCTATATTTTGACGAAAATTTTCCGTCGTTCGTACTTCTGTAATGGCGATAGACACCTTGGTGGCTAACAAACTAACGACCTTTTCTTCTTTACAGAATGTATGGATAATGCCGGATACTGTACCAATTCGTTTTCTCCCTGCGCTGGAGGCTTTTATCTCTGCCCCCCACTCAACTGTGGCATCCCTGAGTTTCTTTGCTGCTGCTCAATGAACGGGTATGAATTTAGGGAATACATCAAAGTGACAATGACGTTGACGTGACTGTATGCCCGTCAGTAAAACTACACCAACGGAAATACGGGAAATATTATTACGGGAACGGAAATACGGGAATTATTATAAAGGGGACGGAAATACGACGACAAAAGTTCGCTAAATATATATATTAAACAAAACTGTCCCGTCTCCCAGCCCGTACCTCCGTGTCTGTTCTTTCGCTTTCATAATTCATAATTATTTTGTCAGGGTCGTAGGCCGGCCGAAATTCTTACCGAGGCATTTTAAGAGATAAAGGACTCTTCTTTGAAATCTGCTTATAACACTGGCGGGTAACCCTTCATAACAACAAGTTCTCTTTTCCTTTTACAGAAAATGACGGCGGCAATGATGTCTCGTCAATGGATTGTCAGCCTTAACTCAGTGACAGAATGATCAGTTGGTAAAAGAAGGGCCAAGGAAGTTATTGAATAAATGCGGGTAGTTACTGCACAGTTCTTAAAACAGTTAACGAAAATTTTAAAAAATGTAACTACGGAATAAATAAAGGCTGAATCATTCAAAAACATTTGTTTTGCCTCCACCGTTTATTAAAGCAGCAAGGAGGACAGAAAAGTACGTCAAATAGACTCGATTGGAAAGAGATGCAACGTCATTGACTTCTCAAAATAAAGGCTCTGTTTTCGGCAAATGTTTTGGTTGAGGGACTGGTCTGAGGGACTGGTCACGTGACCATACTCGGCTCATTTGCTTTCTGCTCGGCAGAATCGTGGGCAGAATTGATGTAATTTGGGGAAAAAATTGCACCAAATTTCATTGTTTTGGAACATTTGCTGGTGCCGGAGCTCATCATCAAGAGCTGAGATGGCTTAAACCTTGCCAATTCCAAAGAAATGTTTATTGGCACTGTGAATGCGACAAACTGGGCTTGGACCAGATGCTCGACGACAGCTACTGCCAGTTTGTTGCTCATGGACAAGGGGCCAAAAAGCAAATGAGCCTTGTCTCGCCAGGCTTCAACTGGCAAATATGAAAGTTTCACTGGAGGGTTGAAGTGGCTGGAAAACTTTTAGTGTGTCATTGAAGCCTGGTCAGAGACTTGTAAAAAAAAAACATGAAATTGGTTTGAGGTGGGTGTTTCCCGCTCAAAGAACCGTCTAATTTCCCAGGATGCAATGCGGTCAGATTCCTGCCAGCTGGCTGCTTGGTTGAAAAGGAGCTATTAATAAGCTCTTGCTTGATATTTTTGGCCGAACGTTTCATTTGAGTTGGAAGCAGAAGAGTTGCTTTGTAATGTTTGCTCTGTGATTAAACGACTGAGTTAAACGAATACTGTTTGCTTGTCAGGTAGGATTTGCATGAAATCCATGTATTGTTTTGCAGCTGGTATGTAGTTTTTCTGCAATATCTTGTCTTCCTTTTCTGAGAAAGAGCACAGTGCTGCCATCTATTTTCCTCCATTATTTCAATGCAAGACAAAAACTTCTGCAGCAGAATTTCTTACAGAAATGACAAGACCTAGCCCTGGGAATGTTTTTCACAACCCTGTGTAGTTTCAAATGTTCACATGTGCATGGAAAAGGTAAATAGTAGCATTTTCATTTTTCCATGCTTTAAACTTCTCCAGCTTTCTGGGGCTCAGGCTGAATGTTGATGAACACTCTATGCAATGAACTAAGATGATGCTTGTCTGGCAAATTCTTTTGCCACATCAGGCAAAACACTGGTACTGGGTATTGGCCAGAAATGCCTGTTTTTGCAATTTGCAACTGTTTAGATTTTATTCTCTGCAAGTATTGAATGCCAGCCAACCATTCTAGTTCATTGCATAGACCACTGTAAACATGATTTCTAAAAATAGTTTCTTTTCTGAATGAATTGGTGTTTTTTCTCAGTTACGGTAAAAAGAAAAGCACCCACTGGGACACTTGACCAGAGCTTGTACCATTTCCATGGCAATAAGAGACCCAAACATCATTGTGTTTGTCATCATTGATGGCAACAAGTTGCATGATGGTGGTTACTTCTGATTAAGTTTGATTCGGAGCAAAAGTTGTACATTGGGTACCAACTACCTTAAGAACATCAAATTAAACTATATACCTATATATAACAAGCGGGTATTTAGACCATGTCTTGTCTGGTTTTGATTTAGGATGCTTCTTTTCTAGTTTAAATTTGTTTGCCTCCAGTCATTCGTCCAAAATAAGTTATAATAAATACTAAATAATTCAAAAGCTCTCTTTTTAATGGGCGTGCTTGTAAGAAAATTTAGTGGTGAACAATGAAGACAATAAAGTGTTTTTGTCTTGGAACTATCGGTCTGATAGTTTCCCCTAGAAAATTTGATGTTTTTAAACCTAGGATATTTGCCCTCAAATATGAGTTTTAAGAACATCAAGTTTCCGCAGGGCAACTATCAACCAATAGTTCCTCGTCAGAAACACTCTTATTGTTTAAATAGAAAACAGTCGGAGAACCAATCAGATTCAAGGATTTCCAATAGAACACAGCAAGCACGAGCTTTTGACGTAATGATGGAGCGAGTAAAGAGAATTTACATTTTGATGATCAAAGTAAGTCCCAGTTCCCATTTTACCCCTAGCCCTTTAGGCTCTTCACCAAAGAGGCATTTTCGTTTCTCTTAGCCGGCGGAGCCTTGACACGAGAAACGAAGGGCCCTGGAGACGAATGGGATTTCCAGTCGTAGATTCTAGGACTTCCGGACTTCATGTATAAAATATTGATGTTTCCACATGTTGTGTGCTGCAAAATTGAGACCGGCTTGCGTTTAAGATTTCTTTGATCTAAAACAGCCAATGAAAAAATTCCAATTTTTTGGAAAATCTTTTGTGCCCAGATCCCTTTGTTTTTCGTGCCAAGGCTCCGCTGGCTAAAAGAAGCGAAATGGGCCATGGGGACGAGAAGGCAAAAAGGACAAGTAATGAAAACAGGAATTCAGAAGGAGCTCAAAGACAATAGTGAATTTCTGGTTCTTAGAATTGGCGAAAACGACCCAGGTCTGTGCTTAACCGCAAGAACTGCAGGTTGCTGGTATCCTGTTTTAGCAAGTCTCAAATACGAAAGTATTTATAAATCCTTCAAATATCGTCGGACACGACGTTTTTTTGTTTATTCTACCCTAAGAACCTTTTTAGTGAACTATTTTCTGGCCTGTTTCCTGTGACCGTTTTCAAAATTCGCTCTTGAAGCCCTCAGCATCAGCGGCCATGCTTATAAGATATGCTTATCTTGATACCCAATGAAACACCCGTACACATCTTAAGGGTTCTGATCTGAGATCCGATACGGATTTTGATGCTATATCAAACACTTGCATTTTTAATGAGATTTTCAGCAATTCGTGAAACAGAAATAATGATGACAATAATTTCTAAAATACACAGAGTTGGATACCATGTACTATTCCATAAACGATAGCTTTCTTGGCTCGCAATTCTCTTCTTCGTATACCGAGTTCGTCTAACCAAAATTTGCCTCTCCCTCTTTCCTCGTGGTCGGCAGCTAATGAATCACGTATGCAAACTGGTTTTGTGGAAAAGGGAAAAAATCACGCTGCATAATTTTTTATTGTTCATTTAAGAAGGCATACCAAAAACTCGGGCTTCGTGCCGCGCCTCATCACGGGTTTAGAATACCTCGAAACAATAAAAGAACTCGGCCTTCAGCCTCGCGATTTCATCTGTTTCTCTTTGTTTGGAACCCGCAATGAAGCACAAAGCCCGAGTTTTTGCCATATTACGTCAAAACCTGTGACTTATTTCTTTGTTTTTCAGCTATTGTTTTTCTGTTCTTTGTTGTCTTGTTCGTTCTTCGTTTCACGTCACTGGTGAGTTTCACAGGCTTTTTCACCGAGGATGAATGAGCCAAGGATGTACCTATTCATCAAACGATTTTGTCACAATTCGTATTGACCAATCCCAAAAGGTTTGGTTTTGTCCCCTAAGGTTATTTAATAGATTTTGTAAAATTCATTCATAATTCATAAGGAGTAGATCCAATGCAAAGGTACTATTTAGGTCACATGAATGCTCTGTAAACCCCAATACAAATCAAGAGTAGAATTAACTTTTGATACAGATCTTTACTGATTAAAATGCAAAGCACAATGGAATCGAATAACAATACTTTGCATTCAATTTATTGTTTTCATTTCACAAGTACGATAAAATATTCGCGTCCGATCTGTATGGGCTTTACAATTGCTCGCCTATCGGCTCGCAATTGTAAATGCCCATACAGATCTCCCGCTCATATTTTATCTACTACGTAAAGAGCTATCGAAGCAAAGGGCAAGCGGAGTTAATCTCATCCGTCCAAGATACAGCACGTACCCGAAGACCTTTGGTTGCTTCAACAGAGACAGGTGAGAATATACGAACTTCTTTAAACTGAGAGCTGTCGGTATTTTATTTTAGCCATGGATATATTTTTATTCTGTACTGAAGCCCTGAGTGAGCCGGTCATTTTCCAGCACTCGTTAACCGGCATTAACGTCGTTGTCGTTGTCGCTTCAAAGCATCGACGTATTTCGTTCCCTTGAACCATGCTGAATAGCCTGTTCTTTTTATTTGATGACTGTACTTTCTTATAGTTATTAAATTGCAGCGCAAATATCAGAAAACTGTTAATTCCGAGAAAAATATCTACTTGTAATACGTTTTGGGAAATTTTGAAGCAGCTTTGAGCCACACCTTAACAGGTTTGAGTTGCCTTCTGACCTCGTAGAAAACGTCTTTAGAGCTAGAGTTTCCAACGTCGCAGAATTTTGAAAATCGAATGCTGAGTTAGGCAAGAAGACATTTTAGCGAGCCAGAGCTATTGGTGTTGAATTGCCGCGCTATGGTCTGCTATCGCTAAGCAATACAAAGCTTTTAGCTGACTCTTGTTACGGGGGAGTGGCAGGTGGCAAACGTTTATTCTCAAAATTCAAGTCAAAAGACCGTGGTCATAATAATATTCAGTTTGAAACTGAAAGGTAGGACATCAAACAGGGCTTCTCCATTCAAGGATCAAATCGTAAGAATTTCCACCATTTGATTTCCTCACCTAAGTCCTGTTTTTCTGTTATAGTAAAGAAAGCTATGGAGGCGAAGTTTAGTTTGTGCCTGATGTTGATTATTTCGGGAGCCCTTGCCGTACAAGGAGCAATCCCAAGAAACAAGAGGAACCCCTTGGAACTTTCTGCCAGGCAAAATCGTGAGTGTTTCTTTGGTCCATTGTTTATTTGTCCATTATATTACATTTGTAATGATTTCTTTAGAATTAACTATCTACTATTATAATACAGATAGGATTCTGTGCGCGCTCTGATTCAAAAACCCATGTTTTGTGCGAGTATAAAAGATAATATAATGATCTAGCCAAGATGGATGGATAATGCGAAGATAAGTTTGTGCAGTGACCAAAGTAGCATAAGCTTTCGAGTTGGTTACTGCCACAGGTATACAATACATATGTTACATCATTAAAAAATACATAAATTAATAACACTTAAATAATAAAAGCAAAAGCAGGCTATGGGCAGACTACACTTAAGAGACAGATTGAGTATTTAAAAGATACATTTTGTATTGTATATAGAAACCGTTAAAAGAAGGCTTTTTTACTTCTGCTACAAAAGAAAACGTAGTAGCACCATAATTGTTACTTATACTTGGTCTAAAAATATTAAAATTAGTTGGAAATCTGGTATTATATCTATGGACCTCAGAAGCTAGTGTAAAGAGTTCCAGAAAATATTGCTGGGATCTTTAAAAGTTCAATTGAACTGTAATAGAATGTTGTTTTAAGCAGGAATTGGTGATTAAAATAACGTCAATGATCTGGCATTGTGACTGTGTTAGAACTTCATAAGTTTATAAGGGGCTGAACTGTTTTGCATCTCCAAGAACAACAACCGGTGTCTTGTAACTTTTGGTGGGGGTGTGCCGCCCGGGTCGCCAAATCCTTACCCTATTTCAAACCAATACATGCCATTTTCCACACCCATTCTCAGAACTGGCCTTGAAAATATACCCCCGTTTTACACCCACAAGGTAAAATTTAGCTGGAATTATATATTTTATCTATTTCTCTTTCTCTCTCATCAGTTACTCGTTCCAGTAACTGAGAAGAAAAATATGTTTATAAGCTTTCGTAAATGTTCCCCCAAAACCATACCCAATTTCAGACCATAAAAGTACCCGTTTTCAGACCAAAACGGCTCAAAAACCATACCCTTTAGAGCGGCACATACCTATATACCTAATATAGAGGAGTACCCTCCCCGGGGTTAAAGGGACCCTGTCACGAGTATAACTCCAAAAATGCAACAGCTCTAAAACGTGTTTACACTAACGGAAACCTACAAACAGTTGATATGACCAGGAGCGTGAGATCTCAACTTGAAAAAGTCAGGCTGACTTTTGTTCTGTTCTTGTGATTTTGAAAAATTGATTAAAACTATTTACGGTCACTCTTTTTCTTAAACAATTTACTTGATATCCATCTCTTGATGTTCTAGGAGCAATTCCTGTACATATGAAGAATGCACGTACATATTTTGCACGGCAGCCGTTCGACACAAATCGCAGGCTTTGAAAAATTAAAACATTTCATTTAATTTTTGGTTCCATCTCTGATACAATGTTTGCCATATAGATTCGTTACTAAATTAGAAAGTGACGAGGGAGTCTATAGAAAAGCCAAAAATGCTCGAAGTTATAGATTTATTTTAAGCTGAGGTCAAATGAAAGAAGAAATAAAATTAAACAGTGTTTTTGTTAGAAGGATAATTTGCCACTAATGTTTTGTTAACTGAAAACAGAAGAAAGATTTACTTCGATTGTTCTATCGAAAAGTTAAGACGGAATCCGCCAGGACTTCGAGTATTTATTGGACAAAATTATGTACCAAACCTATTTACACCTTATTGCAAACTGTTGTGTTACTACTTCAAATATCTTATCAAAAGAAATCTTTTCTAACAACACGAAACATCGAAAGCAAATTTAGAAGTTCCACTAATTCCACGGAATCGCTTAAAGACGATTTTACAACATGGCTACACGCAAGATTTTGCCTATAGCTTGTGATCTTTAAAATTCATTTTCTCGGGCACTGATAAGAAATTGTTGTCGGTGTTATCACAGATAATTACTTTTTTCTTTTTATTTTTATTAAGGGTAGAAAATAACGCAATGTGATTTTAATTATTCTGGTACTTCCTGGTGGATTCCGTCTTAATTTCGTTTCATAAAAATAAAGCAATAAATACCCTTTACAAAACTCAACAAGACGTAAAAACTAATCCGGTAGCTCCGCTGTGAAACTCAAGAATTATTCTTATATCTGGGAATTAAAAAAAAAACAGCGAAAATATGGAAATAAATACTAGCTTACTAACAGGAATGGTGGTAGTATAGGCTATGAACCATTTGCCTGTTTTAAAATTTGATCACAGCGAATCTGGTCAACAAATCTATCGCGAATCTATTACACATTGCCAAAGGATTGACAATCACTCAAGAAGTGATTCAGTTGTCTTGAACATAATTTTTTTTTCTACCATTAATAACATCTGCAACTGCTAGCCGACTTGGCTTACTACAAGGAAATAATTGCAGTTGCCACACACTTCTGGTTCGCAACGATTATTAAAAGAAGTATGGCATCCAGGACAGGACGATTGCCCACGCTTACTCTGCAGCAAAATAATACACAATAATAACATTAGTTCTATAGCCCATTCCACTCACTATTACATCAACAGTGATTCGATTTGTAAAGGTAATCAAACGGTTTTTCTCATTCAATAATACAGCACCATACAAACTTTCAGATCGCCATAGTTCGATCGCTCCCACTTCGAGTTAGATCGCCCCATCATAGAAGTGACTTCGCTCCAAACAGAAGTTACTTCGCTCCGTGTTTTAAACTTACCGGTAACTCAAACTTCAGAGCGATGATCGATGACATGCGAATTTGAAGTCCCCTACGTACGCTATACAATTATCGAAAACTCGTAAAATAAATTATTACTTCGCATCGATCGCTCTTACAGAAACTAACAACAACGAAAAAAATTATACTTCTCTCTCAGGGATGTACTTAATTTACCATATGGCAATGAATGCCGCGGCGAGAAGGCGGCAGGACGGCCCTCATTTCCTTGCAGTCATCTCTTTGCATTGCAGGTTGTACTTGTAGTAAGTTCAGACGGAATGGAACAACTACCCGCTAAAAACGTTTGTTAATCGTTTGTTTCACAAGATAACATTAAGGATGTTCCTAATTGACACGGTTTGTTAGTAGCAGATAATTTAAGAGAAATATTCATAACTATTTGGAGGGTTGACATAAAAAAAAAAATGGATGTGGTGTTCCGTACACGCATGTTATAGCATTTCTAAGCAAAGCAGCGAACGGCACTCATTGAATTATTAAAATCTTCCATCTGCTGGGTGAGAACAACAATTCTGAAGGGAGCTTGGAGATGTACTCTCAGTGGATACGCGTCCTCACAGGCACAAAGGATTCCAATATGGGTCGAAAGAGTTCCTAGCCAGCTTGTTGTACACCCCAGGATCGGCGAGCATCCCGCTGTCACGCTTCCTGCCCTCTTTAAAGACAAAAAGGAAGAATGTTATATAGCATTAACAGCACAAGCATGTTCCTCTCGTTTACTTTCAAGACCACCCCTCCCCCTGTCGAAAATCTCCAGAAACGTATACCAGCGTTTTTACTGTACTGTTATTTGTATTTTTATCACTAGCAAATAACAGGAGCAGATAATTCACGTAAAAATACAGCGAATGTTACAAAAAATAAGGGAGTGTTTCCTTAAAGTGCCCTAACCCTTCAATTTGTTTTCTTTTGGTAGATTTCCATATCTGTGAAGAACTCATTTCCGAAATTTTTTTTAGAAATATTGAATCCTTTTTTTTACGAGCGCTAAAAGTTACTGAAATTTTTAAATTTTTGCGCGCTTTAAGCCCCGCTGGGCTTAAAGTGGGCTCATTAGGAACGAGCCAATGAGAAGCGTCCGATATTTGACACTTTCTTAGCTGTGACGTAAGAAAAGGAAACCATTCCAAAGCACGAAGCATTGAAAGTATGGATCCTTGAAAGTATATTGCGATCGAAGATTATTTGCATGAAATATGTCCTCTTTACGAACTTTATCCATCGTCGTCTTCTTCGGCGGGCTTCAGGCCTCAAATCGTTATCAGAAGGAATTTTATATATGCATGCTGATTCCTTTCTCTACATTTCGAGAGTTGCTGCATCCAAAAACCACACATTTTTCAACCATTTTCTCTGTTTACAATTGAAGCATTACCGCGAATCTTCAGATATTTTTGCACGATCTCCTTTTCTTACGTCACGCTCCATATTTGGACACATTTGGCCGAGTGGGAGACTAATGCGAACGATAGGTGAAAATATCGACAAGACTGCCTTCACTTCTAGTGCTCGTAAAAAAAGGATTCAATATTTCTCAAAAAAATTTTCGAAAATGAGTTCTTGAAAGATATGGAAATCTACCAAAAGAAAACAAATTGAAGGGTTAGGGCACTTTAAGCTCGCCATAACCTTGCTGAATGCCGTACAGGCAAAGGAATCGAAAGCTTTATTACATGTATAGATTTACCGCCAAATTTGCGAAGTTCGGCGCGGCGTCCCGTTTTCGCGCGGTTTGTTTAAGGATGGTAACTCGTTGTCGCGACCGCGACCTAAAGCCGTTCTATCCCCAGTTTCTTATCGGTCGTCACGTCGAAGCGTCGTCAACGAAAAAGTCTGTTGCTTAAGGTGCCTATAATTTCGACAAGGTGCTCCCATTTGGGCTTCGCTCTGTCCCGTACATTTTCAACCAATTGTCTGATGCCGTTGAGTGGATTTTACTAAACAAATGCTCCATTTCCTTTGTCGGCCACATTTTAGATGATTTCCTCATAGTGGAACCACCCTTCCCTACCCCTCCGCTGGATTCACTTTGCCGGGCAAGTCTGTCAAGTATGATCTTGACCTTCAAGAATTTGAATATTCCTATCTCCACATCCAAAACAGAGAGGCCCTCTCAAAGTATTCAGTTCATGGGTATCATACTAGAGGAGGCAAGGCTACCCGAGGATAAGGTATAGAGGATCAAGTCTGCTCCCTCCACCTTTCAATCTCGGCGGTCAAAAACACTGCAAGAACTTCAGTCACTGATAGATACCCTTAATTTTGCTTGCAAGGTAATTGCTCCAAGGCGCCCCTTCCTACAACGAATAATTTACCTTACCAGAGGCTTCAAGAAACCCCACCATCATATAAAACTAACCACAGGTTTCTACAAGGATATCGAAATGTGGAAGATATTCATTGACCAGTGGAATAATATAGGACTATTCCTATCCCCTTTGTGGGAAAACTCAGACACCCTCTCCTTGTTTACAGGTGCGTCTGGCTCCCTAGGTTATGGGGGATTTTTCCAAAAGAAGATGGTTTCAATGAAAATGGCTACCATCTCAACATCTTGGCCAGCCAGGGATCAGCATTCTCTGACAGGAACTATATCCAATCAATGTTGCGTGCTAAAGTTCTGGGTCGTTGGTCATCCGACTGTTTTGAAAGGTACATAAAAACCCCACCCTCAGTTGTGGCACAGGTCCCCCAAAAGCTAGTTGTAAAAAGTTGGTCGGCCCGTTATTCAAAGTGACATAAATGCCTTTTGTTTTGGGAAGTTTATACCTTTATATGTTACCAGCAGCGTTGATAAAATGTACTCTTTAGTCCAATCCCCCCTCCCCCTCCTTGTAGACCCATCTCGTGATATCTCTTGATATCGAGTAAACTTCCTCAATATATTGCATATTATTATGCTTGGACTAACTTGTTTTTTCCAGTGGCTCGTCAATGGGGGAATGCTCCTCTCCTCACACTCTTGCCCCCATAGACTCGATTTTCGGAGGCCCCACTCCCTCCACTCCCTCCAGTCGGAGAGGAGGCCCACTCCCTCCTCTCTACCCAGAAATGTTTACAGTGGCCCTGAGTGAAGGCCTACTCCCTTCTCTCCATCCACTGTCTTCATCTCCTTGGGCTGTAGGTTTTGTTTTCTTGACACTCCAGGGGTTCATGGAGCTAGAATATTATCTGAGCACTTTGTCACCCACTTCCCCATTTTCAGCCACACAAAGTTGTTGTTGTCTTTATTTTAAGAGAAGCAAGGGGAGGTTGATTAAGTGCGTTTTCACACTCAATGAGGCACGAGGTAATAATGTCTTAAATATGTTACGTTGTGCATATAGCGGCAGTGTTGAAAGTAATTATGTTTTTGCTTTTAGTTTTCTTAACTTCGCTCCAATCAGCAGTATATCAAAACCAATCGTGACCCTCGCGCGCATGTTTTCCCGCGCTTTGTGTCGGCTACGTATAATTACTTCGAGTTTTGATTGGTTCGCTGGATTAATTTGTCTGTGTCCTTTGTGATTGGCCAAAGAAATTACTTTGGTTTTGGTTTTGGTCTTCAGACACTCAGTTGAAACTCGCTCTAATAATTAAGGCATGATTTACATTGGGCTCCAATTTAGCCTCTAAAGAACACCTACTTTATCGTTTAGGTCATGTGAAAATTAGCCGGTTATGATGCGAGCCAGCTCACATCAGTACTCTGTGTAAAACTAAGATTAACTCTGCCACTTTAAGTAAAGGAAAGCTAGAACTTTAATTCGTGAAATTTGTAAGCCGAGTGACTTAAATCATGAAATGTACATATATTTACTAAATTCTTACCTGTAATATTGACGTGTATTTTATATGCCCATTCGCCATTCCCTGTATTCTCGTTCAGTGGCATTGTTTGCTATTAACGTGGCCACCTCACTTGGGCTGATTTTAAAACGTGTTTGATAATCATATCTATCATACATTTTAACAAAGGAAGAGCCATCGTCACGATAGTTCAAAGTCCCAATTACATCTGTGAAATGTATTCCATACAGACGAACAGAAAATTCGATCGCCCTAACAACTAAGCCAGTTGACATTTTGTAGTTCCACCTCAGAGGCACCTGAGTAGTTCCTTTTAACACTGGAACATTGACAGTCCTGATGTCATTTGGGTTCGTCTGAGTCCAGGCTGCTGGTGGAGTTGTCCAGGTTACTGAAGCCGCTAAAAAGAACATGCACAAAACTGCAAGGCTGATACTACGTAAAAATTGACTTTGCTGGACACCAACATGACCGAAACCGATAAAGCATGGTGGACCGTGGACAGCTTTTTCGCCCTAACTGGGACTCGTCAGCACGGTGGATTCGGGAGGCAAGTAAGTTCAAAGTACGAAACTTGATAAAGTGAACGGGTCATTTTATTTGCCCGGGTTGGCGTTTACGTTCGCGTTGGTTCCATTTATCTGTCCACCGTGCTGACGATCCCCAGTTATGGCGAAACAGCTGTCCACGGTTACAGCCCCTGCTTTATCGGTTTCGGTCATGATGATATCTCGCAAAGTCAATTTTTACGTAGTATCAGCCTTGCAGTTTTGTGTATGTTACAGTTGCAGTTTCTGTTTGTTTCAATTTTGGCTGATGAAGTCTTTTGCAGATCCTACGTAAGTTACCAGCATTATCGTTCGCAGTCCTTTAAAGTTTTATTTCGTGTCTGCTAAAAAGAAGACGATTTTACTGACTTGAAAAGTTTTATTACTTAGTTTTCTAAAATAATGTATGGAATGAAAGTGAAGAATAAAAAGGAAATTAAGAAAAAAAAAATAACAACAAATGAAGGAACGAACGAGCGAGAGAGAGCGAAGGAATTGTTTTACCACAGGTTCTACAGATAAGAACTTGAACAATGTACTTGGCTAGCCTTTTGTATTATGCTACTGAGAATTGCATATATTCCCCGTTTTTGTTATATTAATAATATTGTGAATCGTATGCACGCTGTTGAGTTATTCACCTTCCTAAAAGCCCACACTTTCTTAAATTAAACAAATTTAAATAAGGGGTTTAATAATTACTAGTTTGAACATTCCCATCACCCTATATCTTTGGCATTCAATCAAAGCTACACCTGTTATGTTAGGGAAGAACTTTTTATAGATTTGTTAACAATCAACCAATGAACAAGTTTCGGTGATTACGGTTTTAAAATGTGTAGCCATGGCAACTTCAAAAGAGGCCAAAAGTACCTCATTGTTAACTTTTTGAGAGGGTCCTGAAGGGTTAAATGGGAACTGGGATTGGCCTGTTTTTGCACTGGGAAAATGGAATATAAATCACAGGGACTGGGATTTGGTCACTTGGAAGTGGGAAAAAATGTCAAAACTGGGAATGGGATAAATATTTTGTAACCATTTTTGTTTTCATCTTTGCATCTTTATTACTAACACTGAAACACGTTATTACACATGATTACTGCGCCTATTACAATTACACTATACTGTACAAAAATTACAATACAACAATTACAATGCAATACTTACAATATACTTACACTACTTAAATACTATATTATATTATATTACTGCGCCTGTTACCAATCTGTTATTACACTAAGCTATTTACAATGATACTACTTTCGCAACCGATAGGGCTAATTACTTGCCAAAATTAAAAAGGTGATTAGGTACACTTAATTGAAAAACAAAGAGAAAGAAAAGAGAGGAAAAAGAAGAACAGAGAAAAAACAAACGCGTTTATCATCATTGGCTGGGTTACCTGATTGTTTACATCAACAATTGTGTAATTATTGTATCACCTGGTTGAATCAAGAAAGCTTTAAAATATCCCACTTCCGTAGATGAAAATACCGCGCCTCTTATAAATTAGATATTCAATCCGTTCAATGTATTTTAGTTTAGCTATTAATAGAGGTAAAAGTGGTTTTGTATTTCTAAGCCTACTTAAATAAATTACTTGCTTACCCACAATGAGAATGTGATTAAGAAGTGTCCATTGTAATATTTCTTTGGTGTAACCTAGCATGATTTTAATATCCTTTAACCCAGCAATTCCAATATTAAATCCATTCAACCAAGTGATAGTTTGCATCCAGAAGTCTTTGCTGTATTGACAGTGTAAACACAGATGCTGTTGGGATTCTTCGAACTCCCCACACTGAAAACGTGCACGTGCATAACGAGGTGTCCGCTAACTTTATTTTATTTAACAATTTATTAGTATATACAATACGATTGAGCAATTTGAATTGAAACATTCTTGTTCTTATGTCTAAGGTAAGTTTGTGTGGAATTATATAGATCTGATTCCAGTCAAGTTCGTGATCATTAAATAATGAAGAATATTTTAATCTTGCAGTTGGATATACACGTATCTCTTCTACGAGAATCCAGTACAATGTTTCACTAGTAAGTTTTTTTAGGTTGATGTCTTCATACTTGGCATGCAAAATACACTGCGTTAAATCCGAATTCAAATTCGAGGTGGTTTGCTCTTGTCGTTGATTTGAACGTGGATTTTCCGAATTTATCAAGGCTCTCCATGAATCAGGAAGTGTTCTTGATAAACCGAATATCAAAAAATAATTATTCGAATTAAGGCCCCTTTCTATAAAGAAATCCCAAGGTTTTAGTTTTCCGTCTGGGAGAAGAATGTCCTTTATTTTAATCATTCCGGCCATATAAGACTTTTTACAAAACTGAGGTTTACCATCGATACGCAGATTTTGATTATTCCAAAGTATTTGATTCATAATATGCTCTGGCGAGGATGTCGGGTGAGTGTTGGCCGTGAACCACGTTCCAAAACACTCGCGATAAAATTTTGGAAGATGTTTTGGTAAGTCAGCAACATTATAGTTACAATGAAGGAGGATTTCACCACCGAAATCTTCAAGACGTCGTGAGAGAATAAGTTACCATGTTCTATAATAATCCTCAGTATACTTCTTAAGACACATGATTCTCTGGGTTTTGATTGCAGATTCCAGTTGAGGCATTTTCAGTCCACCGTCTTTATATGCGCTGATCAGAGCAAGGCGTTTAATTTTATCTTTTCCTTTCCATATAAAATTAAACATGAGTTTTGGCATTGCGAACGTTTTAATGATTTGAATCTTGCCAAATACTGTTAAATTTCCCCATTGTCAACTGTTCAAAGTTTTATTTAAATTGATGACGGCGAATTGATGTTTTCCTAGTTTTATTGGTCTCCAGATTTATTTTTCTCTCCTTGTTCGTACCACTTTGCTCTTGATCCTATTATTTTACCTTCAATGATGTAATCATAGAATGCTTTATACTCACTTCTGGCTTCCTCTAGCTTCGTAACATTTTCTTCAGATGGATTGTTATTGCAGAGTTGCTCGGATTGTTTTAAGATTTCTGTAGTTGCGCATTTCGCTTCTTGGCTATTATTTTGCTGTATTCGATAGTGGTTTGTCTAATCTTGTACTTAATCAAATCCGACAATAATCTTTTGTCGTTAACTAAGGAAAATTCGGAAATCCATTTTGGATATTCAGAATTAACTAGTTGTATGTAAGTATCGTCATCCAGAAGACTTGAGGTTATACTCAACGATAATGTCTTGAATGTTTTTAACAGTTGACTTAGTGTCAATTTTGCCTCCAGAATTATCGAGGTTAGCATCAAGATGAACATTGATATCACTGCCTATAAAGATCTTACATTCTGTGTCGAAAGTGGTAGACTGAATTACGGACAAAAAATTTCTTGAAAAAAGGCTGCTTGTTCGTTGAGTTTTGTAGGGGCATATAGATTGAGCAAGAGGAATAAAGAGTCTTGAATCGTCATTTCTAATAATATATATCGGCCTTTATCGTCTGTTGCGGTGTTTTTTAATTCGTACTGTAGCTGCTTATTAATGAGAACAAGCGCACCTCTGCTATGGTTGGAGTCGTGACTATTAATCATTTCTCCGTGTCATTGGAATTTCCAACCGTTAAATATTTCTGCAGTGCTATACGTTTCTTGAAGAAACGTTATATCCGTTTTCTCAAGTTTTTCGATCCACTTGAATATGGATTTACGTTTGTGGAGGTCTCTAATTCCTCCAGCATTTAGTGACACAATCTTAAAATTGACTTCCCCTATTGTTTGGTTGTAGTTTTTGCTTTAATGAATACATTGCTTTGGAAAATATGAACGACAAGAAAGAAAAATCGTTCGCACCTATTGGCTTTCGTAATTAGCTAATGACTGTTCTGTGGTATAGTGCAATTATTAAGACAAAAAGTTAATTTAACAAACACATAAATACAATACAAACAGACAGAAGAGACTGAATATATCCTACTTACCAGCTGCCCCAAAGCGAGTTGTAAGGACGTCATTACACCTCCTGGGAATTACATTCCTGACATTGCACTCCTTCATTATGATGGTAAATATACGTGTTAAACTTAGGTATTTGTGATGTTCAGTAATTTATGCGTTTTGGAAAAGAAAAAGTGATTAACATATGCAATTTTTACAGTTAATCGAGAAAAATATAAAATACAAGATAATAAACAAATGTTTAGAGCGGTTTGTTACGTGGGATAAACTTTCCATTTACATAGAGTTTGTCTGCTAATTTCTTACTAAAGTAAACATTGTAGCCTCTGTCCTTAGCATCTTTAATTTTTCCTTCTGAGCTTTTCTCAGTTTATAAAGTTCTTTTGGAATGTCTTCAAATACACTTAAATCTTTGTCCTTCAAAGTTTTCCTTGCCTGCAGGAGAACCATTTCACGATCGGCGTATCGTAAAAATCTTGCAATAATTGGCCGAGGACCATCAACTTTCGGCTTTCCTACTCGATGAATTCTTTAAAATTCAATTTTGTCCCGTGGATTGCGGATCTGAAGTTCGCCCTCCATGAACTTGTAGACAATCTCTTTCGTGTTCTCTGCCTCGAGTTCCTTGCGATTTCCTTGTTCCTTGTTTCCTTGTTCCTCGTTTCCTTGTTCCTTGTTTCCTTGTTCCTTGAACTGTAGCGTTCTGTTCTGCAATGCCCATAAACATTAGATTCTCTCTTCTGCTGTAGTGCTCTTGATATAGCAATTGTTTTTTCAGGTATTCTATTGAGGTTTGGGCAGCTTTTACATCGTCGTTGAAGTCCACGCTCTCTTCGAGTTCCTCTACTGTCTTCTTGGTTTTATTAACTTTCTCCTTCAGGTCATGAACCTCCTTGTCAAGGCTGAACACAGTCTCTTCTATGTTAGACACAGCGTTGAACAGGTTATCTAGTCTGCTTTCGATTTTATCGAGCTTTTTAAGCTTTATCAGAACGGTGTCCATTTTCTTGGCGAGCATTTCGACCGCTGAGGGCGTCTCGGGATTATCAACATTCATTTCTCTTGACACCCTAAAGCTGTTTTCACGACAGGATCTTTTCTCTTCAGGCGAAGGTGCACTGTCAGACAACGATGTCGGTCTATCTTTTCTTTTCACCGACATGAAATTTCAAGTTTACCTGGATCACTTATAAGGAGCGCTCAAGTACACGTCTTACCTAGCCGCCATCCTACCCAGTCTATATGACCAGTCGAGACATCACTTATTTCCTGGGATCAAGAAACGTCAGAAAATTGTTCAATCCTTGTTTGTGTCAATGTTGAGCATGTTCGTCCGGTTCCAGCATGTGCCAATGGCCTTCACAGCGATCAAACGCAGGCTGCGCGCGTGCGCAGTTCCCGCCAAAACTGCCCCATACAAACTGTTAAAATTTCTGAAACTTTTCGCTTTCAAGCCAAAAGCTAAGGCGGTCGCTTTATACGCCGTGTGGGTGAGAAATCTGGTAATTGTTCTCTACTGAGTTCCCCAGCTTGAATTTTCTTTCACGTTGCTATTTCTTTAACGTTTTCCTGGAAAAGTCTGCACATTTTCGTGTTAACCTATTGGACAGTTCGAGGTGGTGAAAACCGGCAGTGACGCTGGATTTTTGCGTTTGACTGCTGTGTGCCATTGGCCTCGATGTGCGGTCAACGATATTTGTGTACAGATTTATATTGGCCGAATTTATAGTAGAGATGAATCATCTGTCTGAGACAAATAAGCCGTATGAGACGGGTAATTCGTCTGCCTGAGAGGGTAAATCGTCTAAGCATAAATTGGGTGTTGAGAAGAATTATGTGGCCAAATTCGTCTAGCTTCGCTGATTCGTCTGTCAGCACGTCTTCAAGACGTGCTGACAGACAAATCAGCCGAAGACGAATTTGGCCACACAATTCGTCTGAACTCCGGATTTATAACTAGACGGTTCATCCGTCTTAGGCGGATAAATCGTCTCCCACTATAAATTCGTCGTCGGATAATTCGTCTCTAGTATAGGTTCGGCCATTGTTGCAAAACGCGCGCTCGCCGAGAAGCGATTTCAAACTGTCAGGAGCCAGCGAATCGGAATAAAATTGATCAGAAAAAACTTCATTTGCTTCTCGTCCTTGACAAACCTTCGTTTCCTAACGGTTCACACAAGTTTTAAACCATTTAAAGACAATGACGGTATTTTACAGAACGATCCTAATACAAGTTTCCGTATTATCAGCAAAAGGCAAAGCCATTACCTTCATTTGAACTTGCTAATATCTTCGTCTTCGGTCGTTGCACTGAAAGAAATACACATGCAGTACGCATCCGAAGCGAAAAGCACTGAATCCTCTGCTTGAACATGACGAACGTCAAGTACAGGTTTAAAGGAGGCGTGGGCCAACGCAGTACGTAATGTGTAGAAGTCATATATTTTTCGAACGTCTAGAATATTTCATTGGAAACGAATTTTTGAAAACAATCTTTTGTTTTTCGTTATTTTCTGTAGTTTGCAGCTAGTTCGCCTTATAAAATGTCGAACGTTGGATTCTAGCTTGTTGTGTTTATTGTAAGGACACTGCATTACTATCGAACTATCGGCAGTATTATTTTGTAGAGTTGTAGTATTCTTTTTTTTTGGCGGAAATTTATGCAGTTTTCATGAGTCTGTGTTCGTGCAGTTTGGACATCACCGCTCTGAATAAAAAAATGGCTTTGGTTTGCATTAATTGACACATATTTATAGCATAACTTGCGATGCCACAAGATCAACAAACAATCTTCTGAGGCGGTTCGTGAGGCGGTGCAATATCTCGCAGAGCCTCGCTTTCAAAGTCGCAATTCCACGAAAAATACCCTCACATCTATAACCAATCAGAGTGTGAGAATTCTATGAGCTATGCGATTCTACTGGATACGAGGCGTGCGCCGACACAGGAGGTAAGCGCGGTAACTGTAAATCCCTGGGCGTTGTTCTTCGTTTTTAAGTTTGCAGCGTTCAACCACGACCAGAATTTTAATATATCGAAACTGGTCTATTCGGATGCAGTGAAAGGGATAATCATGTTTTCTCCACGTGTTTGCTAGAAAGGTAGAAGGCCATGCTTAATTTTACGGGTTTTCCCCTGTTTGTATGTTCGCTTTATACTGTTCAGTGGTTTTGTCTGAAAGAACTGGGCGTTTATCTCTAGCCACGGCAAACATAAGTAAACAGAACACGAGACTAAGTCAAGACATGATTTTTATTGCAGACTGAACAGAATTATAATGTCTGATAACAAAATGTCCATCAAGGACAACGCATCTGGTGTTACATTTGTACCTTAACTTTTACTAATTGTTTAAAAACTGAATGTAAATTCTCCCCACTATTTCCCATACATATCTTTACATATCAGTACTGAGAATTTGATGGTAATGATGATTGATGGTAATTTCATGATCTTCTTAATCATTATTATCACCTTTTTGTTTGAAAATTCAATTAAAATAAATCAAACGAAAACCCCTTTAGCTATTCCCGCATTCTATTCTTAAAGTGCATGCTCGTCTGCATGTACGTTTATTTAGATAAAGCACAAGTTAAACATTGGCCACGTGTCCAGGTACACGTGCAGAGTCGTGAAGTTTGGGATTTTACGGATGCATTTAGGCTCCGTATCGGACAAGAACCCAAGCTGAAAAGGAAGAAACGAAAAGAAGAATCAAAGGATGGACAATTCCTAATTAGAGTTAGAAGAACTTCCGTATTGCAATGTTTACGGTAATGAAAAAAATTCTTAATCGCCCCAGGTAACTATTGAAGCACAAAAAGGTACAGCAATCTTTCTTGTAGCTCACAGTTATGGTGGCTCAAAATAGCTTAAAGATACCCGCCTTTGACATTCTATAACAGTAAGGCCGATGGTGCAAATGGAAAAAAAAATTAGTAGAGTCAGGTCAAAATGGAAAACTCAGTTGCCATGCCAGCATTAAAAGGGGTCAAAGACGCCATATATTTGACCTGTACAGGCTAACAACTTTAAGCTACTCGGTGAAAGTTTTTTTTTGTTTTTTGCATATTTTTGTCAGATCGAGAAAAGGAACATTATTGCAAACTTTTTTAAAAAATCTGTCAATTTCTTCAGAGCCACCTTACCTTTATGAAAAAATACGTAGCTCCGAAACCTATTGATATAATTTTTTTGAAAATTTGCAGAAACGTTCCTTTTATCGATTTCAAAAAATATGCAAAAAGCAAGCCATTTCACCGAGTAGTGTTTTAAAGTTATTAGCCTGCAAATGTGAAATAAATGGCATCTTTGACCTCTTTTTAACGATGCCATGACAACGAATTTTGGCGTCACAAGGGCATAAATATTTTTATTAGTCAAATCTGCACACAGTTATTCCAAAAGTTTCCCTTCAGCATTACTGATATTGCTGCAACAGAATTCAAAAGACAGGGTTGTGTAAACCGCTAAGAGCCACCTTACCCCGTTTAACCTGTTTTCTTCAATATTGCAATCGCATCCACACGCATGTTCATGCATATGTGCGTATGCACCATGCATAGAGGGCATAGCTGGGCCATTCTTCGTGTCTTACTTACCCCAAGATACTCGGGGATAGGGTGCTCGTATCTTGGGCTGTCAGCATTGCCCTGCGCGACCCAACCGAACCCCGTCAAGCGATCCCTGTTGTACAGCAGAAACATCGGATAAAAGTCATCACAGTTCATTTCCGTTGAGATGTCGTACCAGTAATAACGACCTGGTGAGGAGGCAAAATATGGACTGTTCATAATGGCCTGATTGCATGGCGAATGAAATTTGAACAGCTTTTTTGGTCGCCATTAAAAACGTTATCACTGCGCATACTCAAGCTCACCCTTCAGCCAGGGCTGCATTCTCGTTCTAGTTGCCCGCGTTCTCCTTGACCAGCAATAATTGAAAACTTTACAACTTTTTTCCAATGCTAAGTAGATTTTTAATAATTGTAAAAATATACATAGTCTTACCACCACTTCTTAATTCCTAAATGCTCAATTTCTATTGTATATATTTTTCAGTGTAAAGTAATATATTTTAGCGAGAGAACTCAGGGTCCCAGTTGATAGCAAGGTTGCTTTGTAAGGTTCCTGAACGGACTACCCTGAGCGATACACGTGTTTTATTTTCTTTCCTTTTTTACATATGCTTTTATAAAGAAAATAAAGGAGTCTTTTATGCATGCTACGACTCTGTTCCCGCACGTTCATTGTCTTAGTAAACAGTTTACTGCGCAGTCATCGCGATCCAATATGGCATTTCTGATTTTCGTTTGCCTCTTTTTCCAAACCAGTCATTGTGAACAGCCAATTATATGAAAATAAATTACCTGCATACTCGTATCTATTTTTCAGATGGAACTCGTAAATTTCATAGTATTTCTCTTCAAATGCTCTCTAAAGCTTTCACAGATCACGAGAATATTGCGATCCATTAACTACGAAGTTGCACGTACCCTTTTAGTTTCTTGCGTACACTACTCACCTGCGGAAGGAAAGCACCCTCCGCGCACCCATTTGGTTCCTTCCAAGTCATCCTGCTTGAAAGGAATCCTCAGAACTTCCAAAAATCCGGTCTGAAGATAAAGTTGGTCACCTATGTAATCGGAGGAAGGCCTGGATCCACCGCAGATGTTTCGAGGATGGGTGAAGTAAGCAGTGCTGACGTAAATATTGTCTTCTGACATCCATGGGGCTTTGAGAGTCCCTACCCCTGGAGCTGATTTTGGGAGCTAAAAGTAAATTATAAACTTTTAGATTTTGACAGGAGAACGAAATTACAGTCTTTCCCGTAAAACCGTGAACACCAGAAATGTTTATGGAATGTTATTGTGTTTCAAAAAAAGCCAATCAGGTGTGAGAAAACTAAACCGCAAACAGCAACGGTCATTAGTTTGTGGTTTTGAGGTTTGTTCGCGTGTCCTGAACTTTGCTGCAATTGGTCACTACACAATAAACATTCCAGAAATTTTTTCTGGTGTTCACGGTTTTACGGGAAAGACTGTAATTTCGTCCTGCTGTAAGAATATAAAAGTTATACAACATCTAAAAGTTAAACAATGTTGGTAGGGAGTTTTTTTAAGCAAACCAAAACGTGACGTCAAGTAACGGTAGCGCGACGGCAGTATTTGCTGTAAGAAATTCAATAGCTCTGCCCAAGCGTTGTAAATCTTAGCTTGGTGCATGGCCTTAACCTTTTTATATGAAAACTAGAACCGCATCGGCGGATTTTCAAGTGTTTATCTGGAATTAGACCATGCTTTGACATATTCATCTGAGAATATACGAATTAAAGATGGAAGCTGTTAGTTGACAGTTAATTCGTATTTCGCTCTGGACGAATTTGTATCGAGCACTCCTGTGATTGTGTGAAATATTTTACACTTTTCTTTGTCTATGCGAATGTACATATATTTGACATCAAAAGACAGACTGAATAGGCAATTTTACAGTTCTGTGCTTAGTTACCAAGCCTTAGAATGCAAGTGATGCTGAAGGTGACCTTGTTTTGATACAAACCCTCTTGCTTTTAAAGTGCATATGACACGAAATTTTTTTCTCTTGATTCTTGTAGTTGGATATCTATAGAACACGACTCGAAAATACGCTCAAGTTCCCTTCAAATTTGTCCCGGTCATCGCGCGGCCAAAACCGCACGTGATATCGGAACGTGACGTCACATTGTGTACCTCAATGCAACTTACAGAAGAGTCCGATTCAAAGGAATCGTTAGAATCACTGGACATCTTTACGTTTTAATACACTATCTGTCCACTACGAAGTACTGCCAAATCCTCTTTGCGACAACAGACCTTCGCGGCAAAGGTACACAATGTGACGTCACTAATAACTTCGCCGTCGATAAACTAGGTCTCAGTCTCTGGGACAAATTTGAAGGGAAATTGCGCGTATTTTGAAAGCAAAAACAATGCTTTTTAGATTTTTCCAGCACTTTTAAAGCTTCGATGATAGCCCAAAAAATATTCCAAGTGTCGAAAAAATGGCATCGACCGTTTACAAAACGGAAACGTGCAACGGCGGCCTCGTGAGTTGCCCAAAAATTTGACAATGTGATGAAGAAATAAGTGGTCGATTAGAGGACGTACCACAACAAGCTCTCGTCATTTTGTTTTAGCATAACAAAACAAAGCCAAAATGATTGCACGAAGAATTGCTTTCACGAAGTAAAAGTGCGAGCGAACCGATTCGAAACTTATAGAACCACAAACTTCAAATTACATAAAGTTACTCAAAGGCAAACTGTAGAAACAGAATTTTAACAACTAACCTTTATTCTATTCGGAAATTCTCGAAAACCAGATGAATTAATTACAAAGTTCTGTCCACACGCTGTGCCTCGGAAGAACACGGCAAAAATAAACGATCCCTTCAACGAGTTTCGCGTCAAGGGAGTTTTACCTTCACACATTAGTTCAATCCCGATCCATATTTATCTTGAAAGCGAATTTGATGATTTCCCCTTTAAAGGAGTCCCTTTGGATTCAATTTGTTGCTTATTTCTTAGAATTAACAGCACCAGACTGTAAACAGTTTGAGCGATTGAAGCTGTTTTTGAAAGTTTTCAACGCGCGTGCAACCTAGAACTCAGGCTTTCGCTCTTTCGTGTTTCAATGAATTTTTCAACCGCGAACATTAGCCAATGAGCGCGCGAGAACTTATGCAGTTATGGTAAAATAAGACATGGAGTTGTGTCTCACCCCATTTTGAATTCCAGCTATTTTGCCGTTGGAATCAAACAGAAGCATCACAGCAGTATCTCCTTTCAGCACATAACGATTCCCAACAAAAAAATGGGAAGCTGCAACAGAAATAGAACAAATGCAGCAAATTACATTCTCATCAGTGACTGAGCTGAAAATCATTCACCACTCTTTCAGCCAATTAGAAGTAAAACCAAAAACAATCGTGACTCGCTGGCGCACATTTTCCCGGCATGCACATCGATCCGCAACAGCTTCATGTGCATCGAGTATTGATTGGCTAGGGGTACTTTGGTTCTAACAGTTCTGCGATATTAAAGGAAAACTTCTTTACTTTGCTTTGTAATTGGCCTAAGCTTAAGAAAGGTCGCGCCACAATAAACACACAGGTTTCCTCGAACTTGTTTCAACTTCTCATTGTTTCATTATATTCATTGTCGATAACGAAAATAAAACACAATCAATTACCGCCTGTCAATCATTTCTTACCATTACATGACTTGTTCAATGTCCAGCCATCGGCCTTCGCCTGGTTCACGTCCATTGGAAGCTGACTGAACTTTCTCCACGTCACTATAAGTGCATTTGTAACATCCAGAGTTAGTTAACTTTTTTACGCGAACTGAAGAATGACTTTGAATAAAGGAAAGATCGATAGAGTATAACGAATACGAGGTTTTCCGTCCAGAAAGTTAAAGTTGCTAAGCACCATGACGTATTCTGTTACATGGCGCCACCCGGATGTTACACTCGCTCTGTTTTCTGTTGAATTTAACAGAATTTACAGAACTGTTAACCATTCTTAATCTAAGAAGATTAAACAAAAACACCATCTTTGCTTTTTTCGAGTGTTTACGATAGTTATACAGTTCGGGGATGACCTCTAAGATAACTGAATTTTAGAACAAAAGTGTTGGATTGCTACGTGGAACTAGCTCTTGCGGGAAGGTACCAGAAGTTCTTCTCTGCGTTTTTATGTTCTTTATTCTTTCAGCAAGCAAGTTTAAGACTCTCACCCTCTTCTGTCGACTTTACAACTCGCAAGACTACCAATTATATAGCGAAAACGTACACATGTTTGGGTTTGTAATCCCAGTGACCTTGGTTGAGACGAAACATATTGAAACCTACTTTTACACAAGCAACCAACGCAAAGAGCAAATGCCCAATAGCGAGCTCAGAAGAACCAAAACTAACAAAGTATTGAAAGACTACAACAGGAACTTTCACGGAGGTACAAATCAAGGTCAATGAGAACTTCCAAGCATGACTACCGTGGCTATTGTTAAAAACCTTAAAACTACTCAATATGCAGACGAGACAACTTAGACTTTAGAACAACCATGTGTGGGTAAACCTAGCCCTTGAATAACCTTGAGTCACAAGACTCGCACGGAAGTTGCGAAAAGACAAATAACTGGTGATTAAGAACTAAAATTACTCAACTCTAAAATAAAGCAACTTAACTCTTCACAGCAGAAGCAAAGAAAAAACAATTTTGAGTTACGAGCGTTTTAAAATATAATCTCTCACTTTAAAAACAAATACACTTAGTTACCTGAGAGTTGTTCCCACTCTGGTGCTGAAAAAATAAGTTATCGGACATGATCAAATTGGAGTGCGAATAATCTAGTTGTTTTAGTATACTGATCTGCTAGACGTTCAAATCTCAACAACAAAGTTATCGAAATCTTTTTCTCACAGGCACAGAAAACACTGACTTCACAAACGCGAAGAAGCAGCCGCCATTTTGTCTATACGAAATACAGAAAAAATTAATAAATATACGAATAAGAAGCGGTTTTTTAATACATTTGACGATAACAAATTCAATAAATCATTTATAACAGCCACCGCGCAAAATCTGGCTTTTTATTGTGGTGGATCGGAGTTCATCCCATATCGATAAAAGAGCAAACAATAAAAGCACATATACATATCGTCGCCGTCAAGGTCTAACTCGGCGTTGTACGCAAAGAAATATAGAAGTGTAAATTTCATTCATTTCTGGTATTTTGGAATCATTTAGGGGTCAGTGAAAGCTTTAGCCACGCCCAGATTGGTCTCTGTCAGTTGAATTCAAAGTTTCCTACGAACACACCCGTCTGTTTCATATGGGAGTCCCCCGACGGTCCGGTAGCCGCCGTCCTAGATTTCTAATGTCCACTATTCTCACATACCAGCACCTGAGCATTTTCATTTCGTGGCGATCGCTTAATCATTCTGTTAACAGAGTTTATGCGGGAAATGTGTTCAAAGTAACTTACAGTCTGGTTTTTGCCAAGGCCATCGCCAAGCTTGGGCCAGTGTTCCAAACAGAGCGATAAACAGGAAGAAATTCATTTCTTCGTAACGATCAAGCGGTCGGATACCAGACAAATACTTGAATGGCTCAAGGTCATCAGTAACGAGTGTGCAGGAGGTCGGGACACACGCTTTTATAGCTATATAATGTTCTGTGACGTCATGAGAGTTCTAACCAATGATAGTTCCGTACGCAGCCTTTGTTTTGAGGACGCTAGGGAGACTGTCGCGAAAAGTGGAAAAGGTGTTTCACGAGCAGGTGTTCAGGATAACCATGATAGCTGATTTAGATCAAGGAATACCATTGTAGAAAATATTTTTCGAGGGGATACTGAATAACGTTTTCGTTTCAATTTCAGATTTCATATTTCAAAATGACACCCGCGGAGGGTTTTTTATATTTTAAGCAATTGTTTTGGCTAATGGCAAACACTTGATTAGAATTTGAAGACAACTCAATTAAAAATTCTTGCATTACTAAGCACCGCTTTTAGTATTCCATGATGTTAGGAGAAAACGTTTTTTTCGAGTGTGAAATTTGGGTTGGACATTAATCCTAGATGAGCTAAAGTCCTGTTCAGCCCCTGAACCTAATCATCATATGTGATGGTTATTCCGCTCGAGGAAGATTCAATGTTTATTTTTGTCGTGGATCTCGTGGAATCAACCCTGTCTTAAAAACTTCGGGCGCCATCGGAGAGACAGTTATCCCAAACAAATAACAACCCACGCAGTTTTCCAGCGATCAGATTAAAAAAGGAGGGTCTGGATGGGGCTAACTGACAACTGACAAATAGCCAAAATTTTAACAGAGAACTAAAAAAAGCATAAAATATAACCGACAACTGACATTTATACTAGCTTTTACTCACAACTGACAAAAGACCAATGTAATCATTTTGTAAATAAAACGAGGGTCACGCAGTTTCAAAGATAGTATTTGTTAGTTATGTTTAAGATTGTTATATTTAATATTGATTCTGTTTATTAGAAACCAAATTCAAAGGGAATTTGCAAGAAAATTTCATTTACTTTTTCTTCTTTTGAAAATGCCACGTCAGCACTCTTTCCAGATTTCAGACCTAATTATCTCGAATATTTGCATGGCAAAGACACAGAGGGCTATTCAAAATAATGAGGGAGATCCGAGGAAATAAAATAATGTCAAAGCTCGCCACATCATGTTACCATAAAAAAGCTAAGGTCAGTTCCTCAGGCCACCCAGCTCAGTCAAGGGAGGAAACGAAACTACCTATTTTCTTCAAACAAAAATCTATCGTATCAAATGGTGATATTGGATACACTGATTCTAAATCAAAGCTTCCAAATCATTTCTCCGATTGGTATACATTCTTGTACTTGTTGGTCTTTTTGTACTTTTTTTATCTCCACCACATCAAAATGCCAGATTTTGTGCGGCCGTAATTTAGATTCTGTTGAAGACTGACTGCATTTTAGGTTTTGCCAATTCAGGCAAATGTCGAATTATTAGGTCTTGAGGCTGAACTGAAGGACTTAATCACAATTGTAATCGTGCGCTTGGAAAGTGAAGGGTGTATTTTGGTTACGGAATGTGCAAAACTCCTCCACAACGAGCCTGTTTGAGGGTCTAGATGGGGAAATGGGGGGGGGGGGGGGGGTGGGAAATGTCAGCTGTCAGTTAAATTTTAGGCTATTTATCAGTTGTCAGTTAAATTTTGGGCCATTTGTCAGTTTTCAGTTAAATGGCTGTTAATAATTAACAGCATATTTTAATAATTTCTTGAGGAGATAGGAGCGTACCCTGATAACCGAAAAAGTATTGTAAAAACTTGTTTTTGGTTAATGATTAATTTTGTGTTTACATTTTTGCAACAACAATCGTTTCTTTGGCCTTTATAAAAATCATTCCATGGCCAATCTACTAAGAACATACTCCCTTACCGTCAATCCAAGCGAAAATGGGCGCGTATTGGTCGCCCAGAAACTGCCACAGATGACTGAATTGTCTCTAGCTCAGCGCAATTGATTGGAATACGGCTTGGGTGTCGTTCGAATATAATTCCGCATCCGAATCAACGCGGTAAAAGAAAGCAATCGCCTTTAAAACGTCGGAACGAGCGGACATGCTATAGACTCGGTATAATGCTAAAGCGCGTTCGGCGTAAATTTGCAATTGGGTCATGTTACAAATAAACTATTAACTAATATGAATTGTTAGTATGAAATATAACGCCCTACTCTGCTGCTGTTTATTGTACACGTTTGTTTGGTGATTTGGTATAAAATATGTCAATTCAGCCGAAAAAGGAAGGGCCGGACGGGAAAATATTTGGCTCGAGCTCGGGCAGGACGTACGGGCCGGCCTGACCTAACTCATTCATTTAGACCACTATTTTTTTTTCTTTATTTTCTCGCGCAAATGCGACAGTCTGTTTCGCGCGCATTTTGAAAAGCCAGTGGTACTTGCGGGAAATCCAGTGAAGAACATGCGTGTTTCGTGAGTATGTGCAAAATATCTGTGAAAACTAAGGCCAAATCCTCGGGTTTTTCTGCATAGTTTGAAGAAACTTTTAATCCACACACCTGGTACTTCATTGCAGTTTCCAGAACGTTACAAAGAAAGCGTTTCAAGGACTACGAAAAAGTATTTCCACGACGTTTCTGATGACCGTGCTCGTCTCAACGAAATCAGAATTTAACAACACGTACCGGCGACGTTTCCTTGACAGAGCTGAAAATCATGACTTGTTTTAAACGAGAAGATTAAATAATTTTGGTCAAGATTTTGGATGCCAAGACAACAATGACAGCTCTTAACCGTTGAAAATTGGGCGCGACTTGGCATGGGATCTTATAGGTACTATATAGTTAGGCGAATATTTTTCTTCGCTTCGTTTCTCTTCGGCATCAAGTTGTCTTCTTTATGAGGCCATGTTAGGGGCTTTAGGGATAAGGGCTAAAGGAAAAAAATATTTTTAGGGATAAAGGATAAGCGAATTAGTTCCAGGGATGGTAAAAAGCAAGTCTGGTAAAGTTACGTTTTGTATTTATCGCACTCGACTCGTACTTTTTACTTTTCTAAAATTTTCAGTGTTTTCGCCATCGAGGTCAAAACTCACAAGAACTTACCACATTATAATTCTGCCTCATAATTGTCTTCAGAGGATACTTTGATCTTCAAATAATATCTACCACCACTTGAGATAAACCGGAAAACCAGCCCCCCCCCCCCCCCCCCGTGGGAGTTGCTATATGTTTACGAGACTTTCTTTGCCCTTATTCTTCGCCAAAGTTTTCGTGAAATTTGTCATCTTTGAGTGGCTAGTTTGCATATGAGAATTCATCGTTGAAGAATGAAATTTCGCCCAATGGTACATGAATCCCACCTCTCCAAAAGTGTGTCGGGCTTTAGCTTATTTGTCTTTCGTTTTGAGATATAAGTCCAAATTCTGTGTCAATCCGAGAAAAGTACGTCAACGAACTTTGAATTATAATAACTTTTTTTTGAGAGCTGATCTAACGATTCCCCGAACATGTGCCGAACATGCCAAACATCTGAACATGCCAAACACATCACACCTGAACACATCTGAACATGCCAAACAGGTGCTGCGCGACATGCAGTCATTGTTTACTTCGAAGGGCCAACATCCGACGCAAGTTTGCCGCATTTATAAACATTGCTCTATTTGAATTTAACTGACTGCAGCTCCTCTTATATTTAATTTAACCATTTCGACAACATTCTTGGTTCTATGATCTTTAAAATGATGTATAGGCTTAGGCACTTCCCTCAAACTGCGCGCGCGTGAGGATCTTTTTGCGCAAAGCACCCGCGAACCTGTTAAGTAACCTTAACAAACCCCCGGGAACAAACTGAAGTAACATACTTTGTTACCACTTTGTTTTCAGCTCTCAATTTTCAAGCATTGTAACTACTCGTGTTGTCCAGGTCAAACAACTTTCTACCAAATGTAACTTACAGCTACAAAAATGTTTATTGGACTGATATGTGAAAACAAAAATTCTGAAGTACTTAAGAGGTTCTGAAGATTGTCGCTCCCTTTGTTCAGAAGATTGTTTCAAAATCGACAAGCTTCCAATTGAAAATTAAGGAAGCCATGTACATCCTTTGGGAACAGCCGCCTTTAAATTCCCAGGTTAAATAGCTTAATTTATCCCTTAAATACTTTCATAGTTTTTTATTCGCGCCGTTCGTCCTTAATTATTCTTGTCATTATCTCACTTTGTCAACTATTTATTGCATAATTTCATTTTATTTCTCATTGTACAACTGACGATGGATGATGTTTCATCCGAGACATGTTTTGCCTTCAAAATAAACTTCAAAAGTAGCGTATGGTTTCTCAAAGCGAAATAATAACAATAATAAAAATCAATTTTATTTAACGAGGGTTGCACAAAACAGTAAATATACTGCAAAACCGGTGGCTCTCAATAAATAGTACAAATAAAAACTAATAACCTTACATAAAACCATTAAAGAGCAACAATATAAGGAGTTGTTGAAATACAGCTATAATATAAAAGTTAAAAATTAAACTATCTAGTGTATTAAAAAACAGAGCATAAGATGAGGCTAATGACAATATAAAATTTAAAATTACATGATAAACTATTCACAAAATGTTCTAACATGGATTTATTAAAGCCTACAAGATTCTGTTTTATTCTGATCTCGCTGGGGATCTTATTCCAGAGGTGGATAGTCGATACTATGAAAGATCTTCCTCCCTCCGACGCCCGTTTAAATAGGGGGAAAACAAGGTTTAATTGTCCATGTCTGCTCGTTTGTTCGTTGACATCTACATTTCGTATTAGCATTTGAGTCATATAGGATGGGCAATCGCCAGAAATCCGTTTATATACTAAAACTGACTTGTTTATTTTTGCTCTATCGTAAAATGGGACGCAACCTAATTGTTTACAATTTCCATAGGTTTTTACACCAAAAAGAGGTTCAATGAAGAGCATTGTCCCCACCCCACTCCTGTGAGGCTGGCATGGAGGCATGTAAGCTTGAACTACCCGCCAAACTTTATTTTTGAACAAGGCAAATTCGAGCAGTAGAAAGCTTTTTGAAAATAAACTGAAAGGATGGAATAAGATAAGTTATGAACAGACATGAAGCGTGCATTAGGAATTTAACATGCAAACTGTCAACATCTCACTTCTCAAAATACCCCCCTTGCTGGGGAGGATTATTACACACCTGAAGAGAATATCCCACAAGAAATTATTGAATCAAGGTTCGCTGTAAATGTTAAGAAATGTTAGGTTGGAAAATTTATTTGAGGCCTGCGTAAGCAAGTTATCCTGGACTCTCTTTACTCCGGCCAAGGTTCAATGACAACTTTATAGGGCCCCGACACTGGATTGGCCGACGTGAAGAGTTTGTATCTTATTATATTTACATTTGGCCAATGGTGAGCACCTGTACTATTATATGTAACTGTGTAATAGTTCCTTTGTATTTTTCTACTTTATCAAACTGTTTACACTGTTGCTTACTGCATTCATCCAGTTTGATAAGCATAATTTTAGCCATGTCGAAGAAACCACCTAAAATGCCGGTTTTAATAAATCAAGGGCGAGCGATTCTTTTTAGTCTTTGCCTGCAAAGCAGGGTTTGTCACAAATAAGAATGGCTTGGCAAGTGGCCACTAAATTACTTAAAATAGTTCTCAAGGTGCATCAGGTGTGGGCACGAGGAAATAGCAATTACTTTCAGGGAAAAGATGTTGAAATTGTTCATGTTCGTTGTTTAAGATCCATCATCACAAGCTAGGGTTGTTCTATGATATTTTTGAGACAGGAAGTACCGCAGAAACAATCATCACACAGACTTTATAGTTTCTGTTACATTAGACAAAGGTGTTATAAACCAAACCAGTGACTGTAATGTCTTGCACGCCATACAAGTGCAAACTGACGCTAATTAATCATAATTCTCACCTCGAAAACGCCGGCATCTGATCGAGCACAAATTTCTTCGTACTTGAGTCGAGCTTGAGCTTCATCCTTCCAACAGTTTCCGAGAAAAGCGACCCTGAAGTCCAAAACAGCTTTCTCAATATGATCGTTGCCAGATGCGTGCGCACTGAAAGGAATGTGAAGAATGCGAGTCAGTTCGAATCTACCAATGGGAGGCGGCCTTGGGCTTTTGAACTGCCAACGGGCCAACAGCAGCATGCGTCGCGATGCGTTGATTGGTAGATTCGAATTGACTCGCATTTCTTTGGGCAAGATTCTGGCACCGATCATATTGAGAAAGCTGTTTTTTGGACTTCAGGTTCTTTCTTATCGTTAAATTTTGGAAGGATGAAGCTCAAGCTCAGCTCAATTACGACGAAATTTGTGCTCGATCAGATGCCGGCGTTTTAGAAGTGAGAATTATGATGGTTTAGCGTCAGTTTGCGCTTGAACTGGACAAGGTCGCGGACGCCGGCTGTCGTGCTGCCTGCCTAATATGTCTCTCTTTCTATTCTACATGTCGAAAAATTATCCCGCGAAATGGCGCCTTTAACGGCGCAGAACGGGCACAAAATAGCACACAATGTAGGAAAAAAATCATATTGTAGGAAAAACGAAATATTTAGAGCAAATCGAGGCCAACTTATTTCTGTTCATCTATATTTCTTTTGTAACCGCATAGGCCATTGATCGGTGTCACGCAACAAACTCAAACATATGAATAGAGGGGGTAAGTTTCTAAAGAAACTGTGGTCCTGCGCCGGTGGGAAGTATAACAATATAATTTGGTTTTATCAACTGAGTTGATAATGTAAATTGGCCACCGTAAAGAGATTCGAGTGCTGACGTTTCGAGCGTTTGCCTTTCGTCGGAGCGAATCAAGGAATTATGGGTCG
>OX393570.1:8920845-8933345 GCA_947652115.1 Blastomussa wellsi | reverse complement strand
TTCAAAGTGAATTTGCATTTTCTTTCTGACGGCCCCCAAGTTTCAAATAACTCCAAACAACATTGTCTTTCCTTTCTCTTCATAGACGTGTAGGACTCAAGGCTTGAAAAATGTTCCGGTTGCAAGATTGTAATGTTCTGTTGTGAACTTTTGGTAAATGTTAATTCAGCAAGTTTTAGTCGATTTTCCAAGCCGTGGATCACAGAGGAGGTTGGACTTGCAGTTCTAAAGTCTTCTGTATAAGGTATGTAGTAATCTAACTATGCCGTGGTTACAGTCTCGTTATGTCACACTTAACTTCAGTTTATTTTTTGTTATCGTTTGAGTGGGAATTTTGTCTTCGCAAATTTTTTGTCTTCAAGTGCTCGCTTGAGTAAAAACTGGAGAAAATCTCTTTTATTTCAGGGGCCCCCAAGTTTCATAGTACCATTAAGCCGTTCTTTATTTATTCCTCTTTCATTCTGTTTAGTTTATTTACCCAAGAAAAATGTCTGCACCTTCTTTTATTAAGTGAAACTGTTGACCTTCGTTGTCAAAGATGGCCGTTTTGTGCGTATATTTGTAGATTTCGAACCGTATGGCGAAAGCTATTTCATTACAGTGCCCTGGCTTGCCAAACGACTAGCGATAGAAGCTCGCCTGATTTTATTTCTCAATGGAAATTATACGAATGCCGCAAAATGTCTGGAGAGCAGATTGAAGTCTGGTTTCTGCTGGTTTAAACCGTTTTAAATTTTGGAAATTGGTTGCATGTATTGCAAGTTGCAAGTTGTATGTGAGCCTCCAGCTCCTGTTTGTTTGGATTTCAGGACTCCAAGGAGAGACACCTTTTATACATGTGAGGAATAATGCACACAGAGGTAAGAGTGGATTTTCTGTTATTTACTGTGCTTTTAAAAATATCCAAAATTCTAAGCAAAGACTTCAAGCAAAAGAAAAGCAATGTAAAATTTAACTTTTGCATGACAAAATCTGCAGAAGGCGGGTCTGGCAAACCAATTCGCGCTCTCTGATTGGCTAACTTATAAAAAGTTTGTTTGGATGGCTACGGCAAGGTGCGTTGCACTGTTAACAGGCTCTCTTGTCGACTTCGTTGCCACTCGTCCACATGGGGAGAATTTGTCAAAGATTGACTGCTGATATCAGATATAGATAAGTTTTTATATTGTTTATGGTCGGTTTATTGAGCGTTTTCACACACGTGACAAGCGGCCATATTGGATTGCTGAAACAAAAGGCGATGTTTGCAGGAAGTTCAACAACGAAACGCGTTAAAAAAGTGAGACTCGGAAAACATTATCGGGTTCTGAGACAAAGACTTGAAGAAATCTATAAAATCGCTCGCAATTCCGGTTGGATTGTCTGAGCCTTGTTTGAGTCATGACGTCACTTGCGCGCCTCACTATTACCGGAGGATTGGACAACAGCATGACCCATTTCTTTGTTTTGGGACTCCAATCTGGTGCCGTGACGTCATGTGAAAAGCTCTGTATCCACGTCAAGCGTGGATCCGGGAAGCGACCGTTTTCATTATGATACGAGCATCAAAGCGAAACCTGTAGGGGGATTGGCCAAACTCAAGCGCTTTATTACTGTAGTTACTAACAAATGAATTGAACCACCTTTCTGATATTCTGGAGAAAACGGGAAAATTTTCTTTCACTCTCACGAGTTATATCTACTATGAAAAGTTTGACCGAATTTCGTTAAACGGTGGCGACTGCTCTGGATCCAAGCTGGCCTGTAGTCTCTTTTCCTGGTTTTGCGATCGAAAATGGAAATTACAACAAACAATCAAGCTAAAAAATAAATTGATAACGTACAAATCTAATTTTACTTGGATGGTTGTTTGCTGTGAAAAGAAAAACTGCTAGCTAATCTTATTTTATGCCCGTTATACACTTTTGAGGTTTTTACAATTATTTTAACTCAGATGCAGTTTTTTATTTACTTTTCAGTAAAAACTTCATATTATTGTGGATCTGCAAAAATTAAATGTCTGTTAAACAACTCAAATCATTAAACGAAAATTGTTCATTCTCTCTAAAATATCCGCATCCGCAGAAATCGTTTATTGTCGTGTTCGTTTCACTGTCATCGAGTAATTCTGACAGCGCTTCGATATAATGAGTTGCCAGTCTGAGAGTTTCGATCTGAGTAAGCTTGCCCTCTGGTCCCTTCCCGGATAAATAATCGGGGATAACACTGCGCAGGACATCAAACGCGTTATTCAACCGTCCTTGTCTTTCGCGCTCTCTCGCGTTTCTCCGAAGCTGTCTGTATCGCTTCACAGGTGCCGGGACGGTAACCTTCGGTCTTCTTCCAACGTGTTTTCGTGTTTCGTCGGTCTTCTTCGGAACTTGTTCGCGAAATACCCACGGGTAACGCCGCTCTTCAACGAAGGGGGTGCTTAATACTTTGTCCTGTTCCGGTGGACGAAACACAACTTGGCTGACCATTACTATCTGATAGAGAACAGAATAAAATCCCATTAAAAATAAGATTAAGAATAATTCTCTTTTTAAATAAAGATAAAATGCTCGTTACGACACAAGCGTGGAACGAGGAAAGACTGAATCCCCAACAGCATCTGAACTGAAATCTGATAACCTTACAAAGACCGGTTGGACGCTCGAACCTAGGCCATTTAGTAGGCTACTCCCTTTTTTATTGGTATTTAACAAATTCGCACGATACCCAAATATTCATATTATATATACTCGATAATCCTGTTCAATCTTGTAGAATGTCGCCTGATTTTAATTTAGCCAACACGGCCTCTGGCCTTGCCAGCTAAGTATCAGGTGATATTCCACGCGATTTTATATGATTATTGCCATAAAGTACGATGAGCACTTGAGAACAAGAGGGAAATGTAGAAAACACGCACGAGCCACACGCAAGAGTGCTTTCTACATTTCTCTAATGTTCTCAAATGTGCTACCTATATTTAGTGCACACTTATTTGGAGCTGACTTAACGTTGCCGTAGAAAATGTGCATTTCATGTCATGTTGTTAAATGAAAATAAGACATTTTCAAATACAAAAAATTGCGTTTATTCAGATTCGGTTTTAGAAAGCTAGAGGCATGCATACGTGGGCTGGGCCGCGATCTCCAATCGAATTGGAATTTGGCGGAACACGTTTATTTTGAATTCTGCAAATAGCATTACATGTAAGTAAACTACTAGTTTTTTTAATTACACGGCTTTGTAAAGAGAATGCTTTAAATTAAACAAATTTAAACAAGTTTAATTGAATAGATTAATTCATTTTAACAGCGTGTTCAAAGGGAATCTCTGAAGCACACACTAAAACACGAAGTTAATTGATAAATTAAACAACAGATAATTATTTTGCTTCTCTTAAAGGGAATAAAAACAGGAATGAAACAGGAAAGTTGTTCCAAACTCTTTAATAGACTTTTTAGTCAATTCGCTAAGATGTACTTGTCAAAAAAACATATTTCGTGAGTAAATTTAAACTGAATACAAAAATAATACGCGACATGGACTGCTTATGCAAGATGACATGTTTTGACATCGTTTCAACAAATTTTTAGGGAGATTTTACTTATTTAAGGGAATCAACAAAACCGTCATAATTAAAATAAAATATGATCTCAATGGAAGCTGGAACTAATTTTTTCGGATTAGCTAGTGAACAATGTTTAAAACTGAATTTTTTATTTATCGCTGCCGCAGAATTAATAGAAAAAATGGCAGAAATCAGGGTAGTTCTTTTAGCTTCTTCGGTGAAACGAATATCAACGGGTCAATAAGCGTAATTATAAAATTCAAAATATACCTTGTGCTTTATCTGCGAACACGTGAAAAAACTTTGCAGTTTGCACACATTATTGTCTTAATTCTATTCATGTTTTGCTAGTAGGCTTCTCTCTGAAATTCTGTGTTCAGCTGAGTTCAATTTATCATAATGCAGAGTGGAGTAGCCAAAATCAATCGTATTCCTAGCTCTTGTCGACTAATGCTCGTAGCACCTTGGAAATGTGAAGGGATACGGAATCAAAGGTTGATTCGCAAATCACAAATTGATCGACACCATGTTTCACACCAAAGACGCGGTTTTTAATGGAATAATCAAAGTTTGCTTAGTTTCGAGTTACCAGCATCCAGATTGCGGATGAAAGTAAATAAAATAACAATTGTAGACACGCCGTCTAGCGTTATTTCGTGTTAGCGTGGGTAGCCAGCGAGAAAAATAATAAACGCTTAACAACATTGCCAGCTTTTGCAATACTTTTTTTCCATTTGGAATATTATAGTACAATTTGATTAAAGCCGACTTTTTCGCGCGGATAAGCCGTTTTAATACACATCAGTCCCATGCAGTCCCATGAATACACATGTGGTCCCATGCATTAAAATTAAAAGAGTGCTATTTCCTGACAGAACGAGTAACATGTCGTTTAAAATTGTGATGAAACTTAAAAGATTGCTTATTAAAAATTAAGAGTTAGCAAGACAAGTCTAATTCGGTTTCAGATCAAGCAAACGAAGTGTTTCAAAAAACGCATAACTCCTCTTACCTTGTGAACTTTATAAGGCCTTCTAATACTGTCATATGTTTTTACGCCGAGTTTGAAACTGAATGAGTTTACTCGTGACTGCCGCCAATGACTGATAATGACTTGCGATGTGCTCTTTTAAAGCCCGCGAAAACAATACCGAATGTTATTCCCCACTGGAGTCAATATGACCCCATTATCTGCATAAAGAGGCGTTAATAAATGCACAGGAACGAATAGAACAACAAAAACGAGGGAATTTCGAGAATTAATTGTAGTTTTGTCTGTATTAAGAGATTTTAATCGCGTCTTATCTGATCATCTGCAAAAGCAAAAATGCGCGTCTCTTTCGGCGCCATTAATAAACAAGAAATTATTGGGATTATTGTAATTGAGTGAAAGTAGGATTAACCTCTTCGAGTGCAGATTTGTTTTAAAGAATGGAGAAAGTTTAAAAGAAATCACATATGAAGTGAATTCATTTAGTTTAGTTATTTACTTCAACGCACGGAGAGAGTGAGAGATTGGAATTTAAAACGTGGCGAAAATTGTTTCAAGATAAATTGCACAACACGAGTTCAACGTCAATATAGAAAAACTAAGAACGGAATTTTCTAGTGGATAGATTTTAGTTTGGGTCACCCAAATACTTTTTAAAATATTGAAAAGCCGAAGAACTCTGTGTTTTTAATGTACTCTTTTCCTCGCACACTTTAAACCTCGTGTTTTAAAAGATTTGGAAGCTCGCTAGGAAACATCTGATGCGCATGCGCTAGGAAAAATGGCATGAATCCAGGTTAAAACTATAGAGATCGATTTCGCTTAGACAAAAACAAGTGATTTGCGAGTGGCGCAGTGATTATTTACCGAAAAATACAAGAATTGGACAAACGCAGGGAAATAATTTGAAATTACAAAACACCCGGCTCGCTTAGAGATGAAAAGCTTCATAACGTCGGCTTTGGTTTTTTTTAATTTTAATTTCGTTCTGAGCCAATTAAAAATGAAAATATATAACATTCAACGGTTGTTTGTAAAGTGCTACACAAGCGAATCGGCTTCTGGCGCTAGAGGAGTTTACTGTCTAAATTGTTGTAACACAGTGGAGATTTCTGACGAACAATGCCCAGTTCACACAAATATTTACAGAAGATGTAAAGAAAGTTCACTGAACAATCGCCTAGTCAAAGAGTACTTTCGGCCGGCTCGAAAAACGACAATATGACAATGATGACACGCTCACGCATGAAGCTTTGTCGTGGGGAATAACTCATGTTTGAGTGTCGAGTGTCCAAAATTTTGAGGAAAAAAAAGCATGTTAAGTTAAGAATGAATAATTTAGAAGGAGTGCCTCATACTAGTTTGGGCCGGGGTGTCAGCAGTTTTTTTTTTTTTTTTCAGTTCTCAAGAAGAGACGATATCCTGCACGAGCGTGAATGATCGAGCACATCTGCATCGCCTGATCACAACTGTATAACAATAAACAATCACTTAGGAGCCGGCGATAACCCCCACGTACCCATGTGCATAATATCTATTAGAAAAATTATCGACAGGGTGTGGACGATGGAGAGCGATTAACATGATACGCCAGACTGACCACACATGGTCCAGTTGCGCCGCCAAAAAATCTCTTGCGATTTTCGCATCAAACATTTAATAAACATGATCACACTCAATAAGCCACATGTCCTGATAAAAGGGTTTTTGCATAATCATTTGAAATCCTTTGGAGAATGAGAGAAATCAATTGTTTTGGTTTATTATTGCTGAAGCCGTGTTGAGTGTCGACCGCAAGTGATGGAAATACGGGATAATGAATGAGGCCTTTTGACCGCTTATTCATCTTCGTGTCAGAGAAGCAAACACTACACGTGCATTTAATAACGCATGAGTTCAACGAGTACATCTCGATTTTCCAAAAATACTGAGAAATTGCATTTCGTCTTTAAGGCGGAGGCAATGATGAAGCATTCGCATGGTGCTAAAAAAAACTTCGAGAAAATCTCACTTCATTTTGTTTTGAAAACAAGAGCAATGTTTGCAAAAGGTTTTATTCAGAGAGGCGTAAAATAGTTTATTTTCAAAAAGTTGAATAGGGTTTCGAAATCTGAAGCAATTAAGTAAACCGTCTTACAAGTGACAGTACTCTTTTTTAAGGGAAAATCGAATTCATTTTTCTGTCTACAATAACAATAAAGAAAATTGATGATCATGTGAGAAACTATATGGAGCACAATAAACAGTTCAATTCTCAATTAGTACTCAACGCTCCAAATAGAGGTGACTTCGCAATGGAGAGTCGCTTTGCAACGGATTTAAAACAAGCAATGCAGCTAAATGGCGATCGATTCCAATACTGCAAGAGAGAGTAGCGATGTAATCTAATTCATGTGTTCTGGGTTTAGGACACCTGAAGCGTCGAAAGTAAAATAACGCCGTTCTGACTGAACAAAACGCCATTTTGCCGGGCGCTTGTTGGGAAACTATTACATATTTTCGTACCGTGGTTTGGTTACCAAGCGTTCGACCTCAATGAAGTAGCCCTTTTGTTGGCTATGATTTAATTAGCATTTGTAATGGTTTTATTTTCCCTCTCATGATCAAATGGAATTAAAAGGGGAAGTTCAAGCAGCAACGTTTGCGAAATCAAACATGCGATTTTTCCTACATAAATACAAAAAAAATAAAATAAAAACCCTAGGCCTCGTATCTGAAATAAAATCTTCCACATTTACATTTTTATGTTTATTTTGAAAGCCTCAGTGACACTGCTTGCATACGAGCTGACAGCAAAATAAAAAGAACAAAAAACGACGCAAACGGAATTTAATACTCTTTACCGAGCTTCCAATATATATTTTTTTAACATGTCATCCCTCAATTAATCAACCTCGTGTGTTAGTAAAACGGAGAGGAAATAACTGCAGGCTGAAAAATCTAATAACGCAATGCAGAGCAGCGATAGCGATAATAGTATTTTGTTTTATACACTTTGCAAGAGGTTTTCCTATTTTGTGAAAAACAATGGGTTTAGTTTATATTTATTTCACACATAATGGCTGTATAATGATGCTCAAAAGGGGTGGATAGCTAATCCTATCTTCTCGTTTCCACACAATTATCTCGAATTCAGTTAAATTGCTCTCCGTTGACACATATTCATAAATCCTTCTGAGTGAGGTAACTCCGCGATCCCTGGTTCAAGAACGTTTCGTCTCTGAGGAGGTTGATAGTTGATTAGTTTCGGCCACGAGTCTAAACAATGAAGCACAGAACTAAAATCAAAGTTGTACCTCTAAACGAGTCCACCTGCATTCAAATGTTTCCAGTTTTTTCAGATGAAAATATCAGGTGTCATCGTCGGATATATCTTAGGCACGTTTCACATCGTGTGCTTTCCAATGGGTTATACAGGGTTCATTTCTCAAGTCCAACACAGAGCCATCTGTTTTGAAAGGCAACTTTTGAAAAAAATTCTTGGAAGAAAAATGGGAGATTGCAGAGCTGTGTGGAGGGCTTTAGAGGTGCTCTTTCGTAACAGAGTGCTTATGTTCCCGTTTTTACTGCTGTTGATTTTTATCTGTTCACCTGATAAGCGGGAATATAAGATGAAATTCAGTTTATGTTTAAAACACCTTACTTATCAGCCTTCAAGGAACAAGAAATATGGTGTTTTATCACTCAGACTACGTGTCACGGGACAGCTGCCCACCATTTAGCTCTCGGTGAATATATTGGTTTTACAAGGAAGAGAGATTGGCTTTCGGGACTCAAAAACGTGCCTATGTTCTTAATTTTCCAATTTTGAAACCCACTGTTTACTGTCGGTCTGTTAAAAGATCGTATTCATTTCAAAGTGTTCGAACTTTTTATTTCGCTGAAGAAAATTAAATGACCTCAGACATAACAGCTTAATAAACTCGAGTGGTTGGTGTTGATTGTCGCTTGTCGTATGATCTAAGTACGGTTTACTGAAAACACACTGTTTACGAAGTGCTCAGTGATTTTTGTCGCCAAATTTATACATTAGAGAACAATATAAGCACATGCTACATAACAGAAGAACAAGCGTTCCGTGTTTTAGGAGCAATGACAAATATGTTTTGGGTTTCCTCGTACATAAACAAACTTCAAAATGATAACGACACCCTTCTGGTAAATTAGAATCTTTGTTCTAAACTGCTCCAACACGTCTAACTGAAATGTTCGTAGAACTTTCTGTGGTGATTTTTATTATATAATCCCGCAAATCTAAAGCTTGAGAGCTTTGATAATTGTAAAACAAACATGTTTTGACAGCAAATTGGTTAATAAGTTGAAGCTATTGTGTTCGTAAAATGCGATCTGTCACACCCTTACACAGGGTTGGCAGCAAACTTTGAAAAGATTCTGATAGTACAAAAGAAAGTAAATGGTTAGACGTCCATCACAACGCGCCGAAAAGCTTCCCTTAAAAGACTAGCAGAGAACTGTTTGTCAAACTGCACATTAGCTCTAATGCTACGAAACAAAAGATCCCTTCGTCGCCACTTTAAATAACATAAAGGTCTTTGCTAAGCAGAGACTTCGTCTCGATTGCTCACATAATGAGTAATCATAGCGTAAAATGGCAGAGTAGTCTCTTAATTAACACCTGCCCGTGGAAAAAGTGCGAAAAAAGCGTTTGTAGATTTACATTTGATCCTGCCTGGTACCAAGAAACGAAACTTTGTCCGTCGTTGATTGTGCTTCCATTTGCGTGACTTTGGCTCATTTGCATACTGTCGGGTAAACGCATTTGGCGGTACAGTGGCATTAAATAAGTCATTGGCAATTTTCCCTGTTCCACGTTACGTGTTTCGTGCTGGAAGAATTAAATGTTAACGTGTGGTTGTATTTATCCAGAATTGGCTTTTGCAGAGAAATGGGCATGTCGGTTACAAGGTTTCTCTAGATTACGGCGCGAAAAGAAGAAAAAAACACAGCGTCTGCAATGCCATTATGAAACTATACTTGTTCTTAAATTCCGTGCTTGCCATATGTTAAACAAGGTTTTCAGTCTGTAATTAACATGTCCACAAGACCAGAAACGAAAACCTGAAACGCTTGACTAAATAGATTTTATGCTTATACACGTTTTATTGTAAGATTTCTGTCAATGTAAGGGCATAAAAACGACAAAACAAAAAAAAAAAACGGACCCTCCAGAAAACCACTCTTAGTGATGATGGTCGCATCTTAAGGTGATTCAGTGGTTTTGCACTGCGCATAACAAAATGGCGGTTAGCTGTTAAAGGGAAATTCTGCAGAAAGATTATTAAAATTGCGTCAATCCAAGGGTAAAAAGTGAATTGATTTTCGACAGTCAGTGTTTTCTGGCCAAGTTGAGTCTTTCGAAAATGTGTATATCGTTAGCGGAAGGCGTCAGTTGTTGAGTTCCACTTATCCTTTTGTAGTTTAAATTTCATCTTTATCATGTTACGTCCTAATTGCAATATCTCGATATAAATTCCTTATGAGAATTGAAATCAGTTTGACAGTTTCACGCAACCTTTTAAATAATAATTCCTGTAGGAATCCACCTCCATATATGGCGCTCGGAGAATGTAATAATTTTGTTCGCGGTAATATCAGGTATCCTTTGTTTTTCAGTTGTTTTTAATTCATCTTTATCATATTACGTCCTAATTGCATTGAATATCTCGATATTAAAATTCCTTAAATTTTTTTTTTCGATGCTGTCCTGCACATTCCAAGGACCTTCCAAGGACATGCCAGTTTGAAACTTGCCCCAGTCTTCGCTCGAAACTAGGAAGAAATGCAGATCGTGCGTACTTTCTGTAGTTCTATCGCAATAACCAGTACATTGACAACATACAAGAATGAGGTTTCCCTTCAATGATAAAAAAAATGGGCAGATATCTATGGCTGGATGTTTGGGAATTTAATTATACTGTACGGAGTGAGCTATAAGGGCCAAACAGCGCATATCGAAACTAACTCAATTTATAGCGTTAACGAAAAACAAAGCGAGTCGAAAGCATTGCTTTGTTACGTAGGTGAATAAACAATAGAATAAAGTCAAACGCTGTATGATGTTGAAAGTTTTATGGATCGAAAACATGGACCTTTAGTTGTCTAGTTTTGGGTTGCGCGCGGCTATTGCCAAAGACACGTAAATAGCCGTATTCGTCAGCACTGTAACGTGGAAACGAGCACGGTGACCCTCACTTTTTATTCCGTTTTTATAATCTTCTTGACTTGTTTCAACAGTGTACCAAGTTTCATCGAAAATCTATGGCAAGTTCTTTCACTAGGGAATTACCTTAACATTTTATTATTATTATTATTATTATTATTATTATTATTATTATTATTATTATTATTAATAAATAATAGAATAAAGAATAGAATAAAGTCAAACGCTGTGTGATGTTGAAAGCTTTATTATGCTTTATTATTATTATTATTATTATTATTATTATTATTATTATTATTATTATTATTATTATTATTACTATTATTATTTTGTTATTATTTTATTGTTGTTGTTGTTATAATTATTATCATCATCATCATCGTCATTATTATTATTATTATTATTATTATTACAAAGGTGTGATATCGACAAAGGTCAATTTGTCACAATATATAAATGAGATTAAATGAAATCTTCCGGTGCAAAATGTTATGCTCATTAGTCCACAAAAGTGAAAATTAAGTTCGAGTAATCGAGGGTAAAATTACAAAGAAAAGTACCTGAAGGGAAGTAAAATTAAATCTTCGAGTTGGCGGAGTTTCGAGTTATAGGGGTTGATCAAGTAAACATATGAGGGAAATCCAAGGGAAATAAGTTTTGCAATATAATTTGGTTTTATCAACTGGGTTGATAATGTCAATTGGCCACCATAAAGAGATTCAAAAGCTGACGTTTCGAGCGTTAGCCCTTCGTCGGAGCGAATCAAGGAATTGTGCGTCGTGTGTCTTTATATACAGAAAGATGGAGCTTCGCTATTGGCTGGTGCCTGGTAACGTGAAATGAAAACGTTGAATGAAAAGCGTTCGTTGATACCGTGAGGATTAAGAGTGCCGATTTGAAAAATAAATTTTTGTTCTAGAGTTTTACGGCTTTCCGTGTTTCCTTGGTGAAGGGAAAGGCCACAGACTGCCATATGTTGTTTAGAATGATTTGGGAGATTGAAGTGTCTCGCGACCGGTTTCGATGCATTTTTGTCGTCTTTCTCTACGTCACGAAGGTGTTCTCGGAATCGGTCGCCCAGTCGTCTCCCCTGTTTCGCCGATGTATAACTTTTTGCAAAGAGTGCAAGTTATACAGTAGATGGCATTGGCTGAGGTACAGGTGAAATGATCAGTGATTTTGATAGATCGCTTGGGTCCCGATATTTTGTCAACGTTGTGAATGAAAGGGCATGTTTTGCATCGTGCGCGAGCGCATTTAAAAGTTCCGGGTTGATCACTAGTTTGGAATGCACTTCTGACTAAAAAGTTACCTATGTTTTTGTCGCGTTTAAATGAAATTAATGGAGGTTGCGAAAAGATTCTACCAGTGTCGGGATCATTTTGAAGTAATTTAAAGTTTTTGAGAATGATGGATTTAACTACGTGGTTGTGAGGGTGAAATGTGAGGGTGAATGGAATTCTATCGTTGTTTTCTCTCTGTGACGTTTGTAGTGCTGACTGTCGATCAATTTGCTGGGCGCGATGATGACCCGCTTGAACAACAGAAGCAGGATAGCCGCGTTTGTCGAAGAAATTGCACATTTCCTCTGATTTTAAGGAAAAATCAGAGTCGTCACTACAAAGACGGCGAAGTCTAAGAAACTGCGAATAAGGAATGGAATTCTTGACATGTGATGGATGTGAAGATGAGTACAAACAAATAGCTATGAGAATCTGTGGGTTTGTAGTGCACACTGGTGCATAAACTGTTGCCTTCGATAGAAACTTTGATATCCAGGAATGCTAAGG
>OX393570.1:8771434-8920645 GCA_947652115.1 Blastomussa wellsi | reverse complement strand
ATCAACGAACGCTTTTCATTCATCTAATTTATTCCGAAGTTTTCACGTTACCAGGCACCAGCCAATAGCGAAGCTCCATCTTTCTGTATATAAAGACACACGACGCACAATTCCTTGATTCGCTCCGACGAAGGGCTAACGCTCGAAACGTCAGCTTTTGAATCTCTTTACGGTGGCCAATTGACATTATCAACCCAGTTGATAAAACCAAATTATATTGTTATACTTCCCACCGACGCAGCACCACAGTTTCTTTAGAAACTTACCCCCTCTATTCAGAAATAAGTTTTGGTTCGAGTTAGCGGGGAATTCGAGTTACCGAGGGTTCGAGTCATTAGCGGGGTTCAACTGCATGACTTACAACTCACGATTTACAGCCAGACGCTCACATCGTTAACAGCCGAGTCGGTCACTACTTGCGAAGATTGTCATCGCTTTATAGAAGTAACCAAGATAAATTTTATGGCTGGACACCCTACATCGATCTCGCCCGCACTGCCTAATCTTTGGTTATTACTTGTTTTATTTTCTTTTTGTAAGGACTTCGTTTTTCATTTTCAGTCTTGATATTAGGGCAGCTGATAAGTCCCGGACAACGCAAACCAACCACGCTAACCACAGTATAACGCAAAAACTTGAAAACAATTTTGCTTCCGATTTTTGTTATAACCATCATAAGGTGGCACGTTGGGCTAAAGTTATGCAATTGATGAAACATGACTTCCTTTGTTTCCGCGGTGTCACCCAACCTAGTACCCAACCTTTCCGAGCCGTTGAAGGAAAATTTCTTGACGTCACCTTCTCTTTCGCGCTTGCTTGCCAAAGGAAAAGAACTGCTTGGGACTACCATAATAATTTGAGTTCTATCAATATCAAGACCATTTTCGTATTTTTGGTGTTGGACTGGCACTAGCTTGCAGTGCATGGAGGCTAATGTGGGTAATCTTTTCATCACTCCACAGTAAAGCTCTTCTTAATATGATATTCCCCGCATTAGACTCCATTTCAAGCCAGTTCCCTGATTACGGAGAATAAGAAAATGGTCTATAAAACGTTCCCTAACCGGTATAATCCCTTCCCTCCATCCAGGTCGAAGGTATTCTTGTGATTAGCGCCGCCATTTTTTTTAAATATTAAAATATTTCAATAGGTACACTTTGTACTTTGCCCTGTCTCCCAAGATTAGTACCCAGCTACAGTTTAGGTTTACTTTGAGTTTAAAACGATTTGTTTTGTTAGTTTAGGAGTAATTGAAATTAATTTCATTGGATAATATTAGACCGTAGTTCCAGCACTTCATGTGCACAGTCTGGTCAATGTACGTAGAAAATTTCAGGTATCCGTTGTTTTTCAGTTTTTTTAATTCCATTGTTGAATCTCTTAACTCACACCTTAGATAAAACTGAATGGATAAAAATACAGCCATTTTTTCTTGTTTTCTTTTTTCTTGCTGAATCGCATTTATTCCTTCACAGTTTCTTCACATTAGAATTCTTGCATAATTTATTATACTTTATTTTTGTATTGTGATATTTCTAACTGAAGATGACAAACGTTTTTGAAGTTTTAACCTGCCTGCTCTGGTGTAGACCAGTTTGACAGAGCTAATGAAAAACACGTCAACCTGATCAGTTTTGGTGCAAAATTGATGGAGCATAAAAAGCCAATGTACTTACTTAGTAGATGTGGGCCTCATTTCCAGGGTTTACCAATGATCTAGACCAAAACTATTCCAGCAGCAAGAAAGGCTGTGAAGAATAGAAGGTAGCGAGTAAAGAAAGGCCGAGAAAAAGGAAAGGAAAACGATTCAGCAAAAAAAGAAGAAAAAATGTCTTATTCACATGCACAAAGTAACGTTTTGTGCTTTACTGGCTGAGTTTAGGCCGGTTTAGCGCCACGACACACCAAAAACCCATGAGGGTAAAGTTATTTTTAGTTCTTCTTCTGTATTTTTATCCATTCAGTTTTAGCGGAGCTCCCGCGCGAGCAGAGCATCCACACCTATAGAAATTAGTAAACCCATCAAGCCGAGAAAATTTGGCGGTCGCCAGCGTACGTACGCACGGATTAGGGCTGGGAAATAGCATTACCCAGGTCTGTTGCCGTAAAGAACTTTCACAACGACTTTTCTATGATCGATTGACAGCTGATTATATCTCGGGCTCAGGTTAGGACTTCGAGATCGCATGTTTTTTTTAAGTTGATCGCTGACCAGATAACGGTTTTCCATTGTATCACGGGCTCAGGTTCGATTTTTTGGTTGATTTTGTAGTTTTTCATGGCCATCCTTGGCGGAATTTGCGATTGGAGTTGACAATTCTGATGTTTTCGGTAACGATATCTTTCTTGAGGGGTTGCGTACGCTAGAATTTTCACTGATTTAGATCATTTTCTCAAATTGTTAAGAATCAGCAAAAACTATGGAGCTCCGCTTTTAGGCTTTTGCTAAATCTTTATATTATCTAATTTCATATGAGTTAAGCGATTCAACAATGCAATTAAAAAAAATGAAAAACAACGGATACCCGAAATCATCGGACGTTCCACGAAAAGCGTAACAAAATTATTACATTCTCCAAGCGCCATATATGGAGGTGGATTCCTACAATATTTTCTACAGATACCCACGGCAACTATTATTATTATTTAAAAGGATGCGTGAAACTGTCAAACTGATTAAGTCTCATGATGGACAGTCGCGTACATTACCGTTAGCCGTAGATACCCCTCACTGAGACAATCTTAATAGGCAATGGCCTCTAAATTCAATTTTGTAACTAAGGTGAGTGATATAGTTCCCTACTTCTACGCGATCACATTTGTATCGACTAGATACTTGACTGGGCTTATCGAATTAAAAAAATAAACAAAACACTCCGTTCTCCTTCCAAAGGTAGCTAACTGGTAATTTTTGCCCACAAGGGCAAAAAGAAACACTACGAGAAAACCTTCGTTTACTGTAAATTTTTGAACCAGCAGACAGCATAACTTTGGGGACAATTATTCCTTTGGCAGATACCACTGTCCATTATTTGTAAAAGCGGGACAACATAGAAAATGCCATTTCTTTATTGACATGACGGCATGAATAAGCACCAAATTAAACTCATACGAGTTTTTTGCTGGGAAATTACAACAGATTTTGTTATACAGTCCAAAAATGATCATAAAAGGCCAATTCTGACTACACTCACACGAGACATTCAATGTGAAAAGTTTATTTAGGATGAGTCAGTCAGCCATGAGCCGTGCGATTCAATGTTGCCTAATATCTATTGAATTATTCATAATTATGTGTTCCTCACACAGGTAACTAAAGAGCTCAAGAATTCAGAAAATGTGCTACGCCAGATACGAAAAACCACTAAAAAACCACCCTTTAGATGTGGCCAAAAAATATGTGGAAACGTATTCCTCATCTAATGCAGCAGCACGAGACCCCGAGGAAAGGGCATCCTACAATATACGAGTTAATTCAAATGGAAACGTAATCCTAAAATAAAAAATAAAGCGGGCGAACACTCCGACTGACCGACCTAGAATGACCTAAATCTCCCGCCAAAACCTTAAATACTCCTAAAGCAGCCCGCGATGCACCGCGGGTCTCTCCAACGTGCCGTCAGAATAATAATTTCCGACTAATTCGTCCCTCAAACGTCAGAAATTATATATTCTGACTACACTCACACGAGACATTCAATGTGAAAAGTTTATTTAGGATGAGTCAGTCAGCCATGAGCCGTGCGATTCAATGTTGCCTAATAGAGATAAAGAAAGGGAAGATGAAGTAAACCACTGGAGTAAAACGTACTCAAATACCCAAACGCTGGGAAACTAACAATCTAGACTCTAAATTGTCATCAATATAACCATTCTTAGCTGAAACAGACTTCCATCTACCATGCCTTTGAAACAGCCTGTCAGCCACGCCTGCGTTGGCAGCAGCAGAAGCACCACCTGCTCTTAAGGAATGAGTGCTAAAAGCAGCAATGTCTGGCACAATATCCTTAAAACTACTCTTAAAGTACTCCCTAACGGTTGAATAACTTATGGGCTTATTGGTAGAAACAAACTTATGTCCCAACTTCGATTTAATTAGAGGCTTGAAAACATAATGACTAGGATCCACTGGAAACCGCTCAAGCTCTGAAACATAACGCTTGAAAATCGAAACTGGGCAAGCATCTTGGGATGAAGCTCGAGATATAACCACTTCGTTACCCTTCCTTAGTTGATCCGTCTTACTTCTATCAACCTCGATAGCAACATAAGTGTCATGAAAAGTAATATCACCATACTTAATGTGAAGAACCTCCTCAATTCGGAAAAAACCAGCAAATGCTAAAAGGAAAATACAAACATTCCTCAAATTAAGTAAATTATCTAGGTTGGAAGCTTCGACTAATTTCTTAATCATATCAGGCAAAATAGGCTCTTTCTTGTGAACTAAACGGGTTCCAATAAGCCTCTTAGCTGCTCTACTAACATCGTGAATAATAGGACCGTCAGTAGGGGAAGGTATCCCCGCCAAATGGTGCGCCCATTGGATTCCATAAATAGCAGAATCTACCGCAGAATAAGAATGGGTTGAATCCAGAAGATGCTGAAGGTACAACGCGACATGCTCTGTCCTGGCAGGAAAAACTTGAATTTCGTCTACGGAAGAAGCAAAATTCTTCCATCTCGTAAAAGCCCTTCTGTAAGCGTCAGTGGATCCTGGAGCTCTCGAAGCAATGACTGTGGACTGTAATCTGGACACCAGGCCTGTCAAGGCGGGTTCGCGCAAATCCGCGAGAGAGGCCCAAACACCAGAAGAGAAAACATCTAAAAGAAAAGAAACAAAGAAAAAGGAAAATGGGATTAGTAAAGATCCAAAACCGCCGAATGATTAAAACAGTACCACAAGAAGAAACACTATCCAAAACAATTATGATACCCACAAAACACATGCGAAACCGCGGGGGAGCACATAAGTATACTAAGGCCACCGGGGGTGTACATAACTACATTGAAGGCGCCGGGGGCCTCTAAAAAACAATTATCTGAGAAAACAGATGTCACAAACAGAAACTTGGCCAAGAAACGGGTAACACCACCGGGGGGTGTACGCAGCCATACTAAGGCTATAAGGAGCACATAAGTATACTAAGGCCACCGGGGGGCCACCAAAACACACCACCGTGGGGTGTACGTAACTACACTGAAGGCACCGGGGGCCTATAAAAAACAATTATCTCAGAAAACAGATGTCGCAAACGGGAACTTGGCTCAAAAACGCGTAAAAACACCGGGGGGTGTACACAGCCATACTAAAGCTATCAGGAATTGTATATAAAAAAGCTTACCAAAAACATGCGACACCACCGGGGGTGTACAGAACGAGAGTAACAGCACCTGAGCCTATAACAAACTAATAATCGAGAACAGATGCGACACCACCTGTTTTACATGAAAGTCGTGCGAAATTCATTAAAACAATCGTACCAGCAATAGTAGACCCGGTTGGGGAATGTGTGGGGGGAGGCTATGACAATAACAAACATACCTCCAGACGGAACGCCTAAGGATTGCAAGCTGAACACCAGCCCAACGGAGAAGTGCAAAAACCAACACTAGAAGTGCGAACATTTCCAGCAAAATCAACTCGTAGGGCAAGGCATCTAGATTTGAAAGCTTTCATGCCGAACAACTTATTCTTAGCTTTACCCCTGACGAACAGATCCGGTCTGTTGGGAAGATATAACCAATGAGACACAAACGAATTCAGGTGAGTGCCATCTTTGCTTAATAATGGCCAATAATATGCTGATTTCCACAACGGAACTACTAGGGTTCCCAGGGCCTTACAATCACTCATATGCTTTAATACCCTGCCTATGAGAGAGATTGGTGGCACCAGCCAATTATTCTCAGGTGACCAGTCCTGTGTGAAGGCGTCAACAGCTTCGGCACCAGGTTGGACGAATCTGGAATTAAACCTAGACAATTTCGCATTATAACATCAAGCAAATCTGTCAACTGAATGTGGACCCCAGAGGTTTTCAAGAAGGAAAAACACCTCATCGTGGAGAGAATAATCGTCAAAATCAACGATCTTACTAAGAAAATCAGCCTGAGAATTCTGATCACGCGGCAGCCAGGAGACATTCAGGTGAATTTGGCGTTGGGAGGTAAAAAGGAACACACTCAAAGCGATGTCCTGTAATTCTTTAACCATACTACCAGCCTGGATGATTCTAACAACATTCTGATTATCAGTGTTACAAGTGACGGCTTGGCCTGCTAAATGATTATCAAACGCTTCAAGAGCAAAGCTTATTGCAACAAGTTCTCTCCAAGTAGAAGACTTCTGAGATTCTTCCGCGGACCAGTTTTTGTGGCAAACTAAAGAAGAACCTTGAACAAAACCTCCACAGCCTGTCGACGAAGCATCTGTAAACAAGACTTTAGATGGTACAAAAGGGATTGGCCAAAACAAAATTCCATTTAATGATCTTAATTTGTCTCTCCAAAAATGAAGCTCTTGCTTTGCTCGATCTTGCACGCAAACAAAGGAATTCCACGAACGTCGAGAATTAGTAATAAGATGCAAATATCTGGTCATAATCTGGGTAACATTCCCACAGCTGGCGGACAATGAAATAATCTGACCGACAATAGAAGCAATATTCTTCACGTGAACACAGGCAGAAAATTCCAAACTAGCACAAATATCAGTAAGATCAGAGGAAAGCTTTTCAATTCTGGCATCACTGGCAAAAATTAAACCAGTATGAGTGTCAATGTTGTAACCGATCCACGAAAAGCTACGCGAAGGCTCCCAATTAGACTTCTCGTGATTGAGTTCAAATCCGCAACGTGAAAGATCTGAACGAACCAATGAACTGTTCAACTTAGCAACTTGGAACGATGAACCAGCGCCAACTCCGTCGTCGAAAAATATCGCGATTGGAATGCCTTGCGCCCTCCAATGTGTCTCCAAAGGCTTAAGCAACTTGGTGAAAATATAAGGAGCGCTGGAAAGCCCAAAAGGCAAAACAGTAAACTGGAAAAATCTCTGATGGCCTGGAACAAACTCCCACGAGAAAGCCGAATATTCGCGATGATCTGGAAAAATGTCTACATGATGATAAATCAAAAGAGAAAACAAAAAAGTCTTTTGCAAAAGTGTTTTTAATGGTATGCAAATTCTCACACTTAAATTTTTGTTTGTAGACATGCAGATTAATGTGCCTCAAATCCAAAATAAGCCTCTTCTTGCCGTTAGGTTGAACTGAAACAGATAGCGGATTGACAATGTCAGGCGGAGAAATTATTTCCTCGACACGATTGTCCTGCAAGAGCTCTAAGATAGCTGCATTAACAAAATCTGCTTCTTTAAGGGCTGAGGCATTGTTCGTGAAACAGCGAGGCGGCGGCGTGGAAATAAACGGGATTTTGTAGCCATTTCTGATGACAGATAATATAAAATCCGGCGCACCAAGAAATTGCCAATGCTGAATGGATCTAAACAATTTACTTTTAACAGACATCGGTTGGACAACAGGAGCACTAACAACTGGGATCTCAAACTCAAGCTCAAAGCTCTTAGATTCTTGAGAGGAATCCACTGATAAATCTTCAATGAAGTCACACGGGGAAGTAAGAAATGAAAATTCAGACTTACTTTGTTTGTCACCGTCTTGTCATCTGTTACCTGAAATACCTTTAGAAACAGAACGGGCGACTTGATTGCATTCAGACCTCCAATGGCCAAACCTGCCGCATGCGAAACAATTACCGGGCCTTGACGGAACGTCGGATGAACGAGGATAGGACAGCCGAAGACGCTGGTTACGGAAGGAACCAAAAGACGAAGAACTTCTGGAATACTGGGAAGAAAAGCGTGAGGAACTGGAAGGGCGACTGAGAGATGAAGGTTGGTTGATAGGTTTCTTGGAAGCATCGGACTTAAGAGCTTTTTCGGCTCGTTCCTCGGCACGGCGGATCTTTTTGCCGTCCTCCTCGTTGTCAGCTAACTCATGCTGGGTATATTGCTCGACAGTTTTCCAGCCAAAATCCGATTTGTCTGCTAGTAAGATAAGCTTCTGCCTTTCAGAGAGCATTGACGTACCTTCTGACAGCGAGGATTTAGCCTTGTCAACTGCGTTGGACTCAAGATGGGATTTAACCTCATCCAAGGTATCCTGTAGCTTAAGATTAAACTTGTACTGGATCTCGTTGCCTTTGCGTTTGAACGATTTCGGTTCCTCTCGACGTAACTTCTTGATTTCCCTCAACTGGTCATCAGCAGCTTCCACGCTGGAACGTTTAATACTTTCAGCCGAATCGGCTACTAACTTCGAGATCTGGTCTAACAACGACTTATTATTTTCAGCCAAGGACGTATAAATAAACTCTTGAACCTCAGTTGAAACTGACATGACTGCGGGAGAACGGAAGCCCAAAATAAAGCGGGCGAACACTCCGACTGACCGACCTAGAATGACCTAAATCTCCCGCCAAAACCTTAAATACTCCTAAAGCAGCCCGCGATGCACCGCGGGTCTCTCCAACGTGCCGTCAGAATAATAATTTCCGACTAATTCGTCCCTCAAACGTCAGAAATTATATTTTTTAAACAATGGCGTCAGTAGCGGCTGATTACTCGAGGGATTTAATGATCACTCCGATTACCATACGAGCGGCAAATTTGAATTATCGGAAAGACTGAGGCAAAGACAAAATGTTACCCAGGGGAGGTGGTACCGGTAGGATTGTTTTGGTAAAAATGCTACGGTGAGGGCATGGGGCGGTATAATTGTTTTGGCGAAAAAGCTACGGTGAGGGGAGGAGGGGCAAAAGTTCGGAAAGCTGTATCGTGGTTAAAAGTTTGACTTGACCCTATTTACTTTTTCATTGCTCCAGTAACCCAGTAATTAAGCTAGGCGTTGGAAAAGAGCTTGCATTTACTCCGTGAAGAAAGCGCTTGACGTTAAATCATAAACTGTTTTGCAGTTGAAAGGAGTTTTGGCAAGGGTAAATGGTCGCTTGACTTGTGAAATAGAAATCAGTTTGCATTCAATAAGCGCAGTGTTGATAAATGCCGCGAAGATATTGAAGACGCTTCAAACGCAACGCCTAAAACTTACTTTGATATCTGGGTAGAAGTTTTTCAGTTACAATCCGTGCTTCGTGGACGTGTGCGACCGGTTTACTGCATAATTTATGCCGTATAGGATCATAGTTAGATGACGCGCCAATTGTAAAGACATTTTAGTGACTTTACTGTGACCTAAGCAGGCAAATTGATTTGGTCTCATTATAGATAATGGTAGAGCGCGTATGGAAAAACGCTTTTACGAACAGAGTGTTTGATTTTAAGGGGGGCGGCTGAAAAAGATCAAATGATTTGTATCAGTCAAAAGTAGCCAAGGTTGTGTCAGGAAACAGCTCTTCTTTTCACGATCTTCCCTCACCCCACTAGCTTTTTACTTACTCGCCCCGTGTTGGTATATGCAAATTTACGCTACCCACTCCCCCACTGCAGTGTAATTGTCACGGCCGACGCGCACACTGAACAGTGCAAATTTACGCTACCCACTCTCCCAGTGAAGCTCATTTGTCACAGCCGACACTATTCCGATCAGTCGCGAACTTTTTCGCTTAGCTTCGGTTTAAGTCCCTCTGCGCTCTCAAGAACAAAAGGACTATTGTTTAAGGCTGATGGGAAAGGTGAGATAAAAGTTGAGCCACAACAATGGACCATTTCTTGATACGTGTCTACTAATCTACACCCTCGTTCACAAATAAATTCGAATCAAAAGGAGGAAGCCCCCAAACAGTTGGATCAAACTCCTCGAGGGAATTTAGCACCAAATCAGCCTGCAAACATTTTTCCTTATCGACCCTCTGGTCGGGTACCATGACAACATTCATCCCAGCGGCCCGTGCGGCCGTCACACCATTTGGCGCGTCTTCGAATACAAGCACGTGACCCGGTGACGTTGGAGACGAAGGAAACCTCGAGGCAGCCAATTGAAAGATATCTGGCGCGGGTTTGCACCTTTGGAGATTCGGATCATCACTTGTCACAGTATGCGACACAAGTTGGAAGAGTTCTTTGTGGTTTGTTATTTTGGTTTCATAACCTTGCCTTCCTGATCCAGTGGCGACTGCAACTGGGATATTGTGCTTGTGAAGGTGACGGACGAGCTTTTCTACACCTGAAACAAGTAAATTGGAAGGTTAATGGCTGGAAATCAAATGGTAGACTTCATGAGAAGCAGTCGTTCCTGCAGAACGCGTGCTCGCGTACGTTCAGCTTCTCGCTTCTTTGGCTGCGTAAACATTTCAGCCAGAGGAAAAATGAGAGGAGAGGGAGGGGAGAGAAGGGAACCCCAGCCCTCCCCCTCCTCTTATTATTGTCCTCGCCCCAATTTTCAGCATTGGCCAATATCGCCACAAGGAGAACTCAAAAGACCTTTGTTACGGTGCCATCGTGATGTCACGTACAGCAGAAATGTCGAAAATTCAGCATGCTGTATTTCAAACACAAAGGATACTATTTAGTTGGAAACTTGTGAAAAGATGTAATTTTCGGATTTCTTTCACATGGGGACAATAAAAATTTAACAGGCCCAGCAAATTTTGGTTTTATCAACTGGGTTGATAATGTCAATTGGCCACCGTAAAGAGATTCAAGAGCTGACGTTTCGAGCGTTAGCCCTTCGTCGGAGCGAATCAAGGAATTGTGCGTCGTGTGTCTTTATATACAGAAAGATGGAGCTTCGCTAAGATATTTTGTACACAACTGGCAGGGTGGTGTAGTGTACTCTGCATCGGGTGGCCTGGGTACTAGACCAGTCTACACTCATTGTGTTGTGTTCTTTTAACTCTAATAGTGACTCTCTCCACGCAGGTGTATAAATGGGTACTGCAAATTTAACTGCTGGGTGTACCCTGCGATGGACTAGCATCTCATCCAACAGAAACCTGGATAAGCTCACAAGGAGCAACTTGGGCCATTTGCCCTGTCGCAGACTTTACTTATATAATTAATTAATTAATCAGTCAATAAAAGAATTAATAGCTCCCCACCCTCCCCCACCATAAAAAATGAGATGCAAAATCCCTCCAGTGATGAAACCTCAAAAATCTATATAAACTTAGATATTTTATGCTTTTTTCTGATTAAAAGCTTTCTATTGTTAGTACTGCTCTGTACAGTTTGCAAAAAATGAAAATGATACAGAAAAATTTATGGAATTAAAAACAAATTATAATAATTCTCTCAAATAAGTCATTATCAATCATACCCCTTTGCCCTCTTCCCTCTAAACAAGCCATTTAGTATAAGATGAGGTACAGATAAGGTATGGTTATGTCTGCATATGAGGGCTGTTAACAAAACCAGGATAGGATCGGATCAGATTGGATTGGTCAGAATCTGACTGACAAGACTTGGATTGGATCCCAAAAATACGGATCGCTATGAATTCTGGCCAAAATAGTCATGTGACACCTATCATTTCTCGAAGATGGTGCAGAGGGAAGAAAGTGAAATTTAGATGTGATTTTATAGTGTCATTTTGTCAGTGTTATTTTTATCAAACGAGACATTCTTATAGTTGGAATATACACAGGCCTGTTTACATAGTGTAAACATTACATTGAGCAAGTGCATACCAAAATGAGTAAATATAGACACTGAACATAATTGTGGATGATGAGGTGTCAGGTGACCATTTTGGCAGGAATTTATAGCGATCCCCATTTTTGGGATCAAATCCTAGTTTTGTCAGTCTGAGTCTGTCCTGTCCAGTCCAATTCTGATCCAATCCGATCCGATCCAGTCCAGTCCGATCTGATCCAGGTTTTGTTAACAGTCACATATGAGCCTAGTGGCCCATCAGGCTAATCAGGGTTAATGAGGGTTAACACCTTACAGTCATAGACTGACAAACCTGTGGCCCTCCCTTAGTTACATTAATAGAAAAATTTAGATCAATGAGGTCTAAAAGTCTATACCAATCCCTATAACTACAAGGTACAAAGAGATTAGATTAGCAACCAATGCAAAAAATATTGAAAAATGGTCTACATCAGCATACCTTCCCTAAACATATACTTTTATTATTTATTAACATTTATAATATCGATAGGACTCTGTGTGCACTCTGATCGGTCAAAAATCCATGTTTTATCAGAAACATTCGATCAGGAGTCCAGTACCAAAGTTTGAGATACTTACCAGGTAACAATCCTGCTGAAGGAAACTGCTCCAAAAGTTTTTCTTTTGATATTTTCACAAATTCTTCTGCTGCCAATGGCAGCTGAAGCTCCTCCACTAACATCTGAGCAGCTTCTAGACTGCCACGCCCCATCATCTTAGATTTAACTGTCCAATCAAATGTCTTGCCATAAGGTTCAAGAATCTCTTGAGTCACTCTGGTATAAATAATTTCGGTATCTAGGATGAAGGTAAATCAAATACAATACAATACAATACCCTTTATTTTACGTGGTAAATGTTCTTAGCTAACTTAGCTACTTTACAGACATACCACGGAAAATAATTAAATTAATAAACTAAAAATAATAAAGAAAAACGAAAATGGCTCAAAGAACCAGTATAAAAATATATGTACAGTTAAAAATATATTAAAACTAAGAGTGGAATCACAAGATATAAACACATTAGTTTTCATGGTGATGATTTAACATAATAAAACTAGAAACTTTATTCGTCTTTCTTTTCACATTATTCTTGTGAACGAAGCCAACTTTAAATTATATTAGTCTACAATGGTTCTGATTTACGCCCCACCAGTCCTTTGCAATGAGACAAAAGCAGTTTGAAATATACCAGAATTAGTTGGCGTACATCGCTAGCTCCACACCGAAGATATTCGGTGAAGCATGCATGTTTTCCAGCTTTACCACGCGAGTCTCAACATAAACTAATAATAATAATAATAATAATAATAATAACTTTATTTAAGTGTCAAAGTATCTAGCACTACTGTGCTAGATACTTTGACACTTAAATACATAAACAAATATTGTAAATGAAACAGAAAGTTCTTAAAAATCCCAACTGGCAGGAGGCAGACCAGTTGGCTATTTACAAAGCGTGGAGGAGTTGAATTCGGGACCACCGAAGACAAATCCGTTTTAGTGGCAGGGAGAAGGACTCGAACCCGGGACCACCGATTACAAGTCCAGCGCCCTGGCCACTAGGCCACGCTCGCCTCCATTGGAGATATAGTTCTGGTGTCCGTTCAAAGGTGCTACATTTCATTGATTCGTTATAAATAGCAATTAGAGCACAGAATACGCTAAACTTACCTATCATTAGCCCATCCAAATCAAAAATTACGTGAGTACACTTCGTTCTTGTTTCGGCGGCCATCTTTTTCAGGCAGGCGGACGGAGGACCTGGTACCCAGCACACTTCTGCGTGGCTACCAAGCATTCCAACATGGCGACCATCAGCAGAGTCGTGTTTGCGCGAGAGTTGAAAAAAATCGCCTATCTGCCAGCTTTAGGAATACAAGATGCAATAGCTAGGCAACACCTGGATGAATTAGAAACCAAAGGAAGAAGGAGCGTTAAAAATACCCTGCTTTTCTTCGAACATTCTCCCGTTTTTACCGTCGGAATACGAAGCAAAACCGTGGATTCGAAAGAGAAAAAAAGGCTGGAAGATTTAGGAGCGGAGTTTCATTTTACCAACAGAGGAGGACTGATGACTTTTCACGGCCCTGGGCAATTAGTCTGCTATCCCGTTTTGAACCTGGCCTGTTTTAAGAAAAGTTTAAGGTGGTACATAGCTTCTCTGGAAAACACACTTGTTGAAACTTGCAAAAGGTTCAACGTGCTGGCAACCACTACTTGTGACACCGGAGTCTGGGTGAGAGACAACAAAATTGCAGCCATAGGTGAGGAAAAATTGAAAAATCCTGCAATAAGTAAATTTTCTCAAAGGGTGAGTAGAAAAACAATGCCAGCAAAGTCTTTTGTCCATGAGAACACAACAAAGAGTCCTGGGCAGGGCTTCACCCTGGGCTGTCCAATCTGGAGTGCAGAACACTAGCCATTATGCACCTATCAATGTTAAGCTGGTATGGGGGGGGGGGGGGGGGTGCATAGGTAGGGATTTGAAAGTAGTTATCATCCCGTAGTGGGGACTTTTGACCATTTTAATGACCTAGCAACATTTTATTGACTTTTAGCTACTATTTTGACAATCCACAAAATGCCCTGGGGTAGGGGATTTGAACAGAAAATCTCAGCTCAGTTCAAATGCCTAGCCTCCCCCTCCCCACCAGCTTAACATTGATAGGTACATTAGGTTCCGATGTTAGATTTTTTTGCACTTACATTTGCAGGGGTCCACACAAGCCACTGGATTACAACACATGGTATCGCACTAAACTGCAATAATGATCTGAGTTGGTTTGGGCACTTCACACCTTGTGGAATAGAAGGCAAGGGTGTTACGTCACTTTCAAAAGAAACCAACCAAAACATTCAACCACAAGATGCAATTCCAGCTTTTCTAGAATCCTTTCAAAATGTGTTTGATTGTACGGTCAAGTTAGACAATAATAGCATGGGGCATCTTAGAATAAATGATCGCCTGTAGCCAACCTTATCTGGGTACCAGAGGGTTTTCTCAAAAAAATTCCATAAAAATGTACATTCATTTGATAAAAATAATTTTGACACTAACCAATATATTGTAATAATTACAATTATTGTGATGACTACTAGACTGGTATAAATATTTGACAAAATATTTCTTACATCTGAAACACAATCCTGTTAAGGAGGTTCGAAAGAGTATTCTCACTGTTATAGTACTTGTAAAACGATGCAGAACTACAGAAAAGTTGTTATGATCATCCGGACAAGGTATGAATATATTTAGAACTCTGTTATTGGGTAATACTTTATGAATGCTTATGACGTCATAGCGGTTACTATGGCAACACCTCAACAGTGACAAAAGAACCCCCAAATTTCAGTTTTTGCCGATTATCTTTAAAACTAAGTTGTTGACCTGCCATTTTTATTTCATTCTTTAAAAGGTCTCTTAATTCTGTATTTTATCTACCAGCATCTGTGTTGTGGAAATTTAGCTTTATTAAAAAATGCATTTTATAAATTACAAGAAATTAGACAACCCAGTTTTTGCTAGCCTGCAAAGCAGGCGGTTTTGTGGATGCTTCGAAAACAGCGATCTCGAAAGACCTAATAACCGCCTGCCCGTAAACTTGTTTCTGAAGACGCCACCTCCAATCGGCGATCTGTCAGCGAGCTGTCAAAGGTCGGTTGTCACGCGCTATCAAGCGTGAATTTAAAACAAACTCACGTAACGTCAGTGCTATTTTTTTTTTTTAAATCCGACCGTTTATCCGATCGTGTTTGTAAACCCATGCGGCAGAAAAGTAAGAAACGCTCAAGCGGCAAGGCAGCAAGTGTTATCAAGAAATTACGCCACCGATTTTAAAAGCTGGAAGGATTTTTCTCAGATTTAACAAGCAAATAAACAGTGAAGAGTTTGAAACTTACCTTTTTCCTGTACACGTTTCTACAGTGTGAGACTCGTCCACTACCACTGCTGCTAGGCTTTGGTACAATTTGCTATAGTTTTAGGACTGCAAGAAATTTATTATCGTGAGTACCTGTTCGGCAGTGCAGTAGATAAACTGCGGATGTCACTACGAGTTTGGAATTGTTACATGTACCGCTGTTTAGTTCCTCAGCAGTGCAATTCACTGAACGCAATTCCATAGTCTGATCAATTAGGCTTTTCAACGGTGAAAATTATGACTAAAACGCTGGTTGTGCCATTTTTTCTCGCTCGATTCAAACACTCGTGTCTTGTAAACCAGAGCACAGTGAATATCATACTCTTTCCGAAACCAGTAGGACGAAACGCTAGAACATCCTGCCCATTCATCAAATCTTTCACTGCTAATAGCTGTTCGTCTTTGAGGATGATCCTTCAATTACTTTCTTTCAATTCATTGATTGTATCAAGAAAGATATCAAGTGCCGCTTCGATACAATCGTTCACAGGTCCATCTTTCAAGAAAGAGTCAGAAATGGTATCCGATGCTGACGGATTGATTGACAAATTTCAGTAACTACCAATAAGAATTTTCCGTCCCTCTGTGGACGAACAATTCACTTGACCTTAGTTTACGGGTAGGCTGGAATTTGCAACTTCCACCCTACTCCCTACCCCTCTCTTTTTTCCTCTCCCCAGTGTTCACGCGCTGAACATGGCGGCCGGTCTTTCGTGATCGCTGTTTTCGAAGCATTCCCCCACATAAACCGCCTGCTTTGCAGGCTAAGTTTTTGCTCAAACATTTTTATTTGAATCAGCGTACTGAATGTTAACCGCATGCAAAAAATCAAGGTAGGTCACCGAGTTAATTTTCGAAATAAAAAGAAATATTTTTCGCACGTTTCATTTCCGGTTTGGCCGATTTCAGATGTAGCGCGCGCATGTTTAATGGCAATTTGGATCTCAAGCTGACGCGGGCAATGAAAGCGCGCGAGCAGCTGGAACCATTTCGAGCCTCCTTAATCAGTACTACAGATCATAATATGGAACAAGTATCATCCATACTTGAAAACATTGTTATTTGTTTTCAATGTATATGCACATTTAATAATTATGCATTGCAATTCGATATTAAATTAATGCATCACCAGATTACCTTCTGAACTACTCATATCACTCTGCAAAACAACTGGTCTTTTGAGTGGGCTTTTTATGTTTTAAATGTATTGTGTAATACAGACTGCTGGAATCAACTCAACGCTAACGGGATTTTACGCCGAGATCGAGGTAAACGCTCTGGTTGTATTCATGGAACTAGTTTGGTTACTCAAATATCAAACATTCCTGTTATTACAACTTCATTTGCAAGTCTCGCTCGCCCATAGAGACATGCGAGAGGGTTCTAGTGCCATTAAAAAGACTTGCAAGGAATCCCCGAGTGAGCAACACCAGTAGCAATCTCTTTGAAGTCCCAAAATGTTTATTTCTTACTATATGTAGTCTTAAGGCTGGTTCTCACTAGCGCATAAGCATAAGCACAAGCATAAGCATAAGCAAGTGAGAACACCCGCGACATAAGCATAAGGACATACGCACGCGCAGAATACATTTTTTGACGTAATACTCGATACCAGGTCTCCTCGATGTTTAAAAACAAGATGGCTGACGTCTACAGATGTCATAGCGTCCGCCATTTTGCTTGTGATACTTTCCGCAGCGGTCTGGGTCAAAGTGGCATGTGATTGGTTGAAAGGCTTGAGCTTATGCTTATGCTTATGTCGGCCCCGTTCTCACTTGTGAAAACTGCGACATAAGCATAAGCATAAGCACAAGCCGATATAAGAAAAACAAACATGTTCGTTTTTCTTATTTTTATGCTTATGCTTATGTCGCGGGTGTTCTCACTTGCTTATGCTTATGTTATGCTTATGCTTGTGCTTATGCTTATGCGCTAGTGAGAACCGGCCTTAAATCAAAAAATGGTGTTCGCGCTCCGGTTGCTTTAGAGGCTTCGCGCCGCTGATATTGACATTTGCATTGTTTCTGAGACTCGCTTAAAACCTAAAATACCAGATTCTGTCATTGCTATTCCTAATTAGTAAAAATCTATTAGTATACTAATGGCAATGGCGCAATCTGATTGGCTGAGCTACTGCATACTATTAGCCATTAGTAGAAACTCAGCTGTGTTCTATTGGAAACCCGCGAATCTGATTGGTTCTCCCACTGTTTTCTATTTGAAACTTTACGCTGACAAAAAATTCAAGAGTTCTCAGCATTCAAGATATCACAATAGGCGTAATAAATTCGCCTTGCCCCTTACTCAATTACTTAATATTGATCGGTAAGCTATATATCTGGGATTGTAGAAGAAAAAGTATACACCCGTATATTGAAGGTTATAAACAAAAAACTTAGAATTAACTATCAGACAGAAAAGTACATTGCCTCAAAAAATAACGATCTACTAAAATTTTATAATAAATGGCCAGAAAATATTTCTCTTTAATTTATATATAATTATATAAAAAACAGTAATTGCGCATCTGTTTTTAGGCTAATTTCCAAGATTTATAATGTGTATATAATTAGATATTTTTTCTTTTGTTGTAATTCAGTTTCTTTGTATTGTTGTAACGTAATTACTTTTCTGGAAAAAAAGAAAAAATGTAAAGTAAGTAGTGATTGTAAGTAGCTGTAATTGTTAGTAAGTATGTAAGTTATGTGTTGTAAGTAATGTAATAAAAAAAAGAAAAATTAATAATAGAACCCCTCCCCATCTAGCGTGCTGTATAATTCTGCTGAAAAAAGTCGATTTCTAGTACATAGTATAGCTGTAAGCACTTCGGAAGAGCACATAGTACATTAACTGCTCTCTAACAATTTGAATCCTTGAGAGTCTGTCTCTTGGCTCTCCCTTAGAAACGTAATCAGGTATTACGCTGCGAAGCACGTTAAACGCTTCCTTCAAACGCGTCTGCCTTTTTCTCTCCCTTTCAAGGTCCTTTGCTCTCCGGATTGTCAGTGGTGACAATGGATTAGAAGTGGAATGCAGCCGAAAAGATACAGTTTGCTCCGAACCTTGTTGAAATTGTTGCGCACTTTCGAATTCTCTTAGGAACAGTGCGTTCCACGAGAAGGGAAAAGCTGGATAATTTTGGAACAGCGCTCGATTGTCGCAAGTTTGTTCTACGGATTTATACAACACAATACAGTGCAATACAATACAACTTTATTGATTCCATCCACTAATGGTTTTTCAGAAACCAATTACAATGAGATACATAAAATTCAATATAAATGCTATAAAAAAAGGAAAATATCTAAATAAAGGATAATACATATGTCACACATCCTCAAAACTACCGACAAATTAAAATGCAACATCAAAAGATTCGCATTGCAATCATTAGTTATTTTCTAAGAATTTATAAAAAGCGCGATTTATGATCTTTTTTAAGAATCTAAACAGGTAATATCCCAAATGTCCTTAGGCAGACTATTCCACAGAGAAGTACCCCTGTATTTAAACGATCTCTGTGTTCTAGTTGTTGATGATAACTTTATTCAATGAGGGTAAAAACACTTTAAAGTTAAAAACTGATAAACTACTGGCCCTCATACCTCTGTAGAGAGGTACATGCAGTTTGTCCTAATTTCTAGTATTTCCTTCATAGATTTTCGTTTCCGGTGGCTGCATCTGCAAGAAATTGGGAAACAAATAAATCACAAAATATATGCTACAATTTTGGAAAAGAATCAAATTAATGTGGCCGAAATAATCTTCGGAAATAACCGTGTAAAGAAAATAAAAAAAAACTTGGAATCAATCGAATCGCTGCACCGCACAAAAACAAGAAAAAAACTAAGAAAGGTATAAACGGGTCAACATTTTATCGCCCTGTAACGTTTTCACTTTGACAGACCGTTTCTTTTTCGTTGAGCTAGGTAAGATAAGGTATCGGGAAGAATGCCAAAAGAGGCAAAAATGATCCCCTATGTAACGACCGAGAACCTCGAAAAAAATATACCCTATCCCGCGGCACATACCTTTAAAGCCAATGTATGGGATATATCTATGCTTCTAAATATCTTCAGAAAGAATCGTCTTTAGATGAACTTGCAAATAAACTAACTGTTCAATGGAAACTAAAAAAATGTGCTGAAACGTAAAACTATATATTTATCTAATTAAAAATCTTTATGGTGTATAATAGCATAATTACGTTACGAAGTTCACGCAGCTAATCGAAAGAAAAAATTGCTCTCTCCACTATCATAACGTAGTGTATTTTGTATTATTCAAAATAGACCCCTTTGTGTAGTTTCTTGTGATTTCTTTTGGTACATTATTAAGTGTATTATGGGGTTGGTAGCTTTTTTTAAGGTGCGTCGGCTAAAATTTTGACATACAGTTTTCCTGGCTCCAACTTGCAGTTTGCTTTCTCATTGCCTAATGTCGAGATTTTGACTAAACTGGGCTCCAACTCGCAGTTTGCTTTCTCATTGCCTAATGTCGAGATTTTGACTAAACTCGGCTCCAACTTGCAGTTTGCTTTCACATTGCCTAATGTCGAGATTTTTAGGAGCGGAAAAAAAATTATGGCAACCAAATTTCAGCTACAAAATTTTGCACAAACAACAGCCAGAGGAGCGGAAAAAATACGACAACCAAATTTTGCACAAGCAGAAGCCAGAGGAGTGGAAAAAACGACAACCAAATTTCGGTTGCCAAATTTTGCACAAGCAGCAGCCAGAGGAGAGGAAAATGGCAACCAAATTTCGACTACCAAATTGCACAAACAGCAGCCAGACGACAAAATATTTTTTTTAGCAATTTTTTCTCCCAATTAGACATATGTAGCCGAAAAAATATTTTGCATACTTCAACAACAAACAATACTACAACAACAATGGCAGTGCAAAAAAACATTCGAAAGCATGGGCCTCCGTTGGGAAAAAAACGTGGCCTCCCATCTTCTTCTCGAGAACGTGTACGATAGCAACCTCTTGCCGGACGTCTCGAAAGTCGACTACCTAGCAGGAAACCTCGGCAAGACACACCTGCAACCACTGCAAGGACTGCCCGCGTTTGTCGACGACGGTACGTGTCTCCGCCGCGAAGACTGCGTTTTCCAAAAAGGTCGCTTTTCTTGCACAACAGGCGAGAAAGGTTCTGCAAAACTCGTGGTCGCAAAAATCGGCCTGGCTGTGCAGCAGAGCCTGGGAACAGGACCGGACGGCAGCAAAAGAAAACACATGCAGACAAGCATCGTCCACACCCTCGCAAAAACAAAAGAAACCAGCGGAAGCACGATACGTACAACAATAGCAGCGATAGAAGCCGACACGTTTCTGCTGGCACAGTCCCGCTGGCACAGGCTGTATCCAGAAGACGATATAGCGGGCTACTTCGTGGCCAAGGTAGCCGTTTCCGAAATATCTTTGGAAGATTTGCACGAAAGAGCGAACAGACAGAATAGTGGGCGCCGCCAATGCCGCAAGATCTGCTGCTCTGGGTGTTGTGCAGGTTGTTGGGATTGTTGGTGGGATTGGTTCTGCCCTCCTTCTTCTGCATGCAACACTGCGACCGAAATACAAAGAGTGGAAACAGCAGAGCGCCACGCCACCCGACAAGGAGCAGTTGCCCAACCATCCACAGAATCCTGCGTACAAAGGAATTCGTCCAATGGACTAGAAAGTACTCGCAATTGGAAACATGCGACAGATATTCCAAATGGAATTGGTCTACGGCAGAGGTGTTCTACCACACTTTCGACGCGAGCAGTTCGAAGAATGTAGAAAAAAGTACGAGAAACAAGAAGAAACGGAATATTGGGAAGAATGGGATTCTCTCTGCAAATATGCAGAAACAAAGGAGAACCACAATTGTGGGCAAAATCGCCCCGGAACACGCGAAAAAATTGAAATCCTGGCATCTTGGAGAACTGTTCGCTGTTGCTTCCTACAGGGATTTTGTTTTCTGCCTTCTGGCGGCCAAATTGTTGCATAAACATGTTCGTTTCTACGCCAGAACAACAAGTCTGTCCTTCTTTTTTTGTGGTGTGGTTCTCTCTTGCCCGATTCTGCAAAGCAATGGCGTTGTTCTTTTTTCGAGGAACTCGATGCCTCCAAGATTCTCCACCTCTTTTTGAAGAAAATAGCCTTGTATTGGGGTTTCCTCGTCTGTTGTTGGCTGCCGTCCTCTCCAACCGGAAACACCGCCGCGACTACTTTTTCGAACTCCGTTTCTTTTTCGAACTCCGTTTCTTTTTCGTACAGCTTTTCTCGAAGAATATCGTATTTTGCGCTCTCCTCTGCAATCGCTTGCAAAATTGCAGCTCTTTGCGGGTCTGGGGTGGAAACAACAAGTATTGGGTTCCATACAATATTTGTCCCTTCGTTGTTGCAGAAACTTTGCGGCTTCTCTATCTGTATTTCCAAACCTCCAAGCTTTCCAACGTTGCAGAAAGAAGGAAGCCAGAAAGTCGTTCTGCCGTACCAGTCCGTTTCGGACGTTTCGAAAATGTCCAGGCATTCCGAAACAATTTTTTCCAGAGCTTTTGTTGCAAACACATTGGCGATTTTCCCGTCGTTTTCGTCGTCCCGAAATTTGCTTTTGTTTTTTTTGCCTGCAACCAACAACTTTCCACTTCGCGCATGCAAGCTCCGAAACCTTGGTTGCAGATTCTCGCACACATTGTTCCACCAACCCCCGCACCTCTTGGCTTTTTTGTTCGAACACCTTTTTCGATTGCACAATTTTTCCACCCTTTCCAGCTCTGCTTTGCGGCGATTGTACTCTTCTTCGTCTTTTTTTCGCTTCGCATCTTGCTCGGCCGCTTGTTTGTCCTAAGAAAATCTTCGCCATTCTTCTGCGCTTGCCGCGTCCTGTATTTCTTGCATCGTTTTTTCGCGAGATCTGGTGGAAAGTGTCAAAATTTGCCGCTCTTGTGCGATTTCTGGTGCTTCTTGCAGCTGGAATTTGGAGACATTTCGCCCAATAGCGCTGCATTTGGTTTGCCGCCATTCCCAAGAAACTGTTTTTCTTGATGGATAGACGGGTCTGGGGCGCCTGGGTGCAGCTGGCATGGCCTTTTGCTTGCCGCCAATATTGTTTTCGTTTCCTCGTCTTTTGTGTAGCAACGCAGAGGCCCTATTTCCACACCTTCTTCCTGTGTAAAAAGGATATCTACCCGAAAATCGGACATGCGCGGAAACCGAAGTCGGCTGCCGCCCACACCACCGAATTTTCCCATTTCGCGTCGTCCTCCACGTTCGCTTTGGTTGGTTGCACGTGCACCCCCGATATTCTTCCTGTTTGTGTGTGCGCGAACCAGCCGACAAATATGTGGCCTTGCGGGCGGTCCGCCAAAACGAGGAAGCGGCCCAGGCAAGAAGCCAGGTTTTTCCGGCGAAACCTTTGCCAAAGTTTCCTACACCACCTGGTCGGCTGTTTCTTCCCAGAGCTCGTCTGTGTGGCACCCGTACATGGAAATTTCTATTCTGGTGCATCCGCAAGCTTGGACATCTGGGTGTTGGAAAGTTCGGCGCAAGTGCTCGTTTGGGCAGTCTGCATAGTCGGCAAGATGGCCGCCCACTGGTTCTCGAATCTCGCCCGCTTCGAAGTTGGAAACGATCTTGTTGTATACTTTTGTCCGGACCGTGCGGTCTTCTCTTTTCGAGATCCAAGTGCACACGTGCTTCCCCACACTGTCGGTGTTCTGCAGAATCGTTGGCGCACCCGAACCCATTGCAGAACAAAAGTCGCCCTTCTGGCGAAAACCTTCGAATTCTAGGTGCGAAACAAGGGCTTCGCGGTCCAACACTCCGGAAAAATCTTGCGTGTAGTCGATGGAGTAGATTCCAAAACCGAATGCGAGCAGCTGCCGTTCGAAAGCTGGCAGCGCTTCGTGCAAATCTTCCAAAGATATTTCGGAAACGGCTACCTTGGCCACGAAGTAGCCCGCTATCTCGTCTTCTGGATACAGCCTGTGCCAGCGGGACTGTGCCAGCAGAAACGTGTCGGCTTCTATCGCTGCTATTGTTGTACGTATCGTGCTTCCGCTGGACGATGCTTGTCTGCATGTGTTTTCTTTTGCTGCCGTCCGGTCCTGTTCCCAGGCTCTGCTGCACAGCCAGGCCGATTTTTGCGACCACGAGTTTTGTAGAACCTTTCTCGCCTGTTGTGCAAGAAAAGCGACCTTTTTGGAAAACGCAGTCTTGGAGCGGAGATAGCCGCACACGTAGATGTCGTCGACAAACGCGGGCAGTCCTTGCAGAGGTTACAGGTGTGTCTTGCCGAGGTTTCCTGCTAGGTAGTCGACTTTCGAGATGTCCGGCAAGAGGTTGCTATCGTACGCGTTCTCGAGAAGAAGATGGGAGGCCACGTTTTTTTCGCAACGGAGGCCCATGCTTTCGAATGTTTTTTGCACTGCCATTGTTGCTGTAGTATTGTTTGTTGTTGAAGTATGCAAAAGTCTAATTGGGAGAAAAAATTGCTAAAAAAATATTTTGTTGTCTGGCTGCTGTTTGTGCAATTTGGAAGTCGAAATTTGGTTTTCCATTTTCCGCTCCTCTGGCTGCTGCTTGTGCAAAATTTGGCAACCGAAATTTGGTTGTCGTTTTTTCCCCTCCTCTGGCTGCTTCTTGTGCAAAATTTGGTTGTCGTATTTTTTTCCACTCCTCTGGCTGCTGTTTGTGCAAAATTTTGTAGCTGAAATTTGGTTGCCATAATTTTTTCCCCTCCTAAAAATCTCGACATTAGGCAATGAGAAAGCAAACTGCAAGTTGGAGCCGATTTTAGTCAAAATCTCGACATTAGGCAATGAGAAAGCAAACTGCGAGTTGGAGCCCAGTTTAGTCAAAATCTCGACATTAGGCAATGAGAAAGTAAACTGCAAGTTGGAGCCAGGAAAACTATATGTCAAAATTTTAGCCGACGCACCTTGAGCTAGCAAAAGCTACCAACCCGCTGCCACCCGCCACCCCTCCACCACCCGCCACCACTCCACCCCCTGCCACCCCTCCACCCGCCGCCACCCCTCCACCCTTCGCCACCCCTCCACCACCCGCCACCCCTCCACCCCCCGCCACCCCTTCGCTACCTATGTCAACATACAGCCGACGCACCTTGAACCACCCGATACCACCACCCACACTTGCGCCGCTCAAGCTGCGCTAAAACCCTCATGTTATCTAGTAGTGATTACCCCACTCTCTACACCCAACCCGCTCCCCCACCCCTCTACGGCCACCCCTCTAGCGTGAGAAAACTGATAAAAATACATAAAATGTTGAAAGGGGTTTATTTTTCTCTTGTCTTAAGTCGGTTTCTGCTACCTTTCTAATGTAACTACGAGGAATTCTGAACAGAGCGCAGTAAATTAACTGATCTCTAACAATTCGTGTAATGTAGCAATGTACTCCATTGCCAGTTTCAAAGTTTGAATTCTTGAGAGTCTGTCTCCTGGCTCTCTCTCGGAAAAGTAATCTGGTATTACGCTGCGAAGCACGTTAAACGCTCCTCTCAAACGCGTCTGCCTTTTTCTCTCCCTTTCACGGTTCTTTGCTCTCCGGATTGTCAGTGATGATAATGGATTAAAAGTGGAATACAGGAAAGGTCCAGTTTCCTCTGTAACCTGTAACTGTTCCTGACTTTCGAATTCTCTCAGGACCAGGACCATGTGCAGTGGCGCTTGATTGCAGCATGTTTGATCCATGGATTTGTCCCCTTGTAGTCTTGTCACGTCTGCAAAGAATTGAGAAAGAAATAAATAACAAAATAATTTACAATTTTCGGAGATCACACTAAATTAAAGTAGCCGAAATGATCGCCGAAAAGAAACTTGTAAGGAAAATCTAAAACTTAGAATCAAGAGTCGATCCGAATCAAGTCGCGTGCACCACATCACATCACATGCTAATCATCGTAAGTCATTAGACATGTGGGAAGGGTGGGGGGGGTGGTGGGGGGAGGCCAAAAACAAAGAAAAAACAAAATCCTACAAAACACAAAAGTTTAGGAACAAAAGTCGTGCATTTTAAAGGAACCAGAAAAAAGCCTACATGGGTTGAATAAAATATCTTGCACTCCTGCTGGTTGTGAAAACCTTTCCAGAAGTCCTACTCCCCTCCCCGCTGTACTGATGCATCACTAACCCATAGGTGTCCCCGTTAGGCTTTTATAGATTGCGCTAGTAAAAGTAACATATTATGCTAGTAGCACGGCTCTTTTTTGCCAACTTAAGCTAATTTTACAAATCACGCTACTTTGGAAACTGGTTCATACGATCGTGTAACGGAACTTTTGTCGTGTCATATGTTCCTCTCCTACTTCACTTTCTCTTTGTTGACTCTAGGGAACGGCGTCTAGCCCGGCAATTTTAGCTGGTTCTGGCCCGTCATTTCTCCAAGATAGCTGTAAGTTGTCGCTCAAATCGGCTGGCATAGCATTGCAATTTATTTCTTGTAATTTGGCTTTATTTTCGATTTTTAACTACCTACTTATTTTAGATAGCCAGTATCTCTGCTAATATTTTTTTTTTTCAAGTACTGTAGCAAAAGTTATGTTGACATTTCTAAGTTATTTTAAGGCACTTATTAAAGTGCATATGACACGGAATTTTTTTCTCTTGATTCTTGTCGTTGCTATTCTAAGACATAACGTAGAAGCTTTAAAAGTGCTTGAAAAATCTAAAGAGCATTGTTTTTGCTTTCAAAATACGCGCAATTTTCCTTCAAATTTGTCCCAGAGACTGGGACCTAGCTTCTCGACGGCGAATCACATTGTGTTGTCGCTAAGAGGATTCGGCAGTACTTCGTAGTAGACAGATAGTGTATTAAAACGCAAAGATGTCCAGTGATTCTAACGATTCCTTTGAGTCGGACTCTTCTGTAAGTTGCATTGAGGTACACAATGTGACGTCACGTTCCCATATCACGTGCGATTTTGGCCGCGCGATGACCGGGACAAATTTGAAGGCAAATTACGCATATTTTGAAAGCAAACAAAATGCTTTTTTAGTTTTTTCCAGCACTTTTAAGGCTTCGATTCGCTTTCTATAGATATCCAACTACAAGAATCAAGAGAAAAAAATTCGTGTCATATGCACTTTAAATTGCAGACGTATTTAGTATACACGTCTGCTTTTGACTTTTTTTTGTATACTACGATCCAGGCAATAATTGCTCTAAAATCTTGTACCAGTATCTCGAACCAGTCCGTCACGACCTAGGCTTACTTATAAGTCGAAATTTGATTTTGGAGCGGCACACACCCTAGTTTAGTTCATCTCCCCACCAAGTATGGCCTACTAATCATTGTAGCTATTATTATCACTTTTTTTCTGATTGATGCACTGCGCTACGTGCTCTCTCGTATCACTCCTACAATCCAGGATGATAACTATCTTTCAGAGCGAGACGCGTCTGTTTTAGCCTGCGAATAAAGCCGTCCTACCTTCGGGCCGGGAGCGACAGAAGAAGGACGCTGTATTCGCCGGCTACATCTGATTAAGCTGCAGCAATACGAAACGGCTGACCCTCCCTCCGGATTTCATCCTTGCGACCTATAAAACTACAAATCCTGTTGAAGCCAATCTTTGTTGGACCTTGAGTTTTGTGCCGTTATTCATGCAAATCTTTGCGGCCGCTGACAGTTCGACGAAGGTGACCGAAAAAATGCCCCAAAAGCCAAAAGGCTCAAAACTAACAACGCCAAAATAAAGCCAAATAAGTAATCTTGTTACACGAAAATGTTTAGAGCTTATAGAGGCCGCGATGTCTGAAGGACTGGACGGATTGTACCGAACTCGACCGCAGTGGAGTAGCAGACACCTTGAAAACACGTGTCCCACTCCTTTTCAAAGTTGCTGATTAACGGTGAACATGCGCGAGTTGTGACCAAAGGTGGACTAGTAGCATTACTAACTCGACCCCATTCGCTCTCTCTCTCCCTCTCTTCTTCCCGTTAATCGGCCAACGTAAGTCTAGCCAAGTTAAACTGACGAGACTGCGCCACCACCTCATAATCATTACCAGACTAGGGGAAAAAACTGAAAAATCGTCATTGCGCGCTTTCTGTTAGAATCAGACAATAACTTAAAATCTTGTAACATGTCATTGAATTTACCTTCCCTTTCTTCTTTAGAATGTTGTTAACTCGACAGCAGTTTTAGAGGAATGTTGTTCCAGACTGAATGCTGAAAACCTTCGTTCTTCCGAAGCTAGTCAGTTTTGCAACAAAAGTCACTCACTAGTGAAGCCAGGATGATGTCAAACTGAATTTCGGATCATGCTTATAAAATAAAATGTGTTATATGGTGTAATAACCTGCAAACTATTCTTGAATGTTTACGAGCCATTCTGTCTAGACACCTTCAGCCATGTTGTGAAAGATTAATATCTTAACAGCTTTACTGCATTGTTCTTTTCACGATCACGAAATTAATAATACACATATTCAAATGGTGCCGATTATTAACCGTACGCAATAAAGACAGCTTTCTTTGTCGGACGAGTCTGTCCAAGATAATGGTTCTACTCTGTTTTGACATTGTACATTGTGCCTCTAGTTCTTGAAATACAATTATAAGCAGAAAATAGCACATGGACTAATCCGTTTAATTTCCGATCGTCGTTCTCATTGTTTGTGGAAACTGGAACATGTCTTTGTACATACAGGCATTATTATTGAGTTTGAGTGTGTTAGCAAACTGAGTGGTGACACTGAGTGGTGACACTAAGAGGTACTGAAAGCGAAATTCATCTGTCAATCGCATGCGTATGAAATGGAACCCCACCCCACTTCTCTTCACCAAAACAATTACACAGTAGGTAACATATTTTATATTTTATATATTATATATATTTTATCATGTTGCCTTCAACTGTCGTAAAGAGTTATGGCAACTTATTAAAATCCTCGGGATATTTTGAAAGGTTATTGGTAAAGTTCACATGAAAGCCTGGACGCCCATCAGCCTGGAATGTATCCAGGTCTCCTAAATTAGCATGAAGCAACCAGGAGTGTCTCTATTGCGCATTGGATGCCTCGCTAGTTCATCACAGCATTAAATTCAGTTATATCTAATATTTTATACACCAGCGAGGCTGCAGATACTATTCTAAATCACCATTTTGACTGAAATGGAAACATGTGTGACGTTTTGAAGGCGAATAATGCCGCAATCGTTCAAAACCTATCCGTCCAAGAAAACCCTCGAAAGTTAAATACCGTGCCAGATCTATGGACATCGAGAGTGACAACAGTGAAGAGTATATCTTTAATGTCGATGCACAGGACTCCAAACTGGAAAACCCATCTTTCTAGTAAGGATTATGGAAACACCCGTCTGTACAATGGCAGACTCCGGGCCAACCGTTAACATCGTGAGCAAAAAGGACCAGTCTGAAACCAAAACCATGTCTACCAGATGCGAGCGTCTAAGTGTAGTGCCAAGCAGCTAAAACCTATTTGGCAAAATCCCAGCTAATGTTGTTAGCGATCATTGTTCGTCACAAGAAACATTCTATGTTGCAGACTCAGTTGGATGCAGTAAACACGGTGCGACAACCTTCTGCAAATCTGAATCCTGGTGCACTAAACTTTCCTCAAAGACTTTCTTAATCTCATACATGTAGATGAATCCATCACATCAGTAGTACAGCCCCATTGTCGCATCCCATTTGATGTCAGAAGGCAAGTAGAAAAGAAACTAAGGACCAAGTCGACTTCTCATAGACCTTAAAGATTACGAAATAGTGAAATTAATTTGGCCCTTTCTCGACGTCCCATTGATTACTTTTATTCAACATGTGCCGTGTCTTCAATGCGATCCCCAATCCCAGTCCAGCAGGGGAAACAAGTCGAGCTCTCATGCTTTGCGTTCTGAGATCTCGAATAATAACAAGGTCCACCCGCCAGTGTGAATCGACTGACAAAAATGTATAAAATGCTGAAAAAGGTTTTATTTTAATATTTTCTCTTCTATTAAGTTGGTTTCTGATACCTTTACAGTGAGCCACACAACGCAGAATAAAACTCAGAAGGTCTTGTTGCCGGATCTCTTTGTATGTAGATGCTCGTACCAGACGTCACTGTAACGTGTAGAAAGAAAAATGACAATTTTATTAGGCTAATATTTCACTAGTACAACTTGTCCTCTTCATGGCCAATGCTGCTGTAAAAGAAAAAAAGGTTTTTAAATTTAACTGTTCTCTAACAATTCGTGTAATGTAGCTATGCACTCCATTGCCAGTTAAAAGTTCAAGTTTAATTCTTGAGAGTCTGTCTCCTGGCTCTCTCTCGGAAAAGTAATCAGGTTTTACGCTTCGAAGCGCGTTAAACGCTCCCTTCAAACACGTCTGCCTTTTTCTCACCATTTCACGGTTCTTTGCTCTCCGCATTGTCAGTGGTGATAATGGATTAGAAGTGGAATGCAGCCGAAAAGACAAAGTTTGCTCTGTACGTTGTTGAAATTGTTCCACACTTTCGAATTCTCTCAGGATCAGTGTGTTCCACGAGAAGGGAAAAGCTGGACAACTTTGCAATGGCGCTTGATTGTAGCAAGTTTGATCCATGGATTTATCCACTTGTACTCTTGCCTTTTCTGAAAAAGAAGTTTCATTCAGCAGCATTTGCAAAGATTTGGGAAAGAAATAAATCAAAAATAAAGTAACCTACAATCAGTTAGGACAAGATCAAAGTAAAGTAGCCGACGTGATGGTCAAAGATAAACTTGTAAGGACAATTAAAACTTGGAATCAAGAATCGATCGAAACTGAATCACGTGCATCACACACGCATCATCGAAAGACATGTGTCCCGGTTAAGACAATGTTTCAGACATTCCTGTTAGCCACAAGCGACGCTTTACATAGTTTGGCATGTCATGTAAAATTAATGCATTGTTTTCCTTGCATTGTTTTCCTTGCGACTTGTCGTTCAATTTAACAGGTGTCGCACCGCCTGTACAAGGATACATAAAATGTGATTGCGATCGCGCCCTCCATGAGTACCTAACCTGAAGCCCAGATGTTTGCTCACTTCGTTCACTTCGTCTGTTTGATTCGCCGTTATGGTTAATTAACTGCATAATCATTTGCACGCGGATGATACAACAAATGTAAATACGTGAGCTGGTAAGAAAATATAGCGGATTTTGAAATTTTTATATATATGATCAGGAAATTAATATACAAATATCCAAATGGTACTGAATATCAAATGTATCTAATAGAGACAGCTCTCTTTATCAGATCCGTCTGTCCATGATAATGGCTCTACTCTGTTTTGACATTGTACATTGTCACTATTGTTGAACAGAAAATAACACATTCACTGCTATATTTTCCAATAATCGTTTTAATTATTCGCATCAATCGTTTGTGGGCGGAAATGAGTGGGGAAGAGCTTGGTGGGAACTGGAACAAGTCTTTGTATTTACAGGCATAATTATTCACATAATGAATTGGTAAGCATTATTTTGAGAGTGTTAGCTAGCTGAGTGGTGACGCTAACAGGTATTGAAAGAGAAATACATGTGTCAATCACATGCTTGAAATTCGAGATGGCATGCACTGCCAGTTGGAAATGTTTCTTCAATTGACTTTAATTTGTGGAATTACGGGGGGATAGGAGGATTTTTCAAAATGAAAAAATATTCTATAGGTAGCCTTTTTCAAGCTATTATCCTGATTTAACAGACTCGTTGAAAAACTTGTCTTTAAAAGGATGAAATCTTTTATCGACGAAAGGGGAATTCTAAGTTCATCACAATATGTAGACAACGCCACTCAACGGAAAATTTAATTCTTGACACTGTCAATGCCATCCCATATGGATGTAGGTAAGTTCTCTTGTGGTGTCTTTATTGACTTAAAAAAAGCTTTCGATACCGCTGATCTTGGGTTTTTGCTTCAAAAATTGGACCATTATGGATTCCGGGGGGGGGAGATTAATGATCGGTTTATATCTTATTTACAAGAGAGAACACAAGTGATAGTAGTTGGAAATAGGTCGTGTAATAAGTTACTCATTGCCCTCTGGAGTAATGATATTTATCGCAGCTCAAAGAAATTGAAACAAAACATTCTTGATAACCATAAAAACCTTAAATCTATTGAAAAAGAAATGAATGTTGAAGTTCATAATGTGTACCTCAAATACACATCATAGCTCATCGACCACCGAACAAATACATTAACTTACCTGGAATGTAAAGATTATGTTAAATATCCGAGAGTCCTAATCGAATATTAGCTATCAAGGAAAAACCACATTGATTCTATAACACTGACACATAGCGAAACCATTGGATTACTGTCAAAGAAAAGGCACCTCACCATTTGCTCTCTTCCACACACTCGTCACTATATACATCTGCCTTGTTGTTCCTTATTTACGATACGGCCTAATTGCGTCGGGTCAGGCTGGCAAAACTCATAAGCTCTTTATCCTCCAAAAACGTGCTCTCCGTTTCATTTGTTTCGCTGACAGGTGTGATCACGCTATTTCTCTGTTCCTTCGTGCGCACTTTTTGTTTTATAAATTGTTAGATGAAACAATGGACGATGGAAGTAATACTTCAAAAATTCGTTCATTCAATGCGCGATCATCAGCTTCTACTAACTCCCGGCATAACTAATCGAGCAAAATCGAACAAAATTTCAATCGAACATAATCGTAACAAACTCGTTCTATTAAGTTCGATTGTGTTCCGCAATCGAACAAAATCGAAAATGGAACTCTTTTGTGAGTTCGATTATCAAGCATAATCGGATTGAAATGTTCGATATTGTTCGATTGTGTCCGGAATTCGAACATGCGACAGTGACCCATTGAGGTGGCTCACTAGTCTAGTAAATATATAAGTATCTGAAGATTTTGCTAAAACCTTGAAGTGGGGAGGGGATCTTAAACTCTCCTTCCTAAGCAAAAGTTATGATGCAGGGACTGGGTACGGCATGCACATATTTTGTCACATGGCAGCTGCTCACATGACTACAGTCAGCTTATTTGAATTCGCTTTGATCGGAAGAATCGTTTTCGAAATTAGCTAAAGGATGGACATAAAACTACCTAACTTGATGTGTTTGGTTCATTTGCTGGTGCCTGAGGTCATCATGACGGGCTAAGAAGGCTTAAACTTTGCCAATTCCAAAGAACTGTTTATTGGCAATGTGATTGTGATTTGTGACAAACTTCCACCAGATGCCAGCTACTTGTAGCTTGTAGTTCATTGACAAGGTGCCATAAAGCAAATGAACCTTGTCTGACCATGCTTCATCTGGTAAATATGGAAGTCTCAACGAACGATGGAAGTGACTGGAAAACTTTTAGTGTATTATTTAAGCTTGGTCAGAGACTTATTAAAAACATCAAATTGGTTGGAGGTAGGTCTTTTCCCGCTCAAAAATAATCAAATTTCCCAGGATGATATGCGCTCAGATTCCTGCTGGTTGCTGCTTCGCTGAGGTTGCTGTCAAAAAGTAACTACGTGGCCTCTTGTTTGACTTTTCTGGCCGAACTTTGCATCTGAGTTGGAAGCAGAAGAATTAAATCCGGGGTTTAAATGTAAAATTTGATGTTGTGCGTTGGTCTTCGGAGCTCAAAATTTCTCTCTCTCTTCGACTCTGTTGTTTGTTCACTTCACTTTGGGCTGGCGGACAGTAATGCAACAAACAGGCCACATGAACAAAGCTGACCTAAGAACTCTCACTGATACTGCTAACTGAACAAGACGGTGAAAGTTCTCAGGCTTCCTTTACTAGATACTGTCTTCTTTTCAAGGTGGAAATGTTCTCCTGTCGTAGCAGTGAAGCTGCATTCGTGATAGCCTTTCACCATAGTATCAATGACTGACTAAAGTCTCCTTTGCGAACTAGCCAGCGTACTACCTCCTACCCAGCCAGCTTGAAAAGTACTGTTTATTAATTAGCCAATTTGGGTGGCAGAGGCATACATGCGCGGTTTTCTGTTCCAACAGTCAGTAGTCACGAGTTCGGAAATCGCACGTTCGATTGTGTTCGACGGGCAATTTTTTCTATGAGTTTTACTTTGTTCAATTGGTGAGGCAATCGAACTCAATCGCTGGATTGTGTTCGAGTAATTTCGTTTAATTTGGCTTGACTAAATCAATATATTTTTAGATTATCTAAGTAGGTATCTTATACGTTTCCAGTGTTAAACTGAAAGAAACTATGAATGCAGTGAGCCACACAACGCAGAATAATACTGAGTAGTTCTTGTTGCCGGATCTCTTTGTATAGAGATGCTCGTACCAGACGTCACTCAGTGTAACGTGTACGAAAGAAAAAATAGTAAAAACTGCAACAAAGGACACTTTCAATCTATAGGCTAATATTTTGACTAGTACAACTGGTCTTCTTGACGGCCAATGCTGTTATGAAAGAACTAAGGGTTTTCGAAAATTAAATTACAACACTCATAGTTCAACTATGAGCACTTCGGAACAGTACAGCACGTTAACTGGTCTCTAACAATTTGTGTAATGTAGCAATGTACTCCTTTGCCAGTTTCAAAGTTTGAATTCTTGAGAGTCTGTCTCCTGGCTCTCTCTCGGAAAAGTAATCTGGTATTACGCTGCGAAGCACGTTAAACGCTCCCTTCAAACGCGTCTGCCTTTTTCTCTCCCTTTCACGGTTCTTTGCTCTCCGGATTGTCAGTGATGATAATGAATTAGAAGTGGAAGGCGTTCGAAAAGATACAGTTTGCTCTGTACCTTGTTGAAATTGTTCCACACTTTCGAATTCTCTCAGGATCAGTGTGTTCCACGAGAAGGGAAGAGCTGGACAACTTTGCAATGGCGCTTGATTGTAGCAAGTTTGATCCATGGATTTATCCACTTGAACTATTGCCTCTTCTGAAAAAGAAGTTTCATTCAGCTGCATCTGCAAAGATTTGGGAAAGAAATAAATCCAAAAATAAACTAAGCTACAACTTTCGGTGAAGATCAAACTAAAGTGGTGAAAGATAAACGTAAGGATAATCAAAACTTGGAATCAGTAATGTCTCCCGGTTAAGACAATGTTTCAGACATTCCTTTTAGCCTCAAGCGACGCTTTACATAGTTTGGCATGTCATATAAAATGAATGCATTGTTTTGCTTGCGACTTGGCTCTATTGATATCATCTTTTCAATTTGTCAGGTGTCGCACCGCCTGCACAAGGATAAATAAAATGTGATTGCGATCGCGCCCTCCATGAGAGACATAATCTCAAGCCCCGATGTTTGCTCACTTCGTTTTGGAAACATCTGGCCAAGTCTGTTCGATTATCTGCGTCATCATTTGCGCGCGGATGATACGAGAAATGTAAATACTTGAGCTGGTAAGAAAAAAATATAGCGGATTTTGAAATTTTTATATATATGATCAGGAAATTAATATACAAATATTCAAATGGTTCTGAATGTAAAATGTATGTAATAAAGACAGCTCTCTTTGTCATCCCTGCTTTGAAATCTGTCAACAGCTTCTATTGTCTTGTCTTGAGTCGCGATCACAGTTTGTTGTTTGAGCAGCCACGAGTCTACACGGTGTGACTAAAAGGCGTGCGGGATGTCATGCTGCCCATATGCATTTGGACGAACGCGGTATCTATTTCCCAAACTCATGGTAGTCCCTTCACACTTTGAGCAAGTCCTACCTTAGCACATTTAACCGCAGTTCTCTTTCTTAAAGCAACTGATTAAAACTAACTGGTGTATTTGTTAAGAAACAAGATGGTCTGTGCTCATAATGTTTATTTCAGTTTTTTTGTAATATTTTAAAAGCGACTACCGGCATTATTTATTCGATCTTTCTCTCCCTCCGTCTCTTCCTCTCTCTCCCTCTCAGCCTCTTCTTCCCGTTAATCCGATTATTTTTTTAGTCTACCGAGTGGCCAGGTGAGAGTTAAACAGTTAACACAATACTACTACCGTAAGTCTAGCCAAGTTCAGCTGACCTGACTCACAAGGCCGACTCATAATTACTAACTTGCTCTCTTTTAAATGTATGTTAATTCCTCATAGCTCAAATAACCCCAATGTTAATGGATTTACCTTTACCTCCGTTCACTGATTGATGAAGCCGGGATGAAGTCAAACTGAATTGCAGATCATGCAAGCCAACCGTATGTATTAAATCAGGGTAATTAAAAATCCGAAAACTATTCTTAAATGTTTGCGAGCCATTCTTACTTCACGCCTGCAGTCATGTTTTGAAAGATTAATTTAATTATCAGCTTTATTGCATTGTTCTTTTCACGATCGGGAAATAACAATACAAATATCCAAATGAAAAACTGATTTCTAAAGGATAGCGGCATTTCACAAGCATGTGCTTGACACATGCATTTCTGTTTCAATACCTGTTAGCGTTACCACTCAGTTAGCTGACACACTCAAAATCATACTTTATACCAATTCATGATGGGAATAATGATCCCTGTATATACAAAGCCTTGTTCCAGTTCCCACCAAGCTTTCCCCCCTCCCTGCTTAGTATTTGTTATTTCAACAACAAGAGTCAAAATTTACAATGTCAAAACAGAGTAGAACCATTATCATGGGGAGACACGTCTGACAAAGAGAGCTGTTTTTGTCTGATACATTTAATATTGCTTCTTCAGTTGACTGTTCTTAGATGGGGAGCGTTCATAATTTGTGGAATTATGGATCGGGGAATAGCAGGATTTTTAAAAGTGTGGCTCTTATTATTTTTAAACGTAAAATGAAAGCTTCCCTTTGGAATCAGTTTTTAATGTTATAAATTTACATGCAAATTGTTTCATCAATAATTTTTTACAGGTAATTTTAAACATTATTGTGTATTTTTAGCATTGTATCATTGTCTCTGGGCGCGCATGAAAAGACCCCATGGGGACTGGACAATAAAATATGTATTGTATTTTATTGTATTGTATTGTCAGTAAAAGTATAGTATGATGCGGGTGTTACCACACGCAAGAAATTCGAAAGTTATTTGCTTCCAGAAGAAAATGTCGTGTTTGTGTGAATTTCCTATCATCTTTTTAGTTTTATTTCGTCATAGCCTTTACACTATGTGATTTATTAGCGGTGTTCTGGTGTGAGAACCTGTAAAACTCACCAGTGACGTAAAACCAAAGAAAGAACAAGAGAACAAAGAACCTCGAAACAATACAGAACACAGAAACAATAGCTCAAAAACAAAGAAAAAAGTCACAGGTTCTTACACCGAGGTAACCCCAAAATTTGAACAAACGGGTTGAAATATGACTGTGAGTTTTTTTTTTTCAGATACGCCTGGGAATTTTGTGTTTCAAACTTGTCTTGTGGCTTACCGGCATACTTCAAATGCAACTTTTGTTTATCGTTTAGTCTGTCTTTCATGAATATAAATTACCCGGATTAGTAAATATATTTGTACATCAAAGAAAATGTTATTTTGTACAAGCCTGCGATGCATGTCTTTTTAGTGTTAGCGGCAGCACTTTCCTTCTCAGTGAGAACTTCTGGTGTTAAATTTATATCTGAGAGTCATGGAAAAAGCACAATTTAATTCTATAACGCTGAAACTTAGACTATTGGACTACTGTCAAAGATAGGGCATTTCGTTTCGTTCCATACTCTCGTTAGCATATACAACTGCCTTGTTGTTCCTTATTTACGATACGGCCTAACTACGCGGGCCCAAAATGACAAAACTCAATGAAATAAGTTCTTTATCCTCCAAAAACGTGCTTTCCGTTTCAAGTATTTCGCTGACAGGTGTGTTCACGCCATTCCTCTGTTCCTGCGTGGGGAGACTTTACCAATACACTTTTTTTGTTATAAATTGCTAGCTGAAACAATGCACGATGTAAGTAATGATGTTATCCCTTCACAAGGGTTAAGGATTTGTTCATCCCTATAGGCAAAAAATTCGCTCATACTATACGTGATCATCACCTTCTAACTACTTTTATATTCAAAAATGAAAACTTGAAATTAAAAGAAAATCATTTTCAAGAATTCGTGCAAAACTGTGGAATGAGATACCAACCAAGCTCCGAACACTACCAAATGTCATATTTAAAAGGAAAATTCGTATGATCTTGTTCGATATACTAGAATCTGAAGACTCACACGAAGAATTAGAAACTGTTATATCGAAAGTTATAAAATACTCTCTATCTTTTTTATCTACTTTTCATAACCTACTACGTTGCCAACTTCAATTAATTACATAGCTGTTTCTGAAGACTCATTCTGTTGCCGTTTTCTTTAGTGCGTATTTTCCTTTAAATGGGGAGACAGCACGTTTCCTTTCCTCTAAATCTCTGCTTATAGACCTTATAGACCTGCCTTTTTCTCTTCCTTTCGTGGTTCTTTGATCTCCGGATTGTCAGTGATGATAATGGATTCAGTAGAAGCAGAATACAGAAAAGATAGAGTCCGCTCTGTATCTTGCTGAAAATGTTCCACAGAAAGTTTGATCCATGGATTTATCCACTTATATCCTTGCCCCGCCTGTAAAAAAGTTCCATTGAACTGCATCTACAAAGATTTGTGAAAAGAAATAAATCAAAAATAAACTCTAGCTACAATTTTCGGAGAAGATCAGATTTCAGAGTCAGATTTTTTATTGTTTTGCACCGGGGATGATTTAAGGAAACTATAACTTTAACAGTATGATACCTGGCGTGCTCGAACGTTAATGGCGTTGTCAATATGGAGTTCAGGACGACCTATTTTGACGTTGGCGCTGCTTCTGGTGGTCGACGAAAGAGGGTGAAAAGAGGTAAAAGGTAAGCAAAAGAATTGTTGCAGGTGTGGTGCTTGCGAAGGGTGATATGGATTAATTCGCTGCTCATTTTTAGGTGACTTAAGCGTTTCTCAGCCAATAGGCCTTTTTCATGCATTTGACATTCTTTTGTGTTCACGCTAATCTGCCCCCCCCCCCCCCCCCCAGCGTCGTCAGCATGTACAAAGAACAAAAGAACTTGAACTCAGAAATGAAGTTGTGCGGGCATATTAGCATGAACTCAAAAGAATAACAAATGCGCGAGAAAGGTCCATATCATGCTTCTCTTGTCCAAGCTTTTGAGTTTTTCTTTCATATACAGCGCGAACTGAACTCATCTTTAACAAGACGTTGAGAGTTGATGGCGACTCTTGGAGCGCCTTCATGTACTTTGCAAAGAGCGGTCGCGCTTGCACATGTTGGCAATAGCAAATTAAACTAGTACGCATGCCCCAGCGCAACAATGTTGTGCGTACGTTGCCAAACGTGTCCAACATTATGCAACATCCAAAAATATTGTGTGGAAAATTTGACCATTTTCAAACTTGAGCCAGTAACGCGCAACATATTGCAACATCTCGCAACAGGGTGGCCAAATGTGTGCAACATGTTGTCCGCAACAATGTGGGGGTGGGACCTCATGCATAGAGAACAAGAAAGCAATCACCTTTCACTAAATCCCAGTGACCTGTCAACCTTTTGCGGGTGTCCACTCTCTTGAAATGTTTTGAGGAAAGAACAGTCGAATTTGTCACAAAGAATCCATCCTTTCTATGCTGGCAATTTATCAGATTTCACCATCTCTTTCTGTGCTGGGCGTCTTTCAGAAATGAAAATAAATAAATGCAGCCCTGTCGAGGGCCGTTCGTATCGCATCGCAGAAGCTATCAACCACCCAAAAGCGGCGCAACATTTTCCTTTTCTCTCGGAAAGAAGATGGGAAAATATCCTTTGTCGCTAAATTTTCGTCCATCGCCGAAAAATCTCGATAACAACAAGAAAAGCATGCCCACTCTCACTGTTTGCCTCGCTATCATGTTTGCTCGGTTATTGATCCAAGATGGTGCCTGGACTTAAACCTGAATTTATTTCATTGAGTCATTCTGCATACATTACATTCTACATAATTATGCCATTCCGCAAGTCATGCCACATGCCATACCGAAAACGTCTTTACTCACCGTTGCTCAACCTCCTTTTTAGCAGACTGAGAGGCCTGTCCAATATACAAAGCAAAGAAACAGGGGATCACGGAATATTGAAAATAGCCTTCAAAAGCAAATTAACCGTTTGATGAACTTGTTAAAGACAGGTCCGTCAAAAGAAAATATATCAAAACTTTATCGCCTTTATCGCCTTAGAGTCGTCACTAGAAATCTTGGAACATGCAAAGTTATTATATAAAAATCTTTACACTTCTGTCCCTTGTAGTAATTCGAAGTATGGCTGAAGGTGGCTCATCCCACTTTTTCAGAACCACACCAACCCAACTTTAAAAATCTAATACTTCACTGTCTTGGGTCCGTCGGGCAAGATTTTTGGCACATTTACTAGAGATTGAATAGTGTTTCCAAAAATGTAGATTTCATTTGCATCGGTGTTACCATAGCAACGAAACGATGACGTCATGGTTTCTGAAAATCAACATATTTCTCGATATCGAGACCTAAACTTTTAAAACGAGTCAACGTCCCTTGTAGTATAAATGTAGGTCTTCAACACTGCAAAGTTTGAAAAAATTCTGTGAGAGCGTTGTTGAAAAAAAGCGAGTTGAATATTTTGCAGTCAAAATTTAAAAGTTCGACTCAGTATCTGGTAGTTTCGTTGATTCCTGCCGATCGAAACAATGTCCTTTCCATGTTTTATACCTTTGGCATAGAACAACTTTCCTGAAAGGTTTCATCCAGTTTGCTTCACAAGATCTCTCTCTATGAACTCAAAAGTAATGTCTTCAATATTCATATTTTTTCTCATAGAAGGAACGTCTTTGATATGGGAGCATCTACATGTAAAAACTAGTCGATAGAATTTTTTTTAAAATCTCTAGATCGAAATATTTGCCGACATCGGAATATTTGGAATATCGAAAAAGCCTCACACAAGGCTACACTTTTGAAATTGTATGTGACTAGCATACGAAACATCAAGTTCATAAAATGAATTTTCTTAAGATGTGTGTCACCGCGCCGCTTTTTGTGTTATACCAGATCCCCTCCTGGTGGGGTGTAATATATTAGGACTCAGATCCTCGGAGTAGTCGAGCACGAGCTATCATGGCGGAATAAAGTTGTTTTTGTTGTTTTTGCTTCAATCCGGTTTAATCCGTTCTTATAATCGACTAGTTCGGGACGCAAAAGTGGCGACGAGGATGAGCGACGATGAAGAAACCACATCAAAACATTTGACTGCCACGGCGACCAAAACACGCTTGGTCTTCGCTGGAAACGCTGCTTATCGCGTCCGAACTGTTTGCAGACGGCAATGGCCTGGTTCTGAATGAAGAAAACGCAAACAACAGGCAGAGAAGACGTTCATTATTGCTAGATTTGGCCGGAACTGATGTTCAAGATATCTTCTTCACACTCCCAAACATAGGAGATGCGAAAGATTATAGGAAAGCTGTGGATGCATTGAAAGCATACATCACTCCAAAGGCACTGCTTCAGACAGCTAACAAGAACACCTGCGGAAATAATTCGACAGTTTGCAACCAGACTAAGGCGGACAGCAAAAGATTATGACTACGGAGAAGACACGGACAATCAAATCCGGGATGAAATCCTGGGCAAGTGCACTAGTACGTACATTAACCGAAAACTCCTGGAAGAAGGTAAATGTCTTATCTTAGACGAAGCGCTCGAAATAGCTACAAACGTCACAGAGAGAAAACAACGATAGAATCCCATTCACCCTCACATTTCACCCTCACAACCAAGCAGTTAAATCCATCATCCTCAAAAACTTTAAATTACTTCAAAATGATCCCGACACTGGTAGAATCTTTTCGCAACCTCCATTAATTTCATTCAAACGCGACAAAAACATAGGAAACTTTTTAGTTAGAAGTGCATTCCAAACTAGTGATCAACCCGGAACTTTTAAATGCGCTCGCGCACGATGCAAAACATGCCCTTTCATTCACAACGTTGACAAAATATCGGGACCCAAGCGATCTATCAAAATCACTGATCATTTCACCTGTACCTCAGCCAATACCATCTACTGCATAACTTGCACTCTTTGCAAAAAGTTGTACATCGGCGAAACATGGAGACTACTTGGCGACCGATTCCGAGAACACCTTCGTGACGTAGAGAAAGACGACAAAAATGCATCGAAACCGGTCGCGAGACACTTCAATCTCCCAAATCATTCTAAGCAACATATGGCAGTCTGCGGCCTTTCCCTTCACCCAGGAAACACGGAAAGCCGTAAAACTCTAGAACAAAAATTTATTTTTCAAATCGGCACTCTTAATCCTTACGGTATCAACGAACGCTTTTCATTCAACTAATTTATTCCGTTGTTTTCACGTTACCAGGCACCAGCCAATAGCGAAGCTCCATCATTCTCTATATAAAAAGCACACGACCCACAATTCCTTGATTCGCTCCGACGAAGGGCTAACGCTCGAAACGTCAGCAATGGAATCTCTTTACGGTGGCCAATTGACATTATCAACCCAATTGATAAAACCAAATTATATTGTTATACTTCCCACCGACGCAGCACCACAGTTTCTTTAGAAACTTACCCCCTCTATCTTGCTGAAGACCCAAACTGCCAAGCAAGAGGTCAGGTTTTTCGCAAATGTGGATTGGAAGGACATTTCCAAGAGCGTTGTATGACGAAACACAAACGTGAGGGGGAAAAAGGAAACGCAAGCGCCACAGGTTACCCAAGGGAGGTTCTGCAAATATGGTAGATACTCAAGATGATGAAGATGACACAGAATATGCATTCGCAGTAGGCGATAAAAAGCAAGAGAAGATTAAAGTAATCATTGGAGGATGTAAGCTAAGTGTGATAATAGATTCTGGAGCAAGTACCAACATCGTTGACAAGCAAACATGGGAGTGGCTAAAGAGAAGCAAAGTGAAGTGTAAATCAGCTCGTTCAGACAAGAATCTCTAAGCGTATGCGTCCCAGACCCCCTTGGATGTAATAGGAACATTCTCATGTGAGATCTCTGCAGGAAGAAACACTGTCAATGCCGAGTTCTGTGTGATCAATGGCAAGGGAGACCCACTCCTAGGGAGGGAAACTGCAACAAGCCTTGGTGTGTTGAAGATTTGGATAGATATTTCCTCAGTAAACACTAACACCCACAACATTGGTGAAATCCTGCAAGAGAAATACCCAGCGGTCTTCAGGGGTGTAGGAAAACTGAAGGACTGAGCAGTACAACTTCACATAGACCCAAACGTGAAGCCGGTAGCGCAGCCAATACGGAGGACTCCTTTCAGTCTGAGATCAAAGGTGGAAGAAAAGATCCAAGACCTTATTAACTTGGACATAATAGAGCCAGCAACTGGGCCCACCCCGTGGGTTAATCCCGTAGCTGTCGTTCCCCAGGTCAGACTCGAGAGAAATCACAACATTTGTGACACACTGTGGACTGTTCAGATATAAGAGATTATTGTTCGGAGTTAATTCAGCTTCTGAAATATATCAATACGAGATCCAGACAGCACTCACCGGAATAGATGGGCAGGAGAATATCTCGGATGACATAATAGTGCATGGTAAAGACCAAGCTGAACACGAAGCACGCCTGGAACTGGTGATAAAGAGGCTTGGAGAGCGCGGGCTGACCCTCAACGCAACAAACTGCCAGTTCAGCATGGATAAGCTAACATTTGTCGGGATGTTTCTGTTGGCAAACGGTGCCAGCTGTGTCGCAGACACAGACAGTTGGTGGCCGTCACCAGTGCGAGAGAACCTCAGAATATGTCGGAGACACGCAGCTTCCTGGGACTGGTAAACTATTGTGGTCGATTCATACCAGACCTAGCAACTATCTCAGAACTCCTGAGACGCCTGATAAAAGCAGGAACACCATTTGTGTTTGGAAAAGAACAGAAAGCAGCATTCGAGTAATTGAAGAAGAGCCTGTCAAGCGCAGAGATGTTGGGGTATTTCGACAAAGATTCCCCAACGCAAATAATCGCTGATGCGAGCCCTGTTGGACTGGGAGCTGTTTTGACACAAGTGCACAAGGATGGACCGAGAATCATCAGCTATGCAAGGCGAAGTCTGACAAGTACCGAAACAAGATATTCACAAACAGAGAAAGAGGCACTCGCACTCATATGGGCTTGCGAAAGTTCCACCCTTATATCTATGGCATCCCATTCGAGCGTGTAACAGAGCATAAGCCACTTGAGGTGATTTATGGCCCGAGGTCCAAACCGAGCGAACGCATTGAGAGATGGGTACTAAGGATGCAGCCATACAAGGTCAAGGGCAAGTACCAACCAGGTCCAAAGAACACTGCTGATCCACTCTCGAGACTAGTGAGCAGCGTAAAAAGTGGAAGCAAATGCTCATCACAGGCCGAAGAATATGTACGATTTGTGGCAGTTCAGCAACGCCCAGTGCTATGACAACTCGTGAAGGCATCTGCTGACGATGAAGAACTTTCAGCGGTCAGGCAGTGCATCAATAGAAAACCGTGGGACCAGTTAGTTTACAAGCGGTACCTCCAATGCAGCGGTGAACTGTGTACCATTGGAAAGCTGATACTCAGAGGAACAAGAATTGTCATTCCAAAGAAGCTTAGACCCAGAATATTATCCATTGCCCAGGAAGACTCTGGGCAACGTTGGAACTAAGCAAAAGCTTCGTAGCAAAGTATGGTGGCCCAGCATGGAAAGAGACGCAGAGAAACATTGTAAAACCTTCTATGGGTGGCAGTTGGTCAGTTGTGCCACTCCTCCAGAACCTATTAGGACCACACCCTTATCCACTGGACCATGGAGAGATTTGTATGTTGATTCGCTTGGACCACTTCCCACTGGTGAATCAATTCTAGTTGTCATGGATTATTACAGCCGGTACTTTGAGGTAGACATCCTGAAGTCCACCGTTGCCCCTAACGTCATCTCGTATTGCACGGCATGGCCTACCAGAGAGACTGACGTCCGACAACAGACCGCAGTTGGTATCAGCAGAGCTCGCAGAGTGCATGGCACAGCAAGGTATCAAACACCACAAGGTCACAGCTAAATGGCCTCAGGCGAATGGCGAAGTGTAACGCCAAAACAGCTCTCTTCTGAAACGACTCCAGATCGCGCTTACTGAGTAGAAGAACTAGAAAAGAGAGCTTAACATCTACCTTACAGCTTACAGAGCTTTACCTCCCTCAACGACCGGCGTGAGCCCAGCCGAGCTACTCTTTGGCCGAAAGATACGTAGCAAAATTCCCGAGCTGAGTGATGAACATGTCCAGCGAGGAGTGCGTGACAGGGACAGTGAACAGAAGTACTCCCCGGGGACCAGGTACTAGTACAGCAAGAGAAGAAAGACAAACCCTCAACTCGGTTCAACCCAACTCCATACACAGTTTAAGCAAGCATGGAAACAGTTTGGTTGTGGAATCCCAAGAAGAAGCACAGTACTCCCGCAACACTGCGCATGTTAAGAAATTGCTACAGAGCAATGATACCCCAAGAATACAGGAAGACACAGTGACAGACACAAGCCAGAAGCAGGAGGAACCAATATTCAACAGCAGAGTTTGTTGCAGGAACTAAATGTGGCCGAGACCAAAGTTCCACCTGAAGGACGTGCAGCTGCCAAACCCTAGGTCGCAGCGACAAAGCTTGGCACCAAGTAATCTCAAGGATTACTATACCTGACTCTGAAAGACACTGACAGTTGTGACTGATATGTCAGGTACACTGTTGAACACGAAGTCTCATCGAATGAGTCTAAAAAGGAGGGGTGTAGTGTATTAGGACCCAGATCCCCTCCCGATGTAGTGTAATATATTAGGTCCCAGATCCTCGGAGTAGTCGAGCACCAGCTATCATGGCGGAAGAAGGTTATCGTTGTTTTTTGGTTCCATCCGGTTTAATCCGTTTATAACCGACTAGTTCGGGACACAACAGTATCATTGTAAGTAGCTTAGTGTAATAACAGATTATATTACACGAACTCCGTTCGAAATATATGAGAAAACATAAGGTAGAATCCCGTATGCTACGAACCACTCTAACGCATCTAGAATAAAAGAAAATAAAACTGTACCCCCTGGGTAAGAAACTGTCACACATGACGTAATACCATAACTCCCTGCGATCGTATATAGACCGCTGACAACTGAGCCTGTCATCTTTTCCCTCGTGCTACGAACTACAACAGGTAAGTGGTTTCTTTTACAACCCTTTTTATACTTTTTGGCTGTATCACGGCTAACCTCGGCTCTTTTAGAGTCGTTTTTTCGTTTGTAGGGTAAGTAGTTGCTTCCTTTCAGGAAATATTTTCTCTGGTTCATTCGCAATGGGCAAGAGACGTCATCGTTCACGCTCGAGATCTCGTTCGAAAACAAAGCATGGCCGCCGAAGCGTGCCAGAGCAGTCTCCTCCTTCAAGCCCTCATAAACGTCAGAGGTCTCCAAATGAGGAGCAGGATTCCTTATCGGCTGAAGACTTTAGAAGAGGTCCAGCAAGACCTAAAACACACAAACGATCGTGTGTCATCGATGGAACAACATTGGCATCAAAACGTCCCAGTCTTCCCGCCAAATTCTAGCGTGGAAACTGACTCACTCTCTGTGGGTCTCAATGGGGTAGTAGCTTTTACGGTTAACGGTTGACCTTTTGGCTTTTTTACGGCTAACGGTTAATTTTGTTCCATTACAGTTAACAGGAGAAGTTAAAAAATAATTCCTATTGTTTTAAGAAGTTAAATATTAATTTCCATTGTTGTAAGACATACTGAAAGTACTTGGACCATTTTGAGATAAAAAAGTATTTGTGAGTGTGTGTGTGTGTGTGTGTGTGTGCACTCCTAGTGAACAACTCGCGCAACTACGCGACATATGCGACAAATTTTGCAGACACTTACGGCACTTCCGGTTTCGATCGGCTTTTCTCTCTACCAGAACACAAAAACGCACAACACATCAGACTCATAAAAAGTTCGCGAGGCCTTTACTTTTGTATTTATATTTTTTACGGTCAACATTTTTTATGGCTAACGGCTAAAATTCTTTCATTTTTACGCCTAACGGCTAAATTTTTTGGCCATTTTACGGCTAACGGTTAACCCCATTGAGACCATCCTCTCTGTGAAGGTTCACTCGGACGAAGACCTTGTATCCGATAGTGAAGGCTTGGATACGGCTTTAAAGCCACCAGTACGGTCCAATGAGCCACCAATACGGGCTAATGAGCCACCAACAGAGGTTTCTAAACCTCAAAGCGGGGCTATTAAACCCCCAGCCGTAAAGCAGCCAAACGTGACAAATGTGTCTGCAAATGGCGGTCATCTATATGATCCAGATTCTCAACAGCCCTCATGGGAGCCAAAGGCGGATTTTACCGCTTTTTTTGGAAAAACACTTCCGACGGAAGGTATCTTACGATCAAGTAAGCGACATACTTGACAGTTATTCAATTACTTCTGTTGACTGCATGGTCTCACCGACTTTGGACAACTCTGTTTTGAATCAGATCTCCCCATTTAAGTCTCGAAAGTATACACAAGAGCGTGACAAACTGTTCTCTGTGCAGAGGTCCATGCTAAACATAACAGGTCCACTTTGTTCCATACATGATGCTTTATGTTCAGACCAAGATATATCCAAAGATTACAGAGAATCAATTTTTGAGCAGTCACTATGTCTGTTAGGCTCTGCAAATTTCCAGTTTCCAACCTTAAGGAGGAAGAGATTGGCCTGGCTGACCAGCCTCTCCCCAATGCTACGCGATTGCTTTTCGGGGATGACTTTCCAAGTATTGCATCAAAGAAAGCAGACCTTTCAAGGGGCCTCGCGAAGAACTTGGGCGCGGCCTCCCGGCCTGCTAAGCGCCCACGCTCAGGGTCATCGCTTCCCCCTAACAAGGACAAGCCCTTTCCTGGCTCCTACTCTAAGTACAATATCCGTTCAAAAAACGGGCGTTCCTTTCGTGCCCCCAAACAGGAAGCAAAAGAATCAACTCATTCATAGACAACTGGAGCGCAATAACCTGCGACCCAGATATCCTCAGTATTTTTTTAGGTTACAAAATTCCGTTGCGTTGCAAACCAGTTCAGTTTACCATACCAGTTACGAGTCCCAACCAAGTAAATGCCGACCTCATAGATTCAGAGGTGGACAACCTCCTCACCAAGGGGGCCATTGCAGAAATCTCCCCCATAAGAGAAGGTTTCTTCAGTCGTTCGTTCCTAGTCCCCAAAAAGGTTGGGACTTTTCGACCTGTGATAGACTTGAGTTTCCTGAACAAGTTCGTGGAAAACTCTCACTTCCTGATGGAAAGCATTCATTGATTAAAGTCCCTACTTCAAAGATGCGACTATATGACCACCCTGGATCTGAAAGACGCTTATTTGTCAGTCCCAGTCCACAAGGACTCTCAAAGGTTCCTTCAACTCCTTTGGAGAAAAAAGTGTTATGCCTTCTAAGGCCTCTGTTTTGGCTTAAATACTGCACCAAGGATCGTCACCAAACTTTTAAAACCCGTGGCAGCATTTCTTCGGAAACGGGGTGTTCGTATCACCCTCTATCTGGACGACTTCCTAATCTTGTGGTCGACTTACCAGGAGGCACAGAGTCACACTGTATCCCTACTGGAAAGCCTAGGCTTGATCCCGACACAAATAATAACATTCCTGGGCTTTGTAATCGACTCCACTGTAGAAGCACTCAGCCTCCCACAGCAGAAAGTTGTAAAGGTGAAATCCCTTTGCTTGAAGGCGAAGGTCACTCCACCTATGCCTGCTCGTCAATAGCAAGTGTATTAGACACTCTAGAATTGTGTCGCCCAGCAATTTGGCAAGCTCCCCTTCATTTTCGATACTTGCAAATCAGAATGATCCAAGCCCTACATGTGAGCGACCAGTACTATTAGTCTGGATCACAACTCTTTGGAAGAACTTCATTGGTGAATGGCAGCCCAATCAGACCCCCAGCTCCAACGTTGTTTATATCAACAGACGCACCCAAGACAGGATGGGGCGCGGTCTGCGAAAGTCAACGCACAATGGGCTTTGGTCAGACAGCGAACCAACCCAGCACATAAACGTATTGGAGCTCAAGACTGCCTTTCTTGCCCTAAAGTCCTTTCTAAAGAACCAATCCCACAAAGTAGTATGCCTGAGAATGGACAAGACAACGGCGGTAACCCATGTGAACAACAAAGGCAGTGCCCACTCGCCCTGCCTCTTAGCACTCACATTGGAACTCTGGCAATGGTGCCTGGAGAGGAACATCATGATCTCAGCTCAGCACGTACCCGGCAAGTTGAATACCATAGCCGACTCGGAATCAAGGGTGTTTAACGACAGCAGCGAGTGGAAGATAGACTCAAACAATTTACCCCTTTCTCAAGGGGTGCGAAATCGACCTGTTTGCTTCTCGCCTATCCACCCAGCTTCCCCAGTACGTCAGCTGGCGTCTAGACCCAGAGACACTGCACACGGATGCGTTCACCATGGACTGGGCACCCTTCAAGGGTTACGCTTTTCCACCCTTCAATCTGATCCCGGCTGTCCTAAACAAAGCGACTCAGGACAAAGCAGATATCATATTAGTGGTACCCATTTGGCAAGCACAACCATGGTGGCCACTACTACTGAGCCTCCTGGTCGAACATCCAATCAGCCTGCCGAGCTCCAGACACCTCCTGAGGGACCCAGCAGACCCTCAGAGGATTCATCCAATGTTCCCCAGACTACACTTAGCCGTGTTTCGTGTCTCCGCGGGCAGTACCAGGCAATGGGAATTCCAGACAATGTTACCGAGATTCTCCTTTCGGCATCCCACCAATCTACAAGGAAAACATATCAAACAGCTTGGAGACACTGGAGTGGCTGGTGCGTTAAGAGAAAGATTGATCCTCTTTCAGCGCCTTTAACCGACATTCTGCTATATTTAACCGAGTACTTCAACAGTGGTGCAGCTTACCGCTCTGTTAATGTAGCGCGCTCAGCGATCTCCACCTCTCACGCCGAACTGAATTGCCTTCCTGTGGGTCAAAACCCGTTAGTCATTCAGCTTCTTAAGGGGATGTTCAACAATCGCTCCCCTAAACCTAGATACTCCCATACCTGGGATGTGAGTTCGGTGACTACATATCTCGCGTCTCTTGGCAGTAATAGGTCACTGTCTCTCAAGCAGTTGTCATGGAAACTTGCAATGTTATTTTCCTTAGCTTGCCCTGAAAGAGTTTCGGCACTTACAAAGCTGGATCTACGCCACTGCCACATCCTTCCCGAGAGTTTTGCGTTCATGCTCTCGTCCCCTCGTAAAAGGGGCGCAGCTGATCAACTACCAAAGGCTTTCTTCGCACGTTTCCCTTCCATCTCCAAGTTGTGTCCAGTAGAGACATTATGTTGCTACTTGAAGGCTACACGTACAATTCGTCCAGCTATCCCCTCGTCTAAGCCGGATCCATTATTTATCTAATATGTGAAGCCTCACAAACCAATTTCAGCTCCATCCTTGGCGAGGTGGCTACGTTCTCTTCTGAAGGCCTCCGGAGTCAATAGTGATATCTTTAATGCACATTCTGTGCGTGGAGCTTCAACCACTGCAGATACCAATTCCAACGTCCCATTATCTAAGATTTTGAAGATGGCTGATTGGTCGTCTCCTTCCACTTTTCTGAAGTTTTATTACAAACCTGTTCACAGCTAACTTTTGCACATGCTGTTCTCCTTTGAGACTTTTTATAACTTTGTACTTACCGTACATTGAGTTTAGAAATAACTCATAACTTTGCGTTTCTCAGTTAGACAACATGCTCATGTTTTGGTGAATTACCTCACTTTCCATTACTGACTTTGTCAACTTTGCAGTATTTTGATAACATTACAGACTTTCCAGTTCTTTTATACTGTCTGCCTATTATTGGCACCATTCTTCTGCGTTGAACTCTACCTTATGTTTCCTCATAGCCGAGCAATAGGCGCAGTAATAATGTGAAATAGTGTGTTTCAGTGTTTGTAATAAAGATGCAAAAAATCCCTTCACAATTAAAGGATTTGTTCATCCCTATAGGTTCATGCCATACGCGATTACCAGCTTCTATCCACTTTTATATTCAAAAAAACTTGAAATTGCACGAAAATGATTTTCAAGAATTGGTGCAAAACTGTTGAGTTAGATACAGAGATACCAACCAAGCTCCGAACATTATCAAAATTCATATTTAAAAGGAAAATCTTACGATCTTGTTCGATATACTAGAATCTCCGACTCGTAAGAAGAATCAGAAACTATTATCTCAAAAGTTAGAAAATACTCTTTTTAGGCTACCTTTCATAACCTACTACGTTGCCAACTTCAATTAGGAGCGTAAGAAATTTTTTGTGTAACTCTTTAGAGTGTTTTTTGCTTTAAATGGGGAGACACCAGGTTATCTTTCTTCCAAATCTCGTCATGATACAACTACTTATAGACCTTATAGATTACCAGAAAGCGAAATGAAGTTGGCCCTTCCTCAACCTCCAATCAGTTCTTACTATTACTTTAGAAAAAGTTTCTCTTATAGCGGAACAGCCTTCCTACTGAAGAATATAGGGTCGGATAATCTGGCTAAAATTGATGTTCAGTGTAAACTTATATAATTTTCTAGGATTCTGGTAGGGTTTTGTAATTTTTCATCCTTTTTCTGCAATTGGAATTGACGATTAATTATTCTGATTTTTTCACCTGTGGAATCTTTCATGAGTAGTTGTGCACGCCTGTATTTTTAATGATAGCATTTTCACAAATTATTAACAGTATAAACTCTGTAGCTACCCTTTTTTGGTTTGGCTAAATCTGTTTATAACATAGCTAGCAGAGCCGCGCAATCAAATTCAGTATACGTAAGCGTGCTCAAAATCCCGATAGTGCACGCTGACAGCGTTAGCAAATCGACATCACAGCTCCGCACCTGCAGCGAAGTCCTTTCGAGAAGCTTGACATCCGACAGATCCGAATCTCTTGCTGTCACCGCCATAAACATCCAGAAAGAAGTGCAGGAAAACAGCATCGTTGTGTCCACTGCAACTGAGAACACCATAAGCGGCTTCGGATCTTCCTTCAACAACTGAACCGTTCAAAATGTCCACATCACTCTTGGACCAAATTTTAGCCACACTTGTTGACATTTACTATCATACTGTTTTCAGTGTTTGCTCAAACCGTTTTGCAACGGTCTATTTTCGGTAATCGATGTACTTTTTGAAGAATTTTTACTTATTTTGACTCTTTGTTCGAATTTTGTGCGAACTGTACGTTTTCTCACAGAAACTGAAAATGTGGCGTGTTGTAAATTAACCATTAAAAACGCACGTTTTCTTCTCTGTAGTTAAGAGAATTTTGTATTTAATCAGGAAATAATTGTTAAATAAAAGTGCCACTCTTGAGCGTGATTTCTTTTATAAAAATAAAGAATTTTTTATTTAAACTGCAGTAAAATAAAACTCCAGCTTTCAACAGAAAATTTGAAATAAAACTAATTCCTATGTTGCTTAATATTTCGCTTACCGCGAACAATCATTTCTGATGTTGTTGTCCATTTTCCGCGTCGGATTTAATGCACAATTTCACCGGCTATGTTATAAAACAATTGGTTCATGCTTTTAGCTGTGCACTATCGAGTTATGGAGCACTTGGGAAGTTTGGAGAGCACTCAAGAAGCTAGAGTTGCCCTCGGCTGTCGCCTCGGGCAACTCTTACACTTCTTTCGTACTCTCCAAACTTCCCGCGTGCTCCATAACTCGATAGCGCACGCTAAAGCATGAACCAATTGTAAAATGTCATTAAAGTATCTGTTTTAATTAACATGTGCCATGTCTTCAATACAAGCCCCACTTCCATCCCTAGGCCCACTAGCGTGACAAAACTGACAAAAATGTATAAAATGCTGAAAATGGTTTCGTTTAATATTTTCTCTTGTCCTAAGTCGGTTCAGACTGACACCTTTCCAGTATTAAACTTAAGAAACCTTTGAACGCAGGAAAGCACGCAACGCAAAATACTACTTTGTATTGCTTGTTGCCGAATCTCTTTGTAGAGATGCTCGTACCAGACGACATTGTAACGCGTAGAAAAAAACAGTTAAAATTGCAAGGCTAAGCCTACGGTGCCGGCAAAGGACACTTTTAATAGGCTAATATTTTGACTCTTCAACTGGTCTTTGTAGTGGTAGTACTTTATTCAGACACATTACACCAGTGAGCCAAGGGCTCGTTTAAACGTGAACGTGTATGCTAAAATAAAAATGCAAAATAAATAAGTTATCTATTCAATATAAATACAAAAACTAGACTATAAAATTTGAAATTTAAAAACTGGACTATAATATTTAAAACTAGAATAAAATTTAAAACTACACGATACGTATACAAAGATTACAGCAACAATTGGCCTCGGTAGTCAGATTGACATTGTTCAGTAAATTTTTAAAAATTCCAAGAGAGAACGCTCCTCTTATATTGTCCGGTAGGCTGTTCCATAAACGTGAGGTAACGAAAACATTTATGCAAATACTTTGATTTAAAGGCAGGTTGATTAAGCTTACAATACCCTCTTAGGTCATAATTGCTGGAACGCAATGAGAACAATTCCTTGATGTAGTTTGGCCCCATATTAAACAATAACGGGCCAATAACAGTTTTTGAAATTAAAATTGCCACGCTCATAGAAAAACTGTGAGCACCTTGGAGCAGCACAGATTAAGTTAACTGGTCTCTAACAATTCGTGCAATGTAGCAATGTACTCCATTGCCAGTTTCAAAGTTTGAATTCTTGAGAGTCTGTCTCCTTGCTCTCTCTTGGAAAAGTAATCTGGTATTACGCTGCGAAGCACGTTAAACGCTCCCTTCAAACGCGTCTGCCTTTTTCTCTCCCTTTCACGGTTCTTTGCTTTCCGGATTGTCAGTGATGATAATGGATTAGAAGTGGAAGGCGTTCGAAAAGATACAGTTTGCTCTGTACGTTGTTGAAATTGTTCCACACTTTCGAATTCTCTCAGGATCAGTGTGTTCCACGAGAAGGGAAAAGCTGGACCATTTTGCAGTGGCGCTTGATTGTAGCAAGTTTGATCCATGGATTTATCCACTTGTACTCTTGCCCCGTCTGGAAAAGAAGTTTCATTCAGCTGCATCTACAAAGATTTATGGAAAGAAATAAATCAAAAATAAACTCTAGCCACAATTTTCGGAGAAAATCAGATTCCAGATTCAGATTTTTTATTGTTTTACACTATTTACAGAAATGATAATTTTAACAGTACTTATAGAAAATACACACTTACATAAACTAAAGAAATACAACAATAAATAGTCAAAATAAAGTGTGCCCAGTGACCAAAGTAGCATAGATAAACTTGTAAGGACAATCAAAACATGGAATCATCACACACGCATTTCAGACATTCGTGTTCCGCTGTAACCACAAGCGACGCGTTACATAGTTTGGCATGTCATTTTAAATTAATGCATTGTTTCCTTATGACATGTCTCTATCACCTTTTCAATTTGTCAGGTGTCACACCGCCTGTACAAGGATACATATGTGATTTGGATCGCGCCCTCCATGAGGACCTAATCTCAAACCCCGATGCGCACACGCAACGTCTGGCAACGTCTTGCACGCGTGCAGATACCCGTTGGAAAATATTCTATATATGAAACACTTTCTTCTTTTTTACGTGTTCTTAAATTGGATTAGCTACAGAAATGGTTTTTATTTCAAGCTTGCTTGCTCAAAATGTCTGTGAATAAAGAGATGTATAGAAAGCTTCGCAAATCGGACGAGTAAGCTAGCTATTGGCAAATTATCAGTGGCGACTTCATTCTTCCCCAACTCCATCGCAAGATAGGTTGATTGCTGTTTCGCTGAAAATGAACACGTTGATGATCTATTTATGGCGACTAACAGAGCTTTCGGTCCATTTAGATAAAGCGCAATCGTTTATTAAAACATCCTAGCAGTCATGCAACTGAATCACGAATGGCCAGTTTCACGGTTCGGCGCATGTGCAAGCCCACTTAAACCAATCGGTTTCGAGTTGTGAACTCGTGCCTGTGTCCATAACAAATCCGTCGGCCCGACAATAAATTTCATGTTCAGCACCAAGTTTCACATTTTCTGTGAAAATCCGCTAGCATTTCCGAAAAATGTTTTCATCATTCTTTCTGGCTGTGCTCATGGTAGCCTGTTCGAACATATCTCATTGCATAAACTTTTGTGGGCTTGAGTTTCCGGGATTTTTGGAATACTGATTAAGTGAACAGGGTACTTAAAGCATCGGAGTAGGAACAAACGAAATAACACCTCTATTTTCAAAGGGATGGACTAACCTCCGAGTTAGGATTTCGAGTTTGATCATGAGTTTACTGTTTTGTTTTATTGTAATTTTGCCACACAATACAATGCAAAAATAAACGGAAGACAATAGGTTAATACAAGTTACGTAAAAAGAAAAAGGAAAAAGAAAAATATTTACACATATAATATTAATAATGATTAAGTGGCAAGGAGACCGAAAAAAAAACTAGAAAGCGTAATTCGGCCTCCCGTCAAGAATTAAGTTACTTAGATATAATTAATTATCTACAATATTCAGACCTAGCTACTACCTTGTTGTTACCGAGTTTACTGAAACACTTTACAGTACTTTGACAATTGCAAAAGAAACCTGTTCAAACTGACGCGAAGCTTTTTCTTGGATCCAAATTTGCATACGATAAGTTGAACACGCTCTTATCATGCGTAACGGATCCGAATTTCCTAGCTTCCAATTGGTCAGTTTCAACACAACCAGTCTAACTCAGTGTATAAAGGCAGCACTTTCGCGAACCCGGCAGCAAACCCGCTCACAGCCACTTGAGCACAGAGAAAAAGCAACTGACGAAGGAAGCCATCTTAGTTTCCGAAACCGGTATTGCATCACAAAATTACTGAGATATCAGACTCGGTCAAAAATATTCTCCAATTGTGGCTCACATGAAGGACAAGCCTTTTAAAGACCTTTTGGTCAGACCTAAAAGTCCTTCGCACATTTATAAATAACAACCGAACTTTGGAGTTACAAACGGTAAGGGTCACTCAAGTGACAGCAACACAAAAACTTTGACTTAAACCTTACACTACCACCGTTTGAACTATACTCCACCACCCAAGCTTTATTGAACCTTTAAAGTTCAGACCTAGCTACTATCTTGTTGTTACAGAGTTTACTGAAACATTTTACAGTACTTTGACAATTGCAAAAGAAACCTGTTCAAACTGACGCGAAGCTCTTTCTTGGATCCAAATTTGCATACGATACGTTGAACACGCTCTTATCATGCGTAACGGATGCAAATTTCCTGGCTTCCAATTGGTCAGTTTCAACACAACCAGTCTAACTCAGTGCATAAAAGCAGCTCGTTCGCGAAATCGGCAGCAAACCCGCTCACAGCCACTTGAACACAGTGAAAAGCAACTGACGAACGAAGCCATTTTAGTTTCCGAAACCGGTATTGCATCACAAAATTACTAAGAATAACAGACTCGGTCAAATATATTCTCCAATTGTCGCTCACGTGAAGGACAAGCCTTTAAAAGACCTTTTGGTCAGAGCTAAAAAGTCCTTCGCACATTTAACAACCACACTTGGGAGTTACAAACGGTAAGGGTCAAGTGACAGCAACACAAAAACTCATAGTTTTTAATTGATTCGACTGGTTAGGATTTCAGGTTAGGATGGCCAAATACGTACAATATAATGATGTCCTTTCCAACAATTAAAACTAACCGTAAGCAAACCCCTGTTAAAACCTCTGCTTGATCATGATTGCAAAACACTACTGATATTTACACCGCATCAAGGAAAGAGAGGTTTTCATGGTTATTCTTGCCAACAAAATTCAAGTTGAGAAACACAAATCTAAGACGCAAATATAGCTATAAGCCTTTTTAACAAATATAACTTAGAAACAATAATTCAATCAAGGAACTATAATTTCAGCGTTACTAGATGCCTCTCTCTCTCTCTCTCTCTCCCTCTCTCTCTCTCTCTCTCTCTCTCTCTCTCTCTCTGTCTCTCACTCTGTCTGTTTCTATACTCAGTTAGTCCTTAGCCTTGCTCTACTTACTTAAAGTAGATAATGTACTTTCCATTTATGTGTTATGTCGTAATGTTTTGCTTTAATGTTGAATGAATTAAAAAAATTAAAGATATATATGTTATTTGCCGGCTGGGCGGTCCGTATGGTGAAAAACCGTGACCGAGGTCTGTGACCGTCGCCAAGCGGCGAAAATCATTTTCTTTGCCCACAGTATGCATTTTATACTGCTAAGAATGATTTTACTACAATAAACCATACTCGCCGAAACGTCATCAATAAAGAAAGAAGAATTAAAAAGCACAAATGTAGCACCAAAACAGATTATAAAAACTGGATAAAAACAAGTCTCATCCATGGAAATACTTTGAACTGAAAATCGATTGCCGTTTGTGTCGACATTTTTCAAGCTTCGTTATCTGAATGAAAAGCACTTCAAGACTCATTTTCCAGCTACAGACATTCGCATTTAACGAATTTATACTCATTTGTTTGATTCTAACAGAATTTATTTCGATAGACAGTTAGCGAATTTCGAAAAAGAAATTCAGCGAACTTCCTGTACGTCTGTGTATGGCAAAATATACTGCGAAGATTAATTTCACTGTTATTTATGAAGACAATTTCTCTTCTTGAATGGAAGAAAATGGAGTTCGGTTTTGACAAAATTTAGCATAGAAACACAGCGTTTTGAATGCTGACTTGAGTCTGAAAACCGGCAACTTGCAGTGAATTACAACTGGCAAAAAAATCCGGCCCGTGGGCCGTATCGTAAAAAGCTGGACCGGTCACGTGCGCGTGATTAGCCAATCAAATTCGAGTATTGAGGATTCCGGCCCGGTCAGATGCTTGAAAAAAATAAATTATGATATCTTCTGGCAGGCGTAATGAGATTTCATTCCAGCGTTACTATCATAAGCCAGCTAAAGAATCCTTCAATTTGCAGCCAGCTACAATTGATCCTTCTACTCATTGGCATGCCGTTTTTTAATTAATAGTAACATGTAACACAAGTAACTGCTGACCTTGTTTTGTCATTTTAAGCACTTAATCAACTGCAGACGTATTTGGTATGTCGCGTCTGCTTTTGACTGCTTTTTTATACTGCTATCTATGGCAATAATCTCGTAAAAAATGTCGCAGTATTCCTTCTCGAACTAGGTTGATGACGAAACAGAATAGGGTGTGTGTACCACTCCCTACACTTTACGTCTAAGGACTCAGAATGTGGTTTACACCTTGGCCATGAATAAATTCGTGTGTGCAAGTTTGCTGCTCGAGAAGAACTCAATGAAACTTGATTTCATTGCTCCGTTATTAGTCGTAACCTCTTGTTTGTTATATCTGACTTCCATTTTCTGTTTCCAGCATTCATTGAAAGTTATTAGCGTTTAAAGACGCAAAATTTGTCATGCCAGAATTTAAAGTCTTCACGGGCCGGTACTTTTAAAAATGCAAAATTTTCAATTATTCTACTCTATAGATGGCAATAAAATTTCGCAACAAAAGCACTCAATAAATTATACAGACAGCATATTTCGCATAAATATAACTGCAAAATTTTAATTTATAGATATATACCTCGGGCTGGCTCGCGAGAAAAAAAACAGATACATGTCTATTTTTTTCTTCATGGATTTGCATTTCGTTGCGAAATACTCTGGCTTACATGCGTCTAAAACTTCAAGTCAATAAGGTCAAACATAATCCGTTTTCTTCCTAAACAGAGATATGAGGGATTTTTCGTTAGGTGTGTGTTTTTTTAAATATTGTACTTTCGTTTCGAACAAATAAGTACGGACGGCTGGCTGGCATCTGTACCGATTGACAATCATTTGTGCAACATGATTTCAATGACGCGCAAGTACTTTGGACCTTTTCATTAACTTTTCGCGCATTCGTCGGTTATAGACGTCGCACATCAGTGAATATAGTATTTTACATAAATGCATACTGATGAGTATTCTGCCAGTCAGGATCATTTCAAATAAGCGAACAGCATGCAGTCTACACGGTGTGCCCTTGGCATGCGGGTTGCCATGCTGCCCATATGCATGGGGTCGAATGCGGTATCTATTTTCCAAACTCATGGTAGTCGCTTCACATAGCTGAGCAAGCCGTACTTCAGCTCATTCGACCGCAGTTCCCTTTCTTAAAACGTCGACTGATAAAAACTAACTGTTGTAATTTTTAAGAAAAAAGGTGCACTGTGTTGTGCTCATTGTTTATCAGGTTTTCCGTAATATGAAGCGGCTAAGGGCATGGCTCCCTCCCTCCATCTCTCTCTTCTTCCCGTCAATCCCGAGTGGCTAGGCACAAAACAGTTAAAACAATACGAGAAGTCTAACGTATGTCTAGCCAAGTTATTACCAGACTTGGGGACAACAACTGAAAAATCAACATTGCCCTCTGTGTGTTAATTAAACCCTCATTGCTCAAATAACCCTACAATCAGGCAATAAATAAATATGTCACTGAATTTACCTTCTCTTTCTTCTTTGAGATGTTATTAGTTTTTGAGGAATGTTGTTCTAGATTGAATGCTGGAAACCTCCGTTCTTCAGAAGTTAGTCAGTTCAGCAACTTAAGGCACTGATCTATGAAGATGGGATGAAGTCAAACTGGATTTCAGATCACTGAAGCCAATTCATGTATTAAATGGTATGATTTTATAACCCGCAAGCTATTCTTAAATGTTATGAGCCACTCTGACCAGACGTATTCAGCTATTGTTTTCGAAAGATTAATTACTTTTGGTATGATTTTATAACCCGCAAGCTATTCTTAAATGACATGAGCCACTCTTGCTAGACGCATTCAGTCATTATTTTCGAAAGATTGATACGTTTGCACTGTTCTCGGATTTTCACGAGCACAACATTGATACAAATGATTCAAATCAAGACAGCTCTCGGCTTTGTCACACCCGTCTGTCCATGATAATGGTTATACTCTGTTGTGACATTGTACAAGAGATTGTTACTTGTTTTAAAATAACAATTATTGAGCAAGTCGTCTACCTGTTTCGCCGATGGCAATTCTTGTTTGACTATAAGGTCGTTAATAGTGCTCTTGACAATTTGTTGGTTAGTGGAGATGAGATCTTTATCGACTTTAGCATAAAAAGAGGTGTCAGAAAGTTGCCGCAAAGCTTCTTTTTGGTAGAGGTTGGCCGCCAAACAACTAAAGCGCCGCCTTTGTCGGCCGCTTTGATAATTATGTCTTTGCGCTTACTAAGGTTTTTTAGCGCCATCCTCTCTTCCGAAGAAAGATTGGAAAATTTGGTGTTACGATTGAAATTAAGTTAGTTGATGTCGTGACGGCATTTTTTAATGAAAAAATCTAAAGAGGCAAACTGGCCCTCTGGGCCTTGCCCGTTAGAACCATCCTCTTTGTCATGGAAAAATTCAAGCCCTTACTGAGTCGGAGAGCGGAAGATTTTCTGGAATAGTATCCCGACACTGGTAGAATATTTTCGCAACCTCACAAAAACATAAGTAACTTTTTAGTCAGAAGTGCATTCCAAACTAGTGATCAACCCGGAACTTTTAAATGCGCTCGTGCACGATGCAAAACATGCCCTTTCATTCACAACGTTGACAAAATATCGGGACCCAAGCGATCTATCAAAATCACTGATCATTTCACCTGTACCTCAGCCAATGCCATCTACTGCATAACTTGAACTCTTTGCAAAAAGTTGTACATCGGCGAAACAGGGAGACTACTTGGCGACCGATTCCGAGAACACCTTCGTGACGTAGAGAAAGACGACAAAAATGCATCGAAACCGGTCGCGAGACACTTCAATATCCCAAATCATTCTAAGCAACATATGGCAGTCTGCGGCCTTTCCCTTCACCAAGGAAACACGGAAAGCCGTAAAACTCTAGAACAAAAATTTCTTTTTCAAATCGGCACTCTTAATCCTTACGGTATCAACGAACGCTTTTCATTCACCTAATTTATTCCGTTGTTTTCACGTTACCGGGCACCAGCCAATAGCGAAGCTCCATCATTCTCTATATAAAAAGCACACGACCCACAATTCCTTGATTCGCTCCGACGAAGGGCTAACGCTCGAAACGTCAGCAATTGAATCTCTTTACGGTGGCCAATTGACATTATCAACCCAATTGATAAAACCAAATTATATTGTTATACTTCCCACAGACGCAGCACCACAGTTTCTTTAGAAACTTACCCCCTCTATCTTGGTGAAGACCCAAACTGCCCAGCAAGAGGTCAGGTTTTTCGCAAATGTGGATTGGAAGGACATTTCCAAGAGCGTTGTATGGCGAAACACAAACGTGAGGGGGAAAAAGGAAACGCAAGCGCCACAGGTTACCCAAGGGAGGTTCTGCAAATATGGTAGATACTCAAGATGATGAAGATGACACAGAATATGCATTCGCAGTAGGCGATAAAAAGCAAGAAAAGATTAAAGTAATCATTGGAGGATGTAAGCTAAGTGTGATAATAGATTCTGGAGCAAGTACCAACATCGTTGACAAGCAAACATGGGAGTGGCTAAAGAGAAGCAAAGTGAAGTTTAAATCAGCTCGTTCAGACAAGAATCTCTAAGCGTATGCGTCCCAGACCCCCTTGGATGTAATAGGAACATTCTCATGTGAGATCTCTGCAGGAAGAAACACTGTCAATGCCGAGTTCTGTGTGATCAATGGCAAGGGAGACCCACTCCTAGGGAGGGAAACTGCAACAAGCCTTGGTGTGTTGAAGATTTGGATAGATATTTCCTCAGTAAACACTAACACCCACAACATTGGTGAAATCCTGCAAGAGAAATACCCAGCGGTCTTCAGGGGTGTAGGAAAACTGAAGGACTGAGCAGTACAACTTCACATAGACCCAAACGTGAAGCCGGTAGCCCAGCCAATACGGAGGACTCCTTTCAGTCTGAGATCAAAGGTGGAAGAAAAGATCCAAGACCTTATTAACTTGGACATAATAGAGCCAGCAACTGGGCCCACCCCGTGGGTTAATCCCGTAGCTGTCGTTCCCCAGGTCAGACTCGAGAGAAATCACAACATTTGTGACACACTGTGGACTGTTCAGATATAAGAGATTATTGTTCGGAGTTAATTCAGCTTCTGAACAATATCAATACGAGATCCAGACAGCACTCACCGGAATAGATGGGCAGGAGAATATCTCGGATGACATAATAGTGCATGGTAAAGACCAAGCTGAACACGAAGCACGCCTGGAACTGGTGATAAAGAGGCTTGGAGAGCGCGGGCTGACCCTCAACGCAACAAACTGCCAGTTCAGCATGGATAAGCTAACATTTGTCGGGATGTTTCTGTTGGCAAACGGTGCCAGCTGTGCCGCAGACAAGTTTGTGGCCGTCACCAGTGCGAGAGAACCTCAGAATATGTCGGAGACACGCAGCTTCCTGGGACTGGTAAACTATTGTGGTCGATTCATACCAGACCTAGCAACTATCTCAGAACTCCTGAGACGCCTGATAAAAGCAGGAACACCATTTGTGTTTGGAAAAGAACAGAAAGCAGCATTCGAGTAATTGAAGAAGAGCCTGTCAAGCGCAGAGATGTTTGGGTATTTCGACAAAGATTCCCCAACGCAAATAATCGCTGATGCGAGCCCTGTTGGGCTGGGAGCTGTTTTGACACAAGTGCACAAGGATGGACCAAGAATCATCAGCTATGCAAGGCGAAGTCTGACAAGTACCGAAACAAGATATTCACAAACAGAGAAAGAGGCACTCGCACTCATATGGGCTTGCGAAAGTTCCACCATTATATCTATGGCATCCCATTCGAGCGTATAACAGAGCATAAGCCACTTGAGGTGATTTATGGCCCGAGGTCTAAACCGAGCGCACGCATTGAGAGATGGGTACTAAGGATGCAGCCATACAAGGTCAAGGGCAAGTACCAACCAGGTCCAAAGAACACTGCTGATCCACTCTCGAGACTAGTGAGCAGCGTGGAAAGTGGAAGCAAATGCTCATCACAGGCCGAAGAATATGTACGATTTGTTGCAGTTCAGCAACGCCCAGTGCTATGACAACTCGTGAAGGCATCTGCTGACGATGAAGAACTTTCAGCGGTCAGGCAGTGCATCAATAGAAAACCGTGGGACCAGTTAGTTTACAAGCGGTACCTCCAATGCAGCGGTGAACTGTGTACCATTGGAAAGCTGATACTCAGAGGAACAAGAATTGTCATTCCAAAGAAGCTTAGACCCAGAATATTATCCATTGCCCACGAAAACTCTGGGCAACGTTGGAACTAAGCAAAAGCTTCGTAGCAAAGTATGGTGGCCCAGCATGAAAAGAGACGCAGAGAAACATTGTAAAACTTTCTATGGGTGGCAGTTGGTCAGTTGTGCCACTCCTCCAGAACCTATTAGGACCACACCCTTACCCACTGGACCATGGAGAGATTTGTATATTGATTCGCTTGGACCACTTCCCACTGGTGAATCAATTCTAGTTGTCATGGATTATTACAGCCGGTACTTTGAGGTAGACATCCTGAAGTCCACCGTTGCCCCTAACGTCATCTCGTGTTGCACGGCATGGCCTACCAGAGAGACTGGCGTCCGAGAACAGACCGCAGTTGGTATCAGCAGAGCTCGCAGAGTGCATGGCACAGCAAGGTATCAAACACCACAAGGTCACAGCTAAATGGCCTCAGGCGAATGGCGAAGTGTAACGCCAAAACAGCTCTCTTCTGAAACGACTCCAGATCGCGCTTACTGAGTAGAAGAACTAGAAAAGAGAGCTTAACATCTACCTTACAGCTTACAGAGCTTTACCTCCCTCAACGACCGGCGTGAGCCCAGCCGAGCTACTCTTTGGCCGAAAGATACGTAGCAAAATTCCCGAGCTGAGTGATGAACATGTCCAGCGAGGAGTGCGTGACAGGGACAGTGAACAGAAGTACTCCCCGGGGACCAGGTACTAGTACAGCAAGAGAAGAAAGACAAACTCTCAACTCGGTTCAACCCAACCCCATACACAGTTTAAGCAAGCATGGAAACAGTTTGGTTGTGGAATCCCAAGAAGAAGCACAGTACTCCCGCAACACTGCGCATGTTAAGAAATTGCTACAGAGCAATGATACCCCAAGAATACAGGAAGACACAGTGACAGACACAAGCCAGAAGCAGGAGGAACCAATATTCAACAGCAGAGTTTGTTGCAGGAACTAAATGTGGCCGAGACCAAAGTTCCACCTGAAGGACGTGCAGCTGCCAAACCCTAGGTCGCAGCGACAAAGCTTGGCACCAAGTAATCTCAAGGATTACTATACCTGACTCTGAAAGACACTGACAGTTGTGACTGATATGTCAGGTACACTGTTGAACACGAAGTCTCATCGAATGAGTCTAAAAAGGAGGGGTGTAGTGTATTAGGACCCAGATCCCCTCCCGATGTAGTGTAATATATTAGGTCCCAGATCCTCGGAGTAGTCGAGCACCAGCTATCATGGCGGAAGAAGGTTATCGTTGTTTTTTGGTTCCATCCGGTTTAATCCGTTTATAACCGACTAGTTCGGGACACAACAGTATCATTGTAAGTAGCTTAGTGTAATAACAGATTATATTACACGAACTCCGTTCGAAATATATGAGAAAACATAAGGTAGAATCCCGTATGCTACGAACCACTCTAACGCATCTAGAATAAAATAAAATAAAACTGTACCCCCTGGGTAAGAAACTGTCACACATGACGTAATACCATAACTCCCTGCGATCGTATATAGACCGCTGACAACTGAGCCTGTCATCTTTTCCCTCGTGCTACGAACTACAACAGGTAAGTGGTTTCTTTTACAACCCTTTTTATACTTTTTGGCTGTATCACGGCTAACCTCGGCTCTTTTAGAGTCGTTTTTTCGTTTGTAGGGTAAGTAGTTGCTTCCTTTCAGGAAATATTTTCTCTGGTTCATTCGCAATGGGCAAGAGACGTCATCGTTCACGCTCGAGATCTCGTTCGAAAACAAAGCATGGCCGCCGAAGCGTGCCAGAGCAGTCTCCTCCTTCAAGCCCTCATAAACGTCAGCGGTCTCCAAATGAGGAGCAGGATTCCTTATCGGCTGAAGACTTTAGAAGAGGTCCAGCAAGACCTAAAATACACAAACGATCGTGTGTCATCGATGGAACAACATTGGCATCAAAACGTCCCAGTCTTCCCGCCAAATTCTAGCGTGGAAACTGACTCACTCTCTGTGGGTCTCAATGGGGTAGTAGCTTTTACGGTTAACGGTTGACCTTTTGGCTTTTTTACGGCTAACGGTTAATTTTGTTCCATTACAGTTAACAGGAGAAGTTAAAAAATAATTCCTATTGTTTTAAGAAGTTAAATATTAATTTCCATTGTTGTAAAACATACTGAAAGTACTTGGACCATTTTGAGATAAAAAAGTATTTGTGTGTGTGTGTGTGTGCACTCCTAGTGAACAACTCGCGCAACTACGCGACATATGCGACAAATTTTGCAGACACTTACGACACTTCCGGTTTCGATCGGCTTTTCTCTCTACCAGAACACAAAAACGCACAACACATCAGACTCAAAAAAAGTTCGCGAGGCCTTTACTTTTGTATTTATATTTTTTTACGGTCAACATTTTTTATGGCTAATGGTTAAAATTCTTTCATTTTTACGCCTAACGGCTAAATTTTTTGGCCATTTTACGGCTAACGGTTAACCCCATTGAGACCATCCTCTCTGTGAAGGTTCACTCGGACGAAGACCTTGTATCCGATAGTGAAGGCTTGGATACGGCCTTAAAGCCACCAGTACGGGCTAATGAGCCACCAATACGGGCTAATGAGCCACCAACAGAGGTTTCTGAACCTCAAAGCGGGGCTATTAAACCCCCAGCCGTAAAGCAGCCAAACGTGACAAATGTGTCTGCAAATGGCGGTCATCTATATGATCCAGATTCTCAACAGCCCTCATGGGAGTCAAAGGCGGATTTTACCGCTTTTTTTGGAAAAACACTTCCGACGGAAGGTATCTTACGATCAAGTAAGCGACATACTTGACAGTTATTCAATTACTTCTGTTGACTGCATGGTCTCACCGACTTTGGACAACTCTGTTTTGAATCAGATCTCCCCATTTAAGTCTCGAAAGTATACACAAGAGCGTGACAAACTGTTCTCTGTGCAGAGGTCCATGCTAAACATAACAGGTCCACTTTGTTCCATACATGATGCTTTATGTTCAGACCAAGATATATCCAAAGATTACAGAGAATCAATTTTTGAGCAGTCACTATGTCTGTTAGGCTCTGCAAATTTCCAGTTTCCAACCTTAAGGAGGAAGAGATTGGCCTGGCTGACCAGCCTCTCCCCAATGCTACGCGATTGCTTTTCGGGGATGACTTTCCAAGTATTGCATCAAAGAAAGCAGACCTTTCAAGGGGCCTCGCGAAGAACTTGGGCGCGGCCTCCCGGCCTGCTAAGCGCCCACGCTCAGGGTCATCGCTTCCCCCTAACAAGGACAAGCCCTTTCCTGGCTCCTACTCTAAGTACAAAATCCGTTCAAAAAACGGGCGTTCCTTTCGTGCCCCCAAACAGGAAGCAAAAGAATCAACTCATTCATAGACAACTGGAGCGCAATAACCTCCGACCCAGATATCCTCAGTATTTTTTTAGGTTACAAAATTCCGTTGCGTTGCAAACCAGTTCAGTTTACCATACCAGTTACGAGTCCCAACCAAGTAAATGCCGACCTCATAGATTCAGAGGTGGACAACCTCCTCACCAAGGGGGCCATTGCAGAAATCTCCCCCATAAGAGAAGGTTTCTTCAGTCGTTCGTTCCTAGTCCCCAAAAAGGTTGGGACTTTTCGACCTGTGATAGACTTGAGTTTCCTGAACAAGTTCGTGGAAAACTCTCACTTCCTGATGGAAAGCATTCATTGATTAAAGTCCCTACTTCAAAGATGCGACTATATGACCACCCTGGATCTGAAAGACGCTTATTTGTCAGTCCCAGTCCACAAGGACTCTCAAAGGTTCCTTCAACTCCTTTGGAGAAAAAAGTGTTATGCCTTCTAAGGCCTCTGTTTTGGCTTAAATACTGCACCAAGGATCGTCACCAAACTTTTAAAACCCGTGGCAGCATTTCTTCGGAAACGGGGTGTTCGTATCACCCTCTATCTGGACGACTTCCTAATCTTGTGGTCGACTTACCAGGAGGCACAGAGTCACACTGTATCCCTTCTGGAAAGCCTAGGCTTGATCCCGACACAAATAATAACATTCCTGGGCTTTGTAATCGACTCCACTGTAGAAGCACTCAGCCTCCCACAGCAGAAAGTTGTAAAGGTGAAATCCCTTTGCTTGAAGGCGAAGGTCACTCCACCTATGCCTGCTCGTCAATAGCAAGTGTATTAGACACTCTAGAATTGTGTCGCCCAGCAATTTGGCAAGCTCCCCTTCATTTTCGATACTTGCAAATCAGAATAATCCAAGCCCTACATGTGAGCGACCAGTACTATTAGTCTGGATCACAACTCTTTGGAAGAACTTCATTGGTGAATGGCAGCCCAATCAGACCCCCAGCTCCAACGTTGTTTATATCAACAGACGCACCCAAGACAGGATGGGGCGCGGTCTGCGAAAGTCAACGCACAATGGGCTTTGGTCAGACAGCGAACCAACCCAGCACATAAACGTATTGGAGCTCAAGACTGCCTTTCTTGCCCTAAAGTCCTTTCTAAAGAACCAATCCCACAAAGTAGTATGCCTGAGAATGGACAAGACAACGGCGGTAACCCATGTGAACAACAAAGGCAGTGCCCACTCGCCCTGCCTCTTAGCACTCACATTGGAACTCTGGCAATGGTGCCTGGAGAGGCATGATCTCAGCTCAGCACGTACCCGGCAAGTTGAATACCATAGCCGACTCGGAATCAAGGGTGTTTAACGACAGCAGCGAGTGGAAGATAGACTCAAACAATTTACCCCTTTCTCAAGGGGTGCGAAATCGACCTGTTTGCTTCTCGCCTATCCGCCCAGCTTCCCCAGTACGTCAGCTGGCGTCTAGACCCAGAGACACTGCACACGGATGCGTTCATCATGGACTGGGCACCCTTCAAGGGTTACGCTTTTCCACCCTTCAATCTGATCCCGGCTGTCCTAAACAAAGCGACTCAGGACAAAGCAGATATCATATTAGTGGTACCCATTTGGCAAGCACAACCATGGTGGCCACTACTACTGAGCCTCCTGGTCGAACATCCAATCAGCCTGCCGAGCTCCAGACACCTCCTGAGGGACCCAGCAGACCCTCAGAGGATTCATCCAATGTTCCCCAGACTACACTTAGCCGTGTTTCGTGTCTCCGCGGGCAGTACCAGGCAATGGGAATTCCAGACAATGTTACCGAGATTCTCCTTTCGGCATCCCACCAATCTACAAGGAAAACATATCAAACAGCTTGGAGACACTGGAGTGGCTGGTGCGTTAAGAGAAAGATTGATCCTCTTTCAGCGCCTTTAACCGACATTCTGCTATATTTAACCAAGTACTTCAACAGTGGTGCAGCTTACCGCTCTGTTAATGTAGCGCGCTCAGCGATCTCCACCTCTCACGCCGAACTGAATGGCCTTCCTGTGGGTCAAAACCCGTTAGTCATTCAGCTTCTTAAGGGGATGTTCAACAATCGCTCCCCTAAACCTAGATACTCCCATACCTGGGATGTGAGTTCGGTGACTACATATCTTTCGTCTCTTGGCAGTAATAGGTCACTGTCTCTCAAGCAGTTGTCATGGAAACTTGCAATGTTATTTTCCTTAGCTTGCCCTGAAAGAGTTTCGGCACTTACAAAGCTGGATCTACGCCACTGCCACATCCTTCCCGAGAGTGTTGCGTTCATGCTCTCGTCCCCTCGTAAAAGGGGCGCAGCTGATCAACTACCAAAGGCTTTCTTCGCACGTTTCCCTTCCATCTCCAAGTTGTGTCCAGTAGAGACATTATGTTGCTACTTGAAGGCTACACGTACAATTCGTCCAGCTATCCCCTCGTCTAAGCCGGATCCATTATTTATCTAATATGTGAAGCCTCACAAACCAATTTCAGCTCCATCCTTGGCGAGGTGGCTACGTTCTCTTCTGAAGGCCTCCGGAGTCAATAGTGATATCTTTAATGCACATTCTGTGCGTGGAGCTTCAACCACTGCAGATACCAATTCCAACGTCGAAATAACTAAGATTTTGAAGATGGCTGATTGGTCGTCTCCTTCCACTTTTCTGAAGTTTTATTACAAACCTGTTCACAGCTAACTTTTGCACATGCTGTTCTCCTTTGAGACTTTTTATAACTTTGTACTTACCGTGCACTGAGTTTAGAAATAACTCATAACTTTGCGTTTCTCAGTTAGACAACATGCTCATGTTTTGGTGAATTACCTCACTTTCCATTACTGACTTTGTCAACTTTGCAGTATTTTGATAACATTACAGACTTTCCAGTTCTTTTATACTGTCTGCCTATTATTGGCACCATTCTTCTGCGTTGAACTCTATCTTATGTTTCCTCATATATTTCGAACGGAGTTTGTGTAATATAATTGCAATAGGCGCAGTAATAATGTGAAATAGTGTGTTTGAGTGTTTGTAATAAAGATGCAAAAAAATCCCTTCACAATTAAAGGATTTGTTCATCCCTATAGGAAAAAATTCGTTTATGCCATACACGATTACCAGCTTCTATCCACTTTTATATTCAAAAAAACTTGAAATTGCACGAAAATGATTTTCAAGAATTGGTGCAAAACTGTTGGGTTAGATACCACCAAGCTCCGAACACTATCAAAATTCATATTTAAAAGGAAAATCTTACGATCTTGTTCGATATACTAGAATCTCCGACTCGTAAGAAGAATTAGAAACAATTATCTCAAAAGTTAGAAAATACTCTTTTTAGTCTACCTTTCATAACCTACTACGTTGCCAACTTCAATTAGGAGCGTAAGAAATTTTTTTGTGCAACTCTTTAGAGATTTTTTTTGCTTTAAATGGGGAGACACCAGGTTATCTTTCTTCCAAATCTCGTCATGATACAACTACTTATGGACCTTATAGATTACAAAAAAGCGAAATGAAGTTGGCCCTTCCTCAACCTCCAATCAGTTCTTACTATTACTTTACAAAAAGTTTTTCTTATAGCGGTACAGCCTTCCTACTGAAGAAGACAGGGTCGGATAATCTGGCTAAAATTGATGTTCAGTGTAAACTTATATAATTTTCTAGGATTCTGGTAGGGTTTTGTGATTTTTCATCCTTTTTCTGCACTTGGAATTGACGATTAATTATTCTTATTTTTTTCACTTGTGGAATCTTTCATGAGTAGTTGTGCACGCCAGTATTTTTAATGATAGCATTTTCACAAATTATTAACAGTATAAACTCTGTAGCTACCCTTTTTTGGTTTGGCTAAATCTGTATGTCATTAAAGTATCTGTTTCAATTAACATGTGCCATGTCTTCAATACAAGCCCCACTTCCATCCCTAGGCCCACTAGCGTGACAAAACTGACAAAAATGTATAAAATGCTGAAAATGGTTTCGTTTAATATTTTCTCTTGTCCTAAGTCGGTTCAGACTGACACCTTTCCAGAATTAAACTTAAGAAACCTTTGAACGCAAGAAAGCACGCAACGCAGAATACTACTTTGTATTGCTTGTTTCCGAATCTCTTTATACAGATGCTCGTACCAGACGACATTGTAACGTGTAGAAAAAAAAAAAAACAGTTAAAATTGCAAGGCTAAGCCTACGGTGCCGGCAAAGGACACTTTTAATAGGCTAATATTTTGACTCTTCAACTGGTATTTGTAGTGGTAGTACTTTATTCAGACACTTTACACCAGTGAGCCAAGGGCTCGTTTAAACGTGAACGTGTATGCTAAAATAAAAATGCAAAATAAAAAAGTTATCTATTCAATAAAAATACAAAAACTAGACTATAAAATTTGAAATTTAAAAACTAGACTATAATATTTAAAACTAGAATAAAATTTAAAACTACGCGATACAAAGATTACAGCAACAATTGGCCTCGGTAGTCAGATTGACATTGTTCAGTAAATTTTTAAAAATTCCAAGAGAGAACGCTCCTCTTATATTGTCCGGTAGGCTGTTCCATAAACGTGAGGTAACGAAAACATTTATGCAAATACTTTGATTTAAAGGCAGGTTGATTAAGCTTACAATACCCTCTTAGGTCATAATTGCTGGAACGCAATGAGAACAATTCCTTGATGTAGTTTGGCCCCATATTAAACAATAACGGGCCAATAACAGTTTTTGAAATTAAAATTGCCACGCTCATAGAAAAACTGTGAGCACCCTGGAGCAGCACGATTAACTGGTCTCTAACAATTCGTGCAATGCAGCAATGTACTCCATTGCCAGTTTCAAAGTTTGAATTCTTGAGAGTCTGTCTCCTGGCTCTCTCTCGGAAAAGTAATCGGGTATTACGCTGCGAAGCTCGTTAAACGCTCCCTTCAAACGCCTCTGCCTTTTTCTCTCCCTTTCACGGTTCTTTGCTCTCCGGATTGTCAGTGATGATAATGGATTAGAAGTGGAAGGCGTTCGAAAAGATACAGTTTGCTCTGTACGTTTTTGAAATTGTTCCACACTTTCGAATTCTCTCAGGATCAGTGTGTTCCACGAGAAGGGAAAAGCTGGACCATTTTGCAGTGGCGCTTGATTGTAGCAAGTTTGATCCATGGATTTATCCACTTGTACTCTTGCCCCGTCTGGAAAAGAAGTTTCATTCAGCTGCATCTACAAAGATTTATGGAAAGAAATAAATCAAAAATAAACTCTAGCCACAATTTTCGGAGAAAATCAGATTCCAGATTCAGATTTTTTATTGTTTTACACTATTTACAGAAATGATAATTTTAACAGTACTTATAGAAAATACACACTTACATAAACTAAAGAAATACAACAATAAATAGTCAAAATAAAGTGTGCCCAGTGACCAAAGTAGCATAGATAAACTTGTAAGGACAATCAAAACATGGAATCATCACGCACGCATTTCAGACATTCGTGTTCCGCTGTAACCACAAGCGACGCGTTACATAGTTTGGCATGTCATTTTAAATTAATGCATTGTTTCCTTATGGCATGTCTCTATCACCTTTTCAATTTGTCAGGTGTCACACCGCCTGTACAAGGATACATATGTGACTTGGATCGCGCCCTCCATGAGGACCTAATCTCAAACCCCGATGCGCACACGCAACGTCTGGCAACGCGTGCAGATACCCGTTGGAAAATATTCTATATATGAAACACTTTCTTCTTTTTTACGTGTTCTTAAATTGGATTAGCTACAGAAACGGTTTTTATTTCAAGCTTGCTTGCTCAAAATGTCTGTGAATAAAGAGATGTATAGAGAGCTTCGCAAATCGGACGAGTAAGCTAGCTATTAGCAAATTATCAGTGGCGACTTCATTCTTCCCCAACTCCATCGCAAGATAGGTTGATTGCTGTTTCGCTGAAAATGAACGCGTTGATGATCTATTTATCGCGACTAACTGAGCTTTCGGTCCATTTAGATAAAGCGCAATCATTTATTAAAACATCCATACCTAGCAGTCATGCAACTGAATCACAAATGGCCAGTTTCACGGTTCGGCGCATGTGCAAGCCCACTTAAACCAATCGGTTTCGAGTTGTGAACTCGTGCCTGTGTCCATAACAAATCCGTCGGGCCGACAATAAATTCCATGTTCAGCACCAAGTTTCACATTTTCTGTGGAAATCCGCTAGCATTTCCGAAAAATGTTTTGATCATTTTTTCTGGCTGTGCTCATGGTAGCCTGTTCGAACATATCTCATTGCATAAACTTTTGTGGGCTTGAGTTTCCGCGATTTTTGGAATACTGATTAAGTGAACAGGGTACTTAAAGCATCGGAGTAGGGACAAACACCTCTATTTTCAAAGGGAAGGACTAACCTCCGAGTTAGGATTTCGAGTTGGATCATGAGTTTACTGTTTTGTTTTATTGTAATTTTGCCACACAATAAAATGCAAAAATAAACGGATGACAATACGTTAATACAAGTTACGTAAAAAGAAAAAGGAAAAAGAAAAATATTTACACATATAATATTAATAATGATTAAGTGGCAAGGAGACCGAAAAAAAAACTGGAAAGCGTAATTCGGCCTCCCGTCAAGAATTAAGTTACTTAGATATAATTAATTATCTACAATATTCAGACCTAGCTACTACCTTGTTGTTACAGAGTTTACTGAAACACTTTACAGTACTTTGACAATTGCAAAAGAAACCTGTTCAAACTGACGCGAAGCTTTTTCTTGGATCCAAATTTGCATACGATACGTTGAACACGCTCTTATCATGCGTAACGGATGCAAATTTCCTGGCTTCCAATTGGTCAGTTTCAACACAACCAGTCTAACTCAGTGCATAAAAGCAGCTCGTTCGCGAAATCGGCAGCAAACCCGCTCACAGCCACTTGAACACAGTGAAAAGCAACTGCCGAACGAAGCCATTTTAGTTTCCGAAACCGGTATTGCATCACAAAATTACTAAGAATAACAGACTCGGTCAAATATATTCTCCAATTGTCGCTCACGTGAAGGACAAGCCTTTAAAAGACCTTTTGGTCAGAGCTAAAAAGTCCTTCGCACATTTAACAACCACACTTGGGAGTTACAAACGGTAAGGGTCAAGTGACAGCAACACAAAAACTCATAGTTTTTAATTGATTCGACTGGTTAGGATTTCAGGTTAGGATGGCCAAATACGTACAATATAATGATGTCCTTTCCAACAATTAAAACTAACCGTAAGCAAACCCCTGTTAAAACCTCTGCTTGATCATGATTGCAAAACACTACTGATATTTACACCGCATCAAGGAAAGAGAGGTTTTCATGGTTATTCTTGCCAACAAAATTCAAGTTGAGAAACACAAATCTAAGACGCAAATATAGCTATAAGCCTTTTTAACAAATATAACTTAGAAACAATAATCCAATCAAGGAACTATAATTTCAGCGTTACTAGATGCCTCTCTCTCTCTCTCTCTCTCTCTCTCCCTCTCTCTCTCTCTCTCTCTCACACTCTCTCTCTCTCTCTCACTCTGTCTGTTTCTATACTCAGTTAGTCCTTAGCCTTGCTCTACTTACTTAAAGTAGATAATGTACTTTCCATTTATGTGTTATGTCGTAATGTTTTGCTTTAATGTTGAATGAATTAAAAAAATTAAAGATATATATGTTATTTGCCGGCTGGGCGGTCCGTATGGTGAAAAACCGTGACCGAGGTCTGTGACCGTCGCCAACCGGCGAAAATCATTTTCTTTGCCCACAGTATGCATTTTATACTGCTAAGAATGATTTTACTACAATAAACCATACTCGCCGAAACGTCATCAATAAAGAAAGAAGAATTAAAAAGCACAAATGTAGCACCAAAACAGATTATAAAAACTGGATAAAAACAAGTCTCATCCATGGAAATACTTTGAACTGAAAATCGATTGCCGTTTGTGTCGACATTTTTCAAGCTTCGTTATCTGAATGAAAAGCACTTCAAGACTCATTTTCCAGCTACAGACATTCGCATTTAACGAATTTATACTCATTTGTTTGATTCTAACAGAATTTATTTCGATAGACAGTTAGCGAATTTCGAAAAAGAAATTCAGCGAACTTCCTGTACGTCTGTGTATGGCAAAATATACTGCGAAGATTAATTTCACTGTTATTTATGAAGACAATTTCTCTTCTTGAATGGAAGAAAATGGAGTTCGGTTTTGACAAAATTTAGCATAGAAACACAGCGTTTTGAATGCTGACTTGAGTCTGAAAACCGGCAACTTGCAGTGAATTACAACTGGCAAAAAAATCCGGCCCGTGGGCCGTATCGTAAAAAGCTGGACCGGTCACGTGCGCGTGATTAGCCAATCAAATTCGAGTATTGAGGATTCCGGCCCGGTCAGATGCTTGAAAAAAATAAATTATGATATCTTCTGGCAGGCGTAATGAGATTTCATTCCAGCGTTACTATCATAAGCCAGCTAAAGAATCCTTCAATTTGCAGCCAGCTACAATTGATCCTTCTACTCATTGGCATGCCGTTTTTTAATTAATAGTAACATGTAACACAAGTAACTGCTGACCTTGTTTTGTCATTTTAAGCACTTAATCAACTGCAGACGTATTTGGTATGTCGCGTCTGCTTTTGACTGCTTTTTTATACTGCTATCTATGGCAATAATCTCGTAAAAAATCTCGCAGCATTCCTTCTCGAACTAGGTTGATGACGAAACAGAATAGGGTGTGTGTACCACTCCCTACACTTTACGTCTAAGGACTCAGAATGTGGTATACACCTTGGCCATGAATAAATTCGTGTGTGCAAGTTTGCTGCTCGAGAAGAACTCAATGAAACTTGATTTCATTGCTCCGTTATTAGTCGTAACCTCTTGTTTGTTATATCTGACTTCCATTTTCTGTTGCCAGCATTCATTGAAAGTTATTAGCGTTTAAAGACGCAAAATTTGTCATGCCAGAATTTAAAGTCTTCACGGGCCGGTACTTTTAAAAATGCAAAATTTTCAATTATTCTACTCTATAGATGGCAATAAAATTTCGCAACAAAAGCACTCAATAAATTATACAGACAGCATATTTCGCATAAATATAACTGCAAAATTTTAATTTATAGATATATACCTCGGGCTGGCTCGCGAGAAAAAAAACAAATACATGTCTATTTTTTTCTTCATGGATTTGCATTTCGTTGCGAAATACTCTGGCTTACATGCGTCTAAAACTTCAAGTCAATAAGGTCAAACATAATCCGTTTTCTTCCTAAACAGAGATATGAGGGATTTTTCGTTAGGTGTGTGTTTTTTTAAATATTGTACTTTCGTTTCGAACAAATAAGTACGGACGGCTGGCTGGCATCTGCACCGATTGACAATCATTTGTGCAACATGATTTCAATGACGCGCAAGTACTTTGGACCTTTTCATTAACTTTTCGCGCATTCGTCGGTTATAGTCGTCGCACATCAGTGAATATAGTATTTTACATAAATGCATACTGATGAGTATTCTGCCAGTCAGGATCATTTCAAATAAGCGAACAGCATGCAGTCTACACGGTGTGCCCTTGGCATGCGGGTTGCCATGCTGCCCATATGCATGGGGTCGAATGCGGTATCTATTTTCCAAACTCATGGTAGTCGCTTCACATAGCTGAGCAAGCCGTACTTCAGCTCATTCGACCGCAGTTCCCTTTCTTAAAACGTCGACTGATAAAAACTAACTGGTGTAATTTTTAAGAAAAAAGGTGCACTGTGTTGTGCTCATTGTTTATCAGGTTCTCCGTAATATGAAGCGGCTAAGGGCATGGCTCCCTCCCTCCATCTCTCTCTTCTTCCCGTCAATCCCGAGTGGCTAGGCACAAAACAGTTAAAACAATACGAGAAGTCTAACGTAAGTCTAGCCAAGTTATTACCAGACTTGGGGACAACAACTGAAAAATCAACATTGCCCTCTGTGTGTTAATTAAACCCTCATTGCTCAAATAACCCTACAATCAGGCAATAAATAAATATGTCACTAAATTTACCTTCTCTTTCTTCTTTGAGATGTTATTAGTTTTTGAGGAATGTTGTTCTAGATTGAATGCTGGAAACCTCCGTTCTTCAGAAGTTAGTCAGTTCAGCAACTTAAGGCACTGATCTATGAAGATGGGATGAAGTCAAACTGGATTTCAGATCACTGAAGCCAATTCATGTATTCAGTAAATGGTATGATTTTATAACCCGCAAGCTATTCTTAAATGTTATGAGCCACTCTGACCAGACGTATTCAGCTATTGTTTTCGAAAGATTAATTACTTTTGGTATGATTTTATAACCCGCAAGCTATTCTTAAATGACATGAGCCACTCTTGCTAGACGCATTCAGTCATTATTTTCGAAAGATATATTACTTTTGCATTGTTCTCGGCTTTTCACGAGCGCAACATTGATACAAATGATTCAAATCAAGACAGCTCTCGGCTTTGTCACACCCGTCTGTCCATGATAATGGTTATACTCTGTTGTGACATTGTACAAGAGATTGTTACTTGTTTTAAAATAACAATTATTGAGCAAGTCGTCTACCTGTTTCGCCGATGGCAATTCTTGTTTGACTATAAGGTCGTTAATAGTGCTCTTGACAATTTGTTGGTTAGTGGAGGTGAGATCTTTATCGACTTTAGCATAAAAAGAGGTGTCAGAAAGTTGCCGCAAAGCTTCTTTTTGGTAGAGGTGGGCCCGCCAAACAACTAAAGCGCCGCCTTTGTCGGCCGCTTTGATAATTATGTCTTTGCGCTTACTAAGGTTTTTTAGCGCCATCCTCTCTTCCGAAGAAAGGTTGGAAAATTTGGTGTTACGATTGAAATTAAGTTAGTTGATGTCGTGACGGCATTTTTTAATGAAAAAATCTAAAGAGGAAAACTGGCCCTCTGGAGGTGTCCACTTAGATTTTCGAGTCTGAAGCGTCTCGAAAGTATCTTTGTCCTTGCCCGTTAGAACCATCCTCTTTGTCATGGAAAAATTCAAGCCCTTACTGAGGACGGATATCTCTGAGTCGGAGAGCGGAAGATTTTCTGGAATAGTATCCCGACACTGGTAGAATCTTTTCGCAACCTCACAAAAATATAAGTAACTTTTTAGTCAGAAGTGCATTCCAAACTAGTGATCAACCCGGAACTTTTAAATGCGCTCGTGCACGATGCAAAAAATGCCCTTTCATTCACAACGTTGACAAAATATCGGGACCCAAGCGATCTATCAAAATCACTGATCATTTCACCTGTACCTCAGCCAATGCCATCTACTGCATAACTTGAACTCTTTGCAAAAAGTTGTACATCGGCGAAACAGGGAGAGTACTTGGCGACCGATTCCGAGAACACCTTCGTGACGTAGAGAAAGACGACAAAAATGCATCGAAACCGGTCGCGAGACACTTCAATCTCCCAAATCATTCTAAGCAACATATGGCAGTCTGCGGCCTTTCCCTTCACCAAGGAAACACGGAAAGCCGTAAAACTCTAGAACAAAAATTTATTTTTCAAATCGGCACTCTTAATCCTTACGGTATCAACGAACGCTTTTCATTCAACTAATTTATTCCGTTGTTTTCACGTTACCAGGCACCAGCCAATAGCGAAGCTCCATCATTCTCTATATAAAAAGCACACGACGCACAATTCCTTGATTCGCTCCGACGAAGGGCTAACGCTCGAAACGTCAGCAATTGAATCTCTTTACGGTGGCCAATTGACATTATCAACCCAATTGATAAAACCAAATTATATTGTTATACTTCCCACAGACGCAGCACCACAGTTTCTTTAGAAACTTACCCCCTCTATCTTGGTGAAGACCCAAACTGCCCAGCAAGAGGTCAGGTTTTTCGCAAATGTGGATTGGAAGGACATTTCCAAGAGCGTTGTATGACGAAACACAAACGTGAGGGGGAAAAAGGAAACGCAAGCGCCACAGGTTACCCAAGTGAGGTTCTGCAAATATGGTAGATACTCAAGATGATGAAGATGACACAGAATATGCATTCGAAGTAGGCGATAAAAAGCAAGAAAAGATTAAAGTAATCATTGGAGGATGTAAGCTAAGTGTGATAATAGATTCTGGAGCAAGTACCAACATCGTTGACAAGCAAACATGGGAGTGGCTAAAGAGAAGCAAAGTGAAGTGTAAATCAGCTCGTTCAGACAAGAATCTCTAAGCGTATGCGTCCCAGACCCCCTTGGATGTAATAGGAACATTCTCATGTGAGATCTCTGCAGGAAGAAACACTGTCAATGCCGAGTTCTGTGTGATCAATGGCAAGGGAGACCCACTCCTAGGGAGGGAAACTGCAACAAGCCTTGGTGTGTTGAAGATTTGGATAGATATTTCCTCAGTAAACACTAACACCCACAACATTGGTGAAATCCTGCAAGAGAAATACCCAGCGGTCTTCAGGGGTGTAGGAAAACTGAAGGACTGAGCAGTACAACTTCACATAGACCCAAACGCGAAGCCGGTAGCGCAGCCAATACGGAGGACTCCTTTCAGTCTGAGATCAAAGGTGGAAGAAAAGATCCAAGACCTTATTAACTTGGACATAATAGAGCCAGCAACTGGGCCCACCCCGTGGGTTTATCCCGTAGCTGTCGTTCCCCAGGTCAGACTCGAGAGAAATCACAACATTTGTGACACACTGTGGACTGTTCAGATATAAGAGATTATTATTCGGAGTTAATTCAGCTTCTGAACAATATCAATACGAGATCCAGACAGCACTCACCGGAATAGATGGGCAGGAGAATATCTCGGATGACATAATAGTGCATGGTAAAGACCAAGCTGAACACGAAGCACGCCTGGAACTGATGATAAAGAGGCTTGGAGAGCGCGGGCTGACCCTCAACGCAACAAACTGCCAGTTCAGCATGGATAAGCTAACATTTGTCGGGATGTTTCTGTTGGCAAACGGTGCCAGCTGTGCCGCAGACAAGTTTGTGGCCGTCACCAGTGCGAGAGAACCTCAGAATATGTCGGAGACACGCAGCTTCCTGGGACTGGTAAACTATTGTGGTCGATTCATACCAGACCTAGCAACTATCTCAGAACTCCTGAGACGCCTGATAAAAGCAGGAACACCATTTGTGTTTGTAAAAGAACAGAAAGCAGCATTCGAGTAATTGAAGAAGAGCCTGTCAAGCGCAGAGATGTTGGGGTATTTCGACAAAGATTCCCCAACGCAAATAATCGCTGATGCGAGCCCTGTTGGGCAGGGAGCTGTTTTGACACAAGTGCACAAGGATGGACCAAGAATCATCAGCTATGCAAGGCGAAGTCTGACAAGTACCGAAACAAGATATTCACAAACAGAGAAAGAGGCATTCGCACTCATATGGGCTTGCGAAAGTTCCACCCTTATATCTATGGCATCCCATTCGAGCGTGTAACACAGCATAAGCCACTTGAGGTTATTTATGGCCCGAGGTCTAAACCGAGCGCACGCATTGAGAGATGGGTACTAAGGATGCAGCCATACAAAGTCAAGGGCAAGTACCAACAAGGTCCAAAGAACACTGCTGATCCACTCTCGAGACTAGTGAGCAGCGTGGAAAGTGGAAGCAAATGCTCATCACAGGCCGAAGAATATGTGCGATTTGTGGCAGTTCAGCAACGCCCAGTGCTATGACAACTCGTGAAGGCATCTGCTGACGATGAAGAACTTTCAGCGGTCAGGCAGTGCATCAATAGAAAACCGTGGGACCAGTTAGTTTACAAGCGGTACCTCCAATGCAGCGGTGAACTGTGTACCATTGGAAAGCAGATACTCAGAGGAACAAGAATTGTCATTCCAAAGAAGCTTAGACCCAGAATATTATCCATTGCCCACGAAGACTCTGGGCAACGTTGGAACTAAGCAAAAGCTTCGTAGCAAAGTATGGTGGCCCAGCATGGAAAGAGACGCAGAGAAACATTGTAAAACCTTCTATGGGTGGCAGTTGGTCAGTTGTGCCACTCCTCCAGAACCTATTAGGACCACACCCTTACCCCCTGGACCATGGAGAGATTTGTATATTGATTCGCTTGGACCACTTCCCACTGGTGAATCAATTCTAGTTGTCATGGATTATTACAGCCGGTACTTTGAGGTAGACATCCTGAAGTCCACCGTTGCCCCTAACGTCATCTCGTGTTGCACGGCATGGCCTACCAGAGAGACTGACGTCCGACAACAGACCGCAGTTGGTATCAGCAGAGCTCGCAGAGTGCATGGCACAGCAAGGTATCAAACACCACAAGGTCACAGCTAAATGGCCTCAGGCGAATGGCGAAGTGTAACGCCAAAACAGCTCTCTTCTGAAACGACTCCAGATCGTGCTTACTGAGTAGAAGAACTAGAAAAGAGAGCTTAACATCTACCTTACAGCTTACAGAGCTTTACCTCCCTCAACGACCGGCGTGAGCCCAGCCGAGCTACTCTTTGGCCGAAAGATACGTAGCAAAATTCCCGAGCTGAGTGATGAACATGTCCAGCGAGGAGTGCGTGACAGGGACAGTGAACAGGGGACCAGGTACTAGTACAGCAAGAGAAGAAAGACAAACTCTCAACTCGGTTCAACCCAACCCCATACACAGTTTAAGCAAGCATGGAAACAGTTTGGTTGGGGAATCCCAAGAAGAAGCACAGTACTCCCGCAACACTGCGCATGTTAAGAAATTGCTACAGAGCAATGATACCCCAAGAATACAGGAAGACACAGTGACAGACACAAGCCAGAAGCAGGAGGAACCAATATTCAACAGCAGAGTTTGTTGCAGGAACTAAATGTGGCCGAGACCAAAGTTTCACCTGAAGGACGTGCAGCTGCCAAACCCTAGGTCGCAGCGACAAAGCTTGGCACCAAGTTATCTCAAGGATTACTATACCTGACTCTGAAAGACACTGACAGTTGTGACTGATATGTCAGGTACACTGTTGAACACGAAGTCTCATCGAATGAGTCTAAAAGGGAGGGATGTAGTGTATTAGGACCCAGATCCCCTCCCGATGTAGTGTAATATATTAGGTCCCAGATCCTCGGAGTAGTCGAGCACGAGCTATCATGGCGGAAGAAGGTTATCGTTGTTTTTTGGTTCTATCCGGTTTAATCCGTTTATAACCGACTAGTTCGGGACACAACAGTATCATTGTAAGTAGCTTAGTGTAATAACAGATTATATTACACGAACTCCGTTCGAAATATCTGAGAAAACATAAGGTAGAATCCCGTATGCTACGAACCACTCTAACGCATCTAGAATAAAAGAAAATAAAACTGTACCCCCTGGGTAAGAAACTGTCACACATGACGTAATACCATAACTCCCTGCGATCGTATATAGACCGCTGACATCTGAGCCTGTCATCTTTTCCCTCGTGCTACGAACTACAACAGGTAAGTGGTTTCTTTTACAAACCTTTTTATACTTTTTGGCTGTATCACGGCTAACCTCGGCTCTTTTAGAGTCGTTTTTTCGTTTGTAGGGTAAGTAGTTGCTTCCTTTCAGGAAATATTTTCTCTGGTTCATTCGCAATGGGCAAGAGACGTCATCGTTCACGCTCGAGATCTCGTTCGAAAACAAAGCATGGCCGCCGAAGCGTGCCAGAGCAGTCTCCTCCTTCAAGCCCTCATAAACGTCAGAGGTCTCCAAATGAGGAGCAGGATTCCTTATCGGCTGAAGACTTTAGAAGAGGTCCAGCAAGACCTAAAACACACAAACGATCGTGTGTCATCGATGGAACAACATTGGCATCAAAACGTCCCAGTCTTCCCGCCAAATTCTAGCGTGAAATCTGACTCACTCTCTGTCCTCTCTGTGAAGGTTCACTCGGACGAAGACCTTGTATCCGATTGTGAAGGCTTGGATACGGCTTTAAAGCCACCAGTACGGGCTAATGAGCCACCAATACGGGCTAATGAGCCACCAACAGAGGTTTCTGAACCTCAAAGCGGGGCTATTAAACCCCCAGCCGTAAAGCAGCCAAACGTGACAAATGTGTCTGCAAATGGCGGTGATCTATATGATCCAGATTCTCAACACCCCTCATGGGAGCCAAAGGCGGATTTTACCGCTTTTTTTGGAAAAACACTTCCGACGGAAGGTATCTTACGATCAAGTAAGCGACATACTTGACAGTTATTCAATTACTTCTGTTGACTGCATGGTCTCACCGACTTTGGACAACTCTGTTTTGAATCAGATCTCCCCATTTAAGTCTCGAAAGTATACACAAGAGCGTGACAAACTGTTCTCTGTGCAGAGGTCTATGCTAACAATAACAGGTCCACTTTGTTCCATACATGATGCTTTATGTTCAGACCAAGATGTATCCAAAGATTACAGAGAATCAATTTTTGAGCAGTCACTATGTCTGTTAGGCTCTGCAAATTTCCAGTTTCCAACCTTAAGGAGGAAGAGATTGGCCTGGCTGACCAGCCTCTCCCCAATGCTACGCGATTGCTTTTCGGGGATGACTTTCCAAGTATTGCATCAAAGCAAGCAGACCTTTCAAGGGGCCTCGCGAAGAACTTGGGCGCGGCCTCCCGGCCTGCTAAGCGCCCACGCTCAGGGTCATCGCTTCCCCCTAACAAGGACAAGCCCTTTCCTGGCTCCTACTCTAAGTACAATATCCGTTCAAAAAACGGGCGTTCCTTCGTGCCCCCAAACAGGAAGCAAAAGAATCAACTCATTCATAGACAACTGGAGGGCAATAACCTCCGACCCAGATATCCTCAGTATTGTTTTAGGTTACAAAATTCCGTTGCGTTGCAAACCAGTTCAGTTTACCATACCAGTTACGAGTCCCAACCAAGTAAATGCCGACCTCATAGATTCAGAGGTGGACAACCTCCTCACCAAGGGGGCCATTGCAGAAATCTCCCTCATAAGAGAAGGTTTCTTCAGTCGTTCGTTCCTAGTCCCCAAAAAGGTTGGGACTTTTCGACCTGTGATAGACTTGAGTTTCCTGAACAAGTTCGTGGAAAACTCTCACTTCCTGATGGAAAGCATTCATTGATTAAAGTCCCTACTTCAAAGATGCGACTATATGACCACCCTGGATCTGAAAGACGCTTATTTGTCAGTCCCAGACCACAAGGACTCTCAAAGGTTCCTTCAACTCCTTTGGAGAAAAAACTGTTATGCCTTCTAAGGCCCCTGTTTTGGCTTAAATACTGCACCAAGGATCGTCACCAAACTTTTAAAACCCGTGGCAGCATTTCTTCGGAAACGGGGTGTTCGTATCACCCTCTATCTGGACGACTTCCTAATCTTGTGGTCGACTTACCAGGAGGCACAGAGTCACACTGTATCCCTTCTGGAAAGCCTAGGCTTGATCCCGACACAAATAATAACATTCCTGGGCTTTGTAATCGACTCCACTGTAGAAGCACTAAGCCTCCCACAGGAGAACGTTGTAAAGGTGAAATCCCTTTGCTTGAAGGCGAAGGTCACTCCACCTATGCCTGCTCGTCAATAGCAAGTGTATTAGACACTCTAGAATTGTGTCGCCCAGCAATTTGGCAAGCTCCCCTTCATTTTCGATACTTGCAAATCAGAATGATCCAAGCCCTACATGTGAGCGACCAGTACTATTAGTCTGGATCACAACTCTTTGGAAGAACTTCATTGGTGAATGGCAGCCCAATCAGACCCCCAGCTCCAACGTTGTTTATATCAACAGACGCACCCAAGACAGGATAGGGCGCGGTCTGCGAAAGTCAACGCACAATGGGCTTTGGTCAGACAGCGAACCAACCCAGCACATAAACGTATTGGAGCTCAAGACTGCCTTTCTTGCCCTAAAGTCCTTTCTAAAGAACCAATCCCACAAAGTAGTATGCCTGAGAATGGACAAGACAACGGCGGTAGCCCATGTGAACAACAAAGGCAGTGCCCACTCGCCCTGCCTCTTAGCACTCACATTGGAACTCTGGCAATGGTGCCTGGAGAGGAACATCATGATCTCAGCTCAGCACGTACCGGGCAAGTTGAATACCATAGCCGACTCGGAATCAAGGAAGTTTAACGACAGCAGCGAGTGGAAGATAGACTCAAACAATTTACCCCTTTCTCAAGGGGTGCGAAATCGACCTGTTTGCTTCTCGCCTATCCGCCCAGCTTCCCCAGTACGTCAGCTGGCGTCTAGACCCAGAGACACTGCACACGGATGCGTTCACCATGGACTGGGCACCCTTCAAGGGTTACGCTTTTCCACCCTTCAATCTGATCCCAGCTGTCCTAAACAAAGCGACTCAGGACAAAGCAGATATCATATTAGTGGTACCCATTTGGCAAGCACAACCATGGTGGCCACTACTACTGAGCCTCCTGGTCGAACATCCAATCAGCCTGCAGAGCTCCAGACACCTCCTGAGGGACCCAGCAGACCCTCAGAGGATTCATCCAATGTTCCCCAGACTACACTTAGCCGTGTTTCGTGTCTCCGCGGGCAGTACCAGGCAATGGGAATTCCAGACAATGTTACCGAGATTCTCCTTTCGGCATCCCACCAATCTACAAGGAAAACATATCAAACCGCTTGGAGACACTGGAGTGGCTGGTGCGTTAAGAGAAAGATTGATCCTCTTTCAGCGCCTTTAACCGACATTCTGCTATATTTAACCGAGTACTTCAACAGTGGTGCAGCTTACCGCTCTGTTAATGTAGCGCGCTCAGCGATCTCCACCTCTCACGCCGAACTGAATGGCCTTCCTGTGGGTCAAAACCCGTTAGTCATTCAGCTTCTTAAGGGGATGTTCAACAATCGCTCCCCTAAACCTAGATACTCCCATACCTGGGATGTGAGTTCGGTGACTACATATCTCGCGTCTCTTGGCAGTAATAGGTCACTGTCTCTCAAGCAGTTGTCATGGAAACTTGCAATGTTATTTTCCTTAGCTTGCCCTGAAAGAGTTTCGGCACTTACAAAGCTGGATCTACGCCACTGCCACATCCTTCCCAAGGGTGTTGCGTTCATGCTCTCGTCCCCTCGTAAAAGGGGCGCAGCTGATCAACTACCAAAGGCTTTCTTCGCACGTTTCCCTTCCATCTCCAAGTTGTGTCCAGTAGAGACATTATGTTGCTACTTGAAGGCTACACGTACAATTCGTCCAGCTATCCCCTCGTCTAAGCCGGATCCATTATTTATCTAATATGTGAAGCCTCACAAACCAATTTCAGCTCCATCCTTGGCGAGGTGGCTACGTTCTCTTCTGAAGGCCTCCGGAGTCAATAGTGATATCTATAATGCACATTCTGTGCGTGGAGCTTCAACCACTGCAGATACCAATTCCAACGTCCCATTATCTAAGATTTTGAAGATGGCTGATTGGTCGTCTCCTTCCACTTTTCTGAAGTTTTATTACAAACCTGTTCACAGCTAACTTTTGCACATGCTGTTCTCCTTTGAGACTTTTTATAACTTTGTACTTACCGTACATTGAGTTTAGAAATAACTCATAACTTTGCGTTTCTCAGTTAGACAACATGCTAATGTTTTGGTGAATTACCTCACTTTCCATTACTGACTTTGTCAACTTTGCAGTATTTTGATAACATTACAGACTTTCCAGTTCTTTTATACTGTCTGCCTATTATTGGCACCATTCTTCTGCGTTGAACTCTACCTTATATATTTCGAACGGAGTTTGTGTAATATAATTGCAATAGGCGCAGTAATAATGTGAAATAGTGTGTTTCAGTGTTTGTAATAAAGATGCAAAAAAATCCCTTCACAATTAAAGGATTTGTTCATCCCTATAGGAAAAAATTCGTTTATGCCATACGCGATTACCAGCTTCTATCCACTTTTATATTCAAAAAAACTTGAAATTTTACGAAAATGATTTTCAAGAATTGGTGCAAAACTGTTGGGTTAGATACAGAGATACCACCAAGCTCCGAACACTATCAAAATTCATATTTAAAAGGAAAATCTTACGATCTTGTTCGATATACTAGAATCTCCGACTCGTAAGAAGAATTAGAAACTATTATCTCAAAAGTTAGAAAATACTCTTTTTAGTCTACCTTTCATAACCTACTACGTTGCCAACTTCAATTAGGAGCGTAAGAAATTTTTTTGTGTAACTCTTTAGAGTGTTTTTTGCTTTAAATGGGGAGACACCAGGTTATCTTTCTTCCAAATCTCGTCATGATACAACTACTTATGGACCTTATAGATTACAAAAAAGCGAAATGAAGTTGGCCCTTCCTCAACCTCCAATCAGTTCTTACTATTACTTTAGAAAAAGTTTCTCTTATAGCGGTACAGCCTTCCTACTGAAGAATACAGGGTCGGATAATCTGGCTAAAATTGATGTTCAGTGTAAACTTATATAATTTTCTAGGATTCTGGTAGGGTTTTGTAATTTTTCATCCTTTTTCTGCACTTGGAATTGACGATTAATTATTCTTATTTTTTTCACTTGTGGAATCTTTCATGAGTAGTTGTGCACGCCAGTATTTTTAATGATAGCATTTTCACAAATTATTAACAGTATAAACTCTGTAGCTACCCTTTTTTGGTTTGGCTAAATCTGTATGTCATTAAAGTATCTGTTTCAATTAACATGTGCCATGTCTTCAATACAAGCCCCACTTCCATCCCTAGGCCCACTAGCGTGACAAAAATGTATAAAATGCTGAAAATGGTTTCGTTTAATATTTTCTCTTGTCCTAACTCGGTTCAGACTGACACCTTTCCAGAATTAAACTTAAGAAACCTTTGAACGCAGGGAAGCACACAACGCAGAATACTACTTTGTATTGCTTGTTTCCGAATCTCTTTATACAGATGCTCGTACCAGACGACATTGTAACGTGTAGAAAAAAAACAGTTAAAATTGCAAGGCTAAGCCTACGGTGCCGGCAAAGGACACTTTTAATAGGCTAATATTTTGACTCTTCAACTGGTCTTTGTGGTAGTACTTTATTCAGACACATTACACCAGCGAGCCAAGGGCTCGTTTAAACGTGAACGTGTATGCTAAAATAAAAATGCAAAATAAATAAGTTATCTATTCAATAAAAATACAAAAACTAGACTATAAAATTTGAAATTTAAAAACTAGACTATAATATTTAAAACTAGAATAAAATTTAAAACTACACGATACAAAGATTACAGCAACAATTGGCCTCGGTAGTCAGATTGACATTGTTCAGTAAATTTTTAAAAATTCCAAGAGAGAACGCTCCTCTTATATTGTCCGGTAGGCTGTTCCATAAACGTGAGGTAACGAAAACATTTATGCAAATACTTTGATTTAAAGGCAGGTTGATTAAGCTTACAATACCCTCTTAGGTCATAATTGCTGGAACGCAATGAGAACAATTCCTTGATGTAGTTTGGCCCCATATTAAACAATAACGGGCCAATAACAGTTTTTGAAATTAAAATTGCCACGCTCATAGAAAAACTGTGAGCACCCTGGAGCAGCACAGATTAAGTTAACTGGTCTCTAACAATTCGTGCAATGTAGCAATGTACTCCATTGCCAGTTTCAAAGTTTGAATTCTTGAGAGTCTGTCTCCTGGCTCTCTCTCGGAAAAGTAATCTGGTATTACGCTGCGAAGTACGTTAAACGCTCCCTTCAAACGAGTCTGCCTTTTTCTCTCCCTTTCACGGTTCTTTGCTCTCCGGATTGTCAGTGATGATAATGGATAAGAAGTGGAAGGCGTTCGAAAAGATACAGTTTGCTCTGTACGTTGTTGAAATTGTTCCACACTTTCGAATTCTCTCAGGATCAGTGTGTTCCACGAGAAGGGAAAAGCTGGACCATTTTGCAGTGGCGCTTGATTGTAGCAAGTTTGATCCATGGATTTATCCACTTGTACTCTTGCCCCGTCTGGAAAAGAAGTTTCATTCAGCTGCATCTACAAAGATTTATGGAAAGAAATAAATCAAAAATAAACTCTAGCCACAATTTTCGGAGAAAATCAGATTCCAGATTCAGATTTTTTATTGTTTTACACTATTTACAGAAATGATAATTTTAACAGTACTTATAGAAAATACACACTTACATAAACTAAAGAAATACAACAATAAATAGTCAAAATAAAGTGTGCCCAGTGACCAAAGTAGCATAGATAAACTTGTAAGGACAATCAAAACATGGAATCATCACACACGCATTTCAGACATTCGTGTTCCGCTGTAACCACAAGCGACGCGTTACATGGGCATTGATACTAAGTGGCCTGTCGTCTTTAGAAGACCGTAGGGCTGCTGCTTGCGAATCATTTATGTGTAATTTAAAGCCGTTCAATCCTGTTTACGGCCTTGCCATGAATAGAAGGGTAACTACCGCTCACTCGTACTCGTTACGAAGTTGTCGGAACTATAATAACAAAATGTGTAACACAAAAAGACTGTCAGAATTTGTAACTGTGAAATACTCAGATTTTTTGTCATAAGATAAATGTTTATTATGTGTAATATGCGCACGATCCTGTTATCCAGCTCTTAGCTGCAAGTGGGTCTGAATAAACAACTCTATCTATCTCTATCTATCTATGTCATTTTAAATTAATGCATTGTTTCCTTATGACATGTCTCTATCACCTTTTCAATATGTCAGGTGTCACACCGCCTGTACAAGGATACATATGTGATTTGGATCGCGCCCTCCATGAGGACCTAATCTCAAACCCCGATGCGCACACGCAACGTCTTGCACGCGTGCAGATACCCGTTGGAAAATATTCTATATATGAAACACTTTCTTCTTTTTTACGTGTTCTTAAATTGGATTAGCTACAGAAACGGTTTTTATTTCAAGCTTGCTTGCTCAAAATGTCTGTGAATAAAGAGATGTATAGAAAGCTTCGCAAATCGGACGAGTAAGCTAGCTATTAGCAAATTATCAGTGGCGACTTCATTCTTCCCCAACTCCATCGCAAGATAGGTTGATTGCTGTTTCGCTGAAAATGAACACGTTGATGATCTATTTATGGCGACTAACTGAGCTTTCGGTCCACTTAGATAAAGCGCAATCGTTTATTAAAACATCCATACCTAGCAGTCATGCAACTGAATCACGAATGGCCAGTTTCACGGTTCGGCGCATGTGCAAGCCCACTTAAACCAATCGGTTTCGAGTTGTGAACTCGTGCCTGTGTCCATAACAAATCCGTCGGGCCGACAATAAATTCCATGTTCAGCACCAAGTTTCACATTTTCTGTGAAAATCCGCTAGCATTTCCGAAAAATGTTTTCATCATTCTTTCTGGCTGTGCTCATGGTAGCCTGTTCGAACATATCTCATTGCATAAACTTTTGTGGGCTTGAGTTTCCGGGATTTTTGGAATACTGATTAAGTGAACAGGGTACTTAAAGCATCGGAGTAGGAACAAACGAAATAACACCTCTATTTTCAAAGGGATGGACTAACCTCCGAGTTAGGATTTCGAGTTGGATCATGAGTTTACTGTTTTGTTTTATTGTAATTTTGCCACACAATAAAATGCAAAATTAAACGGAAGACAATAGGTTAATACAAGTTACGTAAAAAGAAAAAGGAAAAAGAAAAATATTTACACATATAATATTAATAATGATTAAGTGGCAAGGAGACCGAAAAAAAAAACTAGAAAGCGTAATTCGGCCTCCCGTCAAGAATTAAGTTACTTAGATATAATTAATTATCTACAATATTCAGACCTAGCTACTACCTTGTTGTTACAGAGTTTACTGAAACACTTTACAGTACTTTGACAATTGCAAAAGAAACCTGCTTGCATACGATACGTTGAACACGCTCTTATCATGCGTAACGGATGCAAATTTCCTGGCTTCCAATTGGTCAGTTTCAACACAACCAGTCTAACTCAGTGCATAAAAGCAGCTCGTTCGCGAAATCGGCAGCAAACCCGCTCACAGCCACTTGAACACAGTGAAAAGCAACTGACGAACGAAGCCATTTTAGTTTCCGAAACCGGTATTGCATCACAAAATTACTAAGAATAACAGACTCGGTCAAATATATTCTCCAATTGTCGCTCACGTGAAGGACAAGCCTTTAAAAGACCTTTTGGTCAGAGCTAAAAAGTCCTTCGCATATTTAAAGTGCCTATGAAGTAAAAAATATCTTGAGCCTATTTGAAAGTCTTTACAAAATGAGGAAGAATGGTGTTTTTGTTTTTTTAATATCTTGTTTCATTCCAGAGATATTCACGTTTTTGTATTATGCAAATGAGATCACCGATGACGTCATTAGTGGTTCCAGTGTTGGGTCAAAACACAAAGTGAAGAATATCTTTACAAATAATAAAGCAATGCAGTTGAAACTTGGAATGCTTATTGTACCCTAAGAAATACACCACTTGGTGCCTATTTTGATGTTGCTATGGTAACGCTTTTGGTTCCAGTCTCTTTCCTCTCTGAATGCATTATTGCTATTTGTGGCTTTGAAATAAGAGGTACATGAACCTATTTAAACATGTAAAATGTCCACATTGCACTAGGTTTCCTCATAACCGTTTTTGAAGTGGACAATGTTTGGTAGACATAAAAACAGTAATTGTCATTGCCGCATAAAAGAGATCTCTATCCAAAAGTTGTTGCCATAGCAACGTCAAAATTGTCATCATGTTGTGTATGTCTTAGGGTACAAAACTCATGCCAAGTTTCAACTGCATTGCTATATTATTTGTAAAGATATTCTTCACTTTGTGATTTGACCCCACACTGGAACCACTAATGACGTCATCAGTTATCTAATTTGCATAACACAAAAACGGGAATATCTCTGTAACGAAATAAGATATTAAAAAAAGAAAAACACCATCCTTCCCCATTTTTGACGGGCTTTCAAATAAGCTTGGGATATTTTTTACTTCATAGGCACTTTAACAGCCACACCTGGGAGTTACAAACGGTAAGGGTCAAGTGACAGCAACACAAAAACTCATAGTTTTTAATTGATTCGACTGGTTAGGATTTCAGGTTAGGATGGCCAAATACGTACAATATAATGATGTCCTTTCCAACAATTAAAACTAACCGTAAGCAAACCCCTGTTAAAACCTCTGCTTGATCATGATTTCAAAACACTACTGATATTTACACCGCATCAAGGAAAGAGAGGTTTTCATGGTTATTCTTGCCAACAAAATTCAAGTTGAGAAACACAAATCTAAGACGCAAATATAGCTATAAGCCTTTTTAACAAATATAACTTAGAAACAATAATCCAATCAAGGAACTATAATTTCAGCGTTACTAGATGCCTCTCTCTCTCTCTCTCTCTCACTCTGTCTGTTTCTATACTCAGTTAGTCCTTAGCCTTGCTCTACTTACTTAGCTTTGTAGATTTTGTAAAGTAGATAATGTACTTTCCATTTATGTGTTATGTCGTAATGTTTTGCTTTAATATTGAATGAATTAAAAAAATTAAAAAATTAAAGATATATATGTTATTTTCCGGCTGGGAGGTCCGTATGGTGAAAAACCGTGACCGAGGTCTTGAAAATACTGCCCGAGGCCGGAGGCCGAGCGCAGCATTTTGAAGTCGGAGGTCACAGTTTTTCACCATACGGACCGACCTTAGCCGGTGAATAACTTATTTATTTTTTCCTACTTTAATTTTTTGGGGGAAGAAATCATAAAGTGTTTGAAAAACTTTGTTTACGCGCGCATCCAGCGGAGCCGAGCGGCGAAAATCATTTTCTTTGCCCACAGTATGCATTTTATACTGCTAAGAATGATTTTACTACAATAAACCATACTCGCCGAAACGTCATCAATAAAGAAAGAAGAATTAAAAAGCACAAATGTAGCACCAAAACAGATTAATTATAAAAACTGGATAAAAACAAGTCTCATCCATGGAAATACTTTGAACTGAAAATCGATTGCCGTTTGTGTCGACATTTTTCAAGCTTCGTTATCTGAATGAAAAGCACTTCAAGACTCATTTTCCAACTACAGACATTCGCATTTAACGAATTTATACTCATTTGTTTGATTCTAACAGAATTTATTTCGATAGACAGTTAGCGAATTTCGAAAAAGAATTCAGCGAACTTCCTGTACGTCTGTGTACGGCAAAATATACTGCGAAGATTAATTTCACTGTTATTTATGAAGACAATTTCTCTTCTTGAATGGAAGAAAATGGAGTTCGGTTTTGACAAAATGTAGCATAGAAACACAGCGTTTTGAATGCTGACTGGAGTCTGAAAACCGGCAACTTGCAGTGAATTACAACTGGCAAAAAAATCCGGCCCGTGGGCCGTATCGTAAAAAGCTGGACCGGTCACGTGCGCGTGATTAGCCAATCAAATTCGAGTATTGAGGATTCCGGCCCGGTCAGATGCTTGAAAAAAATAAATTATGATATCTTCTGGCAGGCGTAATGAGATTTCATTCCAGCGTTACTATCATAAGCCAGCTAAAGAATCCTTCAATTTGCAGCCAGCTACAATTGATCCTTCTACTCATTGGCATGCCGTTTTTTAATTAATAGTAACATGTAACACAAGTAACTGCTGACCTTGTTTTGTCATTTTAAGCACTTAATCAACTGCAGACGTATTTGGTATGTCGCGTCTGCTTTTGACTGCTTTTTTATACTGCTATCTATGGCAATAATCTCGTAAAAAATCTCGCAGCATTCCTTCTCGAACTAGGTTGATGACGAAACAGAATAGGGTGTGTGTACCACTCCCTACACTTTACGTCTAAGGACTCAGAATGTGGTATACACCTTGGCCATGAATAAATTCGTGTGTGCAAGTTTGCTGCTCGAGAAGAACTCAATGAAACTTGATTTCATTGCTCCGTTATTAGTCGTAACCTCTTGTTTGTTATATCTGACTTCCATTTTCTGTTTCCAGCATTCATTGAAAGTTATTAGCGTTTAAAGACGCAAAATTTGTCATGCCAGAATTTAAAGTCTTCACGGGCCGGTACTTTTAAAAATGCAAAATTTTCAATTATTCTACTCTATAGATGGCAATAAAATTTCGCAACAAAAGCACTCAATAAATTATACAGACAGCATATTTCGCATAAATATAACTGCAAAATTTTAATTTATAGATATATACCTCGGGCTGGCTCGCGAGAAAAAAAAACAGATACATGTCTATTTTTTTCTTCATGGATTTGCATTTCGTTGCGAAATACTCTGGCTTACATGCGTCTAAAACTTCAAGTCAATAAGGTCAAACATAATCCGTTTTCTTCCTAAACAGAGATATGAGGGATTTTTCGTTAGGTGTGTGTTTTTTTAAATATTGTACTTTCGTTTCGAACAAATAAGTACGGACGGCTGGCTGGCATCTGTACCGATTGACAATCATTTGTGCAACATGATTTCAATGACGCGCAAGTACTTTGGACCTTTTCATTAACTTTTCGCGCATTCGTCGGTTATAGTCGTCGCACATCAGTGAATATAGTATTTTTCATAAATGCATACTGATGAGTATTCTGCCAGTCACGATCATTTCAAATAAGCGAACAGCATGGAGTCTACACGGTGTGCCCTTGGCATGCGGGTTGCCATGCTGCCCATATGCATGGGGTTCAATGCGGTATCTATTTTCCAAACTCATGGTAGTCGCTTCACATAGCTGAGCAAGCCGTACTTCAGCTCATTCGACCGCAGTTCCCTTTCTTAAAACGTCGACTGATAAAAACAAACTGGTGTATTTTTTAAGAAAAAAGGTGCACTGTGTTGTGCTCATTGTTTATCAGGTTCTCCGTAATATGAAGCGGCTAAGGGCATGGCTCCCTCCCTCCATCTCTCTCTTCTTCCCGTCAATCCCGAGTGGCTAGGCACAAAACAGTTAAAACAATACGAGAAGTCTAACGTAAGTCTAGCCAAGTTATTACCAGACTTGGGGACAACAACTGAAAAATCAACATTGCCCTCTGTGTGTTAATTAAACCCTCATTGCTCAAATAACCCTACAATCAGGCAATCAATAAATATGTCACTGAATTTACCTTCTCTTTCTTCTTTGAGATGTTATTAGTTTTTGAGGAATGTTGTTCTAGATTGAATGCTGGAAACCTCCGTTCTTCAGAAGTTAGTCAGTTCAGCAACTTAAGGCACTGATCTATGAAGATGGGATGAAGTCAAACTGGATTTCAGATCACTGAAGCCAATTCATGTATTAAATGGTATGATTTTATAACCCGCAAGCTATTCTTAAATGTTATGAGCCACTCTGACCAGACGTATTCAGCTATTGTTTTCGAAAGATTAATTACTTTTGGTATGATTTTATAACCCGCAAGCTATTCTTAAATGACATGAGCCACTCTTGCTAGACGCATTCAGTCATTATTTTCGAAAGATTGATTACTTTTGCATTGTTCTCGGCTTTTCACGAGCACAACATTGATACAAATGATTCAAATCAAGACAGCTCTCGGCTTTGTCACACCCGTCTGTCCATGATAATGGTTCTACTCTGTTGTGACATTGTACAAGAGATTGTTACTTGTTTTAAAATAACAATTATTGAGCAAGTCGTCTACCTGTTTCGCCGATGGCAATTCTTGTTTGACTATAAGGTCGTTAATAGTGCTCTTGACAATTTGTTGGTTAGTGGAGGTGAGATCTTTATCGACTTTAGCATAAAAAGAGGTGTCAGAAAGTTGCCGCAAAGCTTCTTTTTGGTAGAGGTGGGCCCGCCAAACAACTAAAGCGCCGCCTTTGTCGGCCGCTTTGATAATTATGTCTTTGCGCTTTCTAAGGTTTTTTAGCGCCATCCTCTCTTCCGAAGAAAGGTTGGAAAATTTGGTGTTACGATTGAAATTAAGTTAGTTGATGTCGTGACGGCATTTTTTAATGAAAAAATCTAAAGAGGCAAACTGGCCCTCTGGGGGTGTCCACTTAGATTTTCGAGTCTGAAGCGTCTCGAAAGTATCTTTGTCCTTGCCCGTTAGAACCATCCTCTTTGTCATGGAAAAATTCAAGCCCTTACTGAGGACGGATATCTCTGAGTCGGAGAGCGGAAGATTTTCTGGAATAGTATCCCGACACTGGTAGAATCTTTTCGCAACCTCACAAAAACATAAGTAACTTTTTAGTCAGAAGTGCATTCCAAACTAGTGATCAACCCGGAACTTTTAAATGCGCTCGTGCACGATGCAAAACATGCCCTTTCATTCACAACGTTGACAAAATATCGGGACCCAAGCGATCTATCAAAATCACTCATCATTTCACCTGTACCTCAGCCAATGCCATCTACTGCATAACTTGAACTCTTTGCAAAAAGTTGTACATCGGCGAAACAGGGAGACTACTTGGCGACCGATTCCGAGAACACCTTCGTGACGTAGAGAAAGACGACAAAAATGCATCGAAACCGGTCGCGAGACACTTCAATCTCCCAAATCATTCTAAGCAACATATGGCAGTCTGCGGCCTTTCCCTTCACCAAGGAAACACGGAAAGCCGTAAAACTCTAGAACAAAAATTTATTTTTCAAATCGGCACTCTTATTCCTTACGGTATCAACGAACGCTTTTCATTCAACTAATTTATTCCTTTGTTTTCACGTTACCAGGCACCAGCCAATAGCGAAGCTCCATCATTCTCTATATAAAAAGCACTCGACCCACAATTCCTTGATTCGCTCCGACGAAGGGCTAACGCTCGAAACGTCAGCAATTGAATCTCTTTACGGTGGCCAATTGACATTATCAACCCAATTGATAAAACCAAATTATATTGTTATACTTCCCACCGACGCAGCACCACAGTTTCTTTAGAAACTTACCCCCTCTATCTTGGTGAAGACCCAAACTGCCCAGCAAGAGGTCAGGTTTTTCGCAAATGTGGATTGGAAGGACATTTCCAAGAGCGTTGTATGACGAAACACAAACGTGAGGGGGAAAAAGGAAACGCAAGCGCCACAGGTTACCCAAGGGAGGTTCTGCAAATATGGTAGATACTCAAGATGATGAAGATGACACAGAATATGCATTCGCAGTAGGCGATAAAAAGCAAGAGAAGATTAAAGTAATCATTGGAGGATGTAAGCTAAGTGTGATAATAGATTCTGGAGCAAGTACCAACATCGTTGACAAGCAAACATGGGAGTGGCTAAAGAGAAGCAAAGTGAAGTTTAAATCAGCTCGTTCAGACAAGAATCTCTAAGCGTATGCGTCCCAGACCCCCTTGGATGTAATAGGAACATTCTCATGTGAGATCTCTGCAGGAAGAAACACTGTCAATGCCGAGTTCTGTGTGATCAATGGCAAGGGAGACCCACTCCTAGGGAGGGAAACTGCAACAAGCCTTGGTGTGTTGAAGATTTGGATAGATATTTCCTCAGTAAACACTAACACCCACAACATTGGTGAAATCCTGCAAGAGAAATACCCAGCGGTCTTCAGGGGTGTAGGAAAACTGAAGGACTGAGCAGTACAACTTCACATAGACCCAAACGTGAAGCCGGTAGCCCAGCCAATACGGAGGACTCCTTTCAGTCTGAGATCAAAGGTGGAAGAAAAGATCCAAGACCTTATTAACTTGGACATAATAGAGCCAGCAACTGGGCCCACCCCGTGGGTTAATCCCGTAGCTGTCGTTCCCCAGGTCAGACTCGAGAGAAATCACAACATTTGTGACACACTGTGGACTGTTCAGATATAAGAGATTATTGTTCGGAGTTAATTCAGCTTCTGAACAATATCAATACGAGATCCAGACAGCACTCACCGGAATAGATGGGCAGGAGAATATCTCGGATGACATAATAGTGCATGGTAAAGACCAAGCTGAACACGAAGCACGCCTGGAACTGGTGATAAAGAGGCTTGGAGAGCGCGGGCTGACCCTCAACGCAACAAACTGCCAGTTCAGCATGGATAAGCTAACATTTGTCGGGATGTTTCTGTTGGCAAACGGTGCCAGCTGTGCCGCAGACAAGTTTGTGGCCGTCACCAGTGCGAGAGAACCTCAGAATATGTCGGAGACACGCAGCTTCCTGGGACTGGTAAACTATTGTGGTCGATTCATACCAGACCTAGCAACTATCTCAGAACTCCTGAGACGCCTGATAAAAGCAGGAACACCATTTGTGTTTGGAAAAGAACAGAAAGCAGCATTCGAGTAATTGAAGAAGAGCCTGTCAAGCGCAGAGATGTTGGGGTATTTCGACAAAGATTCCCCAACGCAAATAATCGCTGATGCGAGCCCTATTGGGCTGGGAGCTGTTTTGACACAAGTGCACAAGGATGGACCAAGAATCATCAGCTATGCAAGGCGAAGTCTGACAAGTACCGAAACAAGATATTCACAAACAGAGAAAGAGGCACTCGCACTCATATGGGCTTGCGAAAGTTCCACCCTTATATCTATGGCATCCCATTCGAGCGTATAGCAGAGCATAAGCCACTTGAGGTGATTTATGGCCCGAGGTCTAAACCGAGCGCACGCATTGAGAGATGGGTACTAAGGATGCAGCCATACAAGGTCAAGGGCAAGTACCAACCAGGTCCAAAGAACACTGCTGATCCACTCTCGAGACTAGTGAGCAGCGTGGAAAGTGGAAGCAAATGCTCATCACAGGCCGAAGAATATGTACCATTTGTGGCAGTTCAGCAACGCCCAGTGCTATGACAACTCGTGAAGGCATCTGCTGACGATGAAGAACTTTCAGCGGTCAGGCAGTGCATCAATAGAAAACCGTGGGACCAGTTAGTTTACAAGCGGTACCTCCAATGCAGCGGTGAACTGTGTACCATTGGAAAGCTGATACTCAGAGGAACAAGAATTGTCATTCCAAAGAAGCTTAGACCCAGAATATTATCCATTGCCCACGAAGACTCTGGGCAACGTTGGAACTAAGCAAAAGCTTCGTAGCAAAGTATGGTGGCCCAGCATGGAAAGAGACGCAGAGAAACATTGTAAAACTTTCTATGGGTGGCAGTTGGTCAGTTGTGCCACTTATCCAGAACTTATTAGGACCACACCCTTATCCACTGGACCATGGAGAGATTTGTATATTGATTCGCTTGGACCACTTCCCACTGGTGAATCAATTCTAGTTGTCATGGATTATTACAGCCGGTACTTTGAGGTAGACATCCTGTCCACCGTTGCCCCTAACGTCATCTCGTGTTGCACGGCATGGCCTACCAGAGAGACTGACGTCCGACAACAGACCGCAGTTGGTATCAGCAGAGCTCGCAGAGTGCATGGCACAGCAAGGTATCAAACACCACAAGGTCACAGCTAAATGGCCTCAGGCGAATGGCGAAGTGTAACGCCAAAACAGCTCTCTTCTGAAACGACTCCAGATCGCGCTTACTGAGTAGAAGAACTAGAAAAGAGAGCTTAACATCTACCTTACAGCTTACAGAGCTTTACCTCCCTCAACGACCGGCGTGAGCCCAGCCGAGCTACTCTTTGGCCGAAAGATACGTAGCAAAATTCCCGAGCTGAGTGATGAACATGTCCAGCGAGGAGTGCGTGACAGGGACAGTGAACAGAAGTACTCCCTGGGGACCAGGTACTAGTACAGCAAGAGAAGAAAGACAAACTCTCAACTCGGTTCAACCCAACCCCATACACAGTTTAAGCAAGCATGGAAACAGTTTGGTTGGGGAATCCCAAGAAGAAGCACAGTACTCCCGCAACACTGCGCATGTTAAGAAATTGCTACAGAGCAATGATACCCCAAGAATACAGGAAGACACAGTGACAGACACAAGCCAGAAGCTTGAGGAACCAATATTCAACAGCAGAGTTTGTTGCAGGAACTAAATGTGGCCGAGACCAAAGTTTCACCTGAAGGACGTGCAGCTGCCAAACCCTAGGTCGCAGCGACAAAGCTTGGCACCAAGTAATCTCAAGGATTACTATACCTGACTCTGAAAGACACTGACAGTTGTGACTGATATGTCAGGTACACTGTTGAACACGAAGTCTTATCGAATGAGTCTAAAAGGGAGGGGTGTAGTGTATTAGGACCCAGATCCCCTCCCGATGTAGTGTAATATATTAGGTCCCAGATCCTCGGAGTAGTCGAGCACCAGCTATCATGGCGGAAGAAGGTTATCGTTGTTTTTTGGTTCTATCCGGTTTAATCCGTTTATAACCGACTAGTTCGGGACACAACAGTATCATTGTAAGTAGCTTAGTGTAATAACAGATTATATTACACGAACTCCGTTCGAAATATATGAGAAAACATAAGGTAGAATCCCGTATGCTACGAACCACTCTAACGCATCTAGAATAAAAGAAAATAAAACTGTACCCCCTGGGTTAGAAACTGTCACACATGACGTAATACCATAACTCCCTGCGATCGTATATAGACCGCTGACATGTGAGCCTGTCATCTTTTCCCTCGTGCTACGAACTACAACAGGTAAGTGGTTTCTTTTACAACCCTTTTTATACTTTTTGGCTGTATCACGGCTAACCTCGGCTCTTTTAGAGTCGTTTTTTCGTTTGTAGGGTAAGTAGTTGCTTCCTTTCAGGAAATATTTTCTCTGGTTCATTCGCAATGGGCAAGAGACGTCATCGTTCACGCTCGAGATCTCGTTCGAAAACAAAGCATGGCCGCCGAAGCGTGCCAGAGCAGTCTCCTCCTTCAAGCCCTCATAAACGTCAGCGGTCTCCAAATGAGGAGCAGGATTCCTTATCGGCTGAAGACTTTAGAAGAGGTCCAGCAAGACCTAAAACACACAAACGATCGTGTGTCATCGATGGAACAACATTGGCATCAAAACGTCCCAGTCTTCCCGCCAAATTCTAGCGTGGAAACTGACTCACTCTCTGTGGGTCTCAATGGGGTAGTAGCTTTTACGGTTAACGGTTGACCTTTTGGCTTTTTTACGGCTAACGGTTAATTTTGTTCCATTACAGTTAACAGGAGAAGTTAAAAAATAATTCCTATTGTTTTAAGAAGTTAAATATTAATTTCCATTGTTGTAAAACATACTGAAAGTACTTGGACCATTTTGAGATAAAAAAGTATTTGTGTGTGTGTGTGTGTGTGTGTGTGCACTCCTAGTGAACAACTCGCGCAACTACGCGACATATGCGACAAATTTTGCAGACACTTACGACACTTCCGGTTTCGATCGACTTTTCTCTCTACCAGAACACAAAAACGCACAACACATCAGACTCAAAAAAAGTTCGCGAGGCCTTTACTTTTGTATTTATATTTTTTACGGTCAACATTTTTTATGGCTAATGGTTAAAATTCTTTCATTTTTACGCCTAACGGCTAAAGTTTTTTGGCCATTTTACGGCTAACGGTTAACCCCATTGAGACCATCCTCTCTGTGAAGGTTCACTCGGACGAAGACCTTGTATCCGATAGTGAAGGCTTGGATACGGCCTTAAAGCCACCAGTACGGGCTAATGAGCCACCAATACGGGCTAATGAGCCACCAACAGAGGTTTCTGAACCTCAAAGCGGGGCTATTAAACCCCCAGCCGTAAAGCAGCCAAACGTGACAAATGTGTCTGCAAATGGCGGTCATCTATATGATCCAGATTCTCAACACCCCTCATGGGAGCCAAAGGCGGATTTTACCGCTTTTTTTGGAAAAACACTTCCGACGGAAGGTATCTTACGATCAAGTAAGCGACATACTTGACAGTTATTCAATTACTTCTGTTGATTGCATGGTCTCACCGACTTTGGACAACTTTGTTTTGAATCAGATCTCCCCATTTAAGTCTCGAAAGTATACACAAGAGCGTGACAAACTGTTCTCTGTGCAGAGGTCCATGCTAAACATAACAGGTCCACTTTGTTCCATACATGATGCTTTATGTTCAGACCAAGATATATCCAAAGATTACAGAGAATCAATTTTTGAGCAGTCACTATGTCTGTTAGGCTCTGCAAATTTCCAGTTTCCAACCTTAAGGAGGAAGAGATTGGCCTGGCTGACCAGCCTCTCCCCAATGCTACGCGATTGCTTTTCGGGGATGACTTTCCAAGTATTGCATCAAAGAAAGCAGACCTTTCAAGGGGCCTCGCGAAGAACTTGGGCGCGGCCTCCCGGCCTGCTTAGCGCCCACGCTCAGGGTCATCGCTTCCCCCTAACAAGGACAAGCCCTTTCCTGGCTCCTACTCTAAGTACAAAATCCGTTCAAAAAACGGGCGTTCCTTTCGTGCCCCCAAACAGGAAGCAAAAGAATCAACTCATTCATAGACAACTGGAGCGCAATAACCTCCGACCCAGATATCCTCAGTATTTTTTTAGGTTACAAAATTCCGTTGCGTTGCAAACCAGTTCAGTTTACCATACCAGTTACGAGTCCCAACCAAGTAAATGCCGACCTCATAGATTCAGAGGTGGACAACCTCCTCACCAAGGGGGCCATTGCAGAAATCTCCCCCATAAGAGAAGGTTTCTTCAGTCGTTCGTTCCTAGTCCCCAAAAAGGTTGGGACTTTTCGACCTGTGATAGACTTGAGTTTCCTGAACAAGTTCGTGGAAAACTCTCACTTCCTGATGGAAAGCATTCATTGATTAAAGTCCCTACTTCAAAGATGCGACTATATGACCACCCTGGATCTGAAAGACGCTTATTTGTCAGTCCCAGTCCACAAGGACTCTCAAAGGTTCCTTCAACTCCTTTGGAGAAAAAGTGTTATGCCTTCTAAGGCCTCTGTTTTGGCTTAAATACTGCACCAAGGATCGTCACCAAACTTTTAAAACCCGTGGCAGCATTTCTTCGGAAACGGGGTGTTCGTATCACCCTCTATCTGGACGACTTCTTAATCTTGTGGTCGACTTACCAGGAGGCACAGAGTCACACTGTATCCCTTCTGGAAAGCCTAGGCTTGATCCTGACACAAATAATAACATTCCTGGGCTTTGTAATCGACTCCACTGTAGAAGCACTCAGCCTCCCACAGCAGAAAGTTGTAAAGGTGAAATCCCTTTGCTTGAAGGCGAAGGTCACTCCACCTATGCCTGCTCGTCAATAGCAAGTGTATTAGACACTCTAGAATTGTATCGCCCAGCAATTTGGCAAGCTCCCCTTCATTTTCGATACTTGCAAATCAGAATGATCCAAGCCCTACATGTGAGCGACCAGTACTATTAGTCTAGATCACAACTCTTTGGAAGAACAAGGTTGGGACTTTTCGACCTGTGATAGACTTGAGTTTCCTGAACAAGTTCGTGGAAAACTCTCACTTCCTGATGGAAAGCATTCATTGATTAAAGTCCCTACTTCAAAGATGCGACTATATGACCACCCTGGATCTGAAAGACGCTTATTTGTCAGTCCCAGTCCACAAGGACTCTCAAAGGTTCCTTCAACTCCTTTGGAGAAAAAGTGTTATGCCTTCTAAGGCCTCTGTTTTGGCTTAAATACTGCACCAAGGATCGTCACCAAACTTTTAAAACCCGTGGCAGCATTTCTTCGGAAACGGGGTGTTCGTATCACCCTCTATCTGGACGACTTCTTAATCTTGTGGTCGACTTACCAGGAGGCACAGAGTCACACTGTATCCCTTCTGGAAAGCCTAGGCTTGATCCTGACACAAATAATAACATTCCTGGGCTTTGTAATCGACTCCACTGTAGAAGCACTCAGCCTCCCACAGCAGAAAGTTGTAAAGGTGAAATCCCTTTGCTTGAAGGCGAAGGTCACTCCACCTATGCCTGCTCGTCAATAGCAAGTGTATTAGACACTCTAGAATTGTGTCGCCCAGCAATTTGGCAAGCTCCCCTTCATTTTCGATACTTGCAAATCAGAATGATCCAAGCCCTACATGTGAGCGACCAGTACTATTAGTCTAGATCACAACTCTTTGGAAGAACTTCATTGGTGAATGGCAGCCCAATCAGACCCCCAGCTCCAACGTTGTTTATATTAACAGACGCACCCAAGACAGGATGGGGCGCGGTCTGCGAAAGTCAACGCACAATGGGCTTTGGTCAGACAGCGAACCAACCCAGCACATAAACGTATTGGAGCTCAAGACTGCCTTTCTTGCCTTAAAGTCCTTTCTAAAGAACCAATCCCACAAAGTAGTATGCCTGAGAATGGACAAGACAACGGCGGTAACCCATGTGAACAACAAAGGCAGTGCCCACTCGCCCTGCCTCTTAGCACTCACATTGGAACTCTGGCAATGGTGCCTGGAGAGGAACATCATGATCTCAGCTCAGCACGTACCCGGCAAGTTGAATACCATAGCCGACTCGGAATCAAGGGTGTTTAACGACAGCAGCGAGTGGAAGATAGACTCAAACAATTTACCCCTTTCTCAAGGGGTGCGAAATCGACCTGTTTGCTTCTCGCCTATCCGCCCAGCTTCCCCAGTACGTCAGCTGGCGTCTAGACCCAGAGACACTGCACACGGATGCGTTCACCATGGACTGGGCACCCTTCAAGGGTTACGCTTTTCCACCCTTCAATCTGATCCCGGCTGTCCTAAACAAAGCGACTCAGGACAAAGCAGATATCATATTAGTGGTACCCATTTGGCAAGCACAACCATGGTGGCCACTACTACTGAGCCTCCTGGTCGAACATCCAATCAGCCTGCCGAGCTCCAGACACCTCCTGAGGGACCCAGCAGACCCTCAGAGGATTCATCCAATGTTCCCCAGACTACACTTAGCCGTGTTTCGTGTCTCCGCGGGCAGTACCAGGCAATGGGAATTCCAGACAATGTTACCGAGATTCTCCTTTCGGCATCCCACCAATCTACAAGGAAAACATATCAAACAGCTTGGAGACACTGGAGTGGCTGGTGCGTTAAGAGAAAGATTGATCCTCTTTCAGCGCCTTTAACCGACATTCTGCTATATTTAACCGAGTACTTCAACAGTGGTGCAGCTTACCGCTCTGTTAATGTAGCGCGCTCAGCGATCTCCACCTCTCACGCCGAACTGAATGGCCTTCCTGTGGGTCAAAACCCGTTAGTCATTCAGCTTCTTAAGGGGATGTTCAACAATCGCTCCCCTAAACCTAGATACTCCCATACCTGGGATGTGAGTTCGGTGACTACATATCTCGCGTCTCTTGGCAGTAATAGGTCACTGTCTCTCAAGCAGTTGTCATGGAAACTTGCAATGTTATTTTCCTTAGCTTGCCCTGAAAGAGTTCGGCACTTACAAAGCTGGATCTACGCCACTGCCACATCCTTCCCGAGAGTGTTGCGTTCATGCTCTCGTCCCCTCGTAAAAGGGGCGCAGCTGATCAACTACCAAAGGCTTTCTTCGCACGTTTCCCTTCCATCTCCAAGTTGTGTCCAGTAGAGACATTATGTTGCTACTTGAAGGCTACACGTACAATTCGTCCAGCTATCCCCTCGTCTAAGCCGGATCCATTATTTATCTAATATGTGAAGCCTCACAAACCAATTTCAGCTCCATCCTTGGCGAGGTGGCTACGTTCTCTTCTGAAGGCCTCCGGAGTCAATAGTGATATCTTTAATGCACATTCTGTGCGTGGAGCTTCAACCACTGCAGATACCAATTCCAACGTCCCATTATCTAAGATTTTGAAGATGGCTGATTGGTCGTCTCCTTCCACTTTTCTGAAGTTTTATTACAAACCTGTTCACAGCTAACTTTTGCACATGCTGTTCTCCTTTGAGACTTTTTATAACTTTGTACTTACCGTACATTGAGTTTAGAAATAACTCATAACTTTGCGTTTCTCAGTTAGACAACATGCTCATGTTTTGGTGAATTACCTCACTTTCCATTACTGACTTTGTCAACTTTGCAGTATTTTGATAACATTACAGACTTTCCAGTTCTTTTATACTGTCTGCCTATTATTGGCACCATTCTTCTTCGTTGAACTCTACCTTATGTTTCCTCATATATTTCGAACGGAGTTTGTGTAATATAATTGCAATAGGCGCAGTAATAATGTGAAATAGTGTGTTTGAGTGTTTGTAATAAAGATGCAAAAAAATCCCTTCACAATTAAAGGATTTGTTCATCCCTATAGGAAAAAATTCGTTTATGCCATACGCGATTACCAGCTTCTATCCACTTTTATATTCAAAAAAACTTGAAATTGCACGAAAATGATTTTCAAGAATTGGTGCAAAACTGTTGGGTTAGATACAGAGATACCACCAAGCTCCGAACACTATCAAAATTCATATTTTAAAGGAAAATCTTACGATCTTGTTCGATATACTAGAATCTCCGACTCGTAAGAAGAATTAGAAACTATTATCTCAAAAGTTAGAAAATACTCTTTTTAGTCTACCTTTCATAACCTACTACGTTGCCAACTTCAATTAGGAGCGTAAGAAATTTTTTTGTGTAACTCTTTAGAGTGTTTTTTGCTTTAAATGGGGAGACACCAGGTTATCTTTCTTCCAAATCTCGTCATGATACAACTACTTATGGACCTTATAGATTACAAAAAAGCGAAATGAAGTTGGCCCTTCCTCAACCTCCAATCAGTTCTTACTATTACTTTAGAAAAAGTTTCTCTTATAGCGGTACAGTCTTCCTACTGAAGAAGACAGGGTCGGATAATCTGGCTAAAATTGATGTTCAGTGTAAACTTATGTAATTTTCTAGGATTCTGGTAGGGTTTTGTAATTTTTCATCCTTTTTCTGCACTTGGAATTGACGATTAATTATTCTTATTTTTTTCACTTGTGGAATCTTTCATGAGTAGTTGTGCACGCCAGTATTTTTAATGATAGCATTTTCACAAATTATTAACAGTATAAACTCTGTAGCTACCCTTTTTTGGTTTGGCTAAATCTGTATGTCATTAAAGTATCTGTTTCAATTAACATGTGCCATGTCTTCAATACAAGCCCCACTTCCATCCCTAGGCCCACTAGCGTGACAAAACTGACAAAAATGTATAAAATGCTGAAAATGGTTTCGTTTAATATTTTCTCTTGTCCTAATTCGGTTCAGACTGACACCTTTCCAAATTTAAACTTAAGAAACCTTTGAACGCAGGGAAGCACACAACGCAGAATACTACTTTGTATTGCTTGTTTCCGAATCTCTTTATACAGATGCTCGTACCAGACGACATTGTAACGTGTAGAAAAAAAACAGTTAAAATTGCAAGGCTAAGCCTATGGTGCCGGCAAAGGACACTTTTAATAGGCTAATATTTTGACTCTTCAACTGGTCTTTGTAGTGGTAGTACTTTATTCAGACACTTTACACCAGTGAGCCAAGGGCTCGTTTAAACGTGAACGTGTATGCTAAAATAAAAATGCAAAATAAATAAGTTATCTATTCAATAAAAATACAAAAACTAGACTATAAAATTTGAAATTTAAAAACTAGACTATAATATTTAAAACTAGAATAAAATTTAAAACTACACGATACAAAGATTACAGCAACAATTGGCCTCGGTAGTCAGATTGACATTGTTCAGTAAATTTTTAAAAATTCCAAGAGAGAACGCTCCTCTTATATTGTCCGGTAGGCTGTTCCATAAACGTGAGGTAACGAAAACATTTATGCAAATACTTTGATTTAAAGGCAGGTTGATTAAGCTTACAATACCCTCTTAGGTCATAATTGCTGGAACGCAATGAGAACAATTCCTTGATGTAGTTTGGCCCCATATTAAACAATAACGGGCCAATAACAGTTTTTGAAATTAAAATTGCCACGCTCATAGAAAAACTGTGAGCACCCTGGAGCAGCACAGATTAAGTTAACTGGTCTCTAACAATTCGTGTAATGTAGCAATGTACTCCATTGCCAGTTTCAAAGTTTGAATTCTTGAGAGTCTGTCTCCTGGCTCTCTCTCGGAAAAGTAATCTGGTATTACGCTGCGGAGCACGTTAAACGCTCCCTTCAAACGCGTCTGCCTTTTTCTCTCCCTTTCACGGTTCTTTGCTCTCCGGATTGTCAGTGATGATAATGGATTAGAAGTGGAAGGCGTTCGAAAAGATACAGTTTGCTCTGTACGTTGTTGAAATTGTTCCACACTTTCGAATTCTCTCAGGATCAGTGTGTTCCACGAGAAGGGAAAAGCTGGACCATTTTGCAGTGGCGCTTGATTGTAGCAAGTTTGATCCATGGATTTATCCACTTGTACTCTTGCCCCGTCTGGAAAAGAAGTTTCATTCAGCTGCATCTACAAAGATTTATGGAAAGAAATAAATCAAAAATAAACTCTAGCCACAATTTTCGGAGAAAATCAGATTCCAGATTCAGATTTTTTATTGTTTTACACTATTTACAGAAATGATAATTTTAACAGTACTTATAGAAAATACACACTTACATAAACTAAAGAAATACAACAATAAATAGTCAAAATAAAGTGTGCCCAGTGACCAAAGTAGCATAGATAAACTTGTAAGGACAATCAAAACATGGAATCATCACACACGCATTTCAGACATTCGTGTTCAGCTGTAACCACAAGTGACGCGTTACATAGTTTGGCATGTCATTTTAAATTAATGCATTGTTTCCTTATGACATGTCTCTATCACCTTTTCAATTTGTCAGGTGTCACACCGCCTGTACAAGGATACATATGTGATTTGGATCGCGCCCTCCATGAGGACCTAATCTCAAACCCCGATGCGCACACGCAACGTCTTGCACGCGTGCAGATACCCGTTGGAAAATATTCTATATATGAAACACTTTCTTCTTTTTTACGTGTTCTTAAATTGGATTAGCTACAGAAACGGTTTTTATTTCAAGCTTGCTTGCTCGAAATGTCTGTGAATAAAGAGATGTATAGAAAGCTTCGCAAATCGGACGAGTAAGCAAGCTATTAGCAAATTATCAGTGGCGACTTCATTCTTCCCCAACTCCATCGCAAGATAGGTTGATTGCTGTTTCGCTGAAAATGAACACGTTGATGATCTATTTATGGCGACTAACTGAGCTTTCGGTCCATTTAGATAAAGCGCAATCGTTTATTAAAACATCCATACCTAGCAGTCATGCAACTGAATCACGAATGGCCAGTTTCACGGTTCGGCGCATGTGCAAGCCCACTTAAACCAATCGGTTTCGAGTTGTGAACTCGTGCCTGTGTCCATAACAAATCCGTCGGGCGGACAATAAATTCCATGTTCAGCACCAAGTTTCACATTTTCTGTGAAAATCCGCTAGCATTTCCGAAAAATGTTTTCATCATTCTTTCTGGCTGTGCTCATGGTAGCCTGTTCGAACATATCTCATTGCATAAACTTTTGTGGGCTTGAGTTTCCGGGATTTTTGGAATACTGATTAAGTGAACAGGGTACTTAAGGCATCGGAGTAGGAACAAACGAAATAACACCTCTATTTTCAAAGGGATGGACTAACCTCCGAGTTAGGATTTCGAGTTGGATCATGAGTTTACTGTTTTGTTTTATTGTAATTTTGCCACACAATAAAATGCAAAAATAAACGGAAGACAATAGGTTAATACAAGTTACGTAAAAAGAAAAAGGAAAAAGAAAAATATTTACACATATAATATTAATAATGATTAAGTGGCAAGGAGACCGAAAAAAAAACTAGAAAGCGTAATTCGGCCTCCCGTCAAGAATTAAGTTACTTAGATATAATTAATTATCTACAATATTCAGACCTAGCTACTACCTTGTTGTTACAGAGTTTACTGAAACACTTTACAGTACTTTGACAATTGCAAAAGAAACCTGTTCAAACTGACGCGAAGCTTTTTCTTGGATCCAAATTTGCATACGATACGTTGAACACGCTCTTATCATGCGTAACGGATGCAAATTTCCTGGCTTCCAATTGGTCAGTTTCAACACAACCAGTCTAACTCAGTGCATAAAAGCAGCTCGTTCGCGAAATCGGCAGCAAACCCGCTCACAGCCACTTGAACACAGTGAAAAGCAACTGACGAACGAAGCCATTTTAGTTTCCGAAACCGGTATTGCATCACAAAATTACTAAGAATAACAGACTCGGTCAAATATATTCTCCAATTGTCGCTCACGTGAAGGACAAGCCTTTAAAAGACCTTTTGGTCAGAGCTAAAAAGTCCTTCGCACATTTAACAACCACACTTGGGAGTTACAAACGGTAAGGGTCAAGTGACAGCAACACAAAAACTCATAGTTTTTAATTGATTCGACTGGTTAGGATTTCAGGTTAGGATGGCCAAATACGTACAATATAATGATGTCCTTTCCAACAATTAAAACTAACCGTAAGCAAACCCCTGTTAAAACCTCTGCTTGATCATGATTGCAAAACACTACTGATATTTACACCGCATCAAGGAAAGAGAGGCTTTCATGGTTATTCTTGCCAACAAAATTCAAGTTGAGAAACACAAATCTAAGACGCAAATATAGCTATAAGCCTTTTTAACAAATATAACTTAGAAACAATAATCCAATCAAGGAACTATAATTTCAGCGTTACTAGATGCCTCTCTCTCTCTCTCTCTCTTACTCTGTCTGTTTCTATACTCAGTTAGTCCTTAGCCTTGCTCTACTTACTTAGCTTTGTAGATTTTGTAAAGTAGATAATGTACTTTCCATTTATGTGTTATGTCGTAATGTTTTGCTTTAATGTTGAATGAATTAAAAAAATGAAAAAATTAAAGATATATATGTTATTTTCCGGCTGGGAGGTCCGTATGGTGAAAAACCGTGACCGAGGTCTTGAAAATGCTGCCCGAGGCCGCAGGCCGAGCGCAGCATTTTGAAGTCGGAGGTCACAGTTTTTCACCATACGGACCGACCTTAGCCGGTGAATAACTTATTTATTTTTTCCTACTTTAATTTTTTGGGGGAAGAAATCATAAAGTGTTTGAAAAATTTTGTTTACGCGCGCATCCAGCGGAGCCGAGCGGCGAAAATCATTTTCTTTGCCCACAGTATGCATTTTATACTGCTAAGAATGATTTTACTACAATAAACCATACTCGCCGAAACGTCATCAATAAAGAAAGAAGAATTAAAAAGCACAAATGTAGCACCAAAACAGATTATAAAAACTGGATAAAAACAAGTCTCATCCATGGAAATACTTTGAACTGAAAATCGATTGCCGTTTGTGTCGACATTTTTCAAGCTTCGTTATCTGAATGAAAAGCACTTCAAGACTCATTTTCCAACTACAGACATTCGCATTTAACGAATTTATACTCATTTGTTTGATTCTAACAGAATTTATTTCGATAGACAGTTAGCGAATTTCGAAAAAGAAATTCAGCGAACTTCCTGTACGTCTGTGTACGGCAAAATATACTGCGAAGATTAATTTCACTGTTATTTATGAAGACAATTTCTCTTCTTGAATGGAAGAAAATGGAGTTCGGTTTTGACAAAATGTAGCATAGAAACACAGCGTTTTGAATGCTGACTGGAGTCTGAAAACCGGCAACTTGCAGTGAATTACAACTGGCAAAAAAATCCGGCCCGTGGGCCGTATCGTAAAAAGCTGGACCGGTCACGTGCGCGTGATTAGCCAATCAAATTCGAGTATTGAGGATTCCGGCCCGTTCAGATGCTTGGAAAAAAATAAATTATGATATCTTCTGGCAGGCGTAATGAGATTTTATTCCAGCGTTACTATCATAAGCCAGCTAAAGAATCCTTCAATTTGCAGCCAGCTACAATTGATCCTTCTACTCATTGGCATGCCGTTTTTTAATTAATAGTAACATGTAACACAAGTAACTGCTGACCTTGTTTTGTCATTTTAAGCACTTAATCAACCGCAGACGTATTTGGTATGTCGCGTCTGCTTTTGACTGCTTTTTTATACTGCTATCTATGGCAATAATCTCGTAAAAAATCTCGCAGCATTCCTTCTCGAACTAGGTTGATGACGAAACAGAATAGGGTGTGTGTACCACTCCCTACACTTTACGGCTAAGGACTCAGAATGTGGTATACACCTTGGCCATGAATAAATTCGTAAGGCAAAATATTGGTATGAGGAACGTTTGAAAGCCGATTCCACTTAAATTTAACAGAAATATTGAAGAATAATGGATCGCGTTTTGAGGCCATGCTGCAAGTCACTAAAGGTCCTAAAGCTTACCTTGTCTAAAGGGAGGTTTTGTGTGCAAGTTCGCTGCTTGAGAAGAACTCAAAGAAACTTGATTTCATTGCTCCGTTAGTAGTCGTAACCTCTTGTTTGTTATATCTGACTTCCATTTTCTGTTTCCAGCATTCATTGAAAGTTATTAGCGTTAAAAGACGCAAAATTTGTCATGCCAGAATTTAAAGTCTTCACGGGCCGGTACTTTTAAAAATGCAAAATTTTCAATTATTCTACTCTATAGATGGCAATAAAATTTCGCAACAAAAGCACTCAATAAATTATACAGACAGCATATTTCGCATAAATATAACTGCAAAATTTTAATTTATAGATATATACCTCTGGCTGGCTCGCGAGAAAAAAAAACACATACAGGTCTATTTTTTTCTTCATGGATTTGCATTTCGTTGCGAAATACTCTGGCTTACATGCGTCTAAAACTTCAGGTCAATTAAGGTTAATTGGTCAAACATAATCTGTTTTCTTCCTAAACAGAGATATGAGGGATTTTTCGTTAGGTGTGTGTTTTTTTTAAATATTGTACTTTCGTTTCGAACAAATAAGTACGGACGGCTGGCTGGCATCTGTACCGATTGACAATCATGATTTCAATGACGCGCAAGTACTTTGGACCTTTTCATTAACTTTTCGCGCATTCGTCGGTTATAGTCGTCGCACATCAGTGAATATAGTATTTTACATAAATGCATACTGATGAGTATTCTGCCAGTCAGGATCATTTCAAATGACCGAACAGCATGGAGTCTACACGGTGTGCCCTTGGCATGCGGGTTGCCATGCTGCCCATATGCATGGGGTCGAATGCGGTATCTATTTTCCAAACTCATGGTAGTCGCTTCACATAGCTGAGCAAGCCGTAATTCAGCTCATTAGACCGCAGTTCCCTTTCTTAAAACGTCGACTGATAAAAACTAACTCGTGTATTTTTTAAGAAAAAAGGTGCACTGTGTTGTGCTCATTGTTTATCAGGTTTTCCGTAATATGAAGCGACTAAGGGCATGGCTCCCTCCCTCCATCTCTCTCTTCTTCCCGTCAATCCCACTTTTTTTTTTTTTTAGTTTACCGAGTGGCCAGGCACAAAACAGTTAAAACAATACGAGAAGTCTAACGTAAGTCTAGCCAAGTTATTACCAGACTTGGGGACAACAACTGAAAAATCAACATTGCCCTCTGTGTGTTAATTGAACCCTCATTGCTCAAATAACCCTACAATCAGGCAATAAATAAAAAAGGTCTTGTTTAACATGTCACTGAATTTACCTTCTCTTTCTTCTTTGAGATGTTATTAGTTTTTGAGGAATGTTGTTCTAGATTGAATGCTGGAAACCTCCGTTCTTCAGAAGTTAGTCAGTTCAGCAACTTAAGGCACTGATCTATGAAGCTGGGATGAAGTCAAACTGGATTTCAGATCACTGAAGCCAATTCATGTATTAAATGGTATGATTTTATAACCCGCAAACAATTCTTAAATGTTATGAGCCACTCTGACCAGACGTATTCAGCTATTGTTTTCGAAAGATTAATTACTTTTGGTATGATTTTATAACCCGCAAGCTATTATTAAATGACATGAGCCACTCTTGCTAGACGCATTCAGTCATTGTTTTCGAAAGATTGATTACTTTTGCATTGTTCTCGGCTTTTCACGAGCACAACATTGATACAAATGATTCAAATCAAGACAGCTCTCGGCTTTGTCACACCCGTCAGTCCATGATAATGGTTCTACTCTGTTGTGACATTGTACAAGAGATTGTTACTTGTTTTAAAATAACAATTATTGAGCGGAAAAAAACACATGGACTCAAGTTTCCAATCATTGTTATCATTGTTCATAATTGAAGTTCGTGGGCGGTGGCGGCGGCGGCGGCTGGGGGAGGGAGGGAAGGCTTGGTTGGAACTGGTAGAAGTCTTCTTTAAGGCATAATTATGCGCAAAATAAATTTAATTTGTAAGAATTATTTCGAGTATGTTGGCTAACTGAGTGGTAACGCTAACTGGTAATAACTTTTCCGAATAGAGTATAATGAAGCTATATAGTTGTTAAATTTGGAAGAAAAATGCAGGCGTCAATCGCAGGTTTAAGAAAAGACACTGCCAGTTACTAATTCTTCTTCAATTGAATGTTCTTAAGTAGGGAGCCCTCGTAATTTATGGGAACAAACCTAGCCAAAGCTCGATATATGATCGTTAAATGCATTACACAACGGTAGAAATATAAGGATTTGTATGGAGAAAACCACTGGAATGAAGAAAAATCAATGATTAAAATAGAAATGGCTTACTTCGTCTCTTTCGTGTCTTTCTTTGTCTCCGGCGAGGTTTCTGGGTCGAATTATAGCGACTTGAGGGTCTTCAGTTCCTCTGCTTTGCCCTCTGTATATATGTCATTTCCCACGATTGGGCCGCCGAACGGATTCATGGAAGGAAAAGGGCCGTAAACTCGCTCCAATTGCTTCGATCGCCCCGAAATTCCACGTTGATCAAGGACGATAGTTCTGCTTCTCATTCGTCTTCTTCATTCGAACCGCCCGTGCACTGCGAGGGAATTAAACGCCGCCAATCTCTGCAAACTTTGGCCTCGAGAGCCGTCGCTTGAGGCTTTATGAACAACCCTTGTGATCAAACTGTTTCTTACCTGAAATCCATTGTTTTCTGGGCTCGACAGGAGGGTATTAATGTCATTGGGAGCAAAACACCGTAACCCACCTCAGGTGCAAGTAATTTTAGTCTCCAGGTCAAATCTTCAACGGTTTGGTGCCCGCAGGTTGTTCATAAAGCCACACGACGGAAGCGAAGTGAGCTATTTTTATTTTAATCACTGATTTTTTTACATTATTCTTTAATTCAACTGTTTTCCCCATACAAATCCTTATAATATTTCTACCGTTGCGTAATGCATAAACGGAAGTCTAGCCAAGTTATACTGACGTGACAGCGCCACCGAAGCGACTCAATTTTAACCAGACTTGGGGACAAACAAGTGAAAAATCAACATTGCTCTCTTTTGAATGTGTGTTAACCCTCGAAGCTCAAATGACCCCAAAATCAAATGCAAGCAATAAATAAAAAGACCTTGTTTAGCGTGTCACTGAATTTACCTACCCTTTGTTCTTTGGGGTGTTGTTAACTTGACGGCAGTTTTAGAGGAATGTTGCTCTAGACTCAAAGCTAAAAACGTCGGTTCTCCCAGGCGAAGTTAATCGATAAACCGATGATAATCGATATTAATCAATAATAATCGATAACAATCGATAACAAGATTGATATCGATTTCCGATACCAATCGATATAAATCGATAAAGAAATAAGTTGTGAGTTCGATTGATATCGATATCCGATAGAAATCGATAACGATTGAATTATCGAATGTCGTCGATTATTATCGATTGTTATCGGAAACGAGTTTTGTCGTTTTAGAAGTTAATCATCAACATAATGTTGCCGGTATGGTTTTATTGAGTCATTCAATCATCATAGCATACAATTATATCGATTGTTATAGATTTTTGCCAATCGATTTTTTCTCTGTGAGCTTGATTGCATCGGCGATTGCTATCGATTGATATCGAGTGTATCGATTGATTTCCGATATCGATTTCGATCAATTGACACGCCTGGGTACTTCAAAAGTTAGTCAGTTGAGCAATTAAAGTCACTGATCTATGAAGCTGGGATGAAGTCAAACTGATTTTCAGAGCATGGAAACTAATTTTAGTATTAAAAGGTACATGTATGATTTTTTTATAACCCGCAAGGTATTCTTAAATGTTATGAGGCATTCTGTCTACAAGCATTCAGCTATTGTTTTCGAAAGATTAATTGCTACTACATTGTTCTCTTCGCCATCATAACATTGAAACAAATGATTCAAATGGTACAGATTATTTTGGATTATTGAATACATCAATGAAGACGGCTCTCTTTGTGACACGCGGCTGTCTATGATAATGGTTCTACTCTGTTGTGACATTGTGCAAGGGACTCTTATTTGTTTTTGAAATAACAATTATTGAGCAGAAAAAACACATGGACTAGTGCTTCCCAATCATCGGTATCATTGATCGTAATCGACGTTCGTGGGAGTTGGCAGCCACGGCGGCGGGGGAGGAGGGAGGGAGGGGGAGTCTTCGCACAGCCATAATTATGTGCATAAAGAATTTTGTTATGTGTGTTGGCTTACTTGAGTGGTGATGCTAACTAGTATTAACTTTCCCTAATAGAGTATAATGAAGCTATATGGTTGATAAATTTGGAAGAAAAATGCAGGTGTCAATCTCAGGCTAAAGAAAAGGCACTGCCAGTTACTAATTCTTCTTCAATTGACTGTTCTTAGGTAGGGAGTCCTCGTAATTGATGAGATCACACGTAGCCCAAGCTTGATATACGATCGTTCAATGCATTGCGCAACAGTAGAAATATAAGAATTTGTATGGGGAAAACGAGTGGAATGAAGAAAAATCAATGATTAAAATAAAAGTACCTTACCTAGATTCTTTCGCGTCTTTCTTTGTCTCCGGCGAGGTTTATGGGTCGAATTATAGCGATTTGTTTTCTATATTAAGAGAGAGCAAAGTAGAGCAACTGGAGACCCTCAATCATGTTGGCCCAAAAACCTGACCGGAGACAAAGAAAGGCACTACGGAAGCGAGGTAACCTATTTTTATTTAAATAACTTCTTTTTTTTACACTATTTTTTATATCCAACTTCTCCCCATACAAAACCTTATAATGTTTCTACTGTTATCGTAATGCATTCAACAATCATATATCAAGCTTGGGCTACCTGTAATGGGATTGGGAGAACTATAAGGATTTTGTAAAATAAGAGAATATTTCATGGGTACCCCCACTCGAACATGTCGAACCTGAGATGTTTTTCAGTTTCCCCCCTACCCACCCACCCCCCGGCAAACACACACACCACCACCCTGCTCCCCACCTCAAAAGTACTGGCTTTTATGGAAATGAAAAGCTCTCCGTACATTTCTGGCGCGATATCGAAGGGCCTTCTGAAGTCACTCTAAAACTAGAGTCCATCCCTAAAAGAATGTTTTATATATATGCAGTACGATTTTGAAAAAGTATAGGGACGAAACAAAAGGATTTGTTCTTTCCACGTGGCTGGCTATCAACAGCGCGAGGTCAAATACCTAAATAAAAAATATGAATAAATAAAACTTCATAACAAACCAGTTAATCAACCAGCTGACTAACTAACCAACTAATAAACTAACTTTTCACAACTTTTCACATAATTATATGCAAAGTTTAAATACGCAACAATATCATGTTGGTTTCTCGACTGAGTGAGCGTTCCTTGATCTGGTTACGTAATAGCTCCACAATAAACGCCGAGACGACTCGTCCACTCTATGTACACTCAGGGCCTCTGCTGACCGAGTCAAAGTTGATCATGCATGATTATTTATAACCCTCTTTAAAAATTCAAATCCTCATTTCTCTTTCTTTCTTCGAGTCCCTTTCGCTCATTTCGTTTCTGCCGTCTTTGCCAAGTTAAATTTTGCTTTGGCATAATGTTGGGGCGTAAAAATCTTAAATATGGCCATTACGTGATGCCGAGCAGGGCTTTAGTTGCCTCGGGTGGGCGAGTAAACTGTTTGCTTGAGAAAAAAAAAAACACTCCACTTTCAAAGCGAGTGACCCGGCTCCACCAAAGGTCAGCTTGTCCGCCAAACTTTGCATTTTCTCATGTAAACGGTTGGGTCACCTCGCAGCTGTTACAAGGTCTCACCTGATTGGGGACCACCCTTCAGGTGAGACAAAAGAACAAACAATGGACCCCAGCCCAAACAATAAGGCTGCAACACTATCCCTGCCACCGAAATTTAGAGGTTATAGGAGCTGTGAGGCTACCGAAAGGGTTCGCTGCTCTTTATAAGGAAATGTGTGAAACGTTTTCTCACCAGAGGAAGCTCAGTACGGAGGGTAACACTCCTACCAAGGATAACTCTCCGTCATATAAACAGGCCCTCAGTTCTCCAGCGGAGCGCGGAGAAAGTCACTTAACCTTTAAAAGACGGGAGGTTTTGCATTTTGCCGCATTTTTTACAGGTTGTTTGCGATTTTGGTGTGCCGTGGAGCTAAAAAAAGACAAATTATGTTATATTTAGTCCGAGTCAGAGGAAAGTTAATCACAGTTTTTCTCTCTCCTTTGGAGGTCAACCTCTAACTCAAAGCAATGTAACTAAATTTCTTGGGGTATACCTAGACGAACATCCTACTTGAAAATATCACATCTTTAAACTTTGTCTGTAAACAAATCGCTAAATCAGCTGGTATTTTATCCAGGACGCGTTTCTACCTATCCTGTAAGACCAAACTCATGCTGTACTATACACTAATTTATCCATATATTACTTATTGTGAAGTGGTCCACTTACGTATCTAATTTAAACAGAATTTACTGTCTACAAAAGCGGGCTGTGCGAGCTGTTACAAATTCAGACTATCGAACACATACCTCTCCTCTATTTTCCAAACTGAAAATTTTAGACATCTTCCAAATCAATACCCTCGATACTGCTAAATTCATGTTCCGCTTCCACAATATTTTTCTGCCTCCCCTTTTCCTTAATCTGTTTATGACAAACAGTCAAGTTCATAGATATGACACAGCAACAGCTGGCAATTATCGCGTGCATTCCTGTCGCACGAACATCAAGAAATTCACAATTCTTTACCAAGGACCTAGGGTCTGGAATTGTCTTCCTGCCTCTATTACCAATTTGTCAAGCTTTTCTACCTTCAAGAACAAAGTACTAGAGTTTTTATTAAAATAGTTTCTGCCGCACTCCCTCGCAGCCCTTATTTCGTTTAATATTGTGATGTCTAGGTGGCCTCTCCTATAAGCCTGAGGTCTCATCGCCGAACAACCTGCTGTATTTCTAAAATTAGTTATTAACAAAAAGGCAAATAAATGATGATGATGATTCTGATGAAAACGGCCTGAAATCAGCCTATAAATTAAAGCACTTTTCTAACTGAAGCTAGAGTTTCCTGAAAAATGTACAATATTTTACTTTGGTGTATATATATATGTGCACAAGCGAAAGTTTTGGTACAGATCATTGTTAAATCCTGAAAAGGAGGCCCTGATCTACTATAGGTACATTGGCCTTTTCATGCGCCAAGTTTGCACCAAAATCAATCAGGGTGTTTTCTTATTAGCCCTGTCAGAATGATTTCGATACTCCTAATACTCATTAGGAAAGGGTTTTTCGGGGTTATTTTTAGGGGGTTGTGTGAGGGTGTCTTAGCCTTGTAGTGTAAAGCGAGTACGTCATCGGAATAGAATGATCGGAATGTTCATGAATGATACCAATTTAGCCATGTAGAACGGCCGTCGATAAAACCAGGAACATGGAACATTCTGGAACATTCCGGAGCATCGAATAATTATGATAATTATGAAAAAAATATGTAAAATTAAATTTTCCAAAATAAAATAACCCCTCACCCCAACAAAAAGCAAATAAACAAAAACATAGCAAAGAAAAAGGAAATTAAAAAGGAAAAATGAAAATGACTGCAATGAGTGAAGGCTCGCAACTTACCGGTAGTAAACTAACCCATTCCTTCAAGTCGTTTGCTATCAGTTTAATCACGTGACTGTCCCTTATTCCCAGACTTCGTTCCTCATAAAAAAACAAGATGGCGGCGTTCGAACTCTTTAATCAGACCGAAAAATAGGTACAAGAGTGTCATTTCTTTATTAAATTCATTAGGTCAATTCAAAGTTTTGCGCATACACGATTTCTCATGAAGAAACAGTTTCTCTCCATGAGATAGAAATTGAAACTCTTCGGCATTGAGAAACCAGTGCGGACTGCTCGAGCTCTGATGATTTATTTTATAATAACTTGCTTGTTACTGGGGCTTCCGGAAAGGCCGAGTCTGCACTTGGGTCATAGTGCCACGCATTCCTAGCGGAGAGCGCGAGAACTGGGGATGATTTGCAACATGAGAAAAAAATAAAAAAATAAAAAAAAACCAACTCTTACCAACTCTATTTGCATGACAAAAGCAACAGTACATTAACATAGGAAACGCAATGAATTGCCTGGCATTTGTCGTCCGAATCGTTCATTGGCGGGAAAGAAGAGGAGCCTGCACTCATTGTGGTCAGTTCAATGAATACCCAACGCGCTCCCTACCCCTCCCCTACCGACTCCCCCCTGCCCCCCAAAATATCTTTTCATATTTCGAGCTGATGCCTTTTCTTTGGTTTATTTTATCTTGGAAAATTTCATTTTACATATTTTTCTCATAATCATTCGATGTTCCGGGATCAAGCGGTGTTGGACACGGTTCACGTGACTTTACTCGACCAATGATATGCTACCTCAGCTGAAGCAATGGCGGACACACTCGTCATTGCGTGTCGAGAAGGGTTTGTCTTCTTTGATTGATTTTTGCGTTTGTGTTAAGTATCAAAGGATTATTTTTCTGGAGCTACAAGGCTTATAACTAGGTCACTTGATGCTGAAGTTTCGAAATCAGGTAAGCATTTTTTGTATCAAAACTAGTCGATGGAAATCATGCTAAGTGAAAACGTTTGTTTTGGAAGCTCGTTTGACATGGGTGATCATTTATTCCATTCTTGACAAACAGGGATCAGTATGTTGTATTATTTTTGTACAGAACTTAAGTTCGATAGTTGAACTTCAAGAAAAGTTGCGCGGGCCCAGGCGGGTCCCGCCGTTTTAACGGTGTAATTTGGACTCGAAGTTTGGGCTTTTTCGCCGGAGTTTATTATTATTATTATTATTATTATTATTATTATTATTATTATTATTATTATTATTATTATTATTATTATTATTATTATTATTATTATTATTATTATTATTATTATTATTATTATTATTATTATTATTATTATCATCGTCATTATTATTATTGTTATTACTATTATTATTATTGTTATAAGTTTAGACTCGGTTTGTTTTTATTCATATGAAAATGGTTTTCTTGTTATTTTACAGTGTTTCTGTTTGCCTTTAATTTGGCTAATATTCTGGTCCCTCAAAACGGCCTTTCGACCCTCTAATTTCAGTGGATGCCAAATGAACCTCGAGAGAGAAGTTCTGGCACACCGAGGAAGTATTCTGTTGCGTTATGAAATAAAATATTATTTCATTGATGGTTGATGTACACTATCTTTACCACTAGCAGTCTTTCATTTATCTCAAACAGAAACTTAGTACCCTTGTTTGTGAGTGATCTAAGTATTAATTGGTCCTTTTGTTTCCCTTTAAGTGTTGGGAACCAGAGGTAGCCATTTTGTATAAAAATAATAAAAGTATCACTGCTGGACCTAGTGATTAATTTTGACACAAACTGTTGACCTCTTCCTCTAGCTCTTAAAGCTTGGGATGGTCACTACCCTTTAGAAGTCAGTTGCAATATCATACATTAACCTGTCTTGACTCATGTCATTCTTAATTTGATATCTTAAAAAGACTAAAAAGAGGATTGATGGATTGCTTGTTTGATAGCTGAATCCGTGATAAATTTTAGTAGTATAGGAACTGGGGCTGTAGCCGCACTTTTCCAAAAAATGCACCAAAAACCCCTCTCCAAGCACAAAAATGATTTCCTAGAGCCTCTAGCAGTCATCGGCCTGAATTAACCATTTTTGGCTCCACAGAGCCTCTTCAAGAGCAAAAAGCTCTCTCCCAGAGCCTTAGACGAAACCAGACAACAAAATAGCTCAGAATCGATTCCCCAAGCACAACAACAACAACAATTAGCTTTATTTGCATGACCATAAATATATACAGTGTTGCAAAAGCTTTACCTCAAATAAAAAATAAAAAAATTAAAAAAAATTGAAATAATAAAGATGGGGGCGTAAGGGTTTGCGGTGATGCGGTTTTGCGTTATTTTTGGTGCGGTTTTGCGGTAATTTTTATTTTAACTCGCGGTATTGCGGTTTTAAAACACTAAGCGGTTTGCGGTTATTACAACCTTTAAGTCGCGGTTTTCGGTAAAAAAAAGTGTCTGCGGTGATAACACTCTTTCGAACGGTCGGTATTCGGTTAGCAGTAAATAGAGTGTATAGTATAGTACATTCAATATACCGTTGGCGTTATGATGGCATGTTTAATATTAACGCACAATGTATCACAAGTCTTGCTGACGTCAGCTTTCATACTATGGCCTCCATGCATGCACGTGCGGTTTCGGTATTCGGGAAAAAATCCGATGCGGTTTGGGGTTTTTTGTCGTATTTCTGTGCGGTTTTGCGGTTTTCGGATCCCCCTTACGTCCCTCAATAAAGATTATATTAGATATGTAATTAACGCATATAGTAATCAAGTTAATCAGTTAAATTTGAAAGAATAATATTGCGTACATTCAATATTAACATAGTGGTTTGTAGAGGTCATTAGTTTGCCGATGACTTGTAACGGGGATAGTTCGTTAAAAGAAGGAACGACATTTTCTATTTTTCTATAAAATTCATCTCTCAGAGGAGAGTATGTTGTGCAAATATGTAAGAAAATGTGATTCGTCTTCAATTTCATTAGTTTCACAAATGGAACAAAGTCTATTTACCCTTGGAATTTGATCATATCTGCCAGTTTCAATCCTTAGCTTGTGATTGCCTATTCTAAATTTCACTAATTCTTTTCGTTCGCTTAGCTGGCTTGTTATGCCTAAACAGGAAGACGGTATATAATCTTTCTTAAATGTGTTGAAAAATTCTAGTTTATTAGAGTATTGTAACGTGTGTTGTCAGAATAAAATATACTTTTGTTGCATTAGGCTAATACAATGTTCGAGTTTAGCGTTGGTTAAGGACCCAAGATCAAATTCAGACATAGTTATTACATTAGAATAAAAACTATTTTTACCAGCGTGATGGAGATCTTCTGACATGAGAAAGATTCGTTTAACAATAGAGCTCAGGGGCGGATTTAGGGGGAGGGTGCAGGGGGTGCGCACCCCTCCCTGAGATGACCTGCGACTTTCTAATATAACTAGTATTCTGCTTACGTCACCAATCAATTATGAATTCCTTAGTGGTGCACCCCCTCCTGAGAAAAATCCTGGATCCGCCCCTGGAGCTATCGTCCTTACTTGAAATATATAACGACTAATTTATTATTTTGTGATTGATAGCTATACAAATGAAATACTTTCAGAGCCAATCGCATTTTCAAGGCTCTCAGACGACTTTCTGGAAAAAACACTTCAAATGAATACTAATCGATTGTCAGAATTCTTAAAACATCTTGACAACCACAATGATATGGTTGAATTATTTTTGTAAAATTATTGTATTTTAAACCAAACTTATTCTTGTGAAATCTGATTGACCTCATCAATGAATTTCATAAAATTGTCAGATTGTAATTTATGATATTGGTTTTGAATATTATTAAGCTCACTGTTAAATCTCCATTGAAGATTTTTAATCTCTTGATTTAACTCATTATGAAGAACTGTCTCTCGATTTTGATAGTCAATAAATGATCAACTTATTTGATTCTGTCTGATTGCTTCACGATTCATTAATATATGATTATATTAATTTCAGATCCTTCAGCGGTATCCAGCTATTGAAGTCATCGCTTTATCCTTTACACTTTACCAAAGCAAGTTTCTTCTTATAATCTCTTCTAATGACTTTATCGATTCTGAAAATATCTTGTTCTGCTTTTAACAGTTCTGGTTCATAAAAACTTCCTTGTATTAATTAATTAATTCTTGCTAAAAAATGACCCCATTGACGGTCTTTATAAGGTATTTGATCTAATGCTTTGAATATTTTTCTATCTGCTTCATTTTTGCATTTCTTTTCATCTTTACACACGCTAAAATCAACGTTATGCTGCATGGCGATTGCATCGGTTTTACCTGTTGGTTTATCATATATCTCCAATATTTCACCTGTTTGCGGATCCCATTTTACCTGCCGTTCAAGATCGTTATATCGCCCAGTATATTTATGACCTGGTAACGTCCATCCTTTTGCAGGTTTTGGTAGTTGTTTGGTAGTTGTTTATGAATATCAACTCCTTTTCCACGATATTTCTTAGGCATAACTTTGTCGGATAATTCATTTGTCAATTCAGATCCAACTTTATGCAAAATAGGATTTACTTTCCTTAAACCATAATCAATTGCTTTTTTGGTAATTTTGGATCTTTCATGAATTCAGCTGTGTACATTCTTCCTTGTTCAAAACCTTTTTTAGCCAGCCATGGAATTCCATGTTGAAATAAAGCTTCGGTTGCTATGTCACTGACAGAAGACATAATTCCTTGTCCTCTTTATTAATTGGATTCGTTGGATCATCTGAATAATTTCCACCTTTTTTGGGTTTACTTCTATAATAGTCAATATTATCTGTGATTCCTTTTAAAGCTTGACTACCAAGCAATTTAAACCCGCTGATAAAACTAGGCGATGGTGTAACAAAATTATACATTACATGTGCAACTTTATCTATGGGTCTTATTTTATGCCTTGCTAAAGCCGCTCCTGTTTGATCGCCCACCCTCGCAGATGGGCTATTTAGTTTCCCAGGTTTTTAGCAAATTTGGTTTTAGTAATACCACATTCTGCGCACTTGCATTTTAACATTAATCTGCCATTTTTAGCTCTTTCGTATCGTTCAGATTTTGACACACACTCTGTTACCTTTTTCTGTTTCACGCAATAACTCTTCATATATATAGTTTATATACTTTTGAAATAATTGATAATGAATTTGCGATTCACACTCTGATCTGAAAAATTTAATTCAGGACTAAGTATTGTTTCCAAAATTGATCGTCCTTTTTGTCGCTCTAAACAAATAGCACAAGTACCAATAACCACATAGCACACTATCCTCTCTTGAATCTCATCATTTGAATACATTATTCGCTTTCTACTCGTCAACAGATATTTGTGCATAGCAGATGTATCTTCAAACCGAAACTGTCAAAGTACTCAAAATAATTATCTATATTCCGATAACATATCCAATGAGTGCCAGTTCCTATTTGATCATCCAAATTGACTATTTCGCAAATCTTGTCAGGTAAAATAACACGGCTAAAAACACCTTTGAAATATTTTATCCCGATAAATTTAACAAAATTCAACAAATCGAAATTGGATAAAGGTTTGTTTATAAAATTTGGCCTAGAATTGGTGTTGAGTTGAAAGGACTGTTTTTTCCTAACAACAATCCTTTTCCCTTTCGGGATCTATTTTTTAATCCCCATTCCAATCGGTTTTTCCCATGATCCAATAAATGGCGAAGAACGGTACATGAGCGGATTGATTAATCCTCCGTCTTTTGAAGACGTATCAGGAACATAATGCTTTCAAAACTAACGGAATTCATATTGAAGCAAGCAGTGTTCCCAAAAAGCCTCCTGATTGAGTTTTAGTTGGCTTAACAATAACTTGGCCACCTGTTTTCAAAGCATCAATGATTTGTTTTTTCTGATTGCTTGTCAGAAGATGTTTATATTTTACCAGCTGATCGACTTTATTTTGTGGTATCAAGAAGCCACCTATTTGACCTCTTCCGAGAATCTTATCCATTCCAAAATTTCCCCAGGAACCTAGAGCACCAGTTGCTAAACCAGGTAGTACTTTTGACAAATCAGATGATTCCATCGGTGACACTTTTGGCAATACCTTTGAACCTAAGCTGAAAAGTGATGACCAAAGTGATCCGCCTTCTTGATCTCCTTGTTTGATTAATTTTTTGAGAGCTCTTATTTGCGGTTTTGAAATTGTAATATCAACTCCAACTTCGTCTCTCTTTGCTCTTTCTATTTTATTTATTTGCTTTGAGTCAAAAGTAACTTATCACTCTTCCCTAATAAATCACTCTTAGATAATCGTAATGTTGTCTCACAATTATCCACAAGAGCTTTTGCTAATTTTTGTTCTTTGTCCATCAGACAATTTTACTGATTTCCAATCGTATACCATTTATAATTATATATTAGATTATTTATGTTCTAAGTATCATTTTACCATCGGTCTTTCTGAGTTGAACATCTTGTTTATACAGTACCATTGCATAGATGGAATAACCAGCATTTGTAGCATCAGATAGAGTATATTTAAAACTTAATTTTGATGTTCCATCTTTGATATCCAGCTTTTGTCTTGTGAGATCGAAATAGATAAATGGAAAGATGTTTCCAAAATTATTTCTATTTAATAATGTTCCATCAGAGTAGACATCTCTGTAAACTCTTGTTGGTTCAGTTGATGGTGTATAATGATTTTCTGGATATTCTTGACCATTTGCAACTTCCAAGTAGCATGAATTAAGAGTTTGATCATTTGCTACAGAAAATGTACTATACAGAAATTGATTTTCTGTTTGAACATTCATGTTACCATCATTAAATAAGAAAACAAAGACATGACGAGGACGATTAATTCCAGTTGTAATTTTAAATGTACCTGTTCTATGTTGAGTTGAATTTGAAATTTCAATATTTTCTCTTAAGTATGTCCATTTTCTGGTATCAAGGTACTCACTCATGTACAGTCTTTGTCCTTCACTTTCAAACAGCAGACGAGGTACAAGCAACTGAAATTTGGTTGTTATAACACGACAATTAGCACCAGCTTGCCATGTTAATAAGTTGTCATCAGATTCGATGACAAGATTGATCTCACGTTTTGAGTCTGGAAGTAATTCATCATGTAGTCTCTCAAAGAAAGAATACCTATTGAGAGACATTTCGGTGTGTACAGTAGCAGATACTCCTAAAAGTGCTTTACGAGCAGCAAAACCTTCGTTATATTCAGCAGCTTGGGCAGCTGCGGTTCTTTCTTTAGCATGTAGAGTTGTATCAAGATAAAAGAATTCATTGGTTGCTGTGCTTTTAACGTATGATGGACTATATTCAAGCAGAAGTTTACTGTTTACAACATGATTTGCATTAGTACAGTCATATACTTCACGTCCATTCATTTTTACATCAAGCTTTTGGATGAAACTGTGAGAGCCATTAACAATACCATTATGGTCAGCAACAGCAATGTTTCCCCCATCTGCGAATAAATTTACTTCGGAATCGATACTAAATCGAGCATTATACCAATCAAAAGGAGTTAATTCACCGCTGTTATCAACAAAGAATCTGTAACCGACTTTCTTTTGATGAGCAGCATTAGCCACGTTTGTAACCAGTGCTTGATCACGGTCAAAATAGGCATGATCGTATCTTTCTAAGTATTTTGGATTTCTGAAATTCACGATTATATAAATAGATTACGGTATCTTCCGAAGAAGTTTTCCTCCGCTTAATAATTGATTGACTCGTTCATTGATCTCGTTATCTGTTAACGGTTTGCTTTCTTTGTTTTCTGGAATTGTTGGCATTATTTCAAACTCTTTCTTTTTGTTTCTTTTCTGTAAGAGCTCTATTATTTTATCACCGGCTTTTTCACCAACATTTTCTCCAGCTTTTGAAACCGCTTTTTTAGCCGTTTTACCAATAACTGATCCAATTGAATCCATTATTCCTTCACCATAAATATGTTTTTTCACATATCGATCCATTCCAGGATCGTAGTGCTTTTTATATTCACTATGTCCATTATGCTATTTGACTAGATTAATTAAACGGGCGTTGATTTTAAAAAGATATCAATATACCAGTCAATATCATTCAAATTAACAGGTCTACCGATTGATCCGTTAAATGAAACTTCATCTGACTAATTGTTGATGTTGATACAGGTGAATAACTCAAAAAATCGTGGTTCATACAAAAAACGGGAAAGAACGAGTGAGATTATCTGTTGGAATTGTCCAATTCAATAACTACTTTATATGTCGACAAAACGAATGTCAAGTTAATACCATAGGTTTTATCAGCTTTAACACATCCATTCTTTCGCATCGATTCATAAATATAATCTTCCAGATCAGTATATGAGTACATCCATTAACAAAATTAATCGTTGACCAATTACTGCCACTATCGGCAGTATATTTAATTTCTTGGTTTTCGTACTGTGCTGCAATATTGTGCCATAAGTACGTCATCGCTATTCTATTTACAGCCGTCTCGTGTGTCATATCGTTCGACAACATCAATACAGGATTAAATTTAACTGTGAAATCATGAGCTTTACTCATGCCTACTTTCTGTCTATTTTTAAATGAAAAATGCAATGATCTTTGTAACATTTATATTAAAAGATTACATATTCTTTGAGCAAATTGCTCCACTGGTCATTATTGATGACTCCGATTTTGTCGAGAGTATGGGCTATTTGTGAAAACTCGTTTTTAACACCGTCATTACCAGCCAAAATGGAGCCGCCAAGTAACTCCAATCGATCCATCAAATCTTCAGGATCGCTGTAATACACCACACCTGATCCAATCTCTTTGCACTTTTTACTTGTTCTATGAATTGGGATCTCACTCAATCTATTCAGATCGCCAAAAACCATCTTTGCAAGATTACTGTATTTCTTATTACCATTGAATCTCTTTGTAAAAAGATCAATTGTGTCAAAATCAACTTGTGTTTAATACACTTTCTGACTATTTTTATGAGCAATTAGTTTCAGTTGACCAAATAATTTTGGAACGTCAATCAAAAGGCCACCGTACATTGATGTTCTTGGATCGATCTTATAAGCGTTTCTCTTTCGTTGAGTGTAAATACCTGAACCGATTGTTTTTAATCCTTCTGGAAGCACATCTATCCTTTTTTTATATTTATTCAATAAATTTATTTCTGTATTTATTTTACTGATTTTATCTTTATTTTTTGGGATGATACTTTTGTTGATGATAAACCGCCCTATGTTTTTGATAGTTTTAATTTTTGTTTATTTATTTTACTGATGTAATCATTTATTTCTATTTTTTTTCATCAATTACATCCTGCAATACATCCGAAGGTGATTTTAAACCATATTTCCTCAATGAATTAATTCATCTTCATTAAAACCTTTGAACTACTGATTTTGATGTTATTTGAGGTTTTACTGATTCTGATGATTTGTGGAAATAGTGGTTCTGGGAAGACTAATCTTTTATTTCATACCGTAAAATTCCGAAAATAAGCCCCTCCGTATACAAACCCCCAAATCTGAAACGCAAAAATACCTCCTATAATAAGCCCCTCGGAATATAAGCCCAGGGGGCTTGTATTTGGAAATTAACCTCAATTATACAAACCAAAGTAAACTACACATAAGGGTAGGAGATAGCAAGGGTTGACAGGCCGCACATCTAGAGTTAAGTTTTAAGGTGTTAAAATACAACAAAATCTCCGTGCAATTGTAAATTTCAATGCCTTATTAATTCATGTAACGAAATATGAATTCACGGCGCATTGAAATGTACAGTTTCACGGAGATTCAAGACAATGGATAGGTATAATTAGAACACAAGCGACTAGACGGAAAATAAGCGCAATCTTTACCAAAGTTGAGGCTACAGATTGACAGCCTTAGAATGTTTCAATGAAGTTTAAACTCGGGGATTATATTAAATATTGGTTAATTTACCTGAAAAATAATTTTCAATAAAAATTATCTGCCGCTTTTTAAATAACGACCATTTTGATAAATGTAGGGTAAATTTTGACGAAAACGAGCCAGTGTTTTCAGAAATAGAATAGAACGATTTTTCTAAGATTTTCACCTGATGTACTTGGATGCTATTCAATTTATTTCAGACCAAGGTCATCTTACATCAGGCCTAGTGAACAAACTTTTTAATAACATTCAGGAAGTAATATGATTTTGTTGTGTTTTAACACCTTAAAACTTCACCGTAAATTTTCTCGAAATCGCTCTTATAAAAAATTTTCAAATTTGGCAGACCTCAAGAAAAGTATGCCAGGTTCAAGATCCAGGAAGGGTTTTCCAAAATTATCCCTCGATGACAGGTTATTTGGTCTCGAGTAAAGTGGGGCATGACCTCACTATGTTGCTATGGTAACTTCGATCACGATAAAATTAACTTCATCTGAAACTTTGATCTTTCTCTAGTGCACCTGGAGCAATCGATTTTCTGTCGGATACTCTATGGTGGTAGACCAGCTGCTCAAAATTGAAAGGTGCCGTCCCTCAAAAATCCGATAGAGCCACCTTAAGCTTACCCAAAATGGGAATTATGATATCAACAATAAAATAATTTACAATCTTGATACAAAAGATGATGATCTAACCACAAACGATTTGAAATCAGCTATCACTAAAGAATACCTGAATGACAAATTTCGCAAAAAAGGACAAAGATGGCAACTATTTTGATTTAAAACAAAAAGTGATAAAAATACGGAGCCATTTCGTGATGGGTTATTTGGAGATAATGATTTGGTTTTCAAAAAACAATGCGCTGTTATTAGATGGATCAAAAGAGATGAAAGGAAATCTCAACATGAATAATTATGAAATAATCAATTTGAAAGAACCGCAACTAAATAATAGTGATCATGCTACAAATGTGAATTTTGTTAATAGAGCAATCGCAAACAATAATGCATCTATCACGTTAGATTATAAAAAAAAATATACTGATGATCAAGATACTATAAACTTGGCTAATTTCAAAAGATATGTCTCCACATCCACTATCTCCACAGGAGCAAAAAAATATGTGTTTGCTTATTTAATGGCATCATCTGATGAAGTCACAGGTGCATCTCAAGTTAATTCTATCACTATCACAAAATATGAGGCAGGCTTATACAGTGTAAACAAAAGAGCTTACAGCTTTACGTTGGAAAAGCAAACTGATAACACCTTTAATTCACGGTTGAAAATCAGTAAAAAGGGATTACCAAAATGTCAATATACTCTATGCATTGAGCTTTTCTATCCACAAAACGTTTCAAATTGGGCTATTATTCCTGTTTCTTCTGATGGTGTGGATGTTATACAATATCACACCGCGCATTTTTACAATCACAATCCAAAGTATATGAGAACTATTGTTCATACACATAAGTACCAAGCAGATTCTAATTCTGCTATTTTCTTAGACATTACATCAAGTCCAGGATATGAAAAATCACCATCAAATGCACAAGCATATATGATCCTGTATGGTGTAAAAAATATCAAAACGATGTTGATGGGGCTGTTAAATTTGAAACGCCTGTTAAAGTGAAAGATCCTGTCAACCCACAGAATCCTGTTACAAAGAAAGTGTACGATTCTAAACATGCAAAGATTTGAGCCGGTGAATTTATACATTAAATCATTATCTCATGACAATGAAAGAATTGTTAAATCAATTCAGACACAATAAAAGAAATATTAAACACATCTCATTTTTCTTTCGTGAAAAATGATTTAGTTGTCAAAAAAATCTGGAATTTATGAAATTCATTACAGAGACTATTACGAAGGCTGGGAGGGCACTCAGAGGTAGCATCTAATACACAACTCATAAAAATACCTCCAACTAGTACTGCCGATTGGAAACTAATTAATTTATTTCATGTCACGCATTTGATAGCAAATACTCAAAGATATACTATTATGCTTAACAGTGGTTTACTTGATTGTGACAACGGTTTTAGTCAAATCTTTTTTTAAAAAAATCGATTAAATCTAAATCTAAATTAATATTATGAAACCATCAAAGTCAATTTATAATTTTAATCATATCGATCCACATTTACTTGAATCCTTTTTGTGATATCTCTTCTCGTTCCAGAGATATTCACGTTTTTCGAATTATGCAAATTACAGAATAATGATGTCATAAGGTGTGATCGTATGGGGGTCACAACACAAAATGTAGCATATCTCTGTAAGCAATGATGCAATGAAATTGAAACTCGGTGAGCAAGTTATAACCTACGAAATACATCAGATGGTGTATATTTTGATGTTGCTATGCCAACATATCTAGTTCCAGATCTCTAATATACAGGAATGATTATTCCTGTATTTGATGTTGGACAAACATCGTCCACTTCCTAAAGGTTACTTAGGAGAACAAGTGCAATATGGGCTTTGTGCACACTTTAAATGGGATCAATCATTTGCCCTATACAGTCACAAACGAGTAATATCTGATTTAAAGAGGAAAGAGACTGGAACCAAGATTGTTGCTATAGCAACATCGAAATATGCATCAAGAGGTGTATTTCATATGGTGCAATGTGCTTGCAAAAGTTCCAATTGAGATATGCCATGTTTTGTGTCTTTACACCCAACCTATCACACCTTATGAGTTGTCCACTGTTGCAACCCTGCTTTATCGGTTTCTATCGAGTGGTTGTCTCGCAAAGTCAACTTTTTCACGTAGTATCAGCCTTGCAGTGATTTGCTACTGTCACACGTTATGACATCATCAGTACCTAATTGGCATAATATAAAAATCTTGAGTATCTCTGGAACGAGAGGAGATATCACAAAAAGGAAAACGCCATTTTTCTTCATTTGTTAAGGCCTTTCGAATAGGCTTATTTTTCAATACCTTTTTTCATTTCATAGGCACTGATTTTATCACCTATTAGAGCCATTATCTGGTTCCAGTACTTCTCGTAATTGTTATGCGCCTTTTTCGAATTTGATATAGGGGTACTATTTTTAATACCCATCATTTCAAACAGCTTCAAATGGATTGAAACGATTCTTTAGGCGCTTCGATGCAAAGAAAACAGTAGAATCTGTCAAGTCAAAGAGTAACCCGTATGAGATTGATGTTTCAACCGGTTGGAAATTGTTAAAAGATGCTTTGAAAAAGTCTGGTGCTTCAGAAGAAACTGGAAAGCAGAAGGTTGAACGAATTAAAAATGAATATGTTCTTTACAGAGCACAAGGCGGGCGTAAAAGTTTTAATAAGTGGGGAATTGATAAAGGCTATTTATCAACTCCGACATTTTAATCCAATCTAATTACAGTATGTTGACCTATTTCCGGGCACTTTTCGCATAAACCGTAATATCTTAGCTCAAAACAACGCAAACAGGCTGAAATTCAGCCACAAGTTAGCTTTCATTTCTGGTAAGTAGGTCGTAAAGTTTCATCGGCTGAAACTCTTTCGATTCTTTGTAATTTTGGAAAGAGTTCGTCGAGTTGGATGCCCTATTTCGGGACAGGTTGCCCCATTTACGGACGATCGTTACGAGATAAATACTCCGCTTTTCTTGGGAGCATTTTTCTCTCTTGTGGCAAAATATATCTTATAAAAGTTGAATAAAGAAACATTCATTTAAAAGATTACTTTTCGTCCGAAATTGAAAGCTTTTTCTTTCGATTATTTAGCGAAGAAGTCATCAATGTTTTGAAACCACTCAAGCCGACATATTTGATTTGTATCACGGCAAGACGAGGAAGACTGGCGACTGATTTATTGGATACTGGACTGGACTTGGAAAAAAAACACGCAAGTACTTTTCTTTCCCAAATAATTATTTCAGGTGAGTTGAAATTACGAACGGGAGTTATAAAGACGCTTGTCTTTCAACAACTCTTCGATAAGATTGCAATTAAAACAACAACTAATTTGCTATCGTTAGGTGTCCGGAAATAGGAACACCTCACCAAAAATGAAAATAAACTCTTTTGAGGTCAAGTTCAAAGATACGAAACTGAAAACAGAAAATTCTTATATGCTGACAAACCTAGTCCTTTAAGCTTCACTTATGTCCAAAAAAAGTTTAATCTGTATCGCATTTTGCGAGAACAGACCGCTTAACTGTCAATAGGTAATTCGACGCGCGCTAAAAATCGCATTTAAGAAGAAACAAATTTTACCTACCTCGACTGAAAACTTGAATGTTCTCGCCTAAACGAAGTGTGGCTTAGCCACAAAAGTATCAAACGAAAGCTGACTAGTCGATAAGTCTCCGGAACATATCGATCGGATTTGTTTTATTGTTTCAACGAAATACGGAATCGTTAAGTTGAAGTGAAGCGGTGTCCGAGAAATAGGGCAACATACTGTATATGAAGAGACAAGATTTAATTTGGTTTTGCATATTTTGCAGACGACATGTACAGTGATTTTATGGCTGCATCAAACAGCAATTCAAAACGTTTAAACATGGAAGAAATAAATCTATATGGCAACACGCTTTGTTGAGCCATCCGTTGATCAAAAAAAAATTCAGACTGATCATTTGACATCACGCCTTTGTTATGTTCTTATGCCCGTAGGGGAAACTAGTTACACGTACCGTTGTCATGAATGAATCTCTTGTCATCAACACATGACAAAGATATTTTATTTATTTCATAAGATCCGATTGCATGGTGATCCGATCTTATAGTTTTCCTTTTATGATATAATTGTTTGTTATTCAGAAGTGTCTTTGTAATCTTGACGAAGAATGTCCTTCTTAATATTACTCTTTCTAATTCCTTTCGCCGTCTTATGATTCATGCCGCTGTCTTTGATGTAACTGTACATCTTTGATCTAAGTCTTATGAAGTCAGTTATGATTTCTCCAGCGGCTTCATCTTTCATTTTTCCGATTACTTTTTTATTAGTTATATTATTACTGTATGATAAGGGCTAAAATCGATTTTATCTCTCGCTTTCCAAAAGTCTTTGTGAATATCTTTAGCTTCAATTTCGTAACACAATGAATCGGTGTCGGTGAATAATAACTTTGCTTTTTTTGTTATATTTCTTTTTGATCTAATTGCAATGGAAGTCGTACATTAATGATATATGCCGGTAAATCTCCAAAACAGAAGTACGTACTGCATTACCGTAATTTGAAGCTATATTTGGATTTGGGGATGAAAGTAAAAAAAGGTTAACCGGGTTTTAAAATTTAAACAATCACCATGGGGAAAGAAATATATCGACTTTAATACTGTCAAAAGAACATAATCGAAGAATTCTTTTGGAAAGGATTTCTTTAAGCAACTCTTGATGTCAGTTTCAATACTTGCTCCCAGAAAACGGAGCTCAGCCTTGGCTGTGCGCCCCTTTTAGTTTAAGGGAACGAGCGAGAAGCATAAAGACAAATTATTAAAAACTAACAGCTAAGCGTACTTACATTTCATCAAAAAGTTTTAATGAGAATTTAGTTGCTGTTCATAAGATCAAAGAGTCGTTAACGCTGAATAAACCGGTATATATTGGATAAAGATGAACATGTTGAAATTAATCCTATATCAAAACAGTAACAGTAAACCGAAACAGTAACAGTAAACCGAAAATAAAACCGAAAATGAAACCAAACAACATGTGCAATCATCAATTCAAGAAATCTTAAATAAAATAGGTCAGTGGCAATCAGAAGGATCTGGCTGGACTATTGATTCAGTTGAAAGGTGGTTTTGGTTTCAAAGTGGGTTTAGGAGGTATTTTGTCACTAAATTGTAGTGGTGGTTCTATGATGTCTTCTACTTTTGTTTTTTTTTTTAGGTAGAGGTGGTTTTTTAGGTAGCTTATCAATCTCTTCTTTAATTTTGTCTAAGACTTCACGATCTTTTTTAAATCTTTGCATTTTTTCAACTTTTATTGATGGATGGTATATGTTTTTGGTTCTGGTTTTCATCTAACATTGTCCTTTATTTTTTTTATTCGAGGAGGTGGAGGAGGTTTTGGTTTTTCTTCAATATCTTCATAATATTTTTAACGATTTTTCGGGTTTAATAGATCAAAATATTCTTGGAGTTTATTTTTAGGTTTAGGTTTTTGAGTTTTTACTTTTTGTATTTGCTTTTTCAATCTTTTAACTGTTTCCAGATCTTTTTCATTTTGCCGTATATCTTAAAAAAGTTGCTTTTCAATCACTATTCTTAGGCATACTGTTATTTAGTAATTTGTCTTCAAGTATTTTTACTTTTTCAACATTTTGGTTACTCTCACCAGTCATACTGTAATTAAGAGTTTTGTCTTTAAGTACTTTTCCTTTTTCAATTTTTTTGATTCTCAATTTCTTGGTTACTCTTACCAGTCATACTGTTATTTAGAGTTTTGTGTTTGAGTATTTTTGCTTTTTCAATTTTTTGGTTACTCTTACCAGGCATACTGTTACTTAGTAATTTGTCTTTAAGTATTTTTACTTTTTCAACATTTTGGTTACTCTTACCAGGCATAATATTATTAAGAGTTTTGTCTTTAAGTATTTTTACTTTTTCAATCTTTTGATTCTCGATTTCTTGGTTACTCTTACCAGTCATACTGTTAGTAAGAGTTTTGTCTTTGAGTATTTTTGTTTTTTCAATTTTTTGGTTACTCTTACCGGGCATACTGTTATTTAGTAATTTGTCTTTAAGTATTTTTACTTTTTCAACATTTTGGTTACTCTTACCAGGCATTATATTATTAAGAGTTTTGTCTTTAAGTATTTTTACTTTTTCAATCTTTTGATTCTCGATTTCTTGGTTACTCTTACCAGTCATACTGTTAGTAAGAGTTTTGTCTTTGAGTATTTTTGTGTTTTCAATTTTTTGGTTACTCTTACCGGGCATACTGTTATTTAGTAATTTGTCTTTACGTATTTTTACTTTTTCAACATTTTGGTTACTCTTACCAGGCATACTATTATTAAGAGTTTTGTCTTTAAATATTTTTCCCTTTTCAATTTTTTGATTTTCAATTTCTTGGTTACTCTTACCAGTCATACTGTTATTAAGAGTTTTGTCTTTAAGTATTTTTGTTATTCAATTATTTGGTAACTCTTATCAGTCATTCTGTTATTAAGAGTTTTGTCTTTGTGTATTTTTGTTTTTTCAATTTTTTGGTTACTCTTATCAGGCATACTGTTATTTAGTAATTTGTCTTTAAGTATTTTTACTTTTTCAACATTTTGGTTACTCTCACCAGGCATATTATTATTAAGAGTTTTGTCTTTAAGTACTTTTCCTTTTTCAATTTTTTGATTTTCAATTTCTTGGTTACTCTTACCAGTCATACTGTTATTAAGAGTTTTGGCTTTAAGTATTTTTGTTTAAGAGCCTTAAAAATACGATTGGCTCTGAAAGAGTATAATTTGTGCTTGGGGAATCGATTCTGGGCCATGGGTCTGATTTCGTCTAAGGCTCTGGGAAAGTATTTTTGCTCTTGGAGAGGCTCTTTGGAGCCAAGAGTTTTGTCTTTGAGTATTTTTGTTTCTTCAATTTTTTGGTTACTCTTACCAGGCATACTGTTACTTAGTAATTTGTCTTTAAGTATTTTTACTTTTTCAACATTTTGGTTACTCTTACCAGACATAATATTATTAAGAGTTTTGTCTTTAAGTATTTTTACTTTTTCAATCTTTTGATTCTCCATTTCTTGGTTACTCTTACCAGTCATACTGTTAGTAAGAGTTTTGTCTTTAAGTATTTTTGTTTAAGAGCCTTAAAAATACGATTGGCTCTGAAAGAGTATAATTTGTGCTTGGGGAATCGATTCTGGGCCATGGGTCTGATTTCGTCTAAGGCTCTGGGAAAGCATTTTTGCTCTTGGAGAGGCTCTGTGGAGCCAAAAAATGGTTAATCCAGGCCGATGACTGCTAAAGGCTCTAGGAGAACATTTTTTGGGCCATTTTTTTGGAAAAGTGCGTCTACAGCCCCAGTTCCTATACTACTAATTTTGTTCTTGGGGAAAATATAGCCAACATGTTTGAATCCAAGCCCATAGCCAATTAAAACTGTGCAATGGAAATGTAGCATTTGCATCAACTTTTTGTCTGGTTGTGGTTTAATCTTTGTGCACGCAATATTCTTTTTGACCCAGTGCACAGGAGCCGATACAAAATACCAAACAATACACCACAGCCAACCGGTGATTCCTGCACAAAAATACAAATCGTCATTATATTTTCTTGTGCACTGGTACGTGTTAATAACCCCCATTTCCTTAAGTGGAAGGGTGCGAAGGACCGAAGCCTCCTCCTTTTAGTCTCTGTTGGTGTCTCTTAAATTGTTTTATTAGGCAACCATCCTCAGAGAAGAAAGTATCTAGCCTCACAAACTCCACCTAAACATTGTCCAATGTACTTTAATTGTTTTACTCTAATCTCCCCATGCGAATTACAGTCTTTCCCGTAAAACCGTGAACACCAGAAAAGAATTCTGGAATGTTTATTAAATCGTGACCAATCGCAGCAAAGTTCAGAACACATGAACAAACCTCAAAACCACATGTTCCTGGTTTTATCGACGGCCATGTAGAACTTAAATTACAGAGAAACTGTCGAAAAAGAGGATACATTCAATCCTTTCATCGAGTTTTCCTTTCAACCCTAAGTTAAAACCATTAATTAATCATGAAGCAATTCAACTTTTTAACTGAAATTTTCACCAGCATATTTTTGGACAGATGTCAAATAACTCAGATTAATAGGGTCAAATGTAGTTTGCAAGCCATTTGAAAATAGACCAATTCCGATATATTAAAATTCTAACATGGCGCCGAGGCTTAAGGGAATAAAACAAAAGAAATTATTTATTCATCCCTAAGCCTCGACGCAAAATCTTTTGTTTTATTCCCCCAAGCCTCCGTGAGATGTTTGAATATTAATATATCGGAATTGGTCTATTTACACGCGTCCTAGTCACGTGACTGATTACTTTACAACCGCAAGCTAAAGAACAGTTTATCTTCATATGAATTCTTGAGTTTCAACCACGTGACAGGGCGGCCATGTTGGGGGTCCAAACAATAGACATTTTCTTCGAAGGATTTACATAAAAATAGAATTTAGTTCCCATGGGAGAGAAGTGCTATTGTTCTTGACCACCAACATGGCCTCCATGACGTCACTTGCAAGCCAGCAATATGTACCAACATACAGTATCTTGCTACGCTACGCTTCAGTGGAAGGAAACTACACAATCGTATTCACTTCCACTATTTTTTGCTTGTTCATTGCCCCTTAACTTTTAAAAGAAGTCTACTGGCCATTTCTAAATGCACAATGAAGCTTTCTGCCTTACCTGTTCTTACGTTGAGCTGGAACCATTTTTTGCCATAGTCACGTGACTGATGATAGACCTATTTTCACATGGTGTTCCGGGCTTGAAACGTAAACGTAACTGACAAAGTTATTTGGTATTAAAAAAAGTCAGGTGCAAAGGATGCTGGGAAGGTTCTTATTTTAATTATAATATTGTTTATTATTATTATTATTATTATTATTATTATTATTATTATTATTATTATTATTATTATTATTATTATTATTATTATTATTATTATTATCATCGGAAAGTGCGCAAGCCAGAATTTAAGTAGTGACTTTTTTTGTTAGTCTGAATTATTTTTAGATAGTTTTTATTTATTTTTTTTTTATTAACTTTTCGACGTTTTTTTAAACTATTGAAATTGAGAAATGAAGTTTTGAAATAAAGCAGAAGAGGAGAGAAGAAGAATATCGCTTTGTATTTTTATAAGTTCTTTATTTTTAGGCTGGATGATGCAATGTAAATTTTTCTTTATAATAGTGATGATGATGGTAATAATAATAATAATAATACTAATAATAATAATAATAATAATAATAATAACAATAATAATAACAATAACAATAACAATAACAATTGAGGGATGTAAATTGTTGCTTTTTAGTTCAATGTATTTGCCGTTTATTTTAAAAATCTCTAGTTATTTTCTGTAAATAGAATTGTAATTAATTTGAATAAAGTGTTTTGTTATTGTATTATTATTATTATTATTATTATTATTATTATTATATTATTATTATTATTATTATTATTATTATTATTATTATTATTATTATTATTATTAAGTTGACCGCTGACCAGGTATTAATTTGCCATCGATTGCGGGCTCAGGTCCGAATTCTGGCAGGATTTTGTAATTTCTCATGGCCATTGTCAGCGGAATTTCTGCAATTGAAGTTTCCATTTTAATAATTCTTGTTTATTTCGGCTGTGAACTCTTTCTTGAGTAGTTGCGAACGCTAGTACTTTATCACAAATCATTTTAATAATTGCTGGCTCTTAAGGCGGTCGTCCTTCCCACGAAAAAAAAACATTTTTTTTTTAATCTAGAACACTTGAAATCTCTCAACATTTGTGAAACTGATTTTGCTGTAATTCCGCTTTTATTTGTGTTTAACTTAAGAAATCTGCTCACTGGTAGCGGTATTTTAGCATAGCAATGTCCACAGTAACGATTGTTTACAAGGAAACAAATGCTTACAAAGTAGATTCAATTCAATGTAGTTTTACCTGGAAAGCTTAACCGTCTTTTAGAATGAGAGATCTGCAATCATTGTACTGAACATTCCTTCCGTTTCTATTTTACAGCCTATTATGTTTGCCTATCATTTCAATGAATGTTGCCTATTTGGGTCGTGCATGCAACATTTATGTAGCTGCCTGCAATTCAATCCCATCTCGCCAGATCACCAATATCTCAAAAAGGATATCTTCCCTCGGTTTCAACCAAATATTCTTAAATTTGCAGGGCTGGTAAAGAACACAATTCTCTATGCTCTGAACCTAAACCATGTCCAACGTGTCAAATTCCTACCCAACTATTTGGTTAATATTAACTAATATTAGTTAAATTTTCAATTTTTTTCTCATTTTAAAGAAAAAAATTTACTCAGAACTCTGTTTTTTGAGGTTCATGCCACGGACAACTTACTACGGAACAGAATAAACTTAATTCCATGCTCCTCGAGCCATCCATTCGTGAATTATCGTTTTTGAGATGAAAGCCCCTTTAAAAGGTTGGCACGTGACCCGAAAAAGCCCATTTTTAAAGTCAGGCTATGAAGTCCTTTAACATGGTACCAAAACTGTCCCAGAAAGTTGTTTTTTAAAAAGGTCATTTTTTTGTGGAAGACCACCTTAAAAGAGGCAGCAAAAAATACGGAGCTCCGCTTTTAGGCTTGCCTAAATATATACATCAGAAGGACACAAAGTGACACTCCTGAGTTTGGAAGACCCAAAGTTTGACAAATATAATGCAGGACATTCGATAAGTCAAACTGCCGTCAGAGTTTTGTGCTTCTAATTTCTAACTTAAATTGTGCAAAATTTATATTCTTGAACTGGGGCGGATCTAGGGGGGTTCGTCAAAAAGTTGAAAACTTATAAAAATATTAAATAAATAAGTCAATCTTGAATGCAAAAGTTCATCACTAAGTTGAGCCTCTGATGCTCAAGGAAGCTAAAACATTTTCTCCATAAAAAAAAATAATAATTTTTCGGTTCACTGTGAATTCGGCTCTTTTAGTCGTCTCTTTCTTCATGCTTCTGCAAAGCATCACAGCATTTTGTCTAGCTGCACCTTTTAGTAATTGTCAGTCCAGTCACGGAAATTCAGTCCTTACAACGACGGTGCACACAATAAGTAGGAGCGTCCAATTAGAAAGCATCGGTTTACCGACGAACCCTGGATATAGATCTTTTCTTGAGTCAAAAAAGGGAATTTTCAGTTCCTTTGATATGTCCAAAAGAAAATTGTCAAGTTCAGGCTCACAGCAGCAAATTTACCAGTTTTTCAGACGGTAAGCTATAATTGTATTTATTATTATTATTATTATTATTATTATTATTATTATTTTTTTTTTTTTTTTTTTATTTTTTTTTTTTTTTTTGTTACTTTACTGACTTGCACCTCTTCCAAATCAGCTTAGCCTTTTGTCAAACAAAATACCACCAGATTTATGTTTTGGCTCTGATGAACATTCAAGACGAAAAGCCCGTTGACTACGATGCTGTGGTTCAACGTTTTGCGGAAAGATATCCCCAAAGAACGCTTCTTGCCTATCCCGTCCAAATAAGATAAAGTGTGTAGTATAGTTTTATCATAGTTTTAATAATGCAAATTTGCATGTTTTTACATAGCTTTGTTATATTTTTATGAAGAAGAATGGTATTTTAACATTAAAAACGAGATGTTAAAACACGCTGACTTTGCCTCAGAATGGCAGAAATCGGGTTTCCAAAGACTTGAAATTTCAAAATTTGCCAGGGGAGGATGCCCCGGGTCCCCCTAATGGGGCGCCGGCAAGGCGGCCGCCTTTCATCGAACCCACTCTCCTAAAAGCCTGGATCCGCGCCAGTTAAATCCTGTTTTCCCATGTGGATGTGGTGTTATTTCAACTTTGGTTTAAAAATAAATTTTTTTGGCAATGATATCCTCTTCCAGAACATTATAATAGGAAAGATACATTAATAATGTTATTTAAATGCAAAACAATTAAAGAAAAGAACTGTTTGTTTACCAGTCAATTGCTCAGCACCACCTGTTTAATATTCGGGACAACACGGCAAAATTTTCCCTTATTCATTTCCCGCGTTTTCAATTTTTCTTCTGCTAATATTTTCTCTAAACCATGCAATCAAAATTCGTGTCCAGAGCATGCATAAAAATAAGTCAGGAAAAAATCTAACAAATCTAAAACCGGTGCCCAGGATTCCGCGGGATGGAGGCCGCTCCAATTCGCTTTCTCTGTATCCTGTTATATATTTTTCTCGGCTACGATTTTTGTAGAGTTTTAAAGCATGTTTTAAAACTCACATGTTTTAGACATCTTTCGTTTTGTGGGCATCTTTCATAAGGTTTTTGTAGGCGTGTAAGCGTGTAGCATGGGATTCGTACTGTACTTTCTAAATCGCCCTTTACAAGTTGGTTCAACTTTCAACTTTCTGCGCGGCATACTATTAACAGCAAACCAACAGGAATTTTAACGTACCTCAGTTTTCCGAAGAACAATAATAAGGTTGATGAAGCGAAAATCAATTTAAACCTTGAAAACGAAGGTAGGCTTGTTGATGTTTGAATTATCCGGAAATCAATTGCAACAAACTCTGTCACCGAACCAAAAGCGTGCGGCAACTTAGATAACATTTTAGAACATGCAGATAATCTTATATATCGCACAAATTGTTATGGTAATAGCCTAATTATACTGCCTGCCATGTGTTTAATTTTTCAGCCGAAGTTTTTTCCTGTCTGACTTGACGAAGTCAGTGAACCAATCAATTCCGCTGCCCGTTTGGTCTTTTAAATCATTAAGACTACAAAGTCAACAAAGACGATAAAATGACGAGGTTTGTAGTTGTAGAAGTAGTAAAACAATATTATTGTTAACCAACAGTTCAACGGTTTCTATGACTTGATAAACAGCTGATCAAAACCATGCAAGTCGACAGTTACTAGTTATCTCCGTCACGTCAACCAAACATGTGCACGCTTTCACAATATACATAAATTTTTAGCAAATGTGATACAAAGTTTGCAAGTTCTTAACAATTTCAATTAGTTTTACGGTACTGGGGACATTGTTTAAAGGGTAACTAAATTCCTAATTATTCAGATTCAACATGATATTCTGCAAACAGAATTTACATGACAATCATACAGGTTTACAAATATCCTTTGCCTATCAGCAGGTCCTGCTTGCCGAATTTTTTTTCCATTCAGTGTCCGTTCTCCTTGTGTTTATACATATGTCGTTATGTTTATGCGCTAGTGAAAACCATCCTTTACAGGTGAAGAGTACTCCATCGCTAAATTGAAATTTTACTAAGCAGATAGAACTTTCTACTTATTTACAGCAGGTAAGTATTTTGCATTTCATCTCAAATCCATTTATATGAAAGAGTAAAGCGGCTGACCATTTTGCGCAAAATCAATATGGAGGCGGGAACCAATTAGTGTGATAGAGTGTGATAGTCTTTCTGTGTTATCGAATAGCTTTCAAATTTAAGGCTTAGCGATTAATATTTTGGCTAGTGAACAGAAGTGCACTGTTTTGTCGCCTTAAGGACGTTGTTTAAAGTCTCAGTGTTAAACACAGGATAATTGAGATTCAAAGTAATGTTCTGTCCGCACAATTTACATCACAATCATGCACGTTTGCATACCTTGAGGAATCCGGTCCCGCCCGATCCGCAAACCATAGCATACGGTTATGCTTGCCAAGCAACCACTTTTTCAAATACAAATTCAGCTCAGTTAAGGTGTCGAGTACTACATCGCTATATTGAACTCATTAATCAACAGGCGGAACTTTCTTCTTAGTTACAGCAGATAAGTGTTTGGCATCTCATCTCAAATCAATTTATTGCAAAGAGCAAAGCGGCTAATCATTTTGTAGCAAAAATAAGTTAAGATTTCTCAAGGTCGCTGATCGTCATGCCCCATTTATCCAGAAAAGAGTTCGTGGACGTGATTTCCCTTGGATAACTGGCCAGATTAAACGTATATTTTGGCTATTTTTTCGGGTAGCGCTTATTGTTTTTTTTTTCCAATTACAGTTAACAGAAGTGTTAATTAAAAATTTAATTAAAAACTTAATTAACTTTTATTTGACGCACTAAGGGCATTGTTTAAAGTCTTAGCGTCAACCTCAGGGCTATTCAAATTCAAGGTAATGTTCTGCACACAATTCTTTACATACTTTGATATATCCTGTCCTTCCAACGCGTTGCTTAGCATACGGTTCTAATTGACAAGCAAGTACCTTTCAAATTCAGTTTAAGGTGTAGAGAACTGCATCGCTAAATTGCACATTACTTTGTTTTTATTTACAGTAAATAATATTTTGAATTTCATCTCAGGTCACTTTAATGGAAAAACAAAGGGGCTATTCATTTTGCAGGAACAAATAACCGGAGGCGGGAACCACTTTCCAAGCATGTCAAAGTCAAACAAAGTGCTGTCTCTGTGTCAACAGTAAACACTCAACGAGGGACACACCCCCTTTAAACGATTGGTTGGTTCTTTTATCAGTAATGGCAAAGGATGAAACAATGGTCGCACAACAGTAGAAGTTGTGGAGAAATAGGGTTGGTTATCAGAAAAACTGATTGATTCACTTCGAATGTAATAGTAAAATTTTCCATGAAGGAGCGAAGAGACTATTTCAGGTTCTAGCATCAAAAGAGCTACCCAAAAAACATGGCATTCTGGTGAGTTTACGCAACTACCACGGCGAAGCGAAGGACAAAGTTGACTGAAAAAACACATTTTCAAAGGGGGGTCACACCCATTGTGCTCACCAGTTTGTCATGTCAACCTCCACTCTGTGTTTCACTTATTTACGTAAAAATATCTCAAAAAGGGGGGCTCACGGGCACCCCAGAACCCCCAGGCTACGCCCTTGTGTGAAAGTGAGTAATTAAGCAATTGGAAAGTGTTTATAAGTCTATCACCAAATTATAACCAGTTTCGACCTGATCCAGGCCTATACTAGAGCAGATATAGCATCGTCCATTCCGAAAAGCTTGTTTACCAATTATGGCATCGCTTGTTTACGAAAGGGAAACGTGCTTCGCCGCAGAGAAAACGTTTATTACTAAAATATTTATATCTTATTATTTTAATTAAGTCTTGGGAATTTTATTTTTTATCTATAATTAGCTCTAAAATATTTATATTTATCCCCTTACCTAGTTTACATAGCTAGGTTCTTAACTTTATTATAGTAGGTCCACATGTAACAAACCGCGTTTCGCCGCAGACAAAACGTTTAATTTTTCTAATAGCCATACGTGTTACTGTGCTGCCTCCAGGTGGTCCCGGTGAGGCGTTTTTCGTAGTTTGACATGTCATTTAGACTTATCGTTTTCCTTGCGACTGGCCTCTTTCTTATTTTCAATTTGTCGGGTGTCTTACCGCTTGTGCGATTATAATCGCTACCTCTGCCCATATGGGCACGAACGCGGTATTTTCCAAACACATGGCGGTCCGGGCTTCACAATGTTATGCAAGGCGAAACTCAGTACAGTGAACAGCTCTGTTGCCAAATTTAGACGCGTCATTATCAAAATAAGCGACTGATAAAAACAATGTTGTACGTTTATATATTACGGCAAAACAGAACGTTCATTTTTTTTTTATAATTTATTTATTAACTGCTACGACCATAACCTGATAACCTACAAACCATTCTTGTTAAGATGTTTATATAGCATTTTGTCTCAACTCTTTCAGCCATGTTATTAAAGATTGATATATTTGTTACTGCACAATCCATTGTTCTTCACACGATCAGTACATTAAAATTACTAATTATAATTAAGCTGACGGTGTGGAATAAATCGTATCAAATTAAGACAGACAGTCGCTTTTCCCATGATAACGGTTCTGTACTCGGTTGTACTTGTGTCATTGTCTATTGTGACTATCCTATGACTCTTACATGTGTTTGAAATACCAATTATTCCTGAGCACGTTGAAACACACTCTCCTATTGATGTCTTTCATTTAGGAGGGAGAGGGGCGTGGACGGGGTGAGGGAAAAGAGGGAAGTATGATCAAAGGCGTACGAGCCGGGATACTGCAGCTCCCCCTTCCCGCTAAGGATTCGGGAGGTCCGAAGGTGCCCGAACACCTATGAGGATTTGTGTAGGCACAGTAGCCCAATTTGGAGATTTTAAAATTCAGACTTAAACAATAGACAACACTACGAGGCCCCTGGGGAATAAGCCCTACAAACTCTATAGTTTATTGCCCACAGCCTTGTTTTAGGCTGAATTTTAAAATATCTAAATTGGTCTATTATGCGTATAATGAATTTGGTAAGCATTATTTCGATTGTGTTGGCTAGCTGAGTGGTGACAGTGTTCCTGACTCTTTGAGTAGCGGAAATTGCGGTGGTCTAATGATTAGTGTGCTGGACTCCGGATCGGACGGTCCAGGTTCGAGCCTCGGCCGGGTCACTGCGTTGTATTCTTAGGCAAGACACTTCACAGTGTCTCTCTTCACCCAGGTGTATAAATGGGTACCGGAACACAGTGCTGGGAGGTAGCCCTGCGATGGACTAGCATCCCATCGAGGCGGGAGTAGAAATACTCTTATTCGCTTCATGCTAAGGAAACCAGGATTAGTTCCGCCACTAGGATCCTATGCAGACTTCAACTCTTTGAGTATAATGAAACTATGGGTGGAGAGAATAATTAAGTTGGAAGGGAATTAACGTGCCAGTTACAAGCTTATGAACTGACACTGCCATTTGGGGAGCCATATGTGGGCTGAGTTTGTTGTTGGTTCTCTCCGTGGAGTTTTTCTCCGGTTTTCTTCCCTCCTAAAAAATCAACATTTCTAAATTCCAATTCGACCTGGATAGAGGATCTACATGAAAACCAGCTGAGGCTGATGCGGCTTCCGCTCTAAATATCAATATTATCTTTACTAATGCTTCTTCAGTTGAATGTTCTTATGCTTCATAGAATAGCAACTGGATAAAGGAATGCCTCTTAACGACAAATAAAAAAATGTGTAGCGTTATTTGCTGAAAGATGAACTGAGTGGGGGGGGGGGGGGGGGGTGGGACGACACTGGAATAAAAACATCGAGATTTCAAGAACGCTCTGTGCTAGATGTAAAATACATTGTTTTAAATTTGAGTTGTTTGCTTGTTTGTGATTTTCCACGTGTTCGGTAATGAACTTTGCCCTGTCTTTGTAAGCGAGAGTAGATTGAAAAACTTTGGCGTACACAATCTATGCAATTGCAAACACTAAAAGAACACCTCGTGGTCCTTCCTTCTGATGCTACGTCCACACTAATCCGGAGAAATTTGAAAACGCAACTTTTTTTCTCTGGATTGGCCTACCGTCTACAATAAAACGGCCGAAAACGTAACTTTTTGAAAACGCTCTCCAAGGTGGATAAATTTGAAAACGCTGGCTAGGTGTGTTGGTGTGGACGGCGAAAACGGAACTTTTTGAAAACGCTGGCATCAAAACAATCGAACAAGGTTGCTCGGACAATGTGGGCATGTTCTTGCATGTATTAAGCGTTTCTTGCGAGGCAGCCTTTCAAAATCGATGGCGAAACAATTTGAAAACGATATAATGTGGACAAAAAAACATTTTATCCGCTTTCGAGGCGAAAACGCCGTTTTCAAATTTATCCGGCTTAGTGTGGACGTAGCCTAAGCGGAAAATGAAATACCTGAAACAGAAGGAGAGACTGGGGAGAGAAAAGATAAACCCATGATACTTCGACCATTCTAATAACCGAGGCTTTCGACAAACATTTGAGAATGAAAATTAGTGAAAATAATTGTGAATGACGTTTCGTTTCGTTTCATTTTCAAATTCGTAAAAATTAAAAAGTCAAATTCTTGTGAGTTCTTTATATACTAAAAATGTGTGTGAAAATCTCGTTGCATGTAATTAAACACTTCAATGTGGAAGGTAGAAAGTGATAATTAGGTACTAAATAGTTTTGCTTTGATTGAGTCAGATTGAGTGTTCAGCTCAGGTTTCTTTTCTTTGATAAAGAGCATTTCGTAAACTAAGCATTCAAATTTCCCACGACATTTCTTAAGAATGGTAAATTGTTTCGGAAGATCTTTGTGTCACTGATTGTGGGCGTCACACAGGTGTTTGCCAATGGCAGAGTGCTTGTGTTCCTCAATGCGTTGAAAAAGGTGTCGGCAAGTATAACAAACATAATCCGCATCACACAGATCACATTTGAATTTGTAGACAACGCATTGTTGATTTATTAACGGTGGTTTAGGCTCTGTTACTTTGATGTCGTCTGCAATTTTCTTGCTTGTAAACACTGGGCGCAGATCACTATTTGCGCCCAGTGCTTCTTAAAGTCTATATTGTCGTCTGCTTTTCCGCCGGACGTTTTTGAATTTCTGCCAACTTGACGAAGTGAAAAAAAAAACGGGTGGTCAAAACCATGCAAGTCGTCAGTTACGTAGCGTCTGTCAAGTAGGCCAGACATGTGCACACCGTTTTAATAATACACATTAACGACCATTAACAAATGTGCAACCACGTTGGCAAGGTCTTATATATTGACCTTGTAGATTTTTATCAGTTTTGCCGCGCTTAGGCCATTGTTTAAAGTCTTAGTATTAAACATCAAAACGTGTTTTGAATAAAATAAATCTTCTTGTTATTGGAAGCGCTGAGCCCGGGGCGGGGGACTCCCCTATTAAAATGACGGGGGTGCTCGTCGGAAATTTTGAAAAGTACTCCTAAGAGGTACCAGAATCTCGATTAGTGGGCGTGGCCCCCCAAAATTTTCAACCCTAAAAGGTACCACTACTCCTACTGGAGAAACCAATTTTAAAACACATAAATGAAAACTTCAAATAAAAACCATCGGCGTCACACACAGTTCCTGTCATTTCTTGGCTCAATACCCTAAAAGTAATAATAATAATAATAATAATTAAAGATTTATAACGCGCCCTTTCCATGCAAATATGATCAAAAGCGCGTAACAACTGATACTTAAATATTTAAAGTAATTAAAAAATGAAAAGAGCATTATAATTAAGGCTAAAACTAGATAACAAAAAGGTAAGGTACCGCGACAAACGCTAGCGGTGGAAAGCACCCGGGCCGTCATTTTTATAGGGAAGTCCCCCCCCCCCCCAATTTTCTGTGTCCCCGACGAAGTCTCGAAAATAGCAGTTATTAATGGTGGGATAACGCATACATTATGACTCGTAGAAACGCCTTCCACCGAGGAAGCCTCTAAATTAAAAGAAAAGGCATACTGTACGATTTGGAGGAGATGATCCGGCAATGACAAAGAAAGGATATCGATTAGTCTGAAGTGTCAGACGTCTGACACTTCAGGCTAAAAAAGGATGTAAAATAACAACGGGGTGATTTTGTCTAACTAAAAAAGACAAAGTGAGTCTCTGGGCGAAATTGAAGAACTCTAGAATTTGCACCCAAGACCTGTAAGGGATATTACAAATTTAGCTGCCTGAGGCAAACCAGCGATTCGCAGAAATTTCACCAAGTAATTCGAAACTGAATCGAACCTGTAGGTACCTCAATTGACCACCTCGCGTAAGCACATTTTCCTGGTGATGTTTTAAAAGTAAACCCCAATAAAGTGTACATTTTCTGAAATGAGGGAAAGATAGAAGTTTAGAAATTTTCCACAGCGAAGCGATATTTACCCTTTTGAATATTAATATCAAGTTCAAGTTAGCTACTCGCCTTGTTATCGCCGCAACATGTTTATCATACACATGGCCCCACAAAAGGGTGTCTCCAATATCTCAAAGATCGCTTTCTTTTCCTTTATCCTACTTTTCTGTACCTAAAGCTTACGATAAACAAAGCCAGGTCGAAATTCAAAAATCGGAGAGTCTT
>OX393570.1:8646434-8766434 GCA_947652115.1 Blastomussa wellsi | reverse complement strand
AAGAAACTTTCTCAAATTCTCGTCATTTTTAACGTGGATTAACGATGTGATCCAATTAGTCCTTGGTATAACCTAGTTACGTAACCTTAAAACGAAATGGACGAAATTAGACACTACCAGTCTAATGTATTTTGTTGTTATGGCGGTTTTGTCTGAAAAAGGGTTCACGAGGCTGCATATAATCCTTTAAATTTTCCAGCTTTCCACCTGCCATAAAACAGCTTAAAAGGGGCACTCTCGCGTCTATAACTTCAAACATTCAACAGCCCAAACATGTGTTCACGCCGGTGGCAACCGACAAACAATGGTCACGTTTCTTTGAAATTACTATGCCAGTGTACTGAAGCTAAATATGGAGTGATATCACTATGATACCATCAGGAGCAGTGGTGAGAGCGCTCGCCTTCCACCAATGTGGCCCGGGTTCAATTCCGGACACGCGGGGCCAGAGAAGTGTATAGGCCTGAAACTTTGTATGAAGGGAACCACTGTTCATATCAAAAACATGTGAATAAAACGGCTCTGTATTATCATACGGTTTGAGATTTTGCTATGGCTTTCCGGGTGCGTTTGTTGTTGTTCAAACTCGATCTTAAATTCGATCTTAAATTCCCCGCTAAGTCCCGGGGAACGGGAGGAACGGGTTTCAATTCACTGATGAATAAACAATTTGCTTAATATCCATCTCTTTTTTCTTGGAGTATTTCCTGTATGGGTGGAAGAACTTACTCATAATATTGAAGCCATTTCCTAAATTTAAAAGGCTACGTTTACAGCCACGCGTTTTCCAATCGACACGGTTTCAAGACAACGAAACCGCGTCGAAACCAACACGGTTTCGTGTTTACACGGAGACTATCTAACCGTTTGCCAAGTGTTTTCCAAAGCGTTTTGCATAAGCAAGCGCTGCACTCCGTACGAAGTTCACCGTGTTTACTCTTTGAGAGCCAGCCAATTTCACGCTAAAATAAGAAATCGTTTTAAAATCGATGCGTTTTCGCCATTTCAGCCATTTACACGAGAAATGAAACCGTATCGTTTTGAAAACGCTCCACTTTTGACAGCGTTTTCAAAACGACCCAGTTTCAATTCGGCGCCGTGTAAACGAAAGGCGTTAAGCCAATGATACACGGTTCAACATCTTTCAACTTTTGTTGATCAACAAATGTTGAACATCGTTGCGACTTGTTGAAACGTTTTTGCGTTTTCCCAAGACGATCAACAAACGGGAACTTGTTGAACGGAATAGAGCCAAGCTCTATTTTCGTTCAACAACGTTCAACATGTTGAATGGCCTATTTCAGCATTCAACATCACATGATACACTGTTCAACATTTGTCGCAACATTTGTTGCTCAACACTGTATCACTGTATCACTGGCTGTAACCGCATCGAAAGCGATGCGGTTACAAATAAAACCGCGTTCGTGTAAACAGCGCCTTAGGAAATAGTAGACGGGTGTACAAAGGCTAACCGAATTGTAAACCACATAGCATTGCTGCAAACCACAAACAGGTGTTCGTGGTTTTCGCAAATTACACGTCTGTCGTCTGAGGGTACATACTCCGGGAAAACAGAGGGAAACGTTCGAATCACGACAGCAAAATATTTCATGACGAACGGATGTTATATCAGAAATGACCCCTGTACGATAGCAGAAGTGTTTATTATTATTCCTCGAGATCAGTAAAGCTCATCTCGACTATCGATCTCTCGAATAGGGCTTCAAACACCCTTGTAACTTCTTGAGCAAATACGATTTTCTTGCTGCCAGCGCGCATCCAGATCTTTTTTCTGCAAAATTCCCGTAGCGGTCTCTTGTATGACTACACGCCATGCTGATTTTCACATGGCCGGTAGAACTTGAAAAATAATATATGATTACTTCTTCTTTAGATGAGTAGGGGGTCCTCGCCGCCTTTGATCTAAATTGGGGCCTTTATAGCTTTCAAACAATGTTTACTGCCCTAACATAAGGTCCTTAACTGAGAAAAATAAATAACTTGGCAGAAGGGCCAACATATTCCACGAGATAAACTCCACTTCGGACAGCTGCTTGATATCCTTTGAAACCGCAAACCGCAGATGCGACCACACATAATAAATTGCAATTTTAGGCAAAAGTTATGAAGGACTGTCATTTTAATATCTATTTTAATACCTATTTACAGAGTAAGGATTTCGGGTTAGATCACGACTTGGATTTCGGGTTGGCTTCGAGATAGGAATTGGAGTTGGATCTCGAGTTGGATTTCGAGTTGGATTTCGAGTAAGAACGCTGAACGCACCGTTTCCTTGCGGTTAGTTTCATTCATGTTTGCTTGCGGTTAGCTTTTAATTAACTGGAAAGGGCCAAATACAATAGACATACAATGCTCGGAATGCTGTCGAAATCCAACTCGAAATCTCAACTCGAAATCCTAACCCGAAATCCAACTCGTGAACTAACTGGAAATCCTAACTCGGAGGTTAGTCTGTCTCGACGGAGTGACCTAATGGTTAGTCTGAACCCTATTTGAACCCTGGCTATGTTGTGTTCTTGGGCAAGACATTTTACTCTTTAATCTCCGCTCAGGTGTATAAATCGGTAATACCGACGAGTTTCAGTTAATGCTGGGGGTAACCCTGCCATGAACTAGTGTATTTCATCGAGTGGGATGGATGGACCAATTGACCTGGCGCAGACAAACGTGAAAAGATGAGACTCCCCGGCCGCGATGTTAGGGAGCTCAGAACGCCGCTTAACAAAAGATTCGTGCAGTGAAGTAGTTCAACAGCTGTGTATGTGGATTATGGAATCTTTGTACATTTCTGTGCCGTTCACCGCAAAACGGCTGAGTGGAATAACCAAGTTCTGGCGGATGCTTTGGAGAACGTGAACCACGATGGCCAACACCAGTTTGATAAGATCAGCGGGTTTTTTTGGCTTTTAGGAAACGTTATAGGGTCAACCTCGTGTTCCCGGTTCATGGTGTGTTTTTTATTAACTAATTATTATTTCCACCAAGAATAAACTTTGCATTGCATTGTATTGTACTGTGTTTTATTATCCAACTGCGCTTCATAGAGAACAAATAACGCCCAAAACGAGTACAAATATCACGTGGTATTTCAACTATTTGTATTCCAAAGAATCGGTTAGAAATTCGCCCGCACAATTTGGCGCGTTGGATAATATATCTCTTATTAGACGTTTTCTTGTATAGTATACGTATCGCTGAGAATTTTTACTCGTTGTTTGTATTTTGACTCGCTCTATGGGCTCGTCAAAATACGACATAACTCGTAAAAATACTCATCGACACTACACAACAAAGCGTCTAATTGGATTTTATTATCCAACTGCGCTTCATAGAGAACAAATAACACTCAAAACGAGTACAAATATCACTCGGTTTTGTACTCCAAAGAACCGGGTTAGAAATTCGCATAACAATTTGGCGTGTTGGATAATAAATTTCTTATTAGACGTTTTGTTGTGTAGTATCGCTGAGAATTTTTACTCGTTGTTTGCATTTTGACTCGCCCAAACAGCAAAACGTCTAATAAGATATATGTATTGTATTCCTACGCTAAGCTTGCTAAAATTGCAATAAGAAAAAGAAGAAAACAATTTCCAAACTTACCGTAGACGAGTCGTTCTCAGAAGATTACACTGAGGCATGACAAGACTATCTGGTGACGAGAGATATTTATCGAATTTGGCCTGTGAATAAAAGGAAAACAAAACGTTTATACAAAACGAAGAGTTAATACAGTGTTTTTTCTCGGGGCTGGGGGGGGGGGGCACTACCTTAAATTTCGGGTAGCTGTGTACCGCGAAGGTTCTTAAGCTCTGATCCTACTTAAAGGGGGCAATGTCACGGGGATTTTGGAGTGTTCATGTCAATTCTGTGCTAAATTCATTGCTTAATACATTTACTCGTGCAAATGAAAATTTAGCAGGGAGAGCAAACCATAACAGTTGGTTTCCTATTTTGTCAGTAGATGGCTTGGGAATTTGAAAACATTGGCAATTTTTTTTTCAAATTTCAATCCACTTCCATCCTCGCCATCCGTAACAACAGACGTCAGCAAATGGTTTCAATGCAGTAATACAGTCTTAAATAACACAACTAAACCACTGTTTTTGGTTTTCCTTTGAACATTGCTACCATGGCGTGACAATGCACCTTTAAGATAAAGAAAACGGAATTTGATACCCTGTTTAAGGCCTAAACCCGAAAAATGACACCCTATTCAGCGAAAAAACACAAACTAAGAAAGGTATGAACGGGTCAACCTTATCTCGTTCCTGTAACGTTAATACTCTCAACTGACTGTTCAGTTTAAACAGACCGCTTCTTTTTCGTTAGGTTGCCATTTACGTACTGCACTTTTAGCTATACAATTTTGGCACCCTATCTAAGGATCACACCAGGAACAATGCCAAAAGGGGCAAAAAGGATGAACACCCTCAAAAACCTATCCCGCGGCACATACCTATGTAGCCTGCATATGGGAGTACCCCCGGGGGTGATTTTTCTACAAACCAGTAAAAACGTAGAACTGTATGATCATTAGACTGATCACAAAAACACTAAAGAAACAGCAAGCGCCAGGGGGTGGGGGTGGAGTCTCCTATTTTGTCCTTGTGTCCAGTTCTCTCGCGATTCCTTTCCGGCGTTTAAGTAAATAGGGAGCTATGGACAGTCAACTGACTATGGGACGCCATAGAATTTGGAATAGCGAAGCGCTGATAAATTCATCACCCATATGGCTAACACTTCTAGCAACTGGACTGTCTTCTTGTTCGTTCCCAATAATTTTTTAGGCGTCTAGACTACATTTCAATCAATTCCATGACAATTTGTTGAATAAATGAAGGTCGACTGCTGTTACTCAATCACAACGCTGCCACGCCACATCAGGCTGTGGTCATCCAGTTACGTCACTGCATAACAACATCGATGTTCAAAACTGCGGGCTCAGGAAAACGCTGAAGATGATATTACGACCCCATCCCCAAAGCACACCTACCCACACCTCTTGACTCGCTTCCTCCCTCTAATAACAAAGGGAAGGAAAACTAGAAACAGTCACTTACCATGGCGTCCTTGACACTTTGTGAATCCATCCCGTGAAGCGAGGACAAGGCCACCTGACAGACAATACAAAGTTAGAGCGAGTTTCAATTGAGTGTCGTAAAACCAAATCCAAAGTAATTATTTTGGCCAATCACAAAGGACGGGGACAATCCAGTTAACCAATCAAAAATCGTAATTACACATAGCCGACACAAAGCGCGGGAAAACGTGCGCACACGAGTCATGATTGGTTTTGGTTTACTCCTCATTGGTTGAAAAAGTGGCGCGAGATTTTTAAACCAATCACTAAGCGAAGTAATGCAAAACCAAAGCAAACGCAGAATTACTTTCGACACTGAGCTGAAAACCGCTCTATCAACGTCAAATAAGTTCTAAACTATCCGAACGAAGTGAGAAATTTTAACGGTTAAGCAATTCCAGAAAGTAGAGAAATTCCAACTGAAAAGACTGAACGTTGCTCCGAAAAAGGCGACCTCAAACGTGCATCCTAGAAGCAAGAACACTTTATTTTTTTAGGGTAGCACTAAAATAGAAATGGCCCTCCAAATATTAGCTACATGAAAGGCTGCTGAAAGGCCGATTTCAGGGACAATTTCAGCACGTTTAGCCGGCATGTCTTCCAGAACAAATCTTCTTCAAAAGATGTTCATGATTATCAGATGAGTCTTCTTTGGGAAACCGGACATGAAGTTTCAATCCGGGCTTGCATAGTGATGAGAATTTCAACAAAGGAAAAGGGTTCAATGGCGCTGAAATTTCACCTGGGCTGAAATTCGGCATGCAATTGCAACAAATTTCTAGATCGCCCCCTAAGCGAAACTTTCAGCCTGGACTAAAATTCGCCAAATAATCGGCGCTTAAGTCAGTACGGTGTCGCAACACACTAGTAATAGCCACATAGAATTAAAAGATAAGACCATACACACCCTCTGTCCGCGATTCTCTTGGTACACTGTATACAGACTACCGACACCAGACCGACACAGAACAAATGAAGCTTGCTCGCTGATTAGAGTGTCGAGATGGGCTTCCGTCTAGGAAAAAATATGTGATAAAAATAATATGGAAATAGAAAAAAGATAAGAAATGCAACAATTCAAAATAATGCTTATATTAGTATATCAAATTTTACCCATTGTCACAATAATCTTCTTTTTTTAGTTTTCTAAAACCTTGACAACTTGATGACGTGAAAGAGGAAAGTCAGTAACTGACTGACTGACTGACTGACTGACTGATTGATTGATTGATTGATTGATTGATTGATTGATTGATTGATTGATTGATTGATTGATTGATTGATTGATTGATTGATTGATTCATTCATTCATTCATTCATTCATTCATTCACTCATCCATTCACTCATTCATGCGTCAAATATTACTGTTCTGGCAAAGCGAAGTTAAATAGACCAACTCCGATATATTAATACTCTAACATGTCGCCGAGGCTTGGGGGAATAAAACGATAGAATTTCCATCAAGGCTTAGGGATGAATAAATAATTTCCTTTGTTTTATTCCCCCAAGCCTTGGCGCCATGTTAGAATTTTAATATATCGGAATTGGTCTATTGATTACCCCTAACCAAAGGAAAACAAATCACTGACTGTTCATGGCTGTTCACTGACAAGAAGACAATTTTCACTGATTATAATAAGTTAGTCTGACTGATATCAAAACCTACGGTGACCACAAAACAGAAATCAAAAAATTCAACATACGATTATCTATCATGCAATGCTTCAAAATATAAAATAAAAAGAATAGGTCGCCAGGACCGTTTATGAGATATTGTCATCTCAAGTTACCCAATAATTCCTTCCAATTTCAAATAACAAACCCATGTCATATCCAAACAAGAAACTTGTAAGGCCTTGCGCATGCCCGCGCTGTTAAAACGCGCTACTGGTGAAATAAATCGTGCGCAGTAAGGATGCGCAATGCAATACAGGGGATTGACCTAAAATAAAAGTGAAAAATTGATCGATCACTTAACTAGGAACAAGTACAGCAACTTCTTAGTCGGTATAAGTTTTTGTAAACTTCAATCTCTGTTAAAAAGACGCGAGGGTGCTGCTAGAAAATATACCTCTAATAAAATTCATTGCCATTGCACGACTGCCAAACACTACCCAACGTGGTCGATATAAACGCGTTCACTACTGAAGTAGCGGGAAAATACAAACACGAAGAAGGCAACTTGATTTGACTTAAAATCCATATCTCCTTGCCACTGTGTAACATCCTCTATATATAAAACTTCGTACCTGACCCGCCAGCATTTCGATGTGCTTATCTGTAAATTCGTGCACAGCTAACGTGCTCTGTATTTGATGGATACAATTGATCATGTAGGCAGCCATGTCTGATGCGTTCAAATGGCTCGCCGACATGGAGCACATCTGAAGCAGAGGGTCCACAAGACAAGAGATGATCTGCAAGGCACAACAGTATGGTCAGGCGATTCTATTTATACCATAACCACAACTGAGAAATTCTGAATCTCGCGCGCTCATTGGTCGAGAACTATGATCGAAAAGAATACAGACCATACAAATAAAGGGATCCCTTTCAATCCTGGGATTAGTGTGATTTCACTGTTGGCAGATTTGACCATATTTGGAAAGTCACGTGACCAGAACACAAAAACGCGAAAAACTCTCACATATTACATCTTACTCGAATTAAACTAAAACCGATGGATAGAGTGCATTCATATGCAAAATCTGTCATACGGATTTGTTGAAATTCGCAATACTGTAAAAGTTATGACGTCACAAACATTTTATAACGTAATAGCTTTTTAACTAGTGGAAATCTGCACAAATCAATACGATAGATTTTGCATTTTTCTGCACCAATTATGTGCAAAAACAAACCAAATCACGAATTGCCTCACACAGCAATTCCCGTGCTTCATTTGTCACCATGCAATTATGTGTTTTCCCGCGCTCGACACCGCCGGTACATGTCTGCCCGTGCTCACCATTTACATGTTTCCCGCCCTTGCTGCGGGCTGCAAGTTTTCCCGAGATTACTGGTTACACGCTCCCCGTAGATTGCATCATTTCCCGAGCTTGCCGTTGGTTTGTTACATGTTTTCCTGTTTTTGCCGCCAGTGACATTTTTTTCGTGCATAATTGCTGTCGCAGCGAGTGAGCATGAAGCGAACGAGCGAGGCAGCTCTCTAATCGGCATAAGATTACATTATAGGGGCTTGCAATCACTTTTTTTACGAAACGCAAGGAATTCTGGTCGGCGGTAAGATCGAAGGCGCAAGGAATTATGCGTTAAGGTTATGCGCAAATGGAAGATTTAGGATGCGCAGTGGTATATGCATGAGAAGATGACTTAGCGTTTGCAGTCGATTACACCAAAGTAGGTTATATCGGCTTCGTTATCGGACTATTTTTGTCGGCTCTTTCTAACCAATGGTTATTTGTCGTTCAGCTTGAATTTTGGTTTCTTTTGCAGTTAAGAAATACGTTTATCAGATGAAATGTACCTTTCTTTGGTCAAGTCCAAAGTTTACGTTTCGTTCTTGATCGATCGGCTGATTGCCGGAGGAAAGAACATAACACGTGTATTCCGGGCTCGGCATCCCAGACATGTGTTATGCTTGAAAACAACTCCGTGGTTTGAACTTATTTTGTTTTGGATTTTTGAAAACTGAAAGAAACAAACTATCCAGATATTCGCTGGGTAAAAATGCCTTTTAAATATAAAATGTAGACGAGATTCTTGGATTCAGAGGAAAGCATGAGCAAAGGTCACGAAAGCAGGACAAAAATGCTGCTGTCGAAAGTTGCCCGTAAAACCTTGGGTTTTTACAACCTCGTTTAATCGCTTGTATTTTGGGGTGACTCCTTGTGATCAACCGTTTCAAATCCGGCCCTTCTCGCGATGCGAGTTTCGATTTACTGTGGAAGCTGTCTTGTGATAATTTCTTTGACGCACACAACATGCAAATTTATGTGATCATTGCGCTGTTATTAACGAAAGGAAGAAAGTGTTCACCTTTGCTGGTGTCTTTATTTTAGATTTTTCATAATGCCTTAACTCAAGTTTTATATTTGAAATGGAAGTAATAAATTTTAGCGGTTTCGATTTAAAAGCAATTTTGAGTTCGCTCGGCCGCTCGCACACAAGCCTGAAAAACATAACAACGTGCAAATTCAACGCACTGTCTGTTGTGAAGTCAAAATATCCCGTGAAGCGCTTTACGTAAGCGCTTTTTCCTGGTATCTTTATTTTCAATTTTGAGATTGCTTTCATTCACGTTTCGTATTTGTGACGAACGCAATAAAGTCTAATAAGTTTCGATTCATGTTTGCTCGCACGTAAAACGAGCAAATTCAATGCGCTGTCTGTCAGCTCAAATGCAAAATGAAAATTTTATCACAAGTTACTATAAGCAAACTTAACGTTCCAAACAAAACATCAATTGCTCGACTAAATCTTCGAACTTTTGTTGAATAACCAGTGAAAACACTCTCGAGAAATTTATCTTTTTCACAAAATAATTTTTCCCGTAATTTATGCGAAAATTTCCGTTTCATTGAGTCTCTCATGATCATAGTTTGTAGTTTTACAATATTGATAGTTACTGTTACAGTGTAAGAGGCATCAGTTATATCAACAGCGAAATGTTGATCTTACAATGTTAATAGCTGACAACAAATGCTTCTTTTATATAAGTTTTATTAAAGAGTTTTTTTCTGTACTGTCCTTTGCAGAATGTTGATACTTGGGGGCCGTTCAAATTTTTATGGAAGACGGGTGGTATAAGATGGGGAGCTTGACAGTAAATGTGCCTTACGCTTCAAATGTGACTAGGAATTAGCATAGTGTTAAGAATGAAATCTCACATCTCTTCATTGTTCCAAGCAAACAAGATAGTACAGTTCATAAAGTTACTGCTAGCACAGTTATTTCGTCCTCCCCTTTGGCAGCATTTTCACCATTTAGGTATACTAGTTGTACATAGACAGGGCCAGCAGACGAGGAGACGATCTACAACAAAGGGATAAAATTCATTATACTAATAACTAGAGACTTACACGTGAATAATCTGCTTGCCTGGCATCCAGCGGAATAACAGACGCATCGTGAGAAGTGAGCACGTCTCGGAGTAAACTCATTGTTTCTTTTAACGATTCCGTTGGACTGAGATCAGGAGGAGGGAGTTCAATCTACATACATTGGAAAAACGAAAATAGAAAAAAAAAACATGTAAATCATATATCGACTTATTCGTGGCATACCATGTTTACTTGTTTGCTGCCGTTTACCGAGCTTTGCCAATGGTTACACGGCTAATCCATGCTCCCCGCTCTTTTATGATTATCGCCGGTTACATGTTTACCGCGTGATATTTCGTGCAACTTCTCTGGCTGTTTACGAGAACGTTTCAGAACAAGTTGTAAGAAAGATTGTGTCCATGTGCAACATTTGTAACTCTTACTGTATTACGCTACTATTACGCATGTTACTTACTTTTTCTAACAGTTTGCTTGCATGGCAGTTGAGGCTGTTGTAGAACATCTTTAGTGCCAGAGCGTTCATGTCAAGAATCGTGACTGTAACCGACGCGTCCTTATCGATGAGACTCCTGAAGGAAATACAGAAAATCTATAATTAAGTAATTCTTTATTTGCACAATACCATAATACACCGCTTCTACCCCCCAAAAAATTTGCATAGGCAATTGTTTTAGATTTCCCTTGGGACATCTTCATGTCCCAGGAGAAATTGCAAAATTTTGGGGGGTTAAAGAGGTGTATTATGGGATTTGTGCAAGTAGAGAATAAAGGACTATTAGAAGATGGACAATCGAGTAATATTAACCCGGAACTAAACAGCTGAATAGATTTAGCTAACCCTTTTGCCCTTTAAACGTCACGATATCGTCATTTTCAAGGCCGATTGTCACCCTTAATGCGTACTGGTAATTTCGCGAGGTTGAAAAATAATCACTTGGAAAATAGAAACCAATGAGAACACTGCATTCAGCAATGGCAGATTCAACAAGGCAAAGCTGCTTGGATAAACACAGGCTTTCAGGACTACGCAATTATTTTCTGTATTTGTTTTTTCGTTTGACCATGAAGGAAAAAAGGAAAACATACGAATGGACAATCAAATGACAACCAAATTTTCCAGCTTGATCAAATTTTCTTAGGTACCGGGCTCCGCCAATAATAGAAAAAGGGAGTTTATAATAAAACTGACGATGTATCTGTTAAGTGAACATTGTGGAACTAAGCGTTTGTGCGTTTGAAAAACTAATGTTTTGAAATGCGTCATTTGTAATCCGTCTCAATCTTCTCCATCCTTCGGCCATCCTTGTTTCTTTTTGGTTTAGTAGCACCTCTTTGGGGTTTATCTTCCTTACTAAACTGTTATTTAGAGGTTTCCTTCGTTTGGTTCGTTGCAAAAAATGACTCAAAATATCGTGACAGGAGCTCATTTAATTTGGATTAGCTTTCGTCCTGCGGAAACTGAGCAGCTGCCAATAGGCCACTTCGGAAAATACCATAATTCCCTTTATTTGTCCCCAAAATTTTGCATAAGCATTGTTTCCAGTTTCTCATGGGACTTACAATGGTCCCAAGAGAAAACAAAAACAATGCTTATGCAAAATTTTGGGAACAAACAATGAGTATTATGGTATTTTCTGAAGTGGCCTATGAGAAGCTGTAAAGAGATTCAAGAGCTGACGTTTCGAGCGTTAGCCCGCTCCGACGAAGGGCTAACGCTCGAAACGTCAGCTCTTGAATCTCTTTACGGTGGCCAATTGACATTATCAACCCAGTTGATAAAACCAAATTATATTGTTATACTTCCCACCAACGCAGCACCACAGTTTCTTTAGAAACTTACCCCCTCTATGAGAAGCTGTGATTGCTAGTTTCTACATTCTGTTAATAGCCTTACCCTATCATGTTGCCATAAAACTTGAGAATATTCGCCAGGCTGAAAAGCATCACGGCCCCAGGCTCAGAAACAATGACTTGCTCCACTCGCACCTAGAATATTTACATACGGCAAACAATGAAGGCAATCTCAGGGACTGGGTACCACCAAAACTCGCGAGCGGAAAATGGCAGCGCGGAAGCTGGTCGCGGGACTCGTCCTCAGATTTCGCGAGGCCATTTCTCCTTTCATGAAATCTTTGCTTAGCGTTCGGAGGACAATAGTTGTTAGTAGTTTAAATGAGCAACAGTTGTCGAGAACAAGTCAGCAAACAGTTGGCTGATACAAAGGTAAACGAATTTACTGTATCTGGTAAAAATCGCTCATTTCCAGTTTTCTTCTTTGACTGACTATTTTAAAGAGCATGAGCCCAATTACTCTTGAGTTTTAATAAGTACCCTGAACATTGTAGCCAAAGTGCAGTACAAGGAGAGCAAGTTGTTTGACGAAGGATTCCGCCCTCAAGAGAGAAAACGTTCGCCAACTTCAAGTGCTCCATATCGATACATTTCGTATTCACAATGTTCCTACCATCTTCTAAGACCCTTTTAGTAGACTGGCTAGACTTGCTCCAAATTGCTCGTTTGGTTCACACGCTAAGGGTAAGCGTGCTGGTGTCCAAATCTAAATGGTGGCTGAAAATCGCTGGTTATGGAGAGCGCGCGCAGGTTGAAAAATCAAAATGGAGGCGCACAACGTTACGGGCCATTCCTCGATTGAGTACACTTCGTGCGGTCTGCGCTGTCTTTGAGTTTCGCGAGCGATTTCCAAGCGATTAAATTATTAAACGAGCGACTTGGGGGAAGTCTATAGACTGACATATGAAACACCAGCGTAAAATGATTTCAGTCACCTCTCACCTTGAATGGCCTACATACGCCTTCCGTTATATGACTAAGAATCTCTTTCTGTACTTGTGGGTCCGCTGGACAAAATAGAATGGAGATTTCTTTTTACCAACTTATTCAACACACAGAACATTTTCAGACCCATTCTTAAATCATCATCATCAATCTTTAATAGCGAAGCGCGCAAAGTCTAAAAATTGAATGCAAATTATTGGACCCCAGCGAGTCACGGTAAACATCAGCGCATTCTTAGAGGAATAGAGGGGATGTAGGTGACGTTTTTGTCTCAAAAGTGTTTTAGGATAACCAGCTAAACTGCATGCCAAGAGAAGCAAGCACTTTAAATGTTTCAACAACCGGATTTTCTGATAGAACGGGTTTACCTCGGTGTAAAAACCTCTGACTTTTTTCTTTGTTTTTTAAGCTATTGTTTTTCTGTTCTATATTGTTTTAAGTTCTTTGTTGTCTTGTTCGTTCTTTGTTTTACGTTACTCGTGAGTTTCACAGGTTTTTACACCGAGGATGAGCCGATAGAACTGTCATGTCGCTACAGAATAGCTTGAATTAGCAAGATGACAGGGACTTCAGCTGAGGACAGGAGCGCGCGCATAATAGTCTGGACACGACTCTGTTCCGACCTCTGATTGGCTATTGGATGCGTGCGCCATCCTCAGCTAACATTCCCGTTTTCTTGTTAAATCAATAAGCTAATAAGCTGATATATCTAATCCCTCCCACACAGAGACAGACAGTAAAGTGTTGAACATACATGATGATGAATTTCGAAGCAAGCTATGCAGGAGTTCCTTTTCTGACGCTATCGCCTGGTGAAGCCATGCCAGCATGTCACCAACATATCTAAAAGGAAACAATTGGAAAGTATATAGTGCTTTATTATAAATAACAAGACCATACCTAGGCATCAAAAACTAGTTTGATATGTGACAACAACAAAAATTACAACATTTTTCTTTTTCTAATTCTGACCAAAACAGACAGAAATAATCAAATCATTAATTTTTATTCCTCCAATTATAGCACTGTTGAAGATCCAAGGATATGAATAAGGCATACAATTGATAAATACCATAATTATTTACTTGTTAATTTAAGCAAATTTCTAGTGTTTCAGTTGCAGCACTTATTCAGGGGCAACGCTTATTTACAGCTGTTACCGATCACACGCGCCCTCCAACGATGTTTTTTCGGTTTAAAAAATGAGTTTCGATGGACGTCAATCATCTGTTTCCATGACAGTAGTAGGTTTCATTCCAGCCGTGGAGCGACATTTGGCTTTCCGTTTTTGAAAGGAATTCCATCAAGCAGCCGTTTTTCACCCTTTGGAAAGAGAAACAGCACTCAAGTCTCGAATATTGTCGGTGAAATTGCACAAAAAGCAAAACAAATATGCGTAACGCACGAATTTCATGAAACCTGTCGGTATTACAGGTAATTCGTTGTTGATACTTGCATTGCTTAACATTCTAAGCAGTCGTGTTAGCTGCAATAAGAAAGATGCTCTCATTCTTCGAACGATCCACTTAGCGGCCGGCTTTTTGTTTTGTCACAGGGAGCCCATGCAAGCAGTGCGTCTTTGTATGTTCGAAATATAAAGAAATGTATGGGAAAACTGAAAGCGTCCTACTATCGAAACCTTATTTCGAGTAATGCTTATTTTTTGGTTGAAATAAACTTGAACTTACCTCAGGTGTTGTATTTTGTCGTTCCTCGGCTCAATGGTGAATTTGAGCGATTTGGAGGGTTTTCCGTTGACTGTTGACTTATAACGTGAAGCAATTGCCACAATATTTATACGCTCTTGAAAGAAATTTTGTATTTCTTTCATATTTGCTTGCGATTTCTTGCCTATTGCTCAAATGTTTAGACGCTGTTTTGAAATACTCAGCAAATCATGGAAATCATTCACAAAAGGTTAGAATATATATTGTCATCTTGTTGTTGTGTTTGTCAATAAAAGAGCAAATCGAAACTGGCGCATGCAATCATCCAAGACATAAACACGGATTATTAACGTCCAGCAAAACTAAATTGGAGGGCGCGTGTGATCGGTAACCGTTGTGATGGGGCCCTTTTTAAAAAATCATAGCACCTGTGAATGATAACAAGCTGATGTCAAAAACAAAATAAAGTTCTGAAGAAAGAGATAATGGGAGAGCTATGACATTACTTCAAACTGAAAAAAATGCAAGTCAGGAAAATAAATTTCCGAGGCTGGTTTAGATTGAGTTGCACCTTGCTTGTTTTTTAGTTTGACTCAGACCTCAATACCACAATGTTGTGAATGATATACTGTACAGTATTAAATTCATTGATGATACACTTTAAACCTTCCCTACCTAACAGGATCATGTGAATGTAGTTCGATTGGTCTTGGAGTACCACCAGGACCTATGACAAACATAAAAATAGATAATAAAAATCATGTTGTAGTCCTTTTAAATTCAATGTCGACGTTGACTACACGAGAGACAGTGTTTCATCAGGATATCCAAACACCGAGGAGAGAGTTGAAAATACGACGCACAGCGGAGTGTTTTTAACAAACTTTGAGGCGTTTGGATATCCCAATGAAACACTGTCTGGAGTGTTTGATATATCTTCTCAATCGAAACAAAAACTAAGGAGTAAACGGAGAAATAAAATCGTCAAAATCTATGCTAATTAGATCGGGTATCCAAACCACCTTCACGGTTATGATTTTCTTTGTTTCAACTCAATGAATTATTAATGAGTTTGAGAAGATTTGTTCACATTGCCTTCCTATACAGCTGTAGCCTTCACATTAGGCATTTTTATAGATATATTGGGGAAATATCACTCACTGATCACTTAATCACTGTCACAGCTGGACATACCTCCTCTTGTGAGGGCATCAATAAAGCATCTTACTACAGCAGTTCTTCTGGCAGTGCCATATTCATCTAAAGTATACCTGCAAGAACCAAGAGGAGCTGTTACACTTTATACCCACCAATTTTAATATTGGACAAGAATGTGTCATGTGAAGCAACTCCCAAGGGCAAACAAAACTCACTAACTCCCTTGGAAAACAATAATTTTCCCCAGGGAACACTGAGGGTCTTGAAGAAAGAGGCAAAACTCAATGTTTCCCTTGAGGTCAGTCCTTATGTGCATATTTTTCAGGACTATAGCTAATGTAAGTAGTCTGGCAGCTCTCTTTAGACGACAAGCAGCCTCTTTTTTCCTTAGTCCATCGAGGGTAAAGCGAATATTAAATTTGTTAATCGATTCATGCTTGCCAGCCTAAGAAAAAGTGGCTGCTTGTAGTCTAGGCTCTTATTTGAGCATGTACAAGCCTTTTCCTCGAGTGTAGCAGTTGCTATTGTTGTTTTTTTTCCTTTCCTGAAGTCCAGATTTTGAGGTAAGCATAGCCTGCATAGCTCCGCCTGGGGATGGCTTAGGCCAGTCCCCTGCCGGTCCCAAGCCCGGATAAAGGAGGAGGGTTGGGCGCGAGGTCAGCTACCTCACCCCGTAAAAAGGACTCAGCTACAGAAACGAATACTAGAGAACCCAGAAACTCAGTCCTGCGCAGACAGGAAGGCGGCCCTACCGGGTCGCGGATGACACGGAGTGGTGAAAGCCCACGGGAAGCCACTACGCCGAAACTTCTCGACACCAGGACGACTATCAACATCGCAACTTGGAATGTAAGAACAATGCTTGAAACATCAAGAGCAGCACAGATCGCAACAGAGATGCAGAAGAACAACATCATAGTACTTGGCCTTTGTGAAACCCGGTGGCCAGACTCAGCACAGCTAACTCTGACATCGGGAGAGAAGATCCTGTACTCAGGACAAGAAGGAGAGGACGACAGACACACTGGAGGAGTGGGCATTATGCTAGCGAAGCGAGCCCAAGAGGCACTCATCGAATGGAAGCCCATTTCCCCGCGCATCATTTTAGCTCGATTCAGGAGCAAGACAAGGAACGTGACTTTCATCAACTGCTACGCACCAACTAATGTGGCAGAGGTGGAGACCAAGGCGGACTTCTACGATGAATTGCAGAAAACACTGGATGGCAGAAAAAGGAGAGACATCCTCATTGTAACTGGCGACTTCAATGCAAAGATCGGAAAAGATAACACTGGCAGAGAAAGGATAATGGGCAGAGAAGGATTGGGAACTATGAATGAGAATGGTGAAATGTTTGTAGACTTTTGCGTGTTCAACGACTTGGTGATAGGTGGAAGTGTGTTCCAACACAAGGACATCCACAAGGGCACGTGGGTGTCGCCTGATCACTGCACAGTCAACCAGATCGACCACATCACCATCGACAAGAAGTTCAGGAGAAGCCTACAAGACACGAGAGGGAGGAGAGGGGCGGACGTTGCATCTGACCACCACCTGGTGGTTGGACGGGTAAGACTAAAGCTGAAGAAGTGCCTCCCGCCAGGGGCCAAAGCGGGCCGCAAGTTCAACACCATCTACCTCAACGACAGAGCCCTGAAATCCACATTCAAACTCACTCTGTCAAATCGCTTTCAAGCGCTGGAAAACTGCGAGGACGATCCAATGGAGACCCTGTGGGAGACGACAAAGCAAGCGTGGAAGTCAACATGTGAAGAAGTACTTGGAAAGAGGAGCAGGACCCAAAAGGAGTGGTTGACAGCAGCCACTATGAGGGTCGTTGACAAGAGGAGGGAGAAGAAAGCAGAATTGAACATGGCGAAAACAAGAGCTTTAAAAGCAAGGCTATCAGGGGAGCATACAGCTCTGAACAAAGAGGTGAAGAAGAGTGCCAGAAGAGACAGGAGAGACCATGTGGAGCGCATGACACAGGATGCAGAAGACGCAGCTGGAAGAGGAGACATGAGGGAGCTCTACCAGATCACCAAGAGGCTGGCCGGGAAGAAGAGCATTCAACCACAACATGTCCTAAGCAAGGATGGGGAGATCCTTACATCACCAACAGAGCAGCTGGAGCGCTGGAGAGAACATTTCCAGGACCTGCTGAACCGACCAGTGCCGCCGAACCCGGCCAACATCCCCCCTGCGCACCGAACCTTGAATGTTAAAGTGGACCCTCCATCAAAAGCCGAAATTGAAAGAGCTGTGAAGAAGCTGAAACCCAACAGGGCAGCCGGCCCAGATGAGATACCCCCTGAGGCCTTGAGGGCAGACACAACCATGACAAGCAAGGCACTACATGCTCTCTTCAAGAAAATCTGGACCTCAGAAGAATTGCCCAATGATTGGAAGCACGGACACCTGATAAAGCTACCCAAGAAGGGGAACCTCAAAGAATGTTCTAACTGGAGAGGAATCACACTCTTGTCGGTACCAGGGAAGGTCTTCAGCAGAATCCTACTGGAAAGGATCAAGACAGAAGTGGAGAAGGAGCACGTACTACGCGACGAACAAGCGGGCTTTCGGCAAGAACGATCGACCACGGACCAAATCGCAACACTCCGCACCATCATTGAACAGAGCCTTGAATGGAACACCACCTTGTATACCATCTTTGTGGACTTTGAAAAGGCCTTCGACAGCGTGGACCGAGACACTTTGTGGAAGCTGCTGGCCTACTATGGCATCCCGGAGAAGATCATTAAACTGATCAGGATGGCTTTTGAACCATCAACATGCCAAGTGGTCCACAACGGCTCTTTGACTGAACACTTCACCATCACAACCGGAGTTCGACAAGGGTGCTTGCTATCACCTTTTTTATTTTTGATTGTTATTGATTGGATCATGCGCGAGACCACAAAAGGCAAGAAGAGAGGGCTGCAGTGGTCATTGACGGAGCAGCTTGAGGATATTGACTATGCAGACGACATCGCCTTAATTTCGCAACGCTACACAGATATGAAGCAGAAGCTTCTCAAACTTGACGAAGAGGCCAGGAAGACTGGACTGAAGATCAACGTGAAGAAAACGAAGAGTTTGAGGCTCAACCACACAAGCGAAGCCACATTCACCATTCGGCAGGACACCATCGAGGAAGTTCAAGACTTTGCCTACTTGGGCAGCACTGTGTCCACAGAAGGCGGAACTGATCAGGATATCCGCATTCGGATAGGAAAGGCTGCAGGAGTCTTCACTACCCTTCGACCCATCTGGCATTCAACAAAGGTGTCCCTCAACACGAAGCTTCGTATCTACAACTCCAATGTGAAAAGCGTCCTTCTATACGGCTGTGAAACTTGGAGAGTGCTGAAGTCATCGATGGCCAAGGTACAAGTCTTTGTGAACCGCTGCCTCCGCCAGATCCTTGGAGTGCAGTGGTACGACAGGCTGAGTAATGAGGAGCTGTGGAGAAGAACATCCCAGGAGCCAATCGAGCAACAGATCAAGAGACGCAAGTGGCGTTGGCTTGGGCACACGCTCAGGAAACCTGCAGACAACGTCACACGAAGAGGGCTACGGTGGACCACCCAAGGGAAGCGCAAACGTGGACGGCCGAAGACCACCTGGCGGCGCTCAACTGAAGCTGAAGTTAAGGCCGCTGGCCTGACGTGGGGACAGCTCGAGCGGAAGGCCCACGTCAGGAGGGGATGGCGAACTCTGGTGGACGACCTATGTTCCGTACGGAACGACAGGAACTAGAGAGATAGCCTGCATAGCAGTTGATTCCTTTCCAAGCGTGCCAGGAAAACGAAGGAAACTGCGAGTGAATGAGAGCACACTTGGAAAGGAATTGACTGCTGTGCAGGTGAAGGTAAGCAATACATGGACTTGCTAACACATTCTCATCCTCAGAGCCGCTTGTCCCTCTTAGCTAGCTGGGCCTGTGCATGAGGAACAAGTGGCTACCAGGATACATGATTTGATTGGATAGAATCTGACAAAGAGGGCCCAATCAAATCATTCCTGTTAACTATCTTTCTACGGTTGATTTGATTACTCCCTTGGTCAGATTCTAGCCAATGAAATAATGCCCCAGAGCCACATATTCTTTATGCACAGGCCCAGTCAGCTAAGAGGTACAAGTGACCCTGGTGATGAGAATGCATTAAGGTTACTTCAAACCTTTGCGAGTGTCCTCCAGAAAAAAATTTGTACGCGCGCTGTTTTCAAGGAAACCCCCACAAACAATAAATCAACAGAAAGGTTATAACCATAATGTATTGTAATGTAGGTTACGCGAATTTTTCGATAGCCAAACTTGACAGATCTATAAAAAGACAACCAATAGAAATAAAAGAAAATGCTGACACATTTTTGGAGATTGATGCTTTGTGATTAACACTGCACAGTTATTTTGCATGAACAAATTCATTTGATACCCGATTAATTCGCTGGAACGTCAGTCGGTCATTTTGGAGTTGTCGGCCTCTGTCGCCTTTGGAAAGCAAAAGACAAAACAAAACATAATTTTATTGAATTCTACATTTCATAACCTTCTTGTTGATATATAGTTTGTGGGGGTTTCCTTGAAAACAGCACGCATACGAATTTTTTTTCTGGAGGGCACTTGCGAAGGTTGGAAGTAACCTTAACAAGTACATGTTCAAAAAATTAATATCAACTCACTTGAACAACACAGGTCTGTCCTGTAGAGCAGCCATTGCTCTGCTAAGCATGTTCGAAATATCAGGAAGATCACCTGTTAAGCTTCTACATTCATCTAGAAACAAACAAAAGTGTGAATAAAACATTTTGAGTCATAGCATTGCAATTATCATTGACATGCAAAACACATTTAAAATTAGTGGATTGTTGTTGGTTTTGTGTAATGCTTGAGAGTTTCTCAATAAATATAAACAAATGTAGTAAAAAATGTATAATTATCCACAACAACATTGAGAGAAAAAGAACTTAATAAATTTACTCTTCAGGACAATAAAATAATCATGATGGACACAAACTTCACCTGGTCTCAAAATTTTGTTATTGGAGCAATTTTAACAATTAACATAAATTGTGTGCTTCTTGTTCTAATGCTGTAATTGCCCGTTTTTTAACATTAATCATTTTCTTTATTACACTAATTAATAGATAACCGTGCAGTAATTTTCCAGACCTGTCATCCTCAACTAGTCACACATGAGTTATTCATGTAACATACATGTAGCTAGCAGAGATTTACAATCGCATTCATCATGCTAGATACAGGCATGCTCCATAATCCATTGGAGCACGCTGATAGCATGAGCAAATCGCTTCACCATAATTTTTATTTTCTGGCACAGGTTTTCTTATTTTCATTTCCACCTGCAACGTTATAAAACAATTGGTTGATGCAGTGTACCATTGAGTGATGGTACACACAGGAAGTTTGGAGAGCACTCAAAAAGCTAGAGTTGGGAACTCTTACGCTTCTTTCGTGCTCTCCAAACTTTCCGCATGCACCATAACTTGATGGTGCATGCTTAAGCATAAACCAATTGTTAATTGCAGTGTATGCAACATTGTCACTGAAATCAGTCTTACCTTGGCTCCATCTGTAGAGCTTCTCATAACTGGACTCAAGGTGTAAAGCCATAGCCTCCATTATCTGCAAGCTGTAGGTAAACAAATAATCAACCTTTAGGACTTCTCAGGGTTGTCAAAATAAGCTGGCAACTGGCACATTTCACCGGCTATTCCGAATACTGTGCCGGCTACTCCAAATGTTACAGGGTCCGAAATTAACTTTTTTATGCAGGCGCCAAGTGGCGACTGAACATTTTTTTTCAGTCGCCAAATGAAAAAATCTGGTCGCCAAAAAGTGGTTCGTAAAATTTTTGTCTCACCGCAAAACACGAAAACATTGAGTTCTGAAAAACGTTTCTTTAAGACTCGCATGTATAAAGGCATTAAAATATCATGTAGCTTACATTTCAGTTGAAAAGGAGTTTTCGTTGAATAGATACCTCTGTTACTTTGAAGACTGACCAGTTCGAAGCGTTCAAGAAGCCATGTACGAACAAGCGGCCATATTGTTCGTTCCAGGCCACTTCCGAACAAAATTGCGCCCACGGTATGGCTTTTAGACAAAACCGCTGAAAATATGGCGGCCGCTATAAAATACGTGGTTTACAACGGTTTTTGAAGGTCATCTAACGGGAATCTTACCTTTACTTTTAATCTTAATTACTTTCTGTAGAGATTAAAAACTTTGACAAGACAAGGGGTAAGTTTCTTGCTGAAATCAAACGCGAAATTTTTCGATTTAATTCCTTGGGCGCTCGTTCAGAACATTGACACAATGCTAAAATTTAGTCGCCTGTTGGCGACTAACCATGAAATTCTGGTCGCCAACACTCAATTTTCAGTCGCATTGGCGACCAGCTGGTCGCAATTTCGGACCCTGTGTTAGTAGGTCAGTTCTGAGCATGGTATTGGAGAAGTAAAATGGAAATAGCCGCCTACTTTTTTGGATGGAACCTGCTACTCAAAAGCCTACTGACAACCCTGACTTGTTATTCAGCCTTGTAGGAGGCATGTTTGCCTAATGGACTCTGGGTAAAACAGCCTGGATCAAAGCCCTGGCCATAGACACCCTTAAGCAAGAGACTTTTCATGGTGCCTGTCTCCATCCAGAATTAGTATAAATGCAATTGAGTACTGGAGGATTGTTGGTGCAATGGATTAGCATCCCATCCAGGGGGAGTAGAGATGATTGATAACTGCATCATGCTTCAGAAACCGGAGTTAAATGACAACAGCTATGAACTAGCTGGGTTTACAGTTGATTTTACATTTCTATTCGCACTGTGTACTTTCTTCATTGCTACACTGTCTTTGAAAAGGTAATTCAGCACGGACTTGGATTTATCTGAAAATGTACGACTCGTAATTAAATTGTAAAGTTTGTTCAATTCTTGTACTGCAGCACCATCCAGTATTGCTCTCAAATAACCCATAAAATCATCAAGTTCAAACATCGCCATGACTTTCAAGCAACAGGCCTCATTTCTATTGCACTTAACCTTAACTACCAACGTTGCAAAGTTCGGACCGGTTAAAGTTGGGAATTTTGTTTTGAAGTTCTCACTTGTCCCGTAATTTGCTTGAAGTGTACTTAATGTAGTACCTAATTTCCTAACAAACTTCACAACGTGACACAGAAAAGTAATGTGAAATCGACTGCAAAAGGCATTACTACTCAGCCTTAGTGGTAACAGGATCTATACTGCAAACTAACTTTTACAGTACATTACACATATACCCCACCATCTGTGATGCACTACGTGACTTTCAGAGCTGCACCAAATATAAATTAATTTATTTTTACTTGCTTGAATGGATTGAGGCAAGTGGACATAACTGCTAATTTCTATCCCTGAGTTATTGATCACCACTTAAATTCTCATTGTTATTCAAGTCATACATGTAGTAGGAATAAAGCAACTGATCGCCAAGAGGAACAATTATAATCTACTTGACAATAAAAAAATTCTCCCAAGTAATACTAAATGATAAATTATATAGTAAACATTCAATTTACCCTGCTGTTTGTTGTTTTGTCCTCAACAGGAGTTTGCAGTCAGTGTGAATCTCCTTAACTCTGCCAAGTGCTTCAAAAAACATCTGCCATAAAAAAAGAAGATCAGTCTAGGGAGATTTGAATTTTTTTATGAGGATTTCGAGGGGAACCAGAAGTATTATTTTCCTTTTTAGTTGATATACTTACTCGGAACCTGTCAGTTGTCAATTTTAGTAAATTGAACTTCAGGGCTTCTGATATTTCGCGCGGGCGTGGAGCCGCGAAATTCCACAAAATTGTCAAAAACACATGAAATACCGTGAAATTTACTGAAAATGCTACCAAATACATGTCGGCACAACATATTTGAAACATATCTTGACTATTGGGGCTGTTTACTTGCCGTAAACTTGTAAATTTATCTTCAAATTCCGTCACTGCCACGAGTAAACAATGTACCAAAAACTACCAGGCATTCTCAGAATTAATCTGATTAATGTTGTGAAAAACTGGGCACTGGCCACAATGTGAAGACTTTTCGTTGGCACTTTACGGAGTGTGAAAGGAAACTGCTGTCTGTAGTAATGCAGGCACATGTTTACTCAAACGTGCAGGACACCATTGAAGATGCAAGCATGTTTTGACTTGACACAAATGGATTTGAACCTTCAATCATGAACAATCTTGCCTTGAAACTGTAAAGAAACAAGACAGTGAGGACAGAGAAGAAATGTATTGCGTTGCTGTTTTCAGCTCTAAATTGCAGCTGAAAAAGGAGGATAACCGGTCAGCGTTTTTCTTGCCGCTCGAAACAAGAACAGCTTCAGAAATGTGTTGGATGAACTTTTGTGGTTTCTTTCTTGCCCTGAATCTGACATCCTGCAGTATTTTTTTCGAGAATGTTTCTTGTTTGCTTTTTAGCGAAATTTGCCCCAAAAACTCCAGCGAAATCCCCGCGAAATTGGCCATTTTCTCCGCAAATTTTTTCTCTGCAAATCCCACGAAATTTGACTTTTTTTCCCGCGAATTATCAGAAGCCCTGACTAGTGAATTGCATAGTCCCATAAAACACCTTCCCCGTGGAAGGGATTTCTTTCTAAGACCCCCACCCCTCTCGAGATAAATTCCAATTGCTAAGATTCAAACATATTTTGTTATATAAACTTTTTGGCCTTTGAGAACCTCCCCATCCCCAGGAATTTCCAGTCCCTTCTGTGGTGGGAGAATGGATTGAAAGTTTAATCGTGCAATGTGAAAATTATCTAATGTGTTAAATATAAACTTGCATGTCCATCATGATGGAGCTGAAAATCATAACTCAAACCTGAAGGAAACTCAACCACATTACAAACCTCTGAAATAGGTCCATTTCTTGTACCCTTTAAGGCTTGCACCTCATCTGGTTTCAACTGAAATTTTGAAATAAATGCATCTGCTACTGTTTCTTTCATCTGTATTCTTTGACTGAGAAGTAGAATATAGAGAAATGAAAGAAATTAGTATGTACAAAACCTTCAATTTTGGTGTCAGTGAGATGTAAGTAAAGGATAAAGTCTACATACGAGCCTAGTGGCCCATCAGGCCGGAGCTTATTCCAGTTTCCTTAGCATGTTCAAAGCAACAAGGAGTACAGTGTATTTCTACTCCCCCCTGGATGGGATGCTAGTCCACAACAGTATTTAGCTGGTACCCATTTATACGTGGGAGGCGCAGTGGCCTAATGGTTAGTGTGCTCGTTTCCGGATCAAGCGGCCCGGGTTCGAGCCTTGGCCGGGGACACTGCGTTGGGGACACTTAAGCCTTGGCCGGGGACACTTAGGCTAGAATGCAGACTTTACCTACCCATTTATACACCTGGGTAGAGAGGGGAGATGTACACAGCAGATAAATGATAATACAATCATGCAATTTCAAGACATTGTTAAGATATTGTTAGCCTTCCCTATAAGCTGGTGGTTTCCTGGAAGACTGCTCACCTGTTGAATTGTAATGAATGCAGAATTCTTTTTATAATCCATCACATACCCGGTATTTTTTGCACATGCGACTGGCCTAAACACTTCACGTGATGCTGATAAAACTGGAGAATATTCGAGAATATACCCCAAGTGATATTCCCCAGGTTTTGAATTTAAATGTTCATGTGTTTAGTTTTCATCCCGAGTAAAGTGTTTGTTTGAATAGAACTGAACATTTTAAACAGAATGAAAATAAAAATGGTCCTGTAACCAGGTGGTGGACACATATTAAGTAAGAAATAAAAACATTACTCTGGTTAAAATTGTATAAAATGATGTGCAATGTTTCTAAAAGTCCTAACCTAAACGTTTTGGCTGAAACTTCAGCCTTCATCAGGGGAAAGTGAAAAAGATAATTTGCAAGAAGCATGTTTTATAGTATGCAAATTCGGACTAATTAAGTTATCAGTATACCTCAATTTTGTTCAAAAAAGTTAATTTACTTTTTCGGATGCCTTGTTCGGAAATTTTAAGGTCTTTCTTTTGCAATAAATTCGAAAAGGAAAGCTATTTTTGTTACCGAGATAGAAATAGAAAACAATTTTTAATTGCTAATTACCGCCAGATGAGAGTCGACAAGTTCCAAGTGCCAAAGTGAAACCTCACGTGAGCGTCTCACTTCACAACAAAACTTTCACACAATATGATCGCGCTTTAGTTCTCCTGTTCTTTCAGTATTTTCAGTATGTTATTTAGTTAGACTTAAATTTTGCGGGTTGCATGCTTGATGTCATCACAGAAACTGAAAGTGCCGCACCCATCTGCTACTGAGCAAAGAAGCTGAAACGGCAAGGTTACATTCATTTGTTAGAAGCTCTATCTTCATAATTTTCTGCTGGTATAGTGATGTTTCCAGTGCAAGCACTTTATAAAGATTACGAGAAACTCACTTCCTTTCGTTTGCGTGATCTTTGGATCGTTTGGAGGCTGTAAAATGTAGAACGTCACCAACGCCATAGCAACAGTACGCCGATCCTTTGAGTCAATACATCATTAATTCTGACACTTCGTGTGTCATCAATTGCTTAATGGAATAGCTATTTTCGACTGTATCTCGAAAATAAAAGTTGCTGTAAACATACGCACATTTTAAGTTCGTTTACAGCCCCCTTTCAACCGATTGAGCTGAAATTTTGCTGAAATGGTCCTTAATACCTGCTCTACAAAAGTTATAGCCTTGTTTGTTCAAGGGTATCACAAGCTTTAGAACCGAGCAAACTTTAGTCAATTAGAGTGGCATAAAAAGAAAACAAAGCGATCTCTGAGAAATCGGAGACACACTTTTGAAGGGCCATCTGCAACAAATCATTTGCAATGCTAAACACATTGTGGAAAACAATCGAGGTGTGTAAACGAACTTGATAAAGACAAAAGGGCAAATATCACTCTAATGAGCAAAAATAACCTATTAATCCTTTCTAAAAAAGAGAAGGTTCAATCGAATGCCTCATTTATTAAGCTTTCAGAAAATGTATACTTTCGGGGTGTTTATTTTTAAAGCTTCGCCACGAAAACATGTTAGCGTGAGGTGGTCATTTGAGGTATACTGATACCTTAAGTTCTGTCCCTCAAAGCTAAATTTAGAAACTTGTGCAGCAGATTCAGCGGATTCCTGCAAATGTTAATTTCCCATGCTTCAAGAACGCATCAGTTACGCCAATTTGCACTTGTGCATAAGATCTTGGATGTCTCCCAGGAGACACTGTGGTTAAAACATAAGCAATGTTCTGCTTAAGCTGACTTTTGCGACTGTTTATGTTCCACCTCTTTCTGGTGCTCTTTGAGGCGAGTAGAAAGTTTGAATGCCCCCAGCAATGTTTAGGTGTCATTAACAAGTAGTTATCTGAAAAGGCCTCCAAATTGGGCAACCTAATTGAAAAAATAATATTTGAAGGATGATAAACACAATTAGCCACCATTTGGCTCGGAAATATAGTACGCTTGGATATTTGTTGGATATCTGTTCCTCAAAGCTCACAGTTTTCCTCGACCTTCACCTTCAGAAAACTGTTCGCATCTCAAAACAAATAATGTCTGCGGCCAAATATCTGAGGCTATTTCCATGCCAAATAGAGGCTATTGTTTATTTATGTGACAAATAAAATAATGATGACGATGATGATCGATATCAATTTCCTTTGCTCTGAAAGTTAAAACAAATGGAATCATTAGGCAAACTGAATGCCAATTACTAACAAAAATTATAATCTAAACTATATATCATCAACTTTTTCTGCTAATTTTAATTCTTACAGTCATACCAAAAAAATGGATATAATTTTAACAAAATGTTTGGAACAAAGAACAATCATGGCTCTGATGTTCTCATTTTGTTGGGGTCCTGAGAGGTTCCATTAAAATCTGAAGTAGACAATGGCTTTCAGTAGAGAAAATTGACTTTTCTTTTATTAATTTCTTCAATTTGGAGAATAAAGTAGCCAGCAGCATGTACACTTTTCCCTAAGAGCATTCCCTAAGACATATATTCACAGTCAGAGTCTCCAGAAATTTTTCTAAGAATGGCTAAAGGTATGAAAAGAATTACCTTTCTCCTTGAAGCTTTGTAGTTTTGCTTATCAAGTCAGAGGTTTGGTCTCTTGCAGACTAGAGACATGTAACAAACACTTCACCATTAATTCAAAATAATATGAATAATAATTAATAATTATTTGGCATTTCCAGAAAGTCTCATACGTCTTTCAAAAACTAAAACAAGTTTGGTTTGAATCAATCCCCACAGCCCAAAATCTGGAAAGTTAGGTTTTACCTTATTCTTACAGTTTTCCTGAGCAATAATTATTGGTCAAGAAGAAATTACGTAATGCCTTTGTCGCAAGTTGGGTGCCCAGGAATCCGGGACTGGAGCTGCTGACCCCAAACCCAGATACACCCCAAAAGCCTGCCCTACCCACAACCCAGCCATTTAACCATATTTGTTGCAACATCCAGCATGTAACTTACAAAAATATCAACACATGTTTTGCATACAGTAATATAATTTCCAAAACATTTCTACATAATTTGTTTTTTTCCTACACCCTATCAGATGGCCTAAATCCTGACCAAGAAAGAACCCATCAGAATGCTTGGATTTTCCTTGCCATATTATTGTAATATAATATTTATTACTCGTGTACAGAACTGTAGACTGCAACCCATTACTAGTTTAGTATTACCCATTGTTCTACAAATTGATTGTGATTTGTATGTGAAACATACCTTCAGTCGGGTTGTCATTTCACTACAACATCTACTCATTTGTTCAATATCTGCATGCACAGCATCCAGTTGCTAAAAGATATGAAGTTCATCCTTTTAGCTGATAAATAAATACAACAGGATATCCAAAGCACAGTTCTTACTTGCATGTAAGTAAGTAAAGTTGTTCAAGATTAGACAAGTTGTTCATCAGGACGGCACACACTTCTAGTTTCATTATGATTAAACAAATAGGAGTATTTCTACTCCCTCTGGGATTGAATGCTGGTCTTTACCAAATTTATGCACAGAATTTACTTATACATGTATGGTACCCCTTCCAGTGTATATGTTGTGGTTTAAATTTATCCCTGGTTTAAATTTTTTTAAACCAGTTTGATTTTTATTTCCCTTTGTCTCATGTTGATTAGCATAATCTGAAACAAAGGGAAATCAATATCAAACTGGTTAAAAAAATTTTAAACCAGGGATAAATTTAAACCACAACATACATATGTTGTGGTTCACTTTAATCCTTGGTTCAAATTTTATTTCCTTTTTTTCAAACTCATTATACACCAATCAAATCGAAGCTTCAAAATCCCCCACCCCAGGTACCCCCCTGGGCATTTGAATTTTTGGGAAATCTTTGTTGAAACTCCCCCTCCCAGGGCCAAAAGCCATTCAAACGTCCCATTATAGGTCCATTTCTGGCATTTAAATGCCTCCATCCACAATGTCCAGACTTTTTAGTAGCCTCTATCATGCTCCTGAAGCCGAGTTTTAACTCCCCAGGTGGAGGTACTCCCTTGTATGGGCTATACGGGGCCATGTCACTTGACCTCCCTTGCCCTGAACAGGGTATATAATTCAAGTCCTAAACCTAGGACAGGGTATGGCTTCAAGACTTTCAAGAGTTTTAAACATATTCGAAATCAGAAGTGTTCATCAGTATTTCTTTTGCCGGTCACCAGTCAACATGAGATCATTTTCAGGACTAGATATTAGCACTATAGTATAAAAAAAAACGTAAACAGGGTATGTGTTTGAGGTTATTTTGGTTCTAAACAGGGTCAGGGTTTCGGGACTTCAGTGGCACCCCTATATCCAAACACAGGTCAAGTACCCCCCCCCCCCACCCCCGGGTTTTAACCGAACTGCCACAAAGCTGCAATCTTTTCCTTAAAATTCTCAAAACTCACCATGTCGGCCTCCGCCATTATTTATCAACCACATGGAATCACCAGGACACAGATCAGGAAATCAAGTCTACAGTACAAATTCCCCACCCCCTATAAGTGGGGATGAAATTCCTCACCCCCAGCAAGACTGAATTCCGCCCCCCACGGGAAAGCAAAAGCGTCAAATACCTGGCGTATGCCCCGGGGAGATGTTGAAGCTTCGATTTGACTGGTACATTATCATGCATTACCATACCCAAAAGAAGGAAAATAAAAATTTGAACCAATTTGAAAATTTGAAATCACATAGAAACGAACACGCCGTTCGCGGTAGGCCCACGCGCGAGCATGTTCGGAACGGGTCAGTCCGCATGCCTTACGAGAGATCAATTTACGAGCAAACATTTATGAGTGATCCGCGTACATGTCAATAAACAAAAGTTGAAATACACGAGTTTCAAATTATAAAGTGCAAAGTTATAACTTTGCCGGGGTGGGCAATCATAGAATACATTTTATTGTCTATTCAATCCAAGTCAACGGAAGTCAGAGGCTCCAACTATCTCTGCATTTCAATTTTACGAACCAGAAATGATATGGAAACTACCATAAATATACAAATTCACAGGCAACCATTCGATCTTGTCACAAACATGTAGGTATAAAACATCACCAGAAATCGGGCTGCGGAGGTCGTCTAGGAATCGAAGTTGCCCTCCAGATTCAAAGATTATGTAATGAACATTAGTTGAACACTCGCACAGCTGTGGGGCATCGAGACATGAAGTACTTTGATTTATTTCATGGATTACGCTATAGCACAAACTATTACTCTGTATCGTGCGTTTCGTGATTTTATTTATTAATGTTCACTTTCTTTTTTTGTTCTTTTTTTTATGAGTGCACATGTAACTCACAGCAAATTACCATACGTAGCTTATTGCACTACAGTAAATTAGCATATCTAGCTTGTTACTTAAGACTTTGACATTTCGCAATTAAAGTAATCTCTATATTGAGAGCACCGCGCTATCAACACTTTCATAGCTGTACATAAGGTGACACAGAGTTATCGCGGTTTTGTAATTAATCTATATTTATACATAAAAATCAAGTTTCAGTGAAAAAGAGCAGCCCGAGTGCATGCAGTCATGCATCTAGTTGTTTGTAAATTGGGAATGGGAGGGTATACACCTTTTTTGGATTGAATCTGAGATCCCTTTTATGTCATTACTAAACACAGTCCAAAATCCAGCATGGATAAAGAACATGTGCTAGTGATGCCATTGAATCACAAATAATTATCAACATGTACAAATTATCAGCCAAGCATGTACTACTGTCTGTTGAGAATGGTTTATGTTTTACTCTGCAGGAAGAGATAAAGTAGAAGATAGATAAATAGCTTTGAAGTTCCTTTAAACAACAACAACAACAGCTTTATTTATCCCTTATTTAAATTAAATTAAATTACATAGTGACATTACATTGTAATAAAAATTAAATCAAAAATAAGGGTAACTGGCCACCTGAAATAACCTGAAATAGCTAAAAATGCCAGGTTTCGAGTTGATAATATATATATTACAATTTGAAGTCGGTAGCTAACTAAAATAAACACACACAGAAACATTAAATACAGCAAAAGAAAATAAGGAAATTAACATTAAACAAATTATATGACTGTATTAACCTACAACTATTTGCTTAAAAACACTGGAATGCTTTGAAGTCATTAGCGAATTTAATTATTGTTAGTAAGATATTCTTTCAGATTTAATTCAAATGAGGAAAGGGAGGAACATTTGAGATCTTCATCTAAAGAATTCCATATCATAGGGCCTTGGAAATGAATATTGAATTTTCCATAGTTTGTTCTTACCTTAGAAAGATAATAAGACAATTTAGAAGCGTGCTGTGTATTATAACTATGGATCTGGTCTACTTTAATTTAGTAAAGAAGGAATTGAAAACAGATGGTAGAAACTGATTATGATATTTATACATAAAAACTGCAATGTGGTATTTGACAAGATCAGGGAATATAATTATACCTAGTAACTTAAACAGAGGGTTAGAATGATGATCAAAACTTGAAAAAGTAATAACAGAATGGCATATATATTGTGCAAATAATTCTGTAGAATAATCTGTGTGCGCCAAAAAGCCTGTTTACAAAATATTTTAATAATCTTATTAACTTCCATGATCATCTTACCTCTTTGACGTCCCTGAATGCGCCCTCAAAGCTTTCGTTAATAGCTAAGCTCCTTTTCTCAATGTCTCCGCGTAAATTTCTGCGAGAGCGCAAACTGTTGTCGACAAAAAACGTCGATAAGGCCTTGAGGGCTTCCACCATTTCCTGCCAAATAACAACACATTTTGCAATATTATCGCTATATTCTTCCTCACAGGAAAGAAAGCTAGATATGAAAATCCGGTTACCTTGTCATTGTCTAGTCGTGTTTCTAATATTTTGTGTAATTTCCTCGATAATGGGTTATTTGGTTGAGATTCGTTCCCTTCCGCCATCTTGGAAATATCATACGTGGCTCTCGATCCAGGGTCTTTCAGAAACCCCTGCGGAAAGACCCTGGGTATGGGTCCCGACGTTTGAAAAAATTTGAAACGAAAAGTGCAAGACTTCTGTCATAACATGTTGTAAGATAGCAGTGGAAACGTAAAACAAAATTCCAACCCGACGATATAGAGGTGTATTCGAAATGAGAGTAAATTTGCAAGGACCACCGTGGCAAAACAGAAGCACTGGAGCCTCTTTAGCTCTTATGTAAAGGATCTAATCAGCAATAATTTAAGTATAAACGAAGATAGAATGCAAGGCTGATTGAACAGTATGGGAAATGTATTCCAATATTTCGGAAGGCAGAGAAAAGAGATTGAAGCAGAAATAAATTTACATTAAAATAAGTAGACTAATTGCCCGATATTTCGGTTGGCAAAACAAACCTAAGAAAATGAAGACGTATAGTATAGAGGGGGTACGCTTCTAAAGAAACTGTGGTGCTGCGTCGGTGGGAAGTATAGCAAGATAATTTGGTTTTATCAAACGGGGTTGATAATGTGAATTGGCCACCGTAAAGAGATTCGATGTATAGTATAGCCTACTTATTTCCACTGATCTTTTTTTAATTCTGTTTCAATCTATTCTCCTTGCCGTGGGGGTCAGTTTACCGCTTTCTTACTTACTATCTTAAGATTTTAACTGATACAGGTCTACACAAGACCCGGCACCATTCATTGGTTTGTCGTTGTAGTTTGCTTATATTGGAAAATCTAGAGGTGTAACACTTATGAATTGTCCATGTATATGATAATTCCGAAAATGAGATTGAATACCGTAAACTGCCACTTAGGAGTCTCCCCACTTTCAAGCCCATATAAGCCCATCTACCCGAAAGCAAAAAACTAGGTCCTATTATAAACCTCCTCCATATTGTCCGGAGTTGCGCAGGGAAGTGGGGTGAGTTTCAGATTTTAACCAATCAATAAACTGACCCCATTACATTGAAATTAGTCATTTGACGAAGTTTGGTTGAACAGAGAACAAGTTATGGACTTTGAAACATGGTTCAAAATCCATACAAACGTCTCTAATTTCGAAACAGCGTCCCCCAAAATCATAAAAACTCTTAAAATTTTTACCAGTTTTGTGACAACTTTAAAATCCTGTTTTTGGCCTACTAACTGAAAGAAGCTGAGATGAAAGCCACTTTGTTTGTCCAGTTTTAAGAGTATCACAAAAATCATAAAGAAATTAAGAGTTTATATGGTTTTGGGGGACGTTTGTATGGATTTTGCTGTTCGTCCTAAAAGCAGCAAACGTCATCGAAGGACTAATCTCAATGTGATTTTTCATATGGCGGGTCAGTTTATCGATTGGTTAAAATTTGAAGCTCGCCAGTTGCCTGTGCAACTCCGGAACGACCAATAGTCACATACCTTTTTCGCTTGGGAAAAAGTGGCATTAAAAGAACATGCTGGTTAAACTTTTGGCCTGCCTTTGATTGCAGCAGAAGTCTTCTTTGATTTTGATATTCGAAAGTTTATTACGTCTTTGACGTTTATGAAATGTGTAACAAATGCACCGAGAAATATGACTTTCACTCGTGTCAAAGTTGTATACCTTTGACGCACATCAAAATTTGTTGCTAACTTTGTTGCACGTCAAATCCCTGCCAAAGGCGATGTCAAAAGACTTATTTACTTTTGACATATGCTTTGAAGTTAGTCCACAGGCGGCCCATACGTTGTATGTGATTTACAAGACATAATGTAATAGAATGTATGAGCAAGGTTCGAAAATTGCCCTAAATTCTACGTATGGAAAAGAATTCAAATAAAAATGTTTCACTTGCGTTATTTTGATGTCTCTGTGGTTCTGGTGTCGTTTCTAGAGACATTTAGGTGAGTTTTACTTTCCGAGGTTCAGGGCAATTTTTGAACCTTTCTCGTACATTCTCTTACACTATGTCACGTAAATCACATACAACGTATGGGCTGCCTGTGGTTAATCATTTATATTTGTCTCAGAGGGGGTAAGTTTCTAAAGAAAGTGTGGTGCTGCGTCGGTGGGAAGTATAACAAGATAATTTGGTTTTATCAACTTGGGTTTCATGTTTATGCTCTGAAATAAAAATAAAAACATTGAAAAAGGTTTTTTCGTCGTCTGGAAATTCTCCATATTGTCCTTTTAAACATACTCAGTGCTAACATAACTGGTGTTATTAACGGCAACCTTACAATTATGCTCTGGACTATTGTTCTGTAAACTATGCTAACATAATTCGTATTTTTGATCATCGATTATTCTTTCAATCTATACGCCTCAATACGTTCATTTTCATGCCCTGAACCATACGATCGGCTCAAATTATTTCACGGCCATTTTGCTAAATATTTTCACGCATGTTTAATTGTTCTTTCACAGTTTCTTCGCATAAGCATTCTTGTAGTTATTATAAATTCAACTTTGTAATGTAATATTTCTAATTGAAGATGACAAAAGTTTCTGTTGCCTTCTGTGGTGTGGACCAAGAGATTAATAAACTAAAGGTACGTTGTGGTTGAGATTCCAAACGACTTGTTATTTCTTGACTGAAGATAATATTACAATTTTAACAAATTGACGGCAGTTTTTCATAGTATGTCCTAGGCCTGTTATTTTTAGTGAATTTCGTCATCACATTGTCAAAGTTGGTGCGGTCCCACGGGGCGATAGTCGAGTGCCCCCCCCCCCCCCCCTCACACAACTTTGACAATATGATGGTGAAATTCCTTAAAAATAACAGGGCATGCTATGAAAAACTGCCGTTAATTTGTTTTTTTACCATGACAAAACAAAGCCAAAAGGGTCAAGTGTAGACTCGCCTTCGCTAAGTAAAAGTGCGAGCGAAACCTGAAATTCTTTCAGCGGAACCGATTTCGAAATTTATTTCATCACATTCTTTAATGGGGAGCATGGAGGGTTGGCGTAGTAGTGAGATCGAGCGCTTGCCTTCCACCAATGTGGCCTGGGTTCGATTCCCGGCCCCGGCGTCATATGTACTTTGGGCCCAGTTTGTTGGTTCTCTACTCTGAGGTTTTTCTCCGGGTCCTCCGGTTTCCCCCTCCCCACAAAAACTATAACATTTACATTTGATTTGATTTAATGTAATATAATTTGATTTCATTTCATTTGTGCTTTACAGTGTCCCCGATAGGCCATTTCCGAATACTCTTTTGCCTCAGCGTCAAAACGAGTCTAAGTGCGAAAACATTCATATATTTGAAAATGTGTTTTACCTGCATCTTCATTCTCAAGCAAAAGAAGCTTATTTCCATATAAATAGTTCCGTACTTAGATTCGTTTTGTAACCGAGGGAAAAGGGAACTCGGAAATGTCCTATTAGTATGTCAGGGCTAGATACAGTTGACACTCAAATAAAGTTCTAGTAACCCAAAGATAAAATGTAGAAACAGTATTTCAATAAATAACCTTTATTAAATTCTGAAATTCTTCAATACCCGCTGAATTACTACAAAGGTCAGTCCGCTCTAAGTGCTTTGGCAGAACAGGGCAAAAATTAACAGGTTCTATTCATCGACTTTTACGTCAAACTTTTCCCTTTTTCTATTTACAGTGGAATTCAATCCGGGTTAATATTCATCTTAAAAATTAATTTCATTTATTATCAGTTTATTTTCTCCTTAAAGGGAGTCCCGAGAACTAACGGCGCTCAACTGTAAATAGTCTGGCAAAGTTTTCAACATCTGCGCGCGATGACGTCATTTATGTTTCCGTGTGGTTTTTAGCCAATGAGCGCGCGAGAATTTCTTCAATTATGGTAAAAATCTGGATTTCGGGTTTCTCAAAAAAGACGAAAAATCTGAAAACGGATTTTGCCGGATTTTTAAATCCAAAATCCGGATTTCAAAATCCAAATCTTGACTTCCCAATCGGATACAACCTAAGTTGTAATAACACTTTAGAATGGGTCAATTAATTGTTAGGCACGAAAACTTATAAATGTTTCAATAGATTGGTGTTATGTGCTGTATGATTTACTATCCTTTGAAACGCAAATAGTAGAAATTAATAAGCATTAAAACAGGTGGACAACTTTTAAACTAAAATTGACATTTCAATTTAATTTTGTAGCATAGAATTTGAAAGTACATTTGTATTCAACGAAACCGGTTTAATTTAAATTTTCCGCAGAGTTTCAGTGAATTGTGCGAAAAAATGTCAGTGTTTAACAGAAAAAAAATTGTTTAATAAATGTGTTTAATAGAAAATTCAGTAGTGTATTTGCTAACGAATTAATATAAAGATTTGAGTCGGCATGTCCAATTTAGTATCCCAAGAAATTTAATAACAGTTAAAACCGTGATATCATTGTACATGTCTGAAAAAAACGTGGAATGTTTTTCCCATTGTGAACTTATGATAGCGATATAGGCTGGCCAAGTATCCGATGATAGGCTAGAATGTTCCCTGGCTTTGTTGCAGAGCAAACCGGTAAAATTACTTTATCATTAAAAGTGAAGTCATAAACAGGTCAGAGACACTTTTATGTGTTTTCTAATAGCCTAGCAAATTGTTTCCAAAGCCACAGGAGTGTGAAAGAATTAAATAGAAAACATTCAAACAATAGGAGAAGAGCCAATGGCCTATTTGTGATCGATGACAATAAATACAGATACGTAACAAGTCATTCGTGTAATTTGTGGATTTCTTCTGTATTGCTACTGGTGTGAATCCAAAGAAGTAGTCCACTCGCTGATTATTTTATTGGGAATTCCAACTTTTCCGCTGAGGCGAAAAAAAAGAAGGTGAGAAGCTATATATTCATGTAAGGTTAATTCGAATTTGTTGCAATTTTTCTTGGGACTTTACCCGTTTAAACTCAGTGCGAGCAGCTGGTTTGATGCTAAACTACGGATTAAATATTCGGCCGCATATTTAAAGCGTGGGTTAACGGAAAACACAAAGAAAATATGAAATACATATCTTGGTTTCATTTCTGTATATTCCCCTTCTTCAATTGAAATGTATTTTAACGTTCTTTTACATTTTACGTTATATGGAATAAACCATGATATAAATCATCATATTTTTAAACAGCAAACTAAACAAAATTGAATTCGAAATCGACCCAGAAAAAAAAAACTGTCAGTTATTAAGAATCCAGTTTTTCGTTTTCAGTAATGGAATTTATTTGTCGTTTTGGTCCACAACTCGCGATTATTTGCTCAAAATTTTAAAATAGAATCGACGCACCACTGAATTTCCCTCCAATCACCTTCTAAGCAAATTTGCCTGTGAAGCTTAATCGTAGTGAATTTTTAAGACCTGCTGGTTTTTAACTACAAAAGAGTTGTTTCCATACAAATTAATTTTGAATACTGTACGTTGGATCGTGAACGGGCAGTACGTTTTCTCGCTTTGATAACACATGTTACCGTGATTTTCCGAGACTTTTCATTGGCGTAATCTTATGTCTTTTCGGCAAAATTTGCTGTCAATTTTTTGATAGAACTGATCGATCGCGTTTGTTGCAAAAACTCGGTTCACGAATAATGATGATATATACATATTTTGATTGTTTGATAATTAAGAAACCGCTACTGAAACATAATGATCATAAATCGAAGTCTACAGGAACGGTCGGAATTAAAACTGGATGAAAGACTACATATTTGTCAGGCCGTTCTGGCATAATATCAAACATGGCAAAATGTTCTCTAAGTTGGCCCGAAGGAAGGAACTTGGAATGATTAATTTTTAAGAAGGTTTGATGAATCCAGGAACACACCATCAAGCATAATTATTTATTCTTTTCAATTTATCCTCCACGCCAGTTCGCTCGTTAATTTTTTTCTGCGGTATACCAAAGGCGTTCTCGAATGCGACAGAAAATCCTTTTCAGTAGCCACTTCCTTCATTGCTTTTTTTGCTGTTGTCACTGTCTAGTATGGTTTTTTCGCCTTTCTAAGCCGCCAGGTTTTTAGTGAACTTATTTTAAGAATAAAAAGACACGTCAGTGCTTCTCGTCGTCTTGCGTCATGTTATTCTTAGTAACACCGCTGACCAGAATCAAAGTATGGTCGGTAGGGTACAACCGACACTGCGGAAAAACGAGGGAATGTGAGCATTTTGGCAATTTTTAAGGAAACCCCTGAATATTTAAGGTTAGGTTTAAACTAGAGGTAGATTGTTTTGTGTTTATTTACCTCTCAATTTCCACCCTCATAATTTTGCTTCCACTTTTTGATATAAGCTCGTAAGTTCGTAAATTATGCCGTCGGTGTGACGAGGACCACCTCAAGAAAACCTCGAGAAATCGTGACGTAATGCGCGAGCACGGTGCACCGCCATTTTGAGAGCTGAGCAGACCCTGGGAACGAGGTTGTGATCGGTACGGTTCATCCATTAATACACATTTTTTACTATACGAATTGTCAAACCTAAACTAAAGTCAGCAAAGTACGGTGTATTCACTCTGGCCGTATACAAAGGGCACAGACAATCCAATAAACAAGTTAAAACTGGATTGGATGAGAAGCGCAATTATAGCCTCAATTTGTTTTTTGCTTTTTGTTGTTTTTGTCTTCACGTTGGGCTTGGCGTAGAAAAAACCTCCATAAAACCAAAAACCTGTATGACACTATTAGATCTGTACATTACCTACATATTCACCTGTGTCCGATTGTTCAATGTAGCGAGATATATGTGAAAATAGAGTACAATTAAAGCAAAAAAAAGTTGATTTCATTACTGAACGGCGAGAAGAACGTTCAATTTTGACCTTGATTTGTCCTGATCGGCTAACGCACAATCGGGGTTCGGGTAACCATGTACTAACTTTTAAATCTCGTCCTTTCGTTTAAGATTGTCCGCAGGTTAGTCAGTGGGAAGAAGTCAAGATAGCTAGCCAACAGTTGAAAACGCTGAACAAAGCTGTTTAAGTGGATCGGACTTGTACGTGTTTCAATAGACTTGCACCGGACTCAGTTGTACGTGAATCAACATCGGATCGCGCAACATGGGCAACAGCAAGACCAAACTTAAGAAAGAGGAATTGCAAGAGCTGATGGAATGTACGCGTTTCAGTCAAGACGAAATTGAAGATTGGTATAAAGGTTTCATGAAAAGTTGCCCGAGTGGGTTTGTCTCTACCGCGGATTTCGAAGACATGTACTCGGATTTTTTCGAAGGCGACGCGTCCGAATTTGCTAATCACGTGTTTCGCACGTTCGATTCAGACAAAAGCGGCTTCATTGACTTCAAAGAATTCATGTATTCGCTCTCCATCACGTCCCGGGGTAACTTAGAAGAGAAATTGGAGTGGGCTTTCAAGATCTACGATGTCGACGGCGATGGCTACATCACGAAGTACGAGATGGAAGCTATCATGAAGTCTGTGTATAAGATGTACGCGGGTAGTCGCCTTGGTAAGAAGGAAACCCCAGAGCAACGCACAGCGAGGATTTTCGAAAAGTTTGATTTGAACAAAGACGGAAAGCTTACTATTGAAGAGTTTAAGATTGGAGCCAGAAGCGATCCATTCCTTGTGCTGATGATGCAGTATAAGTCGTTACATGGAAATAGTAGAAAGGAGTCTGGTGCTTCGTTCTCTTCGCCGCCAAAGCAATAATTGAACTACGTTTCTTGTTACTCAAACGAAAGGATAATTTCAATCGTGATGAATTTGGGCAGCTTCTAATTCTTTTTTTAAGTAATTTAGTACGTGACGTGATACAAGGCCGACTCGAATCAGTATGGCAAACGTACCGACTTAGGCCAGAAGATTGTGCACATATTAGTCTGGACCAATCAGTGTGGAAAAACTTGTAAATCTGACAAAACCTGCTTAATTTCTTTCCTTGTGTATGTTCATAAAGTTCCGATGTTAAAGTGCCTATGAAATGAAATAGCGAGCTGTTGAAAAATAAGCTTATTTGCAAGGCCTTTAAAATTGAAGAAGAATGACGTTTTCCTTTTTGCGATATCTCCTCTCGTTCCAAAGATATTCAAGATTTTTTATTATGAAAATTAGGTACTGATAACATCACAAGGTGTGACAGTATGGGGGTCAAAACATAAAATAGAGAATATCTCTGCAAGTAATAATGTAATGAAATTGAAACTTGGTGAGCATGTTATAACCTAAGAAATACATCAGATGGTGTATATTTTGGCGTTGCTACGGCAACGTAACACTTCCGGTTCCTGATCTCTAATATGCAGGAATGATTATTCCTGTATTTTATCTTGAGCAAACATCCTCCACTTCCTAAAGGTTAATTAGGAGTGCTAGTGCAATACGGGCATTGATCAATCATTTTGCCCTTTACAGTCACAAAGGAGTAACATTTGATTTAAGAGAAAGCGACTAGAACCAATATTGTTGGCATAGCAACATCGATCAAAATATGCAACAAGTTTTGTATTTTTAAGGGTGCGATGTGCTTGCAAAGTTCCAATTGCATTACACCATTACTTGCAGAGATATGCAATTTCTGGAATTGGACAGAAATTGATATTTCTACGGCACGAGAACAGAAGGGTCTGGATTAGCCTGCGTGCAGCCGTCTCCTATTTCCTAAAGTGGAAAAGTGACGTCTGCGAAACGGCGTCGTTAATCGTGTTCCAGTATCCTGCTGTTTCTCCAGAATCTGGGGACCGCTCTCAATTTGACAGTAGGCATTGTTAGAATCAACCCTGATTGGCTGTCATCGTTAAATACTCAACATAATTATGCGTTGTGTTTCATTAACATGCAAGAGGAAAACATTAACCGTAACTCACGTGTGATTTTGTGCCGTTTATTTCGCTTGTTGTGAATCACAACTACAGTATGTTGCCCTATTTCCGGACACTTTTTGCATAAACCGTAATATCTTACCTCAAAACAACGCAAACAAGCTGAAATTCAGCCACAAGTTAGCTTCCATGTCTAGTAAGTAGGTAGTAAAGTTTCATCGCCTGAAACTCTTTGGATCTTTCATAATTTTGGAAAGAGTTTGTCGAATTGGATGCCCTATTTCCGGACAGGTTGCCCTATTTCCGGACGATCGTTACGAGATAAATACTCCGCTTTTCTTGGGAACATTCTTCTCCCTTGTGGCAAAATATATCTTATAAAAGTTGAATAAAGAAACATTCATTTGTCCGAAATTGAAATCTTTTTCTTTCGATTATTTAGCGAAGTCATCAATGTTTTGAAACCGGCCAACAAGCCGCCATATTTGATTTGTATCACGGTAACACGAGGAAGACTGGTAACTGATTTATTAGATACTGGACTGGACTTGGAAAACAATACTCAAGTATCTTTTTCCAAATAATTATTTCAGGTGAGTTTAAATTATGAAAGGGAGTTATGAAAACGCTTGTTTTTCAACAGCACTTCGATAAGATTACATTTAAAACAGAAACTAGTTTGCTATCGTTAGGTGTCCGGAAATAGGAACACCTCACCAAAAATGCAAATAAACTATTTTGTGGTCAAGTTCGAAGAAACGAAACTGAAATCAGAAAATCCTTATATGCTGACAAACCTAGTCCTTTAAGCTTTACTTATGTCCAAAAAAAAGTTTAATCTGTATCGTATTTTGCGAGAACAGACCGCTTAACTGTAAATAGGTAATTCGACGCGCGCTAAAAATCGCATTCAAGAAGAAAATTTACCTACCTCGACTGAAAACGATTGTTCTCGCCTAAACGGAGCGTGGCTTGGCCACAAAGGTATCAAAGCATTTGTCTCAGATTAAACTCGTTTTCGAGCTATTTCGCTTTGTGTTTTTTGAATGCTTGTTATATTCTGTATAATTAGGGGGAACTTCAACTCAAACAGTCCCGTCCGACTCAGTAATTTAGCATATATTAATCTGAGGTCACAGGTCTTCACCATTTCCTTAACCCTGTGAATTTTTTTCTGACACTTGGCAAATCATGAGCTGTAATTTGTCATATGTTTTGCTACTCACTGTCTTTGCTAGTACTGTTTTTCTGTTTCAGTTATATTACTTAAGCTCTCTAAATTGATTCTATTTGATTGAGCGAAATTCTTGAATTAAAGCTATAATTTATGCTAAATTTAATCTCGAACAGCAGGATACTGGAACACGATTAGCGACGCCGTTTCGCAGGCGTCACTTTTCCGCTTTAGGAAATAGGAGACGGCTGCACGCAGGCTAGGTCTGGATACGATTGGTGCAAGGCATGATACAGTACAATACAATACAATACAATAGTTTATTGACACTTCCCTGGTGGGGCTTTTCAGTGACAAAGCGACTAAAAACTAATTAAGATAAGAGAAGTAGTTAACAAAAGCAATATAAACATACCTATTTAAGAATTAATCGTATAATAAATATTCTCACTACGTGCCATACAATATGCATATTTTAAGTTAAAATTATAATAAAATAAGACACTAGTAAGATACTAAAATACTATCATAACGTGCTATTTAAAAAAGTCAGTAATCAATTTATTTTTCAGATAAAATTTAAAAGTAGAAATCAATTTTGCAGTTTCAAGAGTACTGTCTAGATTGTTCCAAATGTGCACCATACGGTAGTGGAATGTTCTCTGTCCGGTACTCGACGTATAAAAGGGGATGTTTAATAGTTGGCAACTTCGAGTCACGCACCCGGTGACCGCAATTCTTGTTGTAAATTGATCGCTGAGGTAATGTGGAGCTTGACCAGTCATGCATTTAAATGCCATGAGAGCGTCGCGGAAGAACAGCTTTTGTTTAATTGGAAACCAACGTAGATCTCTTAGTGCGGGGGTTGTATGATAAAGTATTTGTTTGTCACGTGGTTAGCCATTCTAGGCCTGTATCAGTCCATGTAATTTTTGTTTCTTTTAATATATCATTATTGTTTTGTAACTAGAGACCCTTTAGGCCCCGGAGGGATCGTGGCACTGTATTGTTTAAGGGAATACGTTTCCAGTTTTTGTCCCTCACGGGGATTTTTTAGTTTTTCGTATCCGGCGGTGTCACAGGGAATCGCTTTCCTGTAGATAATTAGTTATTGTTATAGTTTCGCATGTATGTGGTTCATGCCTGCTGCTGGTGCGAGGCGAAAAGAAACCAAAGTAAACCTAATGGATTGCATTTGTCTGTGTAGTGAAGTTGAAATATGCTATATTTTGTGTTTTTACACCCATACTGTCACACCTTGTGAAGTCATCAGTGCCTAGCTAATTTGCATAATACAAGAAACCTTAATATCTCTGGAACGTAGCTTTGCGCAGCTGGCGGGATTTGCGGCGAAGTGCTGTTGTTTTTGCGGTGAGACCGCGCGTCTTTTTCAGCGGCGAAGACGAGTGGAGCTTGGCGAGGAGTCGAGTTGGAACGATAGGAGATATCACAAAAAGGAAGATGCCATTCTTCTTCATTTTTAAAGCTCTTTCAAATAAGCTTACTTTCCACGAGCTCGTTTTTTTTATTTCATGGGTACTTTAATTTGCATACTAACTTGTCAGTTATCGGAATTATGACATGACACGACATACACGACGTGGTGTATGGTGACGTGACGTTCGACGAGGGAGTCTCGTTGAGCTAGAAACGAGTTCTTGGTGTCATTTCCGCGTGTCTGATGTTTGCTCTAATTGCTGTTTAGGAAAAAATATTTTCATCCAGCTGGCTGGAAATTAATTTCCTTATAGGCCATGTGCTGGAAGACTGAGGAACAGATAAATGTTTCCCAGCAACACCTGCACATGTTTCAGTATCATATATTTTCATTCATTTCGTTAAAAGAATGCATTCAGCCTTTCTGCCACAGTTTGTTTGTTGCGTGTCCTTGAACCCACGTAGAAAGGGACAATAACCAGCCGTGGTGTATTTGTATGGAAACTATAGCTGGCCCCATGATGGGTCTGTCAGTTGACGCTCCAACAAAAATTCCTGCTGACACTCAAAATACCAATTTTCCTAATTGGCCACGGTGCCTTATAGGATTTATAATATCACCTTCAAATTGTTAATCAGAGAACTGTTTTCAAATCTTACAATATTTACTAAACGGTAAGTGTTAATAAATTTCACGGCCGTTTTGTATGCCTACTTTCCCATACGAACTCATGAATTTGTTGCGCTGTGTTGCGCGTTGGCCCTTCCAGATTATGGTGGTAAAACTGGCATTTTATGCTCCTAACAATTCTCGTTTTTTTTGTCCAAATATGTTCCAATTATGCTCATGTTTCAAAATTATGCTCCTTTGATTCTGGTTCTTTTTAAGCATGGACTGGGTACGACTTCTGAAAAATAACCGCTGACCGGCTAGGCCCAGGCTTCTTCCAAGTCACATCTGTAGCGGAAAGAAACCATTTATGTTGAGAGCATCAGTGGAGAATTGGACTTTTTACTAAACGTCTTAAGAAGTGCTAGAACAACAAAGACAAAGAAATTAATGCTTTTAACAATAAAAATGTAGATGGGCGGGCCTAAATTTACGCCCGGGTCATAACGGAATTACCGCGTGCGATCGAAGTTTTACGTCATAAAGGCAACACTGTTACTTCGCAACAAAAAAGCCTGTCGAAACGGTGTTGCAATTTGCGGTGTAGTTTATTGCTTAGCACGACGCCTTTTTCCTGTTTCAGGTAAATACAAAAAACATGCCGGGCCTTAGGGATGAGGACAAGGTGGATCCAATTGAAGCAGAGATGGAGGCGCAAATGGAATTAACCAACCTCCAGAGACAATACCGCTGCATGCGCAACGACAGAAGAACTTACACGGAACAAACTGAAAATACAGTGCGGAAACAGAACATGGCAATCGAAGCGCTGATAAAGGACAACGAAGAGTTAGAAGCAATGACTGAGGTGGCGAGAAGCCGACAGAACGAGCTTTTTGATCAAGGAAACCTTAAAAAGATCGCGGAACTTCTTGATCGGGAAGTGCAAGTTCAAGAAGAAATCAAACAAGAGAAAGAGGCTGTCGCGCGTGTCGAGGACGAAGTCTCCGCTATGAGAGAAAAGATCAACCAACAGAGCAAGAAAATGGGAGGAAGCAAAGACGTCAACCACGAAAAACACGTTGCGAACATAAAGCTTACTCGGGTTTTAGAGAATAGGCTCGACAAGATGACTAAGAAATTTAGCATTGCCCTGACTGGTAATTTGAAACTCCGAGAAAACATCAATCACATCGAAGGACAGAAAACGAGGTTCCTGGATCTATACCGGCGTCTGAAGATTGAACTTTCCGAAGGCAAAAAGGACATCGATCGAATCTCGGAAATTGCGACGGCTAACTTCAATGCTAGAGACGAAGCACAGCATAGAATGGCGTCACTGCGGGAGCGCGCGGATCGAGACCTGGCAATGTACAACGCAGACATCAAAGATGTCATGCGCGTACTCGAACATGATCGAAAACTTCGGGAGTTCATGACAGCTAAAGCCGAGGATCGCGCGTCGATTGTTGAAGAAGAATTGACGGCTCGTGTGTTTAAGAAGCTGGAAGCCCAACTAAGTGGGCTGCGACAAGAAACGACCAAGTTTGAAGACATTTTCGATAAGATTAAAGAAGCTACCGGCATCGAAGACACGGATACCCTAGTAGAATCGTTTATCGAAAATGAAGATCAAAACTTCGCGCTGTTTAATTATGTGAACAATTTGAACACTGAAATTGAAATGTTACAAGAAGAAATTCGTTACCTAAAGGAGGAGATCGAATCAATCAAGAAAGAAGGCGTCGAGAACGATGTGCGCAGGAAAGAAATCCTGAAAGAACTGGAGGTGAAAATGACCAACGTCACAGACGAGTTAACAATCGTGAAAAAGGAATATAGGATGACCAGAAGGCAGCTTGAGCTGCTAAAGCCGAAGATTGAAAGCGTTTTCAACTCGACTAAGTGCGATCGCTCTTCCATTACGGAGCTTCTTGGAGGTGGCGTGACTGTTGATGACAACAACATCATGCAATATCTTGGAATTATTGAACAGAAATGCAACGAGCTCTTACAAACCAAAGCGCTGCAGAAAGTTAAGTTGGCAACGGATGAGGCAGGAGAAATTTCCATCGACGGACTGCAAGGAGCTGGACCCCAGCCTGCGCATGGAAATATTTCCATCCTACCTCCACCGATTGAAGAGGAAAGCGACCAGCCGTGGAATTCCAACGACGCTAAACCGCTGACCGTTGAGGAAGTTCAGGCTCTAATAGTACAAAGCAATCTGCGGGGTGGAAATCTGAAGGGCACAGGGGCGTCAAAGTTCCCCGCGAAAAGAAAGCGCGTCTGACAAAAACGCATCTCTTACAAACAAATTGTCCATTTTTTTTTAAGTAACTACTGTCATTTGCTATTTAAACAAGGAATTTAAATTATCTTTGTTGTTGAAAGGAATTTATTCCCATAATTTTAAGTAGCGTTGTTTGCTATAATAAAGCTACTGAATGAAAAATAATTTCCCTGACTGATTTTTGACAACTCAGAATTAGAAATAGATTTAGAAATGCCATCCGCTTTAAACAGCCTAATACAGGCGATGATTTACGTAATGTTTAAAAAACGAGCAGCACTGTTTTATCTGGTTTAAAACAAGAGGCTTAGCCGAGTGTTTTAAACCTGATAAATAAGTGCAAATAAGTGGCCCTGTATTCTATAGTTTAGCCATCATCGTCTTTTAATGTATTCTTTCTTGACAATGATTTCTGACCACTTTCCAGGGACTCCGAACTGTTTTGTAGGTTTAACGTATACTGTTGATCACCCATGAAGAGCTTTAAGAAACTTTTTCCGATCTAAGCATTAACCGTATCTCAGTCAAACTTTTCCCCGTGAAGGTTGTAGTTCTCCTGATATTTAAGTATTTAGTGTCTTAAGTGACTGTTCAACTTCAGTAACTAAAAGATTTTGCTCACGTCTACGAATGCCTCGCTGCGTTGTGGCGCGTTGAAAAGGCGAATGGAAAAAGGCGAGAAAATGCTGATTAAGCGATTACTTCTGCCGCTCGCGTTTGTTAGTTTGGCTTATTTGGACAGTTTCGTATATGTGTTCACTGGTGTTATTCATTGGCTAACGTAACATCTAAGCTATGATACAAGGAGTATATCTCCTTTCACAGACTAATGCTTTCTCCCAAACTTACTTTTAAGACCAGTTTTAATTATTCAAAAAATTATACTAACCAAAAAATTAATATGTCAGCTCAGCCAGCCGGAGGTTGTCCGACATTCTTTTTTCATTTTAGCCAGAAGACAGACTATGAATATGTTCAACACTTTGTTCATTCTTTGCTCTAACGATCGATATTGCCTTGACTGCCCTTTTAGCGCCGGCGGTGTTTTGTCGTCAACTTTGTTTTATAGTAGTGCTGTGCATTTTAAAACAAGTACAAAACTAAATTTCTTATTTCCAATTTAAGTAACGGTTAGCTACAGTACAGATAACGGATAACCATGGGGTTTAGCACTGTCTATGCCATTTGTCCAGCCAGAGGTAAAAGGGCTTCAGTTAATTGTTTTCAAGTAAAAGTTACACTGTATCTACCTTTATCTTTGCCAAAAAGGTCGTCTATCTCAGCTGACAGTTATCTGAACAATTCTCAGCTATCAGTTAACCCTAGGCTCGCAGTGTAACTTGTTTGTGGTTGAATCTATTTGCTTTCGTTAAATTAACGGTTCAAGTTGTCAGCATGCACAACGAGAAGATTCCCGAACGTCCTGAATTTCAACGATCGCCGAAAAGAAGGTCGATGACAGTTTGCTTTTCGTGTTGTCTCTTTATTTCAAAGCGAGGCACCACGAGAGCGCAATGCATTCTGGTCACTACCCAGTACATTCTGGTCACCGTTTTGTGCATTCTGGTCACCGTGCAATGCATTCTGGTCACCGCGCAGTACATTCTGGTCACCGCGCAGTACATTCTGGTCAACGGGCATTCTGGTAACCGTGCAATGCATTCTGGTCACCGCGTAGTACATTCTGCTCACCGCGCAGTGCATTCTGGTCACCGTGCAATGTATTCTGGTCAACGCGCAGTGCATTCTGGTCACCGCGCAGTGCATTCTGGTCACCGTGCAGTGCATGCTGGTTGTGGCGCAGTGCATTTTGACAAATCTTGATTCTTGATAGATTCTTATACATTCTGATTACTAGTGTAGCCCAACGATATGAAATTTCTGCGGTTATTTTGGTCTTTTCTGCGTGTCTGTTAAGTTTGCATTGCATCGATTTACTTGCAAATGTGTGAAAGTCCGGACGATAATTTTACGTTTACACATTGCTTAGAGAATTTCAGTGCGAGTTCGTGAAAACTTGTCAAAGCCGCAATTCAATTTTCTTTTCCGAATTTTCTACAGTAAGAAGCATATGACAGCCCGCTGCACAAGTAGGAATCAACAAAAGTATCAGAAAACGCACTTCCAGGCAAACAGTGTTACTTGTTAACAGTTTAATAATTTGAGTTTATCAAACTATTTCCCGTCATGACGCGCAAAATATTTACGATTTAAGTTGTTTAAGATACCTTGCGAGTGGCAGATGGCAGTTGCTGCACAAGTATCCACAAAACGACAAAACTATGGGAAAACGCACTTTCAGGCTTACAGTGTAACTTATTTACGGTTGAACTTGAGTTTGCTGTCACAACATTCACGGTTTAAATGATTCCCACTCAGTAAAGGTCCTGAATTTCGAAGATCGTCGAAAAGAAGGCCGATGACGGTTTTCCCGTCGTGTTCTGCCTCCTCAAAGCGAAGCACCACCAGAGCGCAGTGCATTCTGGTCATTTCGCAGTGCATTCCGTCAAAATCTCGATTTTGTAAAAGATTCCTTATGCATTATAATTATAACTGCTGCTCGCTCGCTGGGCTCGCTCTACAGCAATAAGGATCCTCAGGAAGTGGCAATGGAAACCCGTCGTTGATACGGTCACCTCGTTCTTACGGTCGATTTTTTTGGACCCGGTGAAACGCCCACACATTTTCTCATAAGAAAACCCGGTTAATGCGGCCGCCTAGTTATATGGCCACACCGTTAACGGCCACATTCTGAAATCCCAACTTGCACGATCCTGTATAAGTTTACCCCGTTTATATATACGGCCACTTGAACCAAATACGAATTCGCAATTGACCAAACAAACAAATTCAGTACTTGAGAAACAGCAGATTTAACGTAAAGTAGGTCGAGGACTTTGATTTTGAGAAGGATATGTACTAGCCAAGTCTGTTCTTGTTTCGATTTTAGAATCTATTTATATTCATCAACACAGATTGAGGTTTCTGCATTCTGGATGTTTAATTATTAAAGAATTTCGGAAGTGTAGCAGCTCTCGTAAGCTTGTAATTCTACTGGTAACAGCTGCTGTTGTTTGTTTCATTGTTTTCAGGCTTATTTAACGCTTATTAAACAAGTTTATTTGAAAGTCCTTTAAAAATGAAGAAGAATGGCGGTTTCCTTTTTGTGATATCTCCTCTCGTTCCAGAGATATTCAAGATTTTCGAATTATGCAAATTAGGTACTGATGGCGTCATAAGGTGCGATCGTATGGGTGTAAGAACACAAAATATAGCATATCTTTGCAAGTAATGATGCAATGAAATTGAAACTTGGTGAGCATGTTATAGTCTAACAAATACATCAGATGGTGCATACTTTGGTGTTGCTATGGCAACACACCCGGTCTGAGATCTCTAATATACAGGAATGGTTATTTCTGTGTTTCATCTTGAGCAAACGTCGTCCACTTCCTAAAGGTTCATTAGGAGAGCTAGTGCAATATGGGTATTGTACACGCTTTAAATTATATCAGTCATTTGCCCTATACAGTCACAAACGAGTAATATTTGATTTAAAGAGGAAAGAGACTGGAACTAAGATCATAGCAACATCAAAATATGTATCAAGAGATGTATTTCTTAGTGCGCAATGTGCTTAAATAATAAAACGTTGTTCATAGTGGGTATCATGCGTGTCAGATCAAATAGGAATGACGGCTTGACTGTCCGAAATATCGAGAAATGAAAACAAATTCTCAAGTCGTTTTTTTCTTTGCTGTTTTGACATTTCCGATAACACCTCTATAAACAACAACCATCATGCTACTGGCATGCAACTTATTCATTTTGCGTCACATTTCTTAGGCCCCATTTATATGGTCTAGGGTACCCGAGACAACCCTCCCCCCCGAGTACCCTGGGCGAGCTAACTTTTCACTTAAATGTTGAAAAATTCCGCCAACCGTTTATATGCTCCTACCCGAGTTGTCTCGTCTCGGCAGGTAGGGTAACCCTGGTAGGCGGGACAACTTTTTCTCATATAAACACTTTGGCTCGCCTACCCGGGACAACTCTGAACGTGGCGAGTGTCACGTACTGTCTGGATTTCAGGTTTTTTCAGCAAAAAATTGCACCAAAGAAATAGAATTTAATTCAGCAAGGCCTCCAGTGATCGAATAAACGAAAGAAATTCAAAGGAAGAAGGATAACTGGTGAGTTGAATATTAAAATACTTTATGAATAATCAAGCAGGGTCAACTTTAACTCAGCTGACAGGGACAATTTTTTTTGTCAGATAAACGCTCGGTAAAGTTGTCTAGGGAGGGAGGGTTGTCTCGGGGTTGCAAGGTAGGTTGCAACGTAGCTCATCTCGAGCGAGGTCAACACGTGACTCAGGTCACGTGACATACATAAGGGCTATTTCGTACCAGTCTCAGGCGATACGGCAGTCGCAATCATGGACAGGGATGTGCGGAAAATTATTGTACTTCTAGCATTTTTACTGTTGCCAGCGAGTGGGAGAATTCAGGACGGTGTGTCGAAAGAGCCAAGGGCGAGGCATTTATTTGTGCAGAGGGACAAGCCGCTTCCAGGCTCTTCGAAAAAGTTGTTGAAGATTGAACACGAAGAGCCGTCTCGGTCCAGCGGCGGCAAAAATGTTCACGAACTGTTTCGTCGAGTTCGTCGATCAGTAAACCCGGACATGAAGCCAAATGCTACAGTGGTAAGGCTTTATGCTGTTAACTGCACCTTTAAATTTTGCTGTAAATGCATGCAAGCAGGTAGAAGCGACATTCATGCGTGCTTTGCATAAGTGATTGTCAAAGCAATATTTTAATTTTGCAGTGATGTCATACATCTGAACTTCTTCTTCCGTGTAATGATAATCCAACATTGTTTTTGTCGTAAAACTCGTTTTATTTTAATGTAGCCTTTAACAAAAAGATAAATTCTCTGTGTGAATCTTCTTAAGGTTTGCAGTCTCTTATAAAAGTAGTTTGGGCCAAAATGAACCAAAACTTCCTGTTGGCAACATTGATGACTTATTTCGCAGACAGATCGAAAAGTTTATTTTGCAAACAAGACCAGACCGCTGTTGTGCTTTCTGCGGGTTCTTAGTTTTCTGAGCTCTCTGTTTACGTGTTGAAGTTATGCTAGCGCTATGCCCATAAAATTGTAACTCATTTTTGTTGCACATAAGTCAATTTATTACGAGACACTAAACTGCTGAGCGTGCTTGCAGATTTCACCTCGTGTACCATTTGGCAACTGGTCGATGTTAGCCCGCGAGTGATTAACATGTAAACGATGCACGATATTGGTTTACATCATCGCACTATATTTATTACTTTTATAGGGAAAAAACAATCTCTTTCTTTCATAGTTTCTGATAAGGAGGGATGCATAGTTTTGACTGTTGAGTTTACTTGCTCATAATTTTCGCATATTAAATGACGTCAGTTTTTAAGGGTCTGACCTGTTATTGATCAGGTTTTGTCATAGCCTCCCACACAGATGCCCTTTGTGCTTCATGACGCTTTCCTTCCCCACTGACGTCTGCTGAAACAAACATCCATTTCCGTTAACAAGCCGTTTACATCCAATTGAAGAAAACCATCAGTATTGACTGATTGTATGACAGCAATCCTATCACATACAGTACTGAAAGAATGTGTGGTTCCACAAAATAGGCAACAAGCTAGCAAATGATGTAGGGTCAATTTTGATCAAAATGCAAAATAACACTCCACTCCAGTTCATATTCAAGCCAGTGTTTTCAGAAATTGAATAGAATGATTTTTCTTAGATTTTCACCAAAAGTAATTGGATGCTATTCAATTTATTTCAGACCAAAGTCATCTTACATCAGGCCTAGTGAACAAACTGTTTGATAACATTCAGGAACTAATAAGATTTTGTTGTATTTTAACACCTTAAAAATTCAACATAAATTTTCTCGAAACCCCTCTTATAAAATGTTTTCAAATTTGGCAGACCTCAAGAAAAGTATGTCAGGTTAAAGATCCAGGAAGGGTTTTCCAAAATTATTCCTTGATGATAGGTTATTCAGTCTCGAGTAAAGTGGGGCATGGCATCACAATGTCTCTATGGTAACTCCGATCATGATAAAATTAACTTCATCTGAAACTTTGGTCTTTCTCTAGTGCACCTGGAGCAATCGATTTTCTGTCGGATACTCTATGGTACACTAGCTGCTCAAAGTTGAAAGGTATCGTGACTCTAAAATCCGATTGAGCCACCTTAAAAACAAATTTGATGATTTTCTCTTTAAAGGAGTCCGGTTTGGACACCATTTCTGGCTTAACTAACTAACAGAAAGTAGGTCTGCAAAAACTGCAATGGTGTCATCTGGCCATGTCATTTATTTTGTGTGTCCTCTTTTTGACATGCAATGAAAATTAGCTACTGTAATGGGCTCATAAGAATTTGTACAGTGTTGTGGTGAAAAAAAGATCTCAATTAACAACAGTCACATTGTGTATATGTTGTGGTTTAAATTTATCCCTGGTTTAAAATTTTTTAAACCAGTTTGATATTGATTTCCCTTTGTTTCAGATTATGCTAATCAACATGAGACAAAGGGAAATAAAAATCAAACTGGTTAAAAAATTTTTAAACCAGGGATAAATTTAAACCACAACATATTCATGTATGTTACACTGGCGCAATGTTGTTTCACTATAAGAAGTAGAATTTTTTTCTATTTTTCCTTTTTTTTAATTTTGGAGCCTCAGTGGAGATGAAATCATTTACATGTAACTGTCCTCAAATGAGCATGCAAAAAAAGAAGATTAACAACTCTCGACTGGTAATTATTGTTCCTGTAACTTATGTCACAATAAGACCTGTATTATTGTGCATCTGATGTTATTCAAACATTTTAAGTAAAATTTAATTGTTACATGTTGATGTAGATCACTTCGAAATAATGACTGACACTATTCCTATGGCAAAATTATATCTGCCAACTTTTTCTGAGTAAGACGTGAGATTTTCATTGGGGTTTTTGAAGATAACCCGGCCATATCCAAAGTCATCTAAAGATGTTCTGAACATTTTGGGAAGACACTCCAAAGATTACCAGGTCCCAGTTCCAAGAAGTGTTTTATCTACTTTTGCATTCTAAAATCAAATAATTTTCTTCTAGTTTACATATTTAGAAAGTGTGCCAGTTTATGTTGTAATAGCTCAAATTTTCAGCTAGATGTCAGAAATTGATCCACAGGCGGGAGAAGGTATGAGGTTGAAGTTTTTGACCCACAGGCTGCATGAAACTCATGCCCAAGGCTCCTAAGGCGTGAGAGTTGACAGGTATACATACAAAATTGAATGTACAACTGCCATGTACTGTGCATCAACTGTTAAAACTCATCAACAATAGATGAGGTTGGGGGATGGTGCTTATATGGATGGTGGGACCGAGAACATACGAGCCGAGAGCCATGGTAACCATGGCAACCATGTGAGCGGCAACCACCATCCAGCACCGTCACACTGAATAACAATTAAGTGGAAGTGTTGATACCTACCTGAAAGGAGAGGGGAAGGGCGGGGGAGAACAGCATGAAGGCTTCGCAAACTCAAAGAGTGAATGCACAATGATTCTCAGAAACCTGAGCCCTGTAAATACCGAAACCCCTGTGACTTACCAGGCCGCCCCGCAGCAACACGAGCCGCCATGAAGAAGACCGCTGCTAGCATTGTCTCGATTTTAACTTCGCCTAAATTACATTTAGCCACATTTAAAGGAGCTATAGAGGGGGTAAGTTTCTAAAGGAACTGTGGTGCTGCGTCGGTGGGAAGTATAACAATCTAATTTGGTTTTATCAACTGGGATTCAAGAGATTCAAGAGCTGACGTTTCGAGCGTTAGCCCTTCGTCGGACCGAATCAAGGAATTGTGGGTTGTGTGTTTTTTATATACAGGAAGATGGAGCTTCGCTATTGGCTGGTGCCTGGTAACGTGAAAACAACGGAATAAATTATTTGAATGAAAAGCGTTCGTTGATACCGTGAGGATTAAGAGTGCCGATTTGAAAAATAAATTTTTGTTCTAGAGTTATGCACCAGTGTGCACTACAAACCCACAGATTCTCATAGTTATTTGTTGTATTCATCTTCACATCCATCACATGTCAAGAATTCCATTCCTTATTCTCAGTTTCTTAGACTTCGCCGTCTTTGTAGTGACGACTCTGATTTTTCCTTAAAATCAGAGGAAATGTGCAATTTCTTCGACAAATGCGGCTATCCTGCTTCTGTTGTTCAAGCGGGCCATCATCACGACCAACAAATTGATTGACAGTCAGCACTACAAACGTCACAGAGAGAAAACAACGATAGAATTCCATTCACCCTCACAACCACGCACTTAAATCCATCATTCTCAAAAACTTTAAATTACTTCAAAATGATCCCGACACTGGTAGAATCTTTTCGCAACCTCCATTAATTCCATTCAAACACGACAAAAACATAGGTACATGTAACTCTTTAGTCAGAAGTGCATTCCAAACAAGTGATCAGCCTGGGACTTTTAAATGCGCTCGCGCATAATGCAAAACATGCCCTTCAATTCACAACGTTGACAAAATATCGGGACCCAAGCAATCTATCAAGATCACTGATCATTTCACCTGTACCTCGGCCAATGCCATCTACTGCATGACTTGCACTCTTTGTAAAAAGTTATACATCGGCGAAACAGGGAGACGACTAGGCGACCGATTCTGAGAACACCTTCGGGACGTAGAGAAAGACGACAAAAATGCATCGAAACCGGTCGCGAGACACTTAAATCTCCCAAATCATTCTAAGCAACATATGGCAGTCTGCGGCCTTTCCCTTCATCAAGGAAACACGGGAAGCCGCAAAACTCTAGAACAAAAATTTATTTTTCAAATCGGCACTCTTAATCCTCACAGTATCAATGAACGCTTTTCATTCAACTATTTTATTCCGTTGTTTTCATGTTACCAGGCACCAGCCAATAGCGAAGCTCCTTCTTTCTGAATATAAAAAACACACGACCCACAATTCCTTTATTCACTCCGACGAAGGGCTAATGCTCGAAACGTCTGCTCTTGAATCTCTTTACGGTGGCTAATTCACATTATCAACCAAGTTGATAAAACCAAATTATACAGTGTCATGGTTTGTGCATTTTGAAGAATTTAGCCTAAATTTTCAAACTGATCATTTTGCAATCTATCTTAGTTGGTACAGGTTGTATCTCTTTCCACAGCTTTGCACCAATTCTTGAAAACGATTTTCGTTTGATTTCAAGTTTTGATTTTTGGATAAAAAGTTGTTGTAAGCTGATGATCGTGTATTGTATGGATGAGTTTTTACAGTAAGGATGAACAGATCCTTTAATTGTAAAGGGATAACATCATTACTTGCATAATGCATTGTTTCAGCTAGCCATTTATAATACAAAAAGTGTATCTAGGTAAAGTCTGTGCATGAAGGAACAGAGGAATGACGTGATCAATCCTGTCAGCAAAGCACATGAAATGGAGAGCACGTTTTGGAAGGATCAATAGCTTATTTAATCAAGTTTTGCCAGCTTGTCCCCAGGCAATTAAGCCGTATTGTAAATAAGGAACAACAAGGCAGTTGTATATGCTAACAAGAGTATAGAACGGAACGAAATGCCCTATCTTTGACAGTAGTCCAATGGTTTTGCTAAGTTTCAGTGTTATAGAGTCAATGTGGTTTTTCCATGATAATTTATATTCAATTAGAACTGCCAGATATTTCACATAATCTTTACATTCCAAGTAAGTTAGCATATTTGTTTACAGGCATTCTGTTGCACTTGAATCTTATGTGAAAGCTTTCCAATATAAAGTTATAAACTCTATTATGTATACAAACACCAAATTATATAAAATTGGATACAAAAATGATGATTTGCGTACTTTTTGTAAAATTGAATCCGAAACCTTGAATCATTTCTTTTACAACTGTTCTCATACAAGACAATTCTGGAGAGATTTTACATTATACTGGCGCCTACTATCAAAGCAGCAGATTCACCTCTCTCTAAAAGACGTTCTATTTGGAATATTCTCGGAAAAATGCCCTTTACTAAATTACTTTATAATTATTGGAAAATTGTTCTTGTGGGACTGCAGAAGAAGTCAAACCCTTCCTAAAATCGAGGGGTTTAAAGCCAAAATCAAAACTAAGTATGAAATTGAAAGAAAGAATATTTTCATAAGAAATGGATAATTAAACCAACTTAACTAATATAAATTATAAGTAGTATTCTTAAGTAATTATTTCTAAGATTATCTTTTGTGAAGAATGTACCAAAAGAATGTAATAGCTTGACCAGTGATGTAATATCTTTTGTATTTGGGGGGGGGGGGAGGTCTTCAATGTATCAATGTATGTAACTGTAGTGTGTATATTGCTTGTACTTTGCAAATATTTAAATTAAAAAAAAAAAAAAAAAAAATATTTGTTTACAGGCCAAGATGTGAGTGTTTATTCTTATTCTGAGAATATGACAGGGACAGGGAGATACATACAATTTGTATCAAACACTAGCGTGATGGTCAGATAACATATTTGGTGTAGTGAAGTTACTAAAAATGCCTGTAGGCTAGCACTCACAACCGAGGGTTGGTAAAACTTTAGAGACGAGAGTCAAGCAGAAGTTTTCTTCAAATCACTTTTGGTTATTGCTAGACCAGAGTAGTTCCTGTCATTTTTGTTAGGATTAATAAGTGAGTGGACATACAAATGAGCACGAAACAATCTTTGGCAGGGTTGAGTAACACTTACAGATACACAAGAGTTGCACCAATGGTTCTTGCTTTTACCAACTTTTGTTCTAAAAGTTATGGTGCTAATAGTGTAAATAATAAAATAGAAATTCTTGAATGCCTACAGTAATCGCTACTTGAATCATCAGTGAAAAGAAGATATAAACCTTAAAGTTTTTAAGAGTGAAAGCCCTTTTTCATTACTTGCCCTGCAAATCAGCTTTTTGTGTGTCAGCCCTATTGCTAAAACAACCCGAGAAACAGCTTCTTTGACATTGTAATGACTAAAATAATTTACCATGATTAAAGCCTTGGACAGACACAAAAAATAGCCAGAAGCATTTTGTTTGTCAACTACATGAAGCAAAAATTATATTTTTTCTCCAAATGTGTCCTGCCCACATTATTTTGTATTTGTATATTTAACATTTTACAGCCGATTTCAGTGCAGTGGAGATGCAGGTTTTTCAAAACGGCATTTGCCGAAGGCTCTCACAGAAGCAGTGATAAATAGGTGTTATGCCTGCACAAATTTCGTGAAATTTAGTCTTTTTTTGAAAGTTAAGGGATACATTAACTTCAGTTTCATGCGTTCTACATTTGTCAAGCAATGATTTAGCAAAGCAAAGCCATTTTGGACAACTTAACTGCATAAGGGTTCAATATGCACCAGTTAAAATGCTATAAAGAATTCTGGCCGTGGAGTGAAATATATTTATTACCAGTACACTTGGGCGAATAATCGACGGGCAGATGTTGTTCTGACAAACCTGTGGCTACATACTGCACTGAAATTGGTGGTAACTTTTGTGACTAATTTTATCTAGTAAACTGTATGTCTTACATGTAAAACATTAATTTTTTAAACAAAACTAATTATCAAAAGTACAGACTGTTATGGTTGGGTTCCTTTTTTTCTCAGGCGATGAAAATTTATGGACTTGATATTTAATAACTAAAGATGAATTTATTAGTGAACATAATGGGTTGTGTTTTTCACCATAATTATGGTGCAATGTAATTATGCAATACCTCACTATAACTGTGTGTAATCTGCACTAATTACTTTTGGACAGAAAAGTTTTTTAGATCATAGGTCTGAATGACTTGATTATGTGTTGTAATTAATTTACACATCCTTTTGCACTCTAGAGCACCTAACTTCAAAAGAAAATCTTGAGTCATACTCTTTATGAAGTGCAAAAAAAAAACCCACACACAAACAGACAAACTAATGCTACATTTGCAGACTCAATATCCTTAATTTGAAATGAGAATGGAAATATTAGGTTTCATCCGGAAACTAGAATCACTTACATTATTAAAGTACATGTCACGAACAGTCTACTGTTTAATTATTGCATGCACATAGCTTGCATTAAAAGGACAGCTCAGTAGCTATCATTTGAAGGGCTACACACTTAGGCTTTCATCCACAGACAAAACATGTTAGGACCACCTAGTACAGTTTAATAAACAATATGCCATTTGGAAGTACTGCTCGTTTATACATGTAGCTTTGATGTGAAGGATCCATGTTAAGGTTCCTTCCACATATATGTAGGAAATTTGTTAGGGCAGCTTTAAAGTCTTTTGACATTGCCATGGCAATGATTTTTGGTGTAACATTGGTATTGATTTGTTCACTGGTAAAATCCACACACATTAAATTTTATCAAGGTGTCCTTCAGCATTTTTGATGTTGCTGCAATAGAATTCAGAAGACAGGGATGTGTAAACCATTTTGAGCCACCTTGAAAACTATAACTTTGGTTAAAACCTGACCAAAGTGACACACAGTAAACAAAAAAACAAAATTCAACTTCATGGGCCTAGTAACGTTATTTCCCATTGTTGCCTTACAACTGTATATTGAAGTGTGACATCTGATATACAATACAGAGTCCTGAAACCGATTTGTGTCACAAGGTTCATTGACATTCGATGTTAGATATACGTTAGTAGGATGTGAGATATACAGGTACATGTATATAATTATATAAGTGTTTTGTTTTTCAAGTCTCCTTCAGGCATGCAACGTATACATGTCTGCTTCTCTTGTTATTGATTAGAATCAACAGTGTTCCTGAAATCTTTTACAAATCATTAGTAAAATGAGTTTATAAATCTTCTCTTTCAGTTACACATACCATTATTTTTTAAAACTTTTCTAAATACCCAGTATGTTTTGCTTTCTGTTTTGGTACCTGTTCTGTATGCAGTTTGCACTTTCTTGCATTTATTAATTTACTTTTAATTAGCGGCTGATATATGATTATATGATACATGCAAAAAATCCCCCCCCCCCCCAAGAAAGAATCGCATGCGCTATGCGCCCATGATTAACAATACATCACATGAAAAGTAGTGCTCTGTAGTTTTCATTCATGTGGATTTATTTTTTGGAAAGAATTCATTGCATAATATACAATGGTATTGTTACACATTTTTACATCATTATTAAAACTGACACTGCTTCACCAAAAAATACCGTAGTTCTGTTAATATGTAGGAGCTTGTGCAGCACTTGTCTCCCAACAAGGTGGCCTGGATTCAGTTCCCTGCAGACCCAGTGTTGTATGTGGGGTATGCTTATTGTTGGTTCTTGTCCTTGTTCAAAGGGTTTTTGTCCAGGTTCTATTTGCCCCCTCAATGAAAGCCTCACTAATAAATAGGCTCGTATGCAGACTTTACCTTTACCCAAAGTTTACTGCATGTAGTATCAGTTGAACTAAAAAGTAAAGTTGAAAATCCCTTTTCTGAGGTAGCAAAATTAATGTCCCAAGAGACGATGCTTTGATCACTTGTCACTTGCAGACATAATTGCTTTCTTTTACAGTTTCAGCTGAATGACAGTCACTACATGGCTTATGTTCACTGGGCTGGAGACCATAGGGACACCATTGTGGTATTGACTCGTGATAGAAAGCCAGGACCAATGAGTAACAGTCATGTTTGGATTTCAAGGGACTATGGTAAAACCTTTGAAAATCGCACTAAAGACTTTAAACAAACGAGTGGCCGGGATCTTGCCCGGATTGACATGTTTTATCCCTCTCCAGTGGATAATAGAAAGGTTTGTAGAACAGACATTTCCCACACTCACTCTAGTGACTTCAAACAGTGGCTTCAAGCTGAGGCATCAAAGAGTAATTTTGAAAATTTTTGCCAGGGTTTGCGCCTGGTAAGGAAAATTATTACAAATTGTCAAGATTCAGTTTTCTGTGTATAGAATAATGATGTTAACAATAATTTTCAATTATGTTGGTCTCTCAGGATGTCCTTGTCAGCATTACATGTATATAGTACAGTGATATTATGGCTTGCCTTAGATAAAACAGCAAGCCCCAAAGCAATGCATCAAGCTCGGTTTTCTGGCCTGTGCAGTGTCAAAATTACTGTACCTCAAATCCTTCCTTGCTAGTGTATAATGTCAGACAGTGAATTATATTCTAAGCTTGTATTAATTATTAGTCCAGGAACAATCTTGGTCGAAGTAGCTGTACATGTAGGAGTCTGCCTAGTCAGACCACTTATTTTGCAAAATTTTGCATTAGTCTTGCAATGTACAAAATTTCATTGGCTTTCGCATTAAATATACATGCTGTAAAAAGTATTAATGCTGAATTCACAGATCACTGGTCAATATATATTTTTTGGCTGTTATTAGTCTGACAGTTGTAGAAAAAGTTCTACTGGCTTGCTTTTTGTTTTGGCTTTCAGTATCTCTTTGTTGATAAACTCCACAAGCTCATATTCAGCACGAGAGATGACTGCTTATCATTCCTCAGAAGTCGTGTGTCATTTAACCCAGATGAACTCTCCTTCCACTCAACAAGCAGTAATGTTCTTGTGTCTTATGATGAGACTGCAAAGAAGGTACAGTAAAAAAACAAGTATTAAATAATAAAATAATTTGCCTGCTTGGGACTGCTACTTGGTTTGTTACAATGTAGAGGAGATGGCAGTTTCAACTTGGAACTAAATTTGGTTTATTTTTTTCTGCAAACAGCTTTATTATTCCAGTGATTTTGGATTTTCCTGGACTTTAAAAGATGAGAATGTTAGATCATATTTTTGGTAAGTTTACCTGTGTATGAGCATTTTTCAGTTTTATTAGCACAATGTGAAGAAATTTGGACACCCATGTAGAAATCAGCCGTAAGAAATTTTGCAAATGATTGTACGTAAAAACATTTTGCAATAAAATATTTTGACAAGAATTTTGCAATTGATGCAGTGACAGACCTTATTCATGATAGCCGCCATAATTGTTTTCACGTTGTAATGCAAATTAGGCACGTGGAATGTGACGGAGAAACAAGCCTAAAGCGTAAAATCTTTTTTGCTTCAATTGCTGTGTAGAATATAAGTTTATTTGCTTGTGGATGTACTCATCAGGGTCACAGACATTTTGTGACGTGTCAAGAGGAGGGCAATGTGTTTTATGAGCTTATCACAAACAGGGCAAAATTACTGAATGCTGATTGGTTGAGTCAGAGGGCATTTTCTTCTTAATCATGAGGGCACTTTTGGTAATCAAGAGGGCATGATTAGCTGATCCTGATTGGCATTCAGTGGGCTTATACTCCCAAATAAGTTTGCCCTTTATGTAATAAACATGTAATTGCAATGTGCCCTGGGACAATCCACCGTATGCAAAATGATGGCGACTGGTACATTTACCTATATTTCTTTGCGCACGAAAACCCTAAAAATGCTTATAAAAACGCAAAGAAATGTACCTAAACATTCAAACTTGGCAAGAGCTATATTGTTACTACAAGAACGAATTTCATTAAATTGTAACTTTCTGTGTACCTTGTGGACTGTGTTAGGGTCACAAGGTATTGTGGTAAAATGTACAGCTGCCATCTTTTTTTCCTACGGCGAATAAGGATTAATTTCACTCTGGCCCATGCAATTACATGCTGTATGCTTCTCAGGGCTGTTCCTGTATCAACCTCTCAACAACACTGTACTTGAAGTGGCTCACAATAGCATAATAAAGATTTGTAGTATATATGAAACAATTCATATAGTATAATAGTATATATAGTATATGAAATAATAATAATATAGTGTTATTAATAATGAAGCTTCCTGTCTTTGGCATTCTATTATAGCTAGGCAGATGATGGAGATGATAAACATTCAGTGTAATCTTACATAGAATATTTATCAGTAAACAGAGTAAGGTAAAAATGGAGACAAACTCTGTTTCCATGGCAACATCAGAAGAGGTCAAGACAACCCATAACTGACATTTTTAGGCTAATAACATTATAATATATCTTTATTTACTTATTTGTTTTTGATAATTATATATTCTGCATTTTTAATTAGGTTTCAGAGCCACCTTGCATTATCTATTGTATTGTATATTCTATTGTAATTTTTGGCTTCCCTTAATAGGGGCATTCCTCCTTGGGATAATGCTAATACTTTGTACATTGAGCGTGAAGAAATTCAAGGTATGTTACTTTGCTACTTCAGGGCTAAAAAAGGGCCATTTAGTTGATTTGATGTAACGTTTAAAAAACAAGCAGCAGTGTTGGATAATTTGCGGGGAAAAAAGTCAAATTTCGCGGGATTTTCAGAGACAAATTCGCGGAGTAAATGGCCGATTTCACGGGAGTTTTTGGGGCAAATTTTTCGCTAAAAAGCAAACAAGAAACATTCCAGTAATAAAACTGTAGGATGTCAAATTCAGGCCTAGAAAGAAAACACAAAAGTTCATCCAACACAGTTCTGAAGGAAACTGTTCTTGTTTCGACAGACAAGAAAAACGTCGACCGGTTGTTCTCCTTTTTCAGCGGCAATTTAGGGTCGAAAACAACAACGCAATAAATTTATTTTCTGTCCTCGCTTTCTTGTGTTGCTTTGCAGTTTCAAGGCAAGATTGTTCGTGATTGAAGGTTCAAATCCATTTATGAAGTCAAAACGTTCTTGCCTCTTTGATCGTGTCCTGCTCGTTCGAGTAAACAGGTGCCTGCATTACTACAGACAGCAGTTTCCTTTCACACTGCGTATAGTGTCAACGAAAAGTATTCACATTGTGGCCAGTGCCCAGTTTTTCACAACATTAATCTTAAACGCCTGGTAGTTTTTGATACGTTGTTTACTCGTGGAAGTGACGAAATTTCAAGATAAATTTACAAGTTTACGGCAAGTAAACAGCTGCAATAGTAACGATAAGCTTCAAGTATGTTGTACCGACATGTATTTGGTAGGATTTGTAGCGAATTTCGTGGTACTTTGCGTATTTTTGTCAATTTCGCGGGATTTTGCGTCTCCGCGACCGCGCAAAATATCAGAAGTCCTGTTATAATTATTAATTATTGTTATTATTGTTGTTGTTGTTATTGGCTGCAGCTGCACTTAGAGAGTTAACTGGGTTTATTTTTCAGAAGCCTGGTTAAAATTTTCAAATAACTTAACTCGGTTAACCCATTGGCGCCTGTTCCGGCCGTAACCGCCACGCAGAAACCACCCCCAAAATACCTGTGCCGGCCTCAACCGGCCGCAAAAAGCACATGTTGACAAAAGGCCTTTCCCTCCCTCCCTAGAGAGTTTTTGCTTCTCCTATTGTTCTATAGGTAATAAGGACAAATAAACCAATCAGAATCCCTTTTCTGTGCATATTTTTAAAGACCTTTAGGGGTCCTAGAAAGAAAGTTTTTCGTCTTGACTCGTGCGTTAAAAATGTACAAGAAGATCATGGCACGACGCAGGAAGTATTTACAAAATTCAAAGGCCGTGTTTTCCATTCTAAACACGGAAAATGCTTTCTTTGGCACTTGAAATGAAAAGAACAGACACCGATTAATTTTTAAGTGGCTCTAAAATAGAAAAATATGGAGTACTGTAGAGAGTGCTAAACCGTTGCTGATGAAGGGTCCATCTTGTCCTCCACGGCCGTGAAGACATGATGTCATGGCACTTAGAAATGTGTTGTGAAGTCAAATCACAGACCTGCACGCGAAGTTAATGAGGCTTCTCAAGACTTTTAAAAACAGAATGGTAACGTACAATATTGCTTTAAATTTGGATAGAAGTTTTAGAAGGATCGGTAAAGCCATTGAGTTATAAATTGACTGCAAAAGCCGTCCGCTAAAATTAGAACTGTCCGCTTTTAGCGTGAAGCCATGTGAAATGTGAGTAAGCTAATTACGCATGCAGAATTTCTTGGCTTTGAAATTTTCGATATTTTGATGATTTTGAGTACAGTTCTCGACTTCTTCATAAGTGAAATTTAATTTGAAGCAATGTTTATTTCAAGTTTCTTTCATCTTTCAATCTTTAGTTCAGAATTTTCTGCTTTTTGGAGCGAACAGATTTGGCATTATTTACACACGTGCTTATCTGATCAAGACATTTAGTGGGAGGAATTCTGCAGCTTTCTGACGGATATCGGTCTGTTTCACGCAACCATGATTTGTAAAGGAATTTATCATCTCAAATTACCACTTCACTGTCGCGACAAAATACTACAGTGCTATTGAAATATTGACATTGACTGCTGTACACAATGTAAACCTACCTTTTACCAAAGTATTTCAAGTTGTTTTAAAGGTTTGTATGAAGTTTTTTTGTGCCGATAAAATGAGGCGCGAAGCTGGAAAAAAATTTATTGCTGTTTTCAAGTTTGATTTGAGATCAGTTTATTACGGCTGATAAGCTCTTTAATTCAGAAATAAGTCGTTCAACATGTCTAGTTAAAATAAAAGTTTACTTCAGGAACTAATTATTTGTCTGAATTTACTGCGCATATGGTTTATTTTTCCACTAGCATCTCTGCATTGAATGCTGCAAAAGATCCAGGTATTTGGGGGTGGGTGCGCACTTAAAACCTTCAGGCGTCAATGGGTTAAACTTTGGTTATGGTGAAATAACCGGGTTAAGTTTCATGAGCGGCCGCACTGAAACTGGCTACGAAGTGGATTGTCAATTGACGTCCTTCAGATAAAACAGCAAAATGATAGACTTCGAGGACCACGTTATAATTTTCTCAATTGTTTGTCCCCTTTCTCTTCACTTGCGACTTGGGAAGTCTCTCTTTCTTCTAATGCACACGAGGGAAATGATTTCCAAGGCAGTCCTTTCGAACATGGCACGTCAGTGTTCTCATCACAGTCAAATGAATTGTCCACAAGCTTTTTGGGATCTATCCAAGAAATAAGCGATTTTTTTTCAGGAATCTTACCATGCATTGCTTTTATAAAGAGCACTTCTGAATGAACATGGAGTCCTCATAAGCGCTTCGCCGTATACTTTCTGCACTTGTTTGTGCCACGACTGTGATGAGCGACAGGTTCTGCGAAAAAGCCAATGCACTGCACTGATAAGAAACCACAAACCCAAGTTAAACAATGCAGAAAGGTAATTAAAATAAACCTAATTCGGTTAAAAAATTTATTGTTCTGCAATTAATTTCCATGGCAATCGTTAACCCAGTTAAAGTTCAATGAACAGTCGAAATCAGCGGCCGCATCAGGATTTTTTGGTAACCCGGTTAATTTTAAATGATTAATTAGAAATAACCCGGTTAACTCTCGTAGTGCGGCCGCGGCCATTGTTATTATTAAGAACCCAGCCTAGGGCTCTAAGCTCAAGTTTTTCAGAAGTCACCTTTTGGTGACTTCCTTTTTGTAAAACGGTCACCACCACAAAAATTTTGGTTGCCGAAAGAAAAGCATTTTAAAGCAGGGCACCTCATGTCAGTTTTGCATGAAGCACTGCCGCTGACATTGATGTGCCAAATTAATAATCGTGTGAAGAATGTTTACTAAACATAGTTATTTTCGTTTGTATTCAAGAGTTTTTTGTTAAGTTTCCTAAGAAATGAAATGGTGGTACTTTGGCTTCAGGGGTAAACCATTTTCATAGCAGTTGCAGTATGTAACCAGAGTAAAGTTTGTACTTGGTGATGTAACGCTGTTCTTAGTAGAAAAACAAACTGGTAAACACATAGATCTTCATGCCCAGATGTTGTTAAAATTATCATCTCGAACCCGAAAGAGAATTAAGGTTCATGATAAAAATGGAAACGATTATCGATAAAAAAACAGAAAAGATTGTCAATCATTATCAGTTTTAAAATTCCTGTGCGCTGCCATGTTGGATTTTATGTTGTCATTGCATTGTCCTTATTGTTATTAATGAGAGGTTCTTTTGTATTAAACAATGGAACAATGCTTTGACGTCATAAAATCCAAAATGGCGGTGTGCAGGAAATTTGAAGAGGATAATCTTTTTCTTGTTTTATGAGTATGAAATATTGCATCTCCCTCATCCAGTAAAAATTGAAATTTAGACACTATTTCAGACATCTAAACCCACTCATTGTGTAATATTAATTTCCTTTATTATTTTCTAGGTGGTTATTCTAACGTGGTTAAAACTGACTATTTTTCCCACTTTTCTTCAATACTGCTCCGGCGTGTAAATGACTTTGAAATCTTTGACAATTATATGTTTGCTACAAATGCAGTGAGTACTAACATCACATTGTTTGCTATTATGTTGCTGTTGGTGTTTCAATAATGTACATTCGACTGTTAAGTTTTTTTTGTTGGTCCTTGAAACTCCTTAATATAATTAATATAAAGAGTAAATTGATTGAAGTGAAAATATGAAATTGAATGTTTCATAAACAGTAGTCCATTGGGTTGATGAAACTGATTTTCGCTGTTTTTGTGTTACATACATGTACGCAACAGCTTAAATTGGGTATTTTGCTCATTCGACAAGTTTGTTTAAAAACACTTAAAAACCAGAGGGAATGTATTTTGCTCATTCGACAAAGTTTGTGGTTTGTCTTTTGGAACCTCACAGTGAGCTTCATGTTGTGGAAGCACTGGCCATGCCGGGCAACTAGGTGCGAACATTCATGTAGACTTGACCCTAACTGGATTATGCAACATTCTGACATCTTATTTTCCACAGTTGTAGCATTGTTTCCACATGATTTACAGGTGGCCTTCTACCATTACAAAACAATCAAATTTTCAGTCCTTTAGACAACTACAGCTTTACTCACAACAACTTCGTTATTTGTGGCACCAATATGGCTGCTGCAAAATACTTGGAATGACAATTATCTGGTCAAGCTATTTTTTTAGACAATTAATTTTATTGATTAAACGCGGTTCCCTTTCTATCCCCTAGTAAACCTTCTTTTTTCCGCACAGTCGTTGTTTTATTTCCAGAGCGAATATGTGGGGGTGGTGCGGGTCTATTTGCATATATACACACAATTATAACATGTAGTTTGTTTCTCTCGATGACTGATTTTCTTACCATGTTTCATCAAAATGCACCAATATATGTACTAACGGAAAAAAAAGTATTTTAAGAAATACTCTAGTGCAGAGAAATTAGACGAGCATCAATACAGTAAAATGGGAGGATAATGGAGCGTTTAGATGTCTTTCCTGTTTCCATTTTGTATGCTACGTGATATAAAGAGGTGTAATAACGACAGCGTTCTCCAACCAAAAGCATTGACTTAACTGCATGTAGACTAGTTTGAAACAGTTTCACTAATATATGTTCTTTCTCTATAGACCTCAAACCATGGCTCTCTGACTTTGTTGGTGTCACTAAACAGAACTCGATTTCAGGCAGCTGAAATACCCACAGCTTCTCCAACGCAGGTGTGCAACATATTCTTGCAATTAATGTTTCTTGTTGTACTTTAAACCAGGTCACTTGCTTCTTTCAAGAACAAGAAAATGTTTGTGGTGAATGTCAAATTTATTAGTGTTTTAAAGTTTCATGATTCAGATAAACAGATTTTAAAATATAGAAATAAGACTAGTACTACATGTCCTGTATGACACATGGGTGACCAAAGAGTGGCAATGTCAGAGTTTCCTATTAGTGAAAGTGGTTATTGTTCCCCCTGTTTTGCTTTTCTGCTACCGTAAGTGTACTAAGTTCCTCTAGAATAAAGTCCAAGGATGACCCTAACAACAGACAAGAAGCAGTTTACAAGATCAAGTGCTCTGACTGCCAAGCCTCTAACATCAGAGAGACTGGTAGGAACCTCAACTCAAGACTGACTGAACACAAACGAGCGACGAGGAACTGTGACGTCAACAATCACATTGCTGAGCACCGTCGACTTACAAACCACAATATCGACTGGGGCTCTGCTTTCTGTTTGACGAACAGCACTAACTATTTTCAACAACTGACTTGGAAAACTGGTTTAATAACTTAGAACAGAGAATCCTCTCAACAGAAGTCAACAACTACCGGCAACATACAAATGACTACTTTATGACATAACAAACAGACCAAATAGAATGACCTAACTTTGCCAACGGATCGAAACTGACCAATCATGATCGACAACATCAACTACTTGAGTCTTACAGCCAGTAACATCACAGCTTAACTGAGCAATCAGTTTTCACGAACCAGACTTATAACATTTGACTGACAAACAACTCTTCAGATGACTCTGATGATGACTTCCGCTCAGGTTGTGGAAACATCAGTCACTGTCACCAACAACAGTCGTTCTCAGGACTACCCTCGCCCGGACGATCAAACTAGATGATCGACTGTTACCCTGGGTTCAAACCATTTACTGTATGTAAAATAAAGTCCTTTGCACTGTTTTGGTTTAGTGACAAAAATTGTGAACTATATTACTACTACTACTTCTAAGAATAATGATAACAATATCTAACCAGCTCAGGGAGCCCACTGACCAAGGCAGTTTTCAGTGGGTCCCAGCAAATAATGAAAACAAAAATGTAAAAATTGACAAAAAAAAAGTTATTTACCGTAGTTTTTTGGTTATAAGGCGCACGGTTTTTTCACAGAAAAAGTGTTTTTCTGTTGCAAGTTACTCCTGAAATTGGGGTGCGTCTTATAGCCAAATATTTTTACGAAACAAAATCCAAAGACCGCAATTTTATCTGAACGTACAATTAAAACGAGATAAATAAAAGACACTTGGTTGGTTGGTTATTGACTATTTTAGATTTGCTGGTTCTGAAAAAGAACCGGGGTGGCTCTGAAAAGAGCCATTGAAGTGGTTCGGAAAACAACCCTTTTATCTTGAACAAAGATGGCCGCTGGTCTTCCTGGTCGCTATCCACGTTGAGCTTTCTGGTCTACAGTGTAAAGAACATTGCGATGAATTAACTCCACTTGAAAGGCTGCATTGTATCGAGCAATGATCGACTGCAGAGCGAAAACCAAACAAACTAAAATTTGCATATGTGCGAAAGAGCACGTGCTCAGTAACACGATACATCAACAATGAAATTCGAACCTCGTTTCCGAGAAATTATTTGTTTGCTTCCTTAACTAAAAGATCCCACAAAGAATTTATGATGTGGAAATAATGCTTACATGTACCTTCTTCGTCCATCTAGCCTTTCTTTGTGAACTGAGACTTGGTGGCACGTTGATGTTCAGCTATCGAATGCCTTTAAATATGACCTTTGGCGAAATTTTCTCGCCATTCGCTTTCGTCGCAATCTTGAAACTCTGCTTATCGGTGCCACATCCCGGTAAACTGCAAGGTTCGGTGGCCAGCAGCTCGAACGACATTGGCATTTCGTCTATATTGTGTATGCATTTTATGTTTATCATTAGAGGTGTGAGTTTGCAACTTTTGTTTTTGCGTATATCATTAAATGTGTGATTTTTCCACTTTTTTTGTGGTTAAAAATGAAGTTCACATGTTTGTGCAAAGATAATTGGACACAACCCTTTTAATTCATCAACACACAAGTCTATTTGAATTCTGAATTCTAGATGCGTCTTATAACTAAGTATTTTCACATAATTTTTAGTTTGGGAATTTGGCATAATTACTTTCCCAAGTTGGGGGTGCGTCTTATCGCCGAGTGCTCCTTATAACCGAAAAACTACGGTAAGAGAAAGTTCCTTAAGTTTTGCTTTGAAAACAGACCAAGGATAAGTTTCTTTAATGTTTTTGTCTAAATTGTTGTAGCCATTTGCGGCATGGTATAGGAATGTTTGCTTTTCCCTACCTTTACTTATTCAGAGTTTTCTTGCAGTCATAATAATGTCATATCACTACACAGTGTATGTTTTGTTATAGGACTTCTTCATTGCTGATGCATCAGAGAATCAGGTATTTCTGGCAGTCACTCATGATCGGAGAACAACTCATCTCTACATTTCAGACACGTCTGGGACAAAGTACAGCTTGTCCATGGAAAGGGTGTTGTATTTCTCTCAGAATACCACTTCTGCATGGCTGAGGTACATGTAGGCTAGAGCTTTGCTTTTACAGTTTATGTTCTCTGGCCTATAACATGCAGTTAAATGTTACGGTAGGAGATGGGGCAAAGTACTATCTTTGCTTAAAGTGCACCTAACCCCAAAATATTTTTTTCACTGGAATAAACCTTTGCACCAATTTGAAACGCATTGCACCTTTTTACCAAATTCTGACTATTTGAAGCATTCAAAAGTTACGATAAACTGTGCATCATTTGTTCGACGACCCAGTCAGAAGGGGCGTGGGTCTATTCCCGATTTGACGTCACAAACTGATTTGCATGCATGTTTACAAAGACTTTATGCAATGCAAATCATTTTGTGACGTCAAATCATGAATAGACCCACGCCCCTTCTGACTCGGTCATGGAACAAATGATGCACAGTTTTTCATAACTTTTGAATGCTATAAATAGCCAGAATTTGGTAAAAAGGAGAAAGAAAAGGTGCAATGCACTTCAAACTGGTGCAAAGGTATATTTTTGCAAAAAAAATATTTGGGGGTTAGGTGCACTTTAAATAAAAATTGCCTCTTGCTTAAGAGCCTGTGAACACAGACAGACTGCGAAAACAAAGGTAATCACAAGCGTGACCATGATTTGGAAATGTTATTTCAATTAGCATAGATTTTACCATTTTGTTTGTCTTCTCCGTAGTTGAAAATATTTGAAATAATCTTGAGTTCTCAATTTCTTAGTCTACGTCTTTATTTAACAATTGATCAAGTTAAACAAAGGTAATCACAAGTGTGACCGTGGTTTGGAAATATAATATGTTTCTATGATTTTATTTCTTTGTTTTCTCCATAGTTTTAGTTTTGATTGAGAAGATATATTAAACACACAAGCAAGTGTTTCGTCACATTTCCAAACACCTCAAAGTTTTTCAAAAATTACTCCACTGTGCATTGCTTTGTCAACTGTCTTCTCGGTGTTTGGAAATGTGATGAAATGCTGTCTCTTTGTCTCTCTACCTTCCTCTCACCAGTTCCTCCTTCATTCATCCCGAAATTGACAACTAGGATAGGGATTACTAAGCTCTCAGAAACCAAATTGAGAACACTTTGAACATTTTGCTGTGATTGATTTATTGGAATAAAAGATTTATGGAAAGATGTTTGGCAATCAATATTTGAAATAATCTCTGCTCTCAATTACTTGCCCAATCTTGACTAAATGACCCTTTTGAGCTAACAAAAAATACATTAATTTTGTAAAGAATTAGAATAAAATAATGAAATGGCTATTTATTTAAGGAAAATGTTTGCACCTGGATTCTTCCAAGGTACATGTACCATCCACAGAGACTCAGGGAAGTTAGACAGGGCAAAACAAAGTAATTTTAAGCCCAAAAATCAGTCAAAATTCTTTGGCTGTTTAATTGATTGGAAGTGGGTTCAGAGGTTTGAAGGAAAATTAAATGTTTGCCAAGGTAAACACTGAAGAGCGTGCCAAAACTTGCAGCGTTTATGTCAATGTTAGGGAAAAACCCACAACCATTCTAAAATTAGCCGTGGATAGTGTAAACCTCGGATTGTGTAAGTTTACTTCGCCAGAAGCGACAGTCATATCTATTTGCAAGACAAAGATTATTGCTCGCAATCAAAATGGTGGATCGTGCATTCAAACACCGACCAATGCATCCCGAGTGCAAGCCTAATTTATACATAGAGCATGTTTGATTGTTGCTTTAACCACTGCTTTTCTTGAACGCTGCCATTAAAACAAATACAAGCCTGTGTGCCATCACATCGGCACTTACGGACTGTTTGTCAAGGTTGTAACATTCCTGAAAGATAACATCATATGCGTCTTTAGAGTTGCGCCATGTCCGACACGCAGTTCCAAATTAACGTGTATACCTGTTCAGAGCTTTTGCAGCTTTGTGCTGAGTGTTTTTACGAGCAAAAGCCAATAATAATTAACTTTTTAAGCAACAATTCAGTTAAATTTGAAGAGCGCAGCTTCACATTTCACACGAACGTCTTGTTTGTTTTCGGATTCCAAGTGGAATGATTGCTCCAAAGGCTGGTAGTCTGCATGAATGCGTATTTTGTTTGCGGCCCATTTGTACAATTAATTTCTTGAGAGATCAGTCAAGCAACAAGCTAATTTACTTTCTTGACTCAAAACTCAATACTCGAACCTCCAGACTTGATCCTCGAGACTCGATACTCAAAATTTTTGAGGATAGAGAATCGAGTGTCAAGGCTTGAGGATAGAGGCTCGGGGGACTGTCAACTTAGTTTTGAGCAGTACTGTACAATTCAATTAAAATAGGTAGGCTAGGGTTTGGGTTATGGTCACTGAATTTTGTGCTTGAAATACATCCTCAAGCTTCCAAAAGGAAGTAAAGATAGAAAAATTTGGAGTGACAAATGTTTTCAAGCAGGGCTGGTGAACTCCTGCTCAAATTATTAATTAAGGTTGAAAACACTTGTTAATTTGCTGGAATTTGATGAGTGTTTATTTGGTTTTGTATCAGGCGCTACATTGATTTCTCATTTGTGGACCTTCACAAAGTAAGGGGATTGAGAGGGGTTTATATCGCAAGTCAACTTACTCTAGGTGCTGTAGGACACCGCCATATCATGACCAAGATAACGTTTGATAAAGGTGGCTTATGGCGGCCAGTGGAGGCTCCTAAATTGGATAATTATGGCAAAGCCTTGAACTGCAGTCTGGTAAGTCCAGAAAGATCCTTGAAGATTCCCCGAAAACAAAATGAACTGTCTCGCTTGGGGCCAATCAATAAGTGCAACACAAGTGTACACAATCAATAGAGTACAAAAATCACTCTGATGGTAATGTGTTTGCCAATTCTTCCTTAGGCAAAAAATTGTTCCCTGCACTTGTCCCAAAAGTTTGGACAATACTATCCACGCACCCACTACTCTCCTATGAGGACGTGGAGTTCAGCTCCTGGCATCATCATGGCAACAGGTAACTACAAAATTCAGTTGTTTATGGCGTGCTTCTACAGTACCACTCGAAAGTAAGTTATCACCTCTTGTCTTGTTTCTCAAATTCATGTGAACTCATCTCACGAGAGACGGTGGTAACTTATTTGAGAGCGGTACTGTATGTTGCTTCGAAATGACAATGTGTTACTGTATGAGTGTCACCATCCTTCTTAATATTATTTCTTATTTCTTCTTCCCTCCTTCTCTTCCATGACCTCGCATGCCTTCTGCTCTTCTTTTCGTTTCATGCCTTTCATTTTGTACTCTTTTGTTTACCCCTGTTTTCTTGTGCCTACTCTCCCTCTCTTCAGAGTTCTTCTCTGTTCTCTTCCTCTTTCTCCCCCCCCCCCCCACCCTGCCTCTTATCAGTACCTTCTCTTTCCCCTCTTGCTGAACCCTCTCTCCTTTTTTCTCCTACACTTATCTTCAGGGGTTTCATGACGTTTTTGTACAGGTGGTCATTAAAGTATTTCAGGCGGACATTTTAATTTTTTCTTATCAAAGAAAGTAAGAAGACTAAAACAGCCAGGCAAAGTCATGGGCAAGTGTTGTTCACAGCCGGCCAATTTGCATGGTACCTGGCCCTTAATGAACCCCTGTATCTTTATCCTATTTATCCACCATTCCTCTTCCTTTCTCGCCCTTGTTAAGCACTGCTCATCGTCTATTGTGATCCTCATCTTGTTTCATCTTCTCATCCTTCCCAACTCCCTCTGTACCAGGTACCATTCTCCTTCTCTTCCTTTTGCCTACTAGGTAATATTATTGTCTTGTGATATTTCTTAGGTACATTTGGCTCAAACTTGAGGTTGAATGCTGATATCTTCCTTTCATCAGATTCAGGAATGACGTGGCACATGGTAACCAATAATATTGTAGTTATGCAGCAATGACAATTATAATGATAATGCAGGGCTGCAAATTATTACCGGTATTTTTCCCGTGAAAGAATTACCTTGAGCACCTTTTCCGGTAGTATTTGGGAAATGCTCTGAAGATGAGTGGAGGGTGCAATGTTTAAAAAAAAGTGTACATGTACTCTCAGTCAATTGGCACCTACATTCTGCAACATCCTTGAGTCTGAGTTTCTTCACTTGCCAAAATTGTTTTCATTAATTTGCCTTGGTGACCAAAATACTCAATGCATGGAGTGCTGAATTGGCATGGAACTTCATGATGTATGTGTACGTCCATGAATGGTAGTGTTTCTCCATTCCGTGAATGGTGGAATTCATCTGCATAAATTTAGGGTCATCCGTCTGGCTTTGGTGTTTCATCTAGACATGCACTGCTATGGGAAATAATTTACTGCTGTACTAATGATCTCACTATCAGTTTGGCTTAAAAGTGCCTACGAAATAAAAAATAGCTATTGAAAAATAAGCTTACAGTACCACTCAGAAATAAGCGTCTCAAAATATACGGGAAATACGCGTATGCGTTGCATATATACGCATACGCATATGCGTATATACACATGTACATTCACGTATACTCTGTGTGCGCGTATGCTCATTTGTATGTATGAGCTAGCTTATTGTTGTTTCTTTTGGTGACAGTTGATTTGCTTTCAATGACCTGACATTGCTGCATTTAAAAAGTGCATGGAAGACTGACTAAATCGCGCCGTGCCATAGTCTTACAGAAAATATTACATGTAAATGTGCTCCGTTACGTTAGCGAACGACTTTTTAAAAGTCTATGTAATAACTTCTTGCCATGGTCAACGCTCAAGAGAAAGTAAACACTCAGATGAAACGACTAGCGGCCAGTGGTGGCGAAAAGCTTTATCTTGCAAAGAAGTTTTAAAATAAATGTTTACAACGCATCATAAAAACTTCGCTAAAACATTTTTTCTACCTACAGAGACCATTTGACCATTTAAAATCACTGATTTGCGCCAAATAGAACCAGAGATATCATTAATTTTTGTCTACCATGACATTTCAAAAACTATAAGCAAGCGACTCGCGCTGTCGCGTGCCGAAGACTAAAACTTTATCTTACGAGTTAATAATTGTGAATGTTGGCTGAGTAGTTTTGATAAGCTTGAATGAAAACTCTCATCAATTTGACTCAAAATACTGAACAATATTCGTTTCGTTTTAAAGCTAAGTACTTTACGGCAAGACAAACAAGTTCAACTCATTCGAAGAATCATAAAAAGACGAGGCATTCAGTAAAAGCAAGTGACATGTTGTTTACGTTTACAAACTCTTGAGAATACGGCAGGGATAGTCGCCGGCGAAAAAACATTGTTTCTATCTATAAAGATCATTTCACCGTTAAATCGCCGCTTTACGACGAATAGAACCAGAGATATCATTTTTGCTACTTGCCGTGCCGATTTACGCCGAATAGAAGCAGAGATATCATTATTTTCGCAACTTGCTGCGACTAGCTGACGCGTGTCGAAATTATAATGGATGAAGTTCCAGCAAATTCAATGGACTCGCTGGCCTGGGTAAAAAAGAATTGACATAAGCAGTGCCGCAAAAAAACTTAAAACTATTTGCCGTGACTCAAAAGATAACAGACAATTAGCAAGAGACTCGACGGCGCGTGCCTTAGACAAAAGCTGTCTCCAGCAAACTCGTTTGACAAGACAACCTTTTTACAAACAAATCATTTCATCTCGATTTTTGTTGAATAGACATGAAGCGACCCTTCCGAGGTCTTGAATTATCGATAAGCTGTCGTTTCTGTAATTGTTAAAAGAGCGCGTGAATCATGGCTGGGTAGTTCTGTTAACGTAGACAAAATCCCCTGTCTATTTGTCTCGAAATACCGAACGATATTCGTTCTAGAACTATGTACTTCAAGGCAAGACAAACCAGTTTAACCCATATGAAGAGAAGTTTAATGACAACGCACTGAATGAATGCAAGTGACGCATTGCTAACAAAGCCAGGAATAGTCGCCGGCGAAATAATGCGTGACAGTTTTCACGGACCGTTTCTTTCTGACTCAAAACTTGCTAGTTGTCGGAAAAATCTATTGGTTTCATTGAAGACTATTCTTTTTGGTATATATTTTTATTAGTTTAGCAGATGATTTTCTTTTCCTAAACAAAAAGACAACCAAGTATGCACAGCAGGTAGGCCGTGCTAATTACTCGCCGATTTCCAAGTTAGGTTTGAAATACGATAGCTTGTTTTTACTTCACAGTGACTATATGCAAATTTCACACTACTCGATCGGCTGCTGCTTTTCCAAGTTTTTCTTGTATGGCTATTTCAATACTACACAAAGCCAACTTATGGCAAAGAATAACAAAGAACAGCGTATATGCGTATGCGTATACGAGTATATATGCGTGTACGCATATATATATACCCATATGCGCATATATACACATCCATGTATGCGTATATACGCATGTGTATATATGCGTATGAACTGCGTATGCGATGGACGCTTGTTTCTGAGCGGTACTGTATTTGAAAGGTCTTTAAAAATGAAGAAAAATGGCATTTTCCTTTTTGTGATATCTCCTCTTGTTCCAGAGATATCCAAGATTGTTTTATCATGCATAGATGCTGATGACGTTATAAGGTGTGATAGTATGGATATAAAAACACAAAATATAGCATACCTCGCAAGTTATGTTGCAATGTAATTGGAACTTTGCAAGCACATTGCACCCTAAGAAATACACCTCTTGATGCATATTTTGATGTTGCTATGCAGTGGATTTCCTATTTAAATCAAATATTACGCATTTGGGACTGTATGGGGCAAATGATTGATCCCATTAAAAGCGTGAACAATGCCCATATTGCACTAGCTCTCCTAATTAACCTTTAGGAAGTGACGATGTTTGCTCAAGATCAAATACAAGAATAATCATTCCTGTATATTAGAGATCTGGAACTGGATGTGTTGCCATAGCAACACCAAAATATACACCATTTGATGTATTTCTTAGGCTAAAACTTGCTTGCCAAGTTTCAATTTCATTGCATCGTTACCAGCAGAGATATGCTATATTTTGTGTTTTTACATGGTCCATACTGTAGCTATCACACCTTATGACGTCAACAGTACCTAATTTGTATAATTCAAAAATCTTGAATATCTTTGGGACGAGAAGAGATATCACAAAAAGGAAAACACCATTCTTCAAGGCCTTTCAAATAAGCTTATTTTTCAATAGCTAATTTTTTCATTTCATAGGCAGTCAAAATGGTGTAGAGGTCATTAAAAGTTGAACAGTTTATCATGTTGCTTATACATGTAGCTCAGCTAACTTACTTTATTTCTACAGATTTTGCAACGCCCCTTCTGGTGGTACAACCTTGGTGATCATGGTGGCATTTTCATTGCTGTACCTAGAAATTCTTTGACAGACCTGATTTAGTAAGTTAATATAACTTGAATAATAATCATGACTTCATACACACCTTTTGACTTAAAATAAGAATAGGGTAAACCTTGGGGACAGGTCTGTCGTCATTGTATACATGGTATCAAGAGCAGTGCTCAATTAGTGGTTGCCCGGTTGCCCAAGACAACTAAAACTTCATTCGGGGCAACCAGTTTTTAGGATAAATAAAGGGCTGGTTGCCAGGACAACCTGGATTTTTTTCTAATTTCGAGCACTACAAGAGCAACAGCTCTGACAGTCTTTAAAATTCCCAGAGGTTTCAAAATGTTTAGTAAGTTGGTTCGAAAGTAGGTGTCAGCAACAGGAAGAGAAGGCAGCTGTTTTAAGTGAGTATTTGTCATGACCTGATTGCTACAACCAGAGTAACCTGCGACATAATCGAGTAACCAGTGCAGCTCCATTACCTTGAAATTTTGTCATAAATGAAGAATTGAGTGGGGTTAAGCCTTGGATGTAACTCGCATTCCATTCAGGCCTATACCTGAGGCAGGCATAAGGTACGAGGGTAATAGCCATATATGGGACACTTTTACCACGCAGTGTGCAGCACAGCATGTTAACGTTTCAGTTCCTTAATAATAACATAGTTATTTGTTTTGGTTGTCTTTTGACTTTCAGTTACAGCTGGAATGAAGGAGAGACATGGCTAACTTACAGGTTCATAAACAGCTCCAGGATGTATGTATATGGCCTTCTCACAGAGCCAGGTGAACAGAGTGCCGAGTTTACAATTTATGGCTCTTACCCTGGAAGGCATAAGTGGGTTGTTGTGCAGATTAACTTGAGGAAGACACTTGGTAAGATTCACTCGCTCATCTGCTTTTGATTGTATGTTCACTTACTCATTCTCTCACACTCGCTCACTCAATGCAGATATGTTACTCCAATTTAAGTGATAACGAGAGAACTAAATATTTACTTAGGAAAGACAACACAGCTACATCTAAAATAATAGGAAAATGCATCCATTTAGCCCATTGGTGCACAGTCTGGGTGTTATAACCTTAGTTTGTAAATATACCTCATTCTGTAGTGAACAGTCTGCTCTGGACTTTGTTGGGTAATAAACTGTTTTCATTTTAAACTTTAGGTGGTCCATGCAAGAAAGATGACTACAAGCCCTGGATACCATCAGATGAACAAAATGGCACTTGCTTGTTGGGAAGGAAGTCCATTTACGAGAGACGGATTGCTCATGCACACTGCTACAATGGTTATGACTATGATCGTCCAATCACACAGCAGAGCTGCCCATGTGATAGAGAGGACTTTGAATGGTAGGATTATTGCTGTACAGTTTGTCATGTTGTATTATCCTGGTCTAGCATAGTTAAAGGGGCACTGTCACAGGGATTTTGCTCTTTCCAGGACCTCAACAGAGGGAGCAAGCCACAATAGGTGACTTTTTCATTGCTGTTTATACTATGTGAAGTAAATTGGCACAAAAAATTATTGATTTGTGTGACTTCTCTATTTTTTATGTGGGGTTGAAGTCTTGGCATTCTTTATTTCTCTCAGATCCTCTGAAAACAATTCAGTTAACAGTAGTGAATGAGACTGTCCAAGCTGTCATTCTCCTTTCTATGTCATAGCAAATACTAGCCCCAAACCCCCAATTACTCAGACTTGAACCAAGATGACTGCAATTTTGGAGCAATTTTTCAAACTTCGAAAAGTTCTAAAAATCTTAGATTTGAGAAAATTGAAAATTTTTTCCACTACTTTACTACAAAAATTGCAAAGAAATATTCAGTGATAGAAACAAAATCGGGGTTAGGCACACTTTAAAGGGGCACTGTCACAGGAGTTTTCCTGTTTTCAGCTTCATTCGTCACTAAAATCATTACCTGGTACCTTTACTCGTGCCCAAAGTGCTCCTGATGGACTAACAGGGAGATATCAAACAAACAAATTTCTGGCTATACTTTCAAGCATGGCTCTAAGAATTTGAAAAAAACTGGTTAGTTTTTTCAAATTTCAATCCATTTCCATCGTTGCCATCCTAAATGATAGGCAGCAATGAAGTGTTTCGGTGTAGTGATAGTCCTGGGCAAAAATAAATACACCATTATTTTTGGGTTTCCATTGATGCAGGAAGACATTTCAGCATTTTAAAATGACACCAAAATACCGTGACTGTGCCCCTTTAAATACATGAAACAAGTTGCCATTTCCATCCTCGTTATCCATAACAGCACATGAGGTAATAGTTTCAATGCAGTACAATAGTCTTTGGCAACCAAACTATACCATTATTGTTGGGTTTCCTTTGATGCACAGAACGTTTTTGGCTTTTTATGGGGCTATGACAATGCCCCTTTATAAGGGTTTGACAAATTTAGAGCATTCCTTTGCAACACAAAGGTCTAACTAGATCATGTTTTTTTTTTGCAATAGTACCACTGTCATTTCACATTCCAAAGTTACTAGCCTAGTGGCTAGCTAGATTCAAGCTATAATGATTATGCTTGTCTTGGTCTGATATTTACTAGATATGCAAAGTTTCTAGCTGAGTTGCTATCAGTATTCATTTACGCCAACAGATGCCAATAATTATTAAATTTTATTATATATCAATCTGATAATAATCATCTATTATTAATCTGGTCTACATAGTGCAACATAGATTTGCTAACATGTCCACTATTGATTGATTATAATAAGATCTCTTCCTTGGACTTGTGACTTGAATCTTTGTATTTGCTAATTTTCTTCTTGTGTTGTAGTGATGTGGGCTACAAAGAAGGTGGCAACGGTAATGAGTGCAAGTTTGATACCTCCAGTGGCTTGACTCCAACGGCTATTCCTCCTGTGTGTCCTATAGGCACAACATACCGTCGCACAAAAGGGTACGTAGAGAGCAACTCCATCATAAGACATGTAACATGTATTGTTGGGGTCATTGTGTTCTTGGGCAAGAACCTCACAGAATGCTGGGGAGTACAGGCTCCGAAATTAACTTTTTTATGCAGGCGCCGAGTGGCGAGTGAACATTTTTTTCAGCTGCCAAATGAAAAAATCTGGTCGCCAAAAAGTGGTTCGTAATATTTTTGTCTCACAGCAAAACATGAAAGCATTGAGTTCTGAAAAACGTTTCTTTAAGACTCGCATGTATAAAGACATTAAATTATTGTGTAGCTTACATTTCAGTTGAAAAGTCAGTTTTCGTTGAATAGACAGCTATGAAATTCTTGTCGCCAACACTCAATTTTCAGTTGCATTTCAGTTGCAATTACGGACCCTGAGTAACATGTTTGATCAGTGCTTTCAATAAGCACCAATGGCCGGCAAAAATCATCGGCTACTTCGCTGTACTTTGCTTACAAACATTGGCTACTTTTTTCCCAAAATTGAAGAAATTAAAGAAAAAGTCTTAAAAACAGTCAGCTACTTTACTCAAAGAAGCTGCCTACTCCAAATTTTAATATTGAAACCCCTGCCTGTTATGGACTAGCAGGGCTGCAAATAATTCTTTCCTGTGAAAGGACACGTGTCTGACTAAAACTTTAAATTAATATCAGAAGAATTTTGCATCTAAGAACTTTGGGGTATCATTTCTGAAGTCTGATATTTTCTTGGCCTTTTAATATTAGAGATCAAGGCTCCAATAAAGGGTCTTTGCAAAAAAATGGATGATGGCAGCAAACATGTAAAATTCAGCCTCTGCCAGAATCATCTTTTTTGAAGGATCATTTGCCACTCTTGCCAGTTTGTTTCAGACTTATCCCCTGGTCAGTATTTGTGACATGTCTTCAATGTTTGCTTTGTTTTTTTTGTGCGTAGATATCGAAAGGTTGCTGGTGATACCTGCCACGGAGGCATGGAAGATCAGTTTTCTGCTGATATTGCTTCTTGTCCAATTAATCGTAAGTGAGCTCTCTGTACACAGTGTGGGAGGCACGATGGTCACACCTCACTGTATTGTCGAACCTAGAACTGAGTATGGCTTTTTTACTTGGCTTATAAGATTTAGGCATTATTAATACTGGCTGTTCTTTTTTATCTGTTACTTCCTTTCCTTTAGCACTCCCTCAGTTCTTGCTGTATGCTGCTCGTAGATACATTCGGAGAATCACTTTGGGTGATCACAGAGAGACTACCATTCCTCTTGGAAGTGGACTGCAGAATGCCATCGCACTGGACTATGATTACAATCAGAACTGCATCTACTGGGCAGATATTACTCTGGATACGATCAAACGCTCATTTCTAAATGGATCTGGTATGTGTACATGTGTCTTATAATATAGCTATGGTGCATTAATCCAAACCTGAAATTCTGAATTTTTAAGTTCAAATGTGTCCCAGAATTGGATGAGATACTTTGGTGGATTCTAGCAGTATTTTCAATGGTCCTTAAAAATGGAAAAAAGTCCTTTCAAGATGTTAGGCAGTCGAGGTGGTTGAGGAGTTGATAAACTCCACAATAATTGTCTATCCGGTTTTGGAAAATTTTTATCCAACTTTGGAAAAGATCTTTCCAGTGATACACAGGTCAGAGTGACTTGGTTAACCGAGCTTAAAATATACATGAAAATGCTTAGAAAAGTAATTTGAGTGGATGATGCTTTCTCAGGAATTCTTAAACTGAAAATGAGCCCAGTAGTCAGGGTTGTCAATAAGCGCCGGTGACCGTCGATGTCGCCGGCTACTTAATCATTTTCGCCGGCTACAATTTGGCAGAGATAAGCGGGAAAAAAAGCATTCATTACAAAAACACTTAAGTAAAGAATCTGACCCACTCATTATGCATCGCGAGTCAAACCGCCATTTTTGGGGCCCCCGAAAAAGTGAGTTTTAGCGACCGACATAATTATTTTATCTGTTTCCAGTGACGTTGAATGCTTCAAGCAGGTGACATCTTTACGAAAATATACTCCTTGCTAATTTTTCTTTCTTTGGGGTTCGTTACTTTTTGTACAATCGCTTTTTGTGATAACAATAACAATAATAGAAGCGTGTGGTGCAAAGTGGGTGGTCAGACTCTTTAAAAAAAGGGCTCCCAATGCCGTCTACTTTCAAAATATCTCCGCATACTTAAATCTTATTGACAGCCCTGAGTAGTAGGTCAGCAACGGCAGGAAAAGGATAAGAAAAAGTGAAAAGAAAACAAACTAATAAGAAAAACGACAAACCGAAAGATATGGGTCACTTTATCGTCCAGAAACTCCAAAGTTCTACTTTTTCTCATACCCTCTCAGAGTGCCTTAAGTGGGTCAAAGAACTCACAAGGCTAGCCAGTGATTTTGCAAGCCTGCCTTTAATAACTGTTGACCTGCGGCAATTCCTAGAATAAAGGTAACAATGGCAAGGAGACGTAAAGGAAAGTACCGTATTTACTCGTGCATAAGTCGACCTTTCACGACCTAAAAATCAGTCCAAAAAATCGCCCTCAACTTATACACTATTCAAAAACTAAGACCCAAGCACCAATAAAATAAATTCTACACAATTAGCATAACAACATCTTATAAGCAATGACACCAAAACGCGAAGTCCTTCGCTTAGCAGTCTGCGTCTAAATTAGCAGTTCAAGTTGAAATGCTTTAAAATTTATCTTCTTTATGTTGACCTGAGTGTTGAAGATATTCCGTGGCACAATTTTGGAATAAAGAACTGTCATTTCCTGCGAAATAAAGTCGGAAATCTGCTCAGAAAAAACATCTCTCTCACTTAATTAGGCCTCCTCAATTATATAATTTGGTTTTATCAACTGGGTTGATAATGTGAATTGGCCACCGTAAAGAGATTCAAGAGCTGACGTTTCGAGGAGCGAATTGATTCGCTCTGACGAAGGGCTAACGCTCGCCAATTGACATTGTCAACCCAGTTGATAAAACCAAATTATATTGTTATACTTCCCACCAACGCAGCACCACAGTTTCTTTAGAAACTTAACCCCTCTCCTCAATTATAGTTTACAAGATGAAGTTAAAAAGTAGAAACATGATGACGGATACAATAACAGATGGAAAGTAACCAAAAGAAAAGGAAAGCTGTGAAAAAGTTAATACTTAAGGTGGCTCATCTCAGTTTTTGAGAACCACACCAACCCAACTTTAAAAAGCTAACACTTCACTGTCTTGGGTCGGTCAGGCAGGATTTATGGCACATTTACTAGAGATTGGATAATGTTTCCGAAAATGTAGATTTTCATTGGCATTGGTGTTACCATAGCAATGAAACGATGACGTCATGGTTTCTGAAAATCGACATTTTTCTTGATATAGGGACCTAAACTTTTAAAACGAATCAGCTCCCCTTGTAGTATACATGTAGGTCTTCAACACTGCAAAGTTTGAAAACATTCTATGAGAGCGTTTTTGATTAAAAGCGAGTTGAAAATTTTGCAGTCAAAATTTAAAAGTTTGACTCAGTATTTGTTAGTTCGTTGATTCCAGCGATGCCACATGCAATTAATTAGCATAAGGCTGTGGTGAGGCATCCCATGCGGAAGTGTAGCAGCTCTTGTTTAAGATTTCAATTCTACTGCAGTTATTGTTTAAGGGGCTACGGGCATTATTCCTGCCATTCATGTCAGACCTTACGAGACCTGCTACATCGCTTATGCTAATTAATTGCTATTAAATAAACCAGCTGTCAACAAAAACTCTGATAACGAAACTTTCTGTAACAAATGCAAAGGTACCCTATATTTTATAAGTATTTCGCGCTCTTAAAATAGTTCAATGCCTTTGAAATTTTCAGGGAAAGCACATAACATGTTATACTTTCAATCTAGAGATTTAAAATATATTCTTTAGACTAGTTTTTACAATATCAAAGACGTTCCTTCTATGAGAAAAATGTGAATATTAAAGACATTACTTTTGAGTTCATAGAGAGAGATCTAGTGAAGCAAACTAAGCGAAACCTTTCAGGAAAGTTGTTCTATGCCAAAGGTATAAAACATGGAAAGGACATTGTTTCAATCTGCAGGAATTCGCTGGAATCAACGAACTAACAGATACTGAGTCAAACTTTTAAATTTTGACTGCAAAATATTCAACTCACTTTTTTTCAAAAACGCTCTCACAGAATTTTTTCAAACTTTGCAGTGTTGAAGACCTACATGTATACTACAAGTGACATTGATTCGTTTAAAAAGTTTAGGTCTCGATATCAAGAAAAATGTTGATTTTTAGAAACCATGATGTCATCGTTTCGCTGCTATGGTAACACTGATGCCAATGAAATCTTCATTTTTGGAAACCTTATTCAATCTCTAATAAATATGACAAAAATCTTGCCCGACCGACACAAGGCAGTGAAGTATTAGCTTTTTAAAGTTGGGTTGGTGTGGTTCTGAAAAACTGAGATGAGCCACCTTAAACACATTTATATGAAAAATACTAAATAATTATTACAAATGAATGTGTTAAGTGTTTTTTTAAAGGAATCCTTTGCCTTTCAAAAGAGCTACGTCACAGCTCTTGCATTTTGTAATCCGTCTCGGTCTTCTCAGACATCCTTAACCATCCTTGTTCCTTTTTGGTTTAGTATCACCTCTTTAGCGTTTTTCTTCCTTAGTTAACTGTTAGTTTTAGGTTTCCTTATATTGTTAGGGTAATTTGTGTGATTTGGTTCAGTGCAAAAACTAATTCAAAACATCGTTACATAGCTCCTTTAAATGATTGAGATCTGCTAGTGACGAAGTTCCCACCAGCATACATGCATGTTAGCTAATTAAAAAGAGTCAGTGAGATATTATGCCAGTATTATCACCTCTGTGAAGTTCTTCAAATTACACCCAAATTATTTTGGGGTGCATGGATTTCATGCAGGATGTCAGTCATATCCTGTACGTAGTCTGCAGGTGTTTTTCACTGTTCACACCTTTGCTGGAGCATGATTTTTACTTTGTAGACAAGGTATAAAAAATTAAGTTCCTTCTAACTATCTTGTTCAAACTCCCTGCTGAAGTCTGTGTAATCAGACAAAACTGGTCAGAGAAAATAAAGCAAGTTGATAAGGTCTGTTGCTGTGTGCTGCTTACTAGTATTTATTTTGAAATATTTTGTTATAATATTGCTGTTGACAGGAGTAATTGAAACACTCCATAGTGGAATCCAGCAGGTAGAAGGACTGGCATTGGATTGGCTTGGTGATAATATATATTGGGTAGATGCCGGTGCTAAGAAGATTGAAGTCTCCAGGACAGATGGACGCTTCCGTAAAACCCTTCTCACAAGCACACTTGACCGTCCCAGGGCTATTGTTCTCGATCCGAAACAAGGGTACATGTACTGGACTGACTGGGGAAACAACGCTAGAATAGAAAGAGCTTACATGTCTGGTGGAGGACGAATGGCAATCATATCAAGTAGGCTTCAGTGGCCCAATGGTCTTGCTATTGATTTTCCAGCACAGAAGTTGTATTGGACTGATGCTGGCTTTGACAAAATAGAAAGGAGCAACTTAGACGGAAGTTATAGACAGGTACAGTGTCATGAACAAGTTGATAGTTACTAGATTTTAGGCTGAGTGATGGAAAACATGCAATATTGTAGATAGTGGTATTGCATACCACATCATTGCCATCAGTGCTCGACACTAACGCTAGTCCACTAGCCCAGGACTAGCAAAACTTCATGGTGGGCCACTGAAAATGCACTCCTGCTAGCCCCTAGACTAGTTAGTTTTGTGAAAAAAAGTTTTTGTAACTAACTTGGGAAGTTTTGTAGAACACTTTATAGGAAGCTAGTTTCTATTAGCTTGATTAATCTAAACCACAGGATTGGCAATCAAATCCATATCCTAGTGGTTTCATATGATCACTCTGCAAAACAGACCCAATCTTAGAAGAGACTTGGGGTAGAGCAACAGTGGTCTTTCATCTTGGAGTTTTTCGCACGACAAATCACTGCAAAAATGAAGAAAACGCCCTCCTACTGCGGACGATCTAAAGTGGATTTACAGTGTTCACCAGAGGACGACATTCAGCATGAAAGAAGAAGTACAATCAGCGGTCAAGAAATTTTCAACTAAGTTAAAAGAAAACATATCCGCTATGGAACTTTTTTGGACTCAAACAGTAGCGCTGAGAGATTTTTTCTGGCATTGTTTTGGGCTAGTGGATTGTCAACATGGGCTAGTGATTTATTGTGCTTACTAGCCGACTGCCTAGTTTCCAAAAAAGTTAGTGTTGAGCACTGGCCGTTTAGGCAAGAATGCAGCATTTATCTGTGAATTGGCCCAAATCAATGCTTGAGTACAGTACATGTATGTCTTGATTTTTGAATTACATGACTGTGCTTAAACTGAAGAAGGTGGTGGTATTAAGACGGAATCCATCAGGAAGTTGAGTACCAGTAATATTTATTTAAGTTGGACAAAAATCGAGTACCAGAGAATCATATTGCGTTATTTTTTACCTTTAATAAACGGTAAAGATGTAAGTAGTTATTTGTGATAACACCGACAACGATATCTTATCAGAGCCCGAGAAAATGAATTTTAAAGATCACAAACTCTAGGCAAAATCTAACGTGTAGCCACTTTGTAAAATCGTCTTGAAGCGATTCAGTGGAATTATAGTGGAACTTCGAAATTTGTTTTCGATGTTTGGTGTTGTTAGAAAAGATTTCTTTTGATAACATATTTGAAGCAGTAACTCAAAAGTTTGCAATAAGGTGTAAATAATTTTGGTACAACAATTTCTTATCAGAGACTGAGAAAATATATTTCAAAGCTTGCAAGCTATAGGAAAAATCTCACATCTTTTAAGCGATTCAGTGGAATTCAGTGGAACTTCGAAATTTGTTTTCGATGTTTGGTGCTGTTAGAAAAGATTTCTATTGATAGTATATTTGAAGTAGTAACACAAAAGCTTGCAATAAGGTGTAAATCATTTTGGCACATAATTTTGTCCAATAAATGCTCAAAGTCCTAATGGATTTCCGTCTTAACTGCTTGCTGCAGAAAACTTAGCTGAAGGCAAAACTGTGGTTACTGCATAATTTCCGTTAAGGCAAGAATGTAGCATTGATAACTGGACCATCGCCAATGTTCCGAAATCAGAAACTAAGTACATTACTTCTCGATTTTTTTACAAGATGGCAAATGCTCTTTTTCTCTGTTTCAGACAATAAGCAGTTCAGGGCTTCCTCATCCATACTCAATATCTGTGTACAGAGATTCTATCTACTGGGATGACTGGTCCACACAATCCATCCAAAAGGCAAACAAAAGAGATGGTGGGGCTCGTCAGACTATAAGGTCTCATGTGCGTGGCCTAATGGATCTTAAAGTTTTTCATCAAGATGCACAGACAGGTAGTTGGCTTCTATTTTGTCTACCATCACAACCCAATTAATTTTGCTGACATCTCGCATCTAGCAAACATTCAATTGTGCCAGAGGGGGATGAAACAATAATTCATCAATTTTGTGGAATAAAAGCTAATGAAATTTTAATTATACTTTCATGCAGTTTTGTAGCTTGCTAAATGAAAAATGAATTCTTCACATAATATATTAAACACGGGAGACAGTGTTTCATCGGGACATCCAAACACATATAAGAGAGTTAAAAATACAGTGTACAGCATATTATTTTAGATGAACTTTGAGGTGTTTGTAAATTGGTGAAACTCGATCTCTTGAGTATTTGATATTGATTGAAACTAAAACTACGGAGAACTAGAAAGAAATAAAATCGTAAAAAATCTATGCTAATTAAGATCACATAAATTTCAAAACCATAATCATAGTGCTGATTTCTTTTGTTTTCATGAACGAGTTTGAAAAACTAATAAAAAGGATTTTATTAACACTTTTTGTTGTTTCATTACCAGGCAACAACTCCTGTTCTCGGTTGAAACGTTGCAGTCACATCTGCTTTGCTGTGCCAAACAGTTATGCTTGTGCTTGCCCAGATAACATGAGAACTGTGACATCTGTTTCTGGAATTGTGACCTGCGAGTGCCAGCCTGGGGAATACATGGATGCTAATGGGGAGTGCAAAACTCGGAGTGAGTACTAATCCATAATACTGTAGTATGACTTTAAATTTAAGAACCCCAGAGTTAGACTGAGAGTTGAGTTAGAGTGAGGGCACATTCGTTTGGGATCAATCCGGGTTAGGGTCAGGGTTATATTCTTATTCCGGAATATCCCAAACGAACGCGCCCCAAACTATGCTCATGACAGCTTTGTTAGAGCAAGTTTTAATTGAGTGTGGTAAAACCAAACCCAATTAAGTAATTAGGTTGGCCAACCACAAAGGACGGGGACAATCCAGTGAACCAATCAAAACTTGAAGTAATTACACGTAGCCGACACAAAGCGTGGAAAAATGTGTGCATGCTTGTCAGGATTGGTTTTGGTTTTACTCCTGATTGGTTAAAAAATTGTGCGAGATTTTTAAACCAATGGCAAGTAACGCAAAACCAAAGTTTACAAGAATTTCTTTCTCTAGTTGTAAATATATACTCTGTTTAGGTATAGTTTGTGGGAGCCGTAATGGCCTAATGGTTACCGTTAATGTACTGGACTCAGGATCGAATGGTCCAGGTTTGAGCCTCAGCCTGCCTAGGTCATTGTGTTGTGTTCTTGGGCAAGAAACTTTACTCTTCCAACTGAATTTTGACAGAAAAATTGGTCCCAGGGGGGTCAAACTTTAATTGGTTGTCATGTGATCAGATTGTATTTATCGAACATTTTAATTCCCATTTGATTACCATACTTACTCATGGATAGCTTTCACCAGGAAAAGTTTGAGGTAGGGTTGTTTTTGGCCATTTCTAAAATACTTGAGCCTTAAAGTTATGTGGATCGGTTCTTAAATAATGTTCATGTAAGGATTTTCCACACTTTCGTTCTTTTGCTAGCTGGAACATGTGGTCCAAATGAGTTCCGGTGTACCAACAGTCGATGCATCCCATCACATTGGACGTGTGATCATGACAATGATTGTGGAGACAATTCTGATGAGAAAGATTGTGGTATGTGGTTTGAAATTAGTCACAGATTTTCTTACCGTTTTGCTTCAACTTACACCTTAGTTAATAGTGGGAGGTGTTGTAGCAGCGTTCCAGATGAGAGAAGGGTCTTGGGTCAGGTTAACTTCACAACTTACCCAAGTTAGAAAGTTTACTTCTGAAGAGTTGGTGGGAGAAGTTGGAATTTGATCTGTTGACACTTTGGCCTAAAGGAAGAGTGTTGGAGTTTTAATTGATAGGGTCCAGGTTAACTACTGGCCCAGTTACTGCAGATATTGTGATGTGCTCAAGATTGCAAATTAAGACTTCACAGTGCCTAGACCCCTTTCACAATAATTATTGGCCACGCATGACCTGTTACAGTCAATGTTCTCTTGTCAATGGATGCCTGGGAATGGACAGCTCTGTAATCTGAAAACTGGTGTTGCTCCATGCAAACTGTCTTTCCGTCGTTTACTGTATCTAAACTCTCTGCAAGTCGGATAGTTCCCTTAAATGGTCCTAGCAGTGTCTATCTCACAGAGAGCTTTTTGTTGTGCAAAATGACAAAACTGTCAAGGACTGTCTATAGCTAACTGGGCTAAAGAACTACACATCTTCAGGTTGGTATTGGTAAAAGCTATTTCAACAGCAGGATGCTTAGCTTATAGAAAGTATACCATAATTTTACTATTGGTAAGAATGTATAATATTTTTTGCTCATGTTGTGAGGGGGCAGGGAGGGGGGAGCAGTGGTTTGGTAAATTAAAACGTGGCACCCCATTTCAATTGACCACATCTTCATGTTTGTTCCAGCTTACAACACCTGCAGCCCAACACAGTTCAAATGTGACAATGGTCGCTGTATATCTGCGTCATGGAGGTGTGACCATGATGACGACTGTCATGACATGTCTGATGAGAAAAACTGCAGTAAGTATTAAACTGTTACTCTGATTCATTCTTTTATGTCGTTGGATCCCTGCCTTGTAACCAATTATCACGCTTGTTACCTCAAACACTGCTAGCCTATTCCTAATACTCTTCACTTAATTCCAAAATGTCGACTGATTTATATAAATTGGCCCTTTTAGCCTCATTTCTGAGTAAAAATTCTTTTGAATTTTGCTCATGCTATTGAGGTAACGAGGACCAATTAACATGCATATAAAAGGATAATGAATCTGCTGCCATTTTGGAATAAGGTCGATTAGTAGAGCCAGGCTTTGGTGGCCAATCATTGGATCATTGCGGGCCCACGGTATTAATTTTGCTAATCTCTTCTTCAATCCAAGTTAAATCTAAATAATTCCAAAGATGTCACTTGTTTTCAACCAACACAACAAAATTTAATTTCATTGCATGGCAGTACTTACATGTAATAGGTAATCATAAAACATAGCAGATGCTTCAGACATGTATTAATTTTTATTAAAATCAATTTACTAATTGTCATGTTTTTCTGTCTTTGTTCAGCTTATGCTACTTGTCGGTCAGATCAATTTACTTGTGCTAACAGACGCTGTATTCCAAAAAGATGGGTTTGTGATTTTGACGATGACTGCCGTGATGGCTCTGATGAACAAGGATGCACCCCAGGTAAGAACTGCTGGTGGTATTATTCGTGTGCATGGCAAGGCCACAATGCAATTATTTTAATTTATAGCTAGAGGAAGTTCTGGGGTCCCTGTGACCCCCACCCATCATCCACCCCATCTCTAACAAAAAGACATTTTGACTGATGAGTAGCAACCCAAGATTGTTTATGCTGAATGTAACTTAACACATGTACTATGTAGCTACAGCTGTATGCCTTAGGGTTTAGGACGGTCATGCAAAAATATTGATTTTTTTCTGAGACTTTCGCCACTAAGATAATGAGTTGCTAATGTCAGAAACATAAAAAAATGGGGTTCACCGACTTCGTTTTGCAGATAAAATTCGCGAAAAAACACCCCAATTATTTTATCTGCCAAGCTTTGTCATGACAAACTGATGAAGAAACTCACGCACAGGTGTTTTGATTTATTCCTTCTCTAGCACCAACCACAGCACCTCCACCTGCCAACTGTTCATCTTCCCAGTTTGCTTGTCACAATGGTCGGTGCATTCCCATTAGTTGGCACTGTGATGGGGACCAGGACTGTGGTGATGGATCTGATGAACCAAGCAACTGCAGCTGTATGTTGATGGAGAAAAGACACTTGTCACCCCCTCTCCCTCCCCCATGATATAACGATAGATCAACATACTTGTTTATGAGAAAATGACGAGCTCCAGACATGAAGAGAAATTTGCCAAAAAAAGTCTCAATGTGCACATGCCAATCACTTGTGAAATTATGCACAGTAAGGATGTGCAGTGCACAAAGAATTTCCTTCATATCAGAGCTATAACTTCTTCTCTATTTGGGGCTAATTCATGAAATATAACAATCATGATAGTTCTGGAGTAGTTTTCTGGTGTTTAGTAAATGTTTAAGTCAGAATTGTTATTTTTTCCAGTCATTTTTTTGTCTCTACTGGCCAGGCAGATGGTACATGTAAGTGACATAACTGATTGTGTTTTACGTCTGTTATTTCTTTCTCTAGCAACATCATGCAGTTCATCACAGTTCACTTGCCATGATGGACGCTGCATCCCTGGTTCATGGCACTGTGATGGTGACAATGACTGTGGTGATTTGTCGGATGAACACAACTGTGACTGTAGGTTTATAAATTAGCAACACATTCTTCTATTTCCAACATGAGTTCATGTTTTTTTTTTATCGAAAGATATTATTGTAATAATACACTGTATGCTTCATAATCCCAAACTGTGCCATGATCCCACTCCTCCTAAATCAGTATTTGAAACTGCTAGAAGGTCAACATAAAATAGGGGAAGCAAGGGGTGCCCAGAGAAAAAATTGCTAACCTATCCATCTCTTTAGAGGGGGTAAGTTTCTAAAGAAACTGTGGTGCTGCGTCGGTCGGAAGTATAACAATATAATTTGGTTTTATCAATTGGGTTGATAATGTAAATTGGCCACCGTAAAGAGATTCAAATCCAATTTACCTTATCAACCCACTTGATAAAACCAAATTATATCCATCTCTCTAGTCTGGGGTTGTAGTGTCAGTTAACACAACTTACTTTATTGGGGGGGGGGGGGGGGGGGAGGTGGCTGTCAACTCTAAGAAGGCATGTTTCAGGAGGAAAACAAAATTCTTCCAAGAATCGAAAAATTTCATTAGGATCGGAAGACTGGGAAATTTTGGGGGAACATGAAGTAAATGTAGTTAAAATGTAAAAATAAAGTTTGTAATGGTATTCCAACTTTTCAGGACCTTCATAAATAGTATTGGTCAAACAGCATTTGTTGGAGTTTTCACCCCGCATTCAACTTGTTCAAAATTGTAATGAAAAGTGGTCACAACGAAAAAACAATGAAGCTGGAAGGAAGAACAGAAATGTAATTATTCACCTTGACGGTACATGCTCTTTTGTAGATACAACACCATCTACTCCTTCAACACAGCCCTGGACCCGTCCTTCAAGGTGTCATTCATGGGAATATAAATGCAACAATAGCTACTGTATTTACCAGTGGGATGTTTGCGATGGTGTTAATGACTGTGGCGACAACTCAGATGAATGGTTTTGTGGTATGTACAGTATTCACTGAACTGAATGGCTTGAATCCAAGAAAAAAGGGAAACTAAGGAAACATTATTTATTTATTTTTGTTGTTCTTGGCACAAAAGATTGCCAGATGGTTTGACTTGTTTGAGGAAGTGCGGTACTTCTTCACCACACCTTACTCTAGATTTGTTGCAATATTTAACATTTATTAATCGAGCTGGGCGTCTGTATGGTAGAATTTTGTCGGAGGCCATTGCGTGAGGTCTGCAAACATGAATGAGGTCAAGATTTTCCCATACAGACCGACTGAGCTCAGTTAGCAACATGATTGTTTGTTATACGGGGCTAAAATGTAATTTAGGCAAAGTTAACCTCACGTAAATGCTGGTCAGTGGTTTGCTTTCTCACACAGCTTGGGGTGGTTCCAAATTTCGCGCCACTTTCAAAACCGATCAGAAGTAATTTACCAAAACCAATTGTTAACAGTTCAACACATTTTCCTATCCTTTGTGCTTCAAGTTTTTATTGGTTCACTGGATTAGCTTTGCCCTTTGTTTTGGTTACAGCATTCAAATTGCTCAGCAGTATTTAAAATGTTGACTTGAATGACATTCTTTTTTTTCAGCTACTACACCAGCCCCACCAAAAAATGTTACTACACCAGCCTTTAGACCTTGCCACTACTGGGAGTTCACATGCGCGAACAGGCGGTGCATCAACAATGGATATAGGTGTGATGGGGTAGATCACTGTGGAGACAACAGTGATGAGATTGGATGCCGTAAGTTTAAATCAATCTGGGACCATACATTTTGTGTCTTAATCTTCCCTGCTCGCTATTTAACTCTGACTACAGGCTGGTAAAGGGTTTACCGATGTGTGACAAGTGAGAAGAAGAGAAATAACGCGTGTCGTGCAAAAGCAGCTCAGATTTGGCTATGATCTATGAATAGCCAGTCCAGTAAATCAAAAAACAAACAGTAAATTACAGTGTACTTACAGTAATGAACCAAGATTTATAACTGAAATGAATTATGAAGTCAAAGATGGCTCTTATCTAGAGGACAGGGTGAACTTGCTATTGGCTGGCATTACTGTTTTTGGAGTTATCTGACACTTTGAACTTGCTTGAGAAATCAAGTCTTGCTACTAGGAGAAAATGCCTGGCTGGTTACTACTCGGTTAAAGGAAAATATGCCCATATAACAATAATAACGTTATTTAAGTGTCAATGTATTTAGCCTTACTGTGCTAATTGGGGACACTGTAACGTTACCTCCTTACCATCCTGTAGCTATGATGTCTTTACTTCAGTGAACACACATGTCATGTCTTCTCCATTTGTATAATCAGTGTTACAAATCTGGATCACCGCACAATCTCGTTAGGTTACCGTATTTATTCGATTAACCGCCCAAGGCGCTTGTTTAATTTTTGGGCTTTCAGGGTGGGCACTTATTCGAAGTGGGCACTTATTCGAGGCAGGGCGCTTATTAAATTTTCACAATTTTCAGTAAGTGAAAAGTTTATTTTGTAACAAAACAATAAATAAGAACAAAACATGACAAAATATTAAAGAATATAAATTGTAATTGTTCATTGTTCGGTTTATGCCCAGGACTAACAATTTGCTGTTCGGTCTTCACAGAAGTTTCTTTAGCTATCATAATTCGCAATCAACTTCAGTGTCATCGTCATTCAGCTCAATAAGTGAACTTTCTTGTGCTACATCCTCGACATCCGACAGCGTAACGTCAGCAAATGGGTCAGTCGCACGAGAACCTGTTAGGGTGCGTATTCGAGGTTGGGTGCTTAAAAAGTGGGGTGGTGGGGGTGGGCGCTTATTAGCTTTTTCTACCTTTAGGGTGGGCGCTTATTCGAGGTGGGCGCTTATTCAAGGCTGGGCGCTTAATCGAATAAATACGATCCCAGTTTTCTTTGCCTGTTCAAGAGATTGCCTCCTTTCCATGCTGCATTAAATCCTACAGCAAGAATATAGACTGAAAGCATGCTCCACAGTGTAAGGATTGAACACCCTTACACTGTGGAGCATCATGTCACTGCCACTTGAGAAAGCTTTTGTAACTGGCCATTTAAAACATTGGAATTTTTGAAGGCAGGGGTGTTAAATTGCCAAATTCACCATTCACGCTTGAGGGAATTTCACAAGTTTCAACCTGCAAATTAATCGGAGCTGTCACATTTGGATTAGCCGTTTGAAACAGACACCAACCGAAGTGTTCAAAAGTTGTCAACAACCAATCAGAAGCTTTCCTTAGTGGCAACGGTAAGCTACATAGCACCATAATGTAAATTTTCAGTTTCAAACTGTTTTTTGGTATTTTTTTCACATTTTAGCTTCTCCTACAACAACAGCCATACCTGTTACTACACCAGTTCCATCCTGTCCAGTTGGATGGCTCCATTGCCTGAATACTTCCATCTGCATAAAAGCAGATTGGTTGTGTGATGGAGTACCTAACTGCCCATATCGCTGGGACGAAAGGCCAGAGAACTGCCAAAGTATGTTATTTGTTACACTCTGTGGCCACTCGTCAATGAAGCTATGGCACCCACAAATGTCCAAAGGATGTATCACGCTTTTCAGTTTTATTGACAAAACAACCCACATTGTCCACTACTCTTTGAGCAATCAGGAATGATTACTTTCAAATTAAAGGAAACCCTATTAAGGTCACAAACACCACACAAATTGTAATAATTGATAAGAAAATAAAGTTAGTTAAGGTTAGGAAATAAGTTTATGGTAAAGAAACAAGGATAAAGAAAAACGTGTGTCCAGACCTCCACACACAACAAGTAGGGTGTGAGAAGAATAAGTCGTATGGTAACCATGTTTAGTACATAAACCGTTTTGACTGGGTGTAAGTTTTATACTGCCGTAAAATTGGGACAATATACAAACGTTTACATATACATGACACTTGAATGAATTTTCATACAGGAATGAAAATCTTGCTTCAGTGCAAGAACCCGGGTGAACTCACGCCCGTATGACTCATTCTAGTATGACAGTTTGTGGTGGCATCATGTAAACGATTACAACTGAGCCATGAGAGGGGACCCGAGTGAACTCACGCTGGTATGAACGTTGCCCCAGTATCTTGTAGACACTACCTTTCTCAGATTGTGTACTGTCTTAAATAGTTTCTCAAAACGTCTTTATAATTTTTATTTTATAGAAACAACAGTAAAACCTATTACTTGTTCAAGCAGTCAGTATCAGTGTAGGTATGGAGGATGTATTCCACGGAGTTTCTTATGCGATGGAATTACGCAGTGTATTGATGGCTCAGATGAGAATGACTGTGGGGGTAAGCAAATAGTCTGTGCCTTGGAATGACATGCAAGCTCCAAAGTTCTAAATTTAGCACTGCTTTCAGTGATAATTATAATGATAAGTAATGGAGCCCTTAAAAACAATAAAGAAAAAGACACAAACTCGACCAAACTTGAACTCTCTGAAGTATATTCAACAGAAAAAATTCACTCTATAGGTTAAGCAATCATGAAACAACAAAGGTATCCACTAAGATAGTTGATGGTATATAAAAGTTCTATTTAAACAAGCAAAAGTGCTGGGCTTTTGGCAATGTGCAAAGAACGCTCTGTCCAATCTGAATAGCCAGAGACTGGTGGGTTTTATTTGTCAGGCTAGTGGATTCGATCCATCACTTCCCCGATGTGCCAGTGGAATTTTTTAACTTTTTACTTGGCACATGAAGGGAGGTGACTGCGAGATGCCTCTTGATTTTCCTCATGCACTCTCTTTTTTCTTCTTAATCTATGGTCTAGTTGCAGACCTTACGTTTAGCATTAAAAGAGCCTTATTCTGCCTCTGCCATGTTCGATGCCATTAAAATTTTGGAAATTGTATGATGAAGCTACGTAAATGTTATTGCATTGCTGTAAGCCATGTTACTGGAAGTGGTTAATTACCTTATTAAGCAAGTTTTTCAGTGATCTCTTTAGTTTCGACACACTAAAAATAATGCTGAAACTCTCACATGTAAGTAATAACAACTGCGTGGCTGACAAGACGCTTCAAGCAAGCGGTTTCGCCAACTGAACAGATACCTATGTTACAATCGAATACATGCTTGAGGGGCTCAAAAATTCAACAGCCCAAAAACATGTTTACTCCAATGGATACTTACAAGCAGTAGTCAAGTTTTGTTAAAATAACTATGCCAGTGCACTGAAGCTAAATATGGAGTGATACCATTATAATAACATCAGGAACTTTAGATCTCAACTTGAAATAGTCAGCCTGACTTTTTCAAGTTCTGTCCTTGTGACGTCTTGTGATTTGGAAAACAATTGTTAAACTATGTACTGTCGCTCTCTTCCTTAAACAATTTGCTTGATATTCATCTCTTTATGTTCTAGCAGCATTTCCTGTGTGGATGAAAGAACTTAATCATGATTTTGTGGCCATTTTACTAAAAAAGAGGAAAAATACGGTGACCGTGCCCCTTTTAACAACTCTGCCTTGGAAACCTGACATTAATTCGAGATTAGGATTCAATCAAGTAAATATGGTGTTTGTTTCTATTTGTGGAACTGTCGATTATTCTACTGTTATTTTCCAGGTACTGCCACTCCAAGCTCTTGTCCAGGGTTTTTGTGTGACAAAAACCTCTGCTTATCTTTTTCACAAAGATGTAACCACATCCACGATTGTAACGACGGCAGTGATGAAAGAAATTGCAGTAAGCATTGCATGTTATGAGAATGCTGTAACTTGTTGCTTTCTTTTCGGAATCCTCCTTGTAGAAGATAAAATATGAGTGGGAGATCTGTATGGGTGTTTACAATGGCGAGTCCAATAGGCTACCCATTGTAAACACCCATACAGATCGGACGTGAATATTTTATCGTACTTGTGAAATGAAACAATAAATTGAATGCGCAGTATTGTTATTCGAATCCATCGTGTTTTGCATTTTAATCAGTAGAGATTTGTATCAAAAGTTAATTCTACTGCTGATTTGTATATTATCAATATACATGGCCAAATTGAAATCAAACGCTTGGCAGGTTGCAAATGACTCCAGGTGGGCCGCTTTTGAATTAACGACCCTGAAACTGATTGGTTCACGCTCCATCATGTGATGAATTTCAACCAATCAGGTTACGTTTAGCCTTTTGACGCAGGAAAACCATTGAGGTGTGTATGAGAGATCAGCAAGCTGTGAAGTTCAGTTTCTAAACGAATAGTTTTCAGAGAGAAAAATCAGTCGATTTGTTATAAATGGAAAAAATGCAGACAAAAAAAGTCGGATTTAGACTTGAAGACAGGTTAGAAGCAAAAGCATAATCCGGAAGAAACAAAGAAAGTAAGTTCTTGTCGTCTTTACGAGAAGCGAAACATTGTTTACTTGATTGTTACGGTCATGTGAAATTAGCTCGGCTGAAGTACTGCAGGAATTTTCCACCAATGATCAACTGGAAAATGTAAGTTTGTTAAATATTATCATGATTATCCATGATTATCCAGGCATAATGTTTTTTCTTCTTCGTCATTTAAAATATCATCTAAAAAAAATCGCCTGATCGCAGGTTATATCCACAACTACACCTGTTCAAAACACATCGGTCCAGGTTTTGTAGTTATATCATTTTCCGCACGGAGCGAAGTAAGTTGACTTCCAACTTGTATTCTTGAAAACATTATTAAATTTGTTAGTTATCAGGATATTATTTGGCCTTGTATGTTGATAATAATGATAGTAAAATGACTTTTTATTGGGAATATTATTTATTTGCACCCTTGTAGTGTCATTTGCGGCCCTTGCACTTTGCGCTGGGGCCGCAAATAACACTACGTGGGCGCGAATAAACAATATTCCCTCAAAAAGTCATTTTATTCCCTTATTCGTGTTACCTGAATGGTACCTTTACATTGGATCTATTCCTTTTGAATTATTAATGATTTTACAATTCATGATGTCATCCTTTATGGCATTAAAGAAGACCAGGGAAATGATGTTGTAAAATGGAACTGCATATTCCTTCCTTCTTTCCTTCAATTATACAGTCAATTAGATAAAATAGGATGATAAAAAGATCAGATTGGTGGAACACAGCAGGGGGAAACTCAATTCCAAAATAAAAGCTGTTTCTGGGCTAAAGGCTAAAAATTTATTAAAATATAGATTTCATTGAAGTGAAAACATGGAATTTTTTTCAGAATTGATAATTTTCATTCAGTCACATAAAATTTCTTCTGTTTGCTTGGTAAGTTTCCCAGCAATATAGAAAGAAGTTTGTTTTTTGTTAAACTTGTTTACTCCACCAGAATACTGGTTTGTTTACTTTTTACACTAGACAACAGCTTACAGGTAACAAATGTTCAGGCAACACCTTCCAAAACGTCGGTCAGTCTTCGTTGGAATCCAATTCATTATCTGCCTCCTGGACTTACATTTTCGGGCTACAGAATCTCTTACCGGTTAGTAGACAAGTCCTTACCTGGTTTTACTTAAAAGGCATGAGAAGCCCTTTCAAGTTCAATGAAGGAACACATTTTGAAATAAAATGGGGGTTTTCCACACTCACCTGGAAGCAGCAGTATACAGTTATTTCGAGAAAGGTTGTCGGCGGCAACTGCGAAAGGTATTGTGGGGGTAGTTTTAAGTTCTCTTAAATAGGCCATTTCCGAGATGCTGTTTTCCTCTGTTTCAAGACGTGTCTTGGTGCACAGCCTTTCATATGGAAATAAGTTTTACTCGCATGTCTTTTGTGTTGAAAATCAAACTCGTTTCCATATTATTGAAAGGTTGTTCAACAAGACACGTTTGGAAACAGAGGTAGGAGGCAACCTGGAATTGGCTTATTCAGCATTTCAGGGTAATCTGAGAAAATGGCACGAGACAATGATCAGCCACAGGTTAGCCAATAGTAATCCGCTGATATCTAAAATGAGTGAGACGAAACTTGAACCAAATAATGCTGTCCTTTAGTCGTTCGATCAAAACTACAGTTCCTGAATACTGAGTGGACCCTGAGTGTTTTGACTGTAACCTTTTCATCTCAACAAAGGACGCACCAAACAGCTTTACTTACCTTTCCCTTGAATTGTTAAAGCAGATTCCTCCACATGGCCTCCTTTTCGGGTCACTTGCACTTCTTGTATGGACTGTTATCTCGTTCATTACTTGGAAATTATTATTGTATTTTTTTACATTGTAGGGCTGTTACTCTACACTATGTGAGTGTCTCGGATGACTGGCATGTTAAAGATACACCAAGCTACAATTATTACGTTGTCTCTTCTCTACAGCCTTGCTCTGAATATGAATTCAGGGTTCGAATTGTTTTCCTAGGGGATTCAGCAGCAGGGCCCTTTTCGGCTACTGTCAAAGCAACAACTCTAACAGCCTGTAAGTAGTGCACTTATGTGTTGCGCAGGTTGGGCTTAACTATTTTTTAGTTGACTTGTGCGCTTAGTTTGTAAGGGTCCAAGAAAATGAATGTCAGTGAGGAAATAGAGGACTTGATAGTCTAAAATGTAAATTTTGTAGCTAACTGTTGTTTCTTTATTATATAGCCACAAGTGCTCCGCAAAATGTGCAACATGTCTTGAAAAGTAGCAATGTATTGCAAATAACATGGGATGCTCCAGCAACTTACTGCCATGAGATCAATAACTATAAAGTAAGGATGCTATCCATTGTTGGTGATTTGTTATGAAATGGGGCTCAAGTGAAATGGCAATAAAAATAACAGTGGCCAGTTAAATGTAGCTACTCAAAATGTTCACTTTGGGTTTAAAGATGATTTCCTGTCCCTACTGCTCAATCTCTGCCTGCAATGTATATGCAAGTCTCACATGAAGGATTTGTGGGAGTGCGCTGGACTTTGGACTGGACTGTCCGGGTTCGAGCCCTGGCTGGGGCACTGCGTTGTGTTCTTGGGCAAGACACTTAATTCTCACAGTGCCCCACTCCACCCATGTGTATAACTGGGGACTGGCGAATTTACTGCTGGGGGTAAGCCTGCGATGGACCAGCGTCCCATCCAGGGGGGAGTAGTCGCTTCATGCTAGGGAAACCGAGATAGGCTCTGGAGGCTTGATGGACCACCCGGCTTGTATGCAGACTTACCCACACGAAGGAATGAAGACAATTCAAACTGAAAATTACACGTGAAAACTTAAATTTGCTTCAGTATTAACATCAGATATCCCTTCAAAACAGTAGCAGAGTAGACGAACCCTGTACTACGCCTGACTTCTGAATTCGTATTTGTTGGCAAATTTGATTGTAGAGGTTAACAGCTTCTCTTCCGTTAAGATCTTTCATTATGATGTTAGGCCGAAAATTTACTTTGAGTGTAATTGACTGACTGACTGGCTGGCTGGCTGACTGACTGGCTTGCTGGCTGACTGACTGACTGACTGACTGGCTCACTGACTGATTGGCTCACTGACTGATGGACTGACTGACTGACTGACTTGCTCACTGGCTGACACTGGCTCACTGACTGACTTACTGACTTGCTCACTGACTGACTGGCTGACTGGCTCACTGACTGACTGGCTCACTGGCTGGCTCACTGGCCGACTGACTGGCTCACTGACTGACTGACTGACTGACTGGCTCACTGACTGACTGACGGACTGACTGGCTCACTGACTGACCGACTGGCTCACTGACTGACTGGCTCACTGACTAACGGACTGACTGACTGGCTCTTTGACTGACTGGCTCACCGACTGATTGATTGACTGACTGAATGACTGACTGACTGGCTCACTGACTGACTAGTTCACTGACTGACTGACGGACTGACTGGCTCGCTGACTGACTGGCTCACTGACTAACGGACTGACTGACTGGCTCTTTGACTGACTGGCTCTCTGACTGACTGGCTCATTGACTGATGGACTGACTGACTGGCTCACTGACTAACTAGCTCACTGACTGACTGGCTCACTGACTGACTGACTGGCTCATTGACTGACTGACCGGCTCACCGACTGATTGAGTGATTGACTGACTGACTGACTGGCTCACTGACTGACTGACTGATTGACTGACTGACTGGCTCACTGACTGACTGATTGATTGATTGATTGATTGATTTTGATTTTGATTTTGATTTTTTTTTACAGATATATTACAAGACCAACACCCAAACACAATATCAGATTGTAGAGCTTGGAAATGTTCAATCGTGTCAACTTAGAGTTGGAGGAGGAGTAACATATAATATAAAGGTCAGGAGCAAAATGTATAGAAGTGTTGCTTATTATTATGTCTTCTGGATTCCCAATAACTGGAACCAAAAGGTTCTTTCTTGCCAACTTTCATTGTCCTTGGAGATTTCACAGGTGACTGCAGCTGTTTCTCCCGCAATCTCCTGTATTTTTTATTGTTTGTGTGGTTTTTTTTACATTTATCTTTGTCCATTAATTAAGATAATAACAGGAAGGCTTCCCTGTTAATAAAGGTTGTGGCTATGTAACAGATGTTCCATCAGCGTGCATTGGATATGAGATGGTAGATTATGATAGGCAACGAGCTGCCTAGCACCGAGTTGGCTATAACTATGTCATATCCAACAAGCATAAGTGGAATTATTGTTTTATTTAAGTGCTACTATGACGAAATTTGCATGTCTCCAATCGAAGCAATTTTAAGGCATTAAAAAGCAGTCTACATGAGAAGAAAAATGCCCCTTTTTTAAATATCGTTTTTTGTTACAGAGATTTTCAAGTCTTTCAAATATGCAAATTAGGTTAACGTTGACGTCACAAACTCAACCAAAGTTTAATCAAATATTCGAAGAGAAAATATCTCACCCAATTTGTATCAGAAATGTTTGATTATTTGTATCATGACTCTGTTAGGTGTGCTATACAATATGGGACTAACAATTATGTTGCGATGGCACATACTGATTCCTAGTCCTCCCTGAATGCTCAAGGCTATTCTGGCCATTGTTGGCAGTCCATTTTGGTATTTTTCAACAACTCAAGATCTGCATGATGGTATATTAGCTCTTTTACCCATCAAATATTTTTTCGCGAGTGTGATTTGGCCTAAACACGTCACGTGATGTTGTTAAAACTGGGGAATATGCGAGATTATTATCCAATAAATTTTCACGTTGCCCATATATGGTCATTATGCTCTCAATATCCGTCAACTGCAGCTGACAGATATTCTGCGGTATACGTTAAGTGACGATAATTCGGTAGAAGTCTCGCAAAGCTCGGATAACGGCAACTTTTCTAGCTGTAAAATGCTCTTTGTTGGCAATTTGTTGGATAATAAAACAATTATCCTGCTCAATCTTGCAGAATATCGTCTTATTTTAACCAACTCGGCCTGCGGCCTCGTCGGCAAAGTTTTAGGCGATATTCCGCGCACTTTCACAGGATAATTGTTAAATATACCCCAGGTTTTGAATTTTGGAATTTATGTTCGCACGTTTAGTTTCCATCCTGAGTAAAGTGTTCATTTGAATAGAACTAAACATTTTAAACAGAATGAAAACATTTTGAACGCCCAATATTTAGATGGATAGACAAGGACAGATAAGGATTGAAGGATAATAAACCCAATAGCCTCCATTTGGCGCGGACATATGCTCGGATATTTGTCCTTGGGCATTATCTGTTCCTCGGAGCTCACAGTTTTCCGAGAGAGAAGCTCAAGGAAAACTGTTCGCTTCTTGGAACAGATAATGTCCAAAGACAAATAACCGAGCATATTTCCGCGCCAAATGGAGGCTATTGTTTATATATGCAGTGCATCATTATGGCTACGTACTTCAAGACCGGGCTTTTTTGAACCTTCTGGGACTGGCGGGGGCGCTTCGGAAGGCCCCCCATGTAACTTCAAAACAGTTAACGCTGTGGTAACCAAATTAACAGAGGATGATGTGGACAATAATTGTAGTCATGTTTGATGCTTTGTTGGCATGGTGACGTAATATGATGTCATTTATCCAATTTTATTGGCTGAAAAGCTATTTAATCAATATTTCTTCATGTATGATAAAAATCTTGTGCATTACAATAGGTTAGTTGTCATTAGCAACAATAATGACGTCACTATGACGTCTTTAACATCGAAATAGCCACCATCTTGGATCTGCCATTTTGAATTTCTTTGAAATCGTTTATTTCATTAAATATCCTAAAAATTGAAGTTTCTGGACTGTAAAACATAAATGCTTTATAAAACTAAGTTTCAAAAAGGAAAATACAACACATCATTTGAAATACAAAGCAAAATGGTCTTCATTATAAATCGTGTCCGCCATGTTGGATTTCAGCAGTTTAAAATAAATAATTAACTGAAACTGGTATTATATAAGCTAAATTATATCTAATTTGATAAATTGTTGCTTAACTAAGGCGAAAAACACAAACAACACCATAAAAAATATAAATAATATTGATTAAAACCGAAAAATTCGAATTTTGGAAAACATGGGTGTCAAAAACGGGATTCCATGGAAACGTCAAAGATGTTTAGGGAAAGTCGCCATGTTTGGTGGTGATAGCTTTAATTGCCATTAAGTTATACATCTTCAAAGTTGGCGCTGGTGTCAAAAACCCCCGATCCCCCCCCCCCCCCCCCCCTGTCTGAATAGGGTTAAGCCAATGAACACTCTTGAATTGCATTATCCAATGTTCCAGTTTTTAATAATAAGTAATACATATTTATTTTATGGCTGTGCCTCACAATTTGTGGATTTGATTGGCTAAAATTTATATTGACTACAGGCTAGATTTCCCCATCTTGACCAGTATCTAGACCGGTTTCAATTTGCGGTGAGAAAGGTACAAGCAAAAAAAAACTTTGATTTGCTTCTACTAAAAATACTAAATGAATTAGACCCAGAAAGCTTGAAGAGCAAAGAAGTAAAAAGAACGCGCAAACTTTGGAAAATTTGAGTTCAGCGAGTACAAACCGGCATAAGGTGTTTTCAATAATAATTATTCTATTGTCATACATGTGTGTTCATTCTCTTCAGATACAAGCCTACAATTTCATAGATGGTTATGGTGCTGTTTCTAGTATTCAGAATGTGCATATTCCAATAATACCACGAAAGCCAACAGGTATGTTGGAATTTGGCATATTGTTTGAAGTCTGCATCAAGTAAATTCCTATACCTAAACATGGGTCAGGTACCCGCCAAGAACCTGTGTCTTTTAGTCGAAGTATATCTTGTTTGTGATTATGTATTTTAATGTATAAAATACCTGCGCTATTTCTTACAGACCCAGTGACAAGTTTGAAATATTCAGGTGTAAATAATACCGCAGTTACGCTTACTTGGGGATCTCCACAGTCGCCAAGTGGTGCCACAGAACCTGTCCCGGTAATTACCATAATGAAATAATTAAACAGAGAGAGACGGTGTTTCAGACACGACAAGGGAGTTGAAAATTCGACGCGCTGCGGAGCCTTTTTGACGAACGTCAATGTGAAATGTGATGAAACACTGTCTCGAGTGTTGGAGTGATATATCTTTGCAAACGAAACAAAAACCAAGGAGTAAACGGAGAAATGAAATTGTCAAAATCTGTGATAATGAATACCAGATATCGAAACCTCCTTTACGGTTATGATTTTCTTTGTTTTAACTTGATGAATTATTAATGAGTTCGAGTTGGTCGGGCCAATTCTTATCCCAGCAGTCACGGTGGGGTAAGAATTTCACCACGAGGTCATGTCTTGGTTTTATCGGCAAGTGAACTTTGTGTTTTTTTTTACTTCAAATATTTCATCTTCTCCCTGTAAACTAGTCAATCGCTTGATGCAGGTACAAAAATACATTTTAGGAAATTTAGTGCTCCTGGAATGCTTCAATAGTATGCCCATTAAGCCATTTCCGAGTTGCCTTCTACCTCTATTTCAAAAAAAGTCTCGGTGCTCAATCAGTTGGATTTTCAAGATCAAAAATAAGTGAGTACAGCTCATTTCCAAACGTCTGGTTGTGCACCAAGACTCGCGAGAGACTCGCTTGAGTAGGGCACCTCCGATGCCGAAATCGTTTCGTGGATACTAATAGTAGATAAGAACTTACTACTGATCAGAGCGGAAAAGACGAAACTACGACCATAATGGCATCTAGGAAGTGGCCTATTGTATCACTTGTCTCACTATCAACAACAATACTACAAAAATAATTGTACTTTTCTTGAAGTCTGTTCTATTATTATTATGTTATAGGGTACTGTGTTAACTTTAGTACGCCTTAATTGTATGTTGCAGTATAATTTGTTTTAATGCCAATTCCAAATTTCATTCAGGCTAAAATTCTATTAACGATATTCAATACGGTGAAAACGCGCGTATAAGAACCTAGAATTGAAGAACCTGAAAGGCTAAAAATGTCGATTTAGACCCGATTTAGCTTCTAGAGACTATGGTTACCAAGGGTGAAATGCGGGGCATTGACTGGAACTCCATCCCGCGACTACAAATGATGACTGGCACATGGGACTCGTGACTGCTTCAGGCAGTCACATTAAGGCATATCAAAGATGCAACCAACCACCTTCCAACTGAGTAATGTCAGAAATGCAAATGATATCCAACATACATTCAATTTCTTCCTGTTTAGGGCTACAACGTGTATCAAATAACAAGCAGCGGTCTAGTGCTCCTTGCTACTACTGACAACCACAACTACACCGTCAGTTCATTGCGCTCGGATACCAGTTACCTTTTCACAGTTAAACCATACAACCAGGCTGGTGAAGGTCCGGGTGCTGTTGTTGAAGTAACGACTACAGGAAGTAAGTTTTGCTACTGCAGCTATATTTCGTAAATAACCCCCTTCGGGCGACGGATATCAAATCAAACGAGGTGGATTATCTGTTATAACCCACTGATTAATTTTTGCGCGCGCTCATTGGACAAAACGCATCACGTGGTACAAACGATATCCGTCGCGCTATTTTATGGAGGAGTGCAAAACAAACAAACAGTCACCTTTTCAGCTCTAACTTTTTAATCAAATCATAGTTTCCAAAAAAAAAAATACGTAAATCAATCAATTTTGATTCGTTTCAACCGCAATTACGCCGTGATTATCACTAAAGGTTTTTCCTTTTTCACTGAGACAAATCGCGTTGTGGAAATTAAACAGAGGGTTATAAAATAAATGAACCCCGTTTTGCTTACTGGTATATTGGGGAATAATGCCCTCGCCTGAAAGATTGTCCTCAAAATTTCACAGTTACCATCGAAGCTTTGCTTCTCGGCCAACTGTTAATTCTTCAGACAATCTTTTAGCCTCGGGCGTTATCCTTCAATATACCATCCGCCTGAAGGAGTTTATTTACTAAAAACCCGTCGTCCGATTTTGTACCACGTGATGCGTTTTGTCCAATGAGCGCGCTAATCGGTGGGTTATAATTAACAATAATCCTGCACGCGAAATCACGCGAAATAGCGTCTGATACTTAGCCATAGGCCGCGCTGGCGAAAATCAGACGATATTCCGCAAAATTGAGCAGGATAAAATTTTATTGTTCAACAAATTGTCAACGAAGCGAATTTTTCAGCTAGAAAAGCTTTGGCTATGCGGCACTTTGCGAGACTTTTGGACGAATCATCATAGAATAATTATCTGCCATGCACAGATGACGGGTAATTCATTTTATATCATTTACGTTTGCCACTGTTTTACAACAGAAAGTGCTCCTGAAGATCTAAAGGCAACTCCATATAACATCTCATCCATAGTACTAACTTGGAAGCCACCGAAGGGCAGCCCATCAGGTCCAATTGTAAGTTGCTTCAGTTTATAAATTGGCTTGATTTCAGGCTTACCTTACTTTTCATATTGTCGGTGGCTGCTATTTTTGTGTGATTTTTTGAATGTTACCTTTTCAAATATGTTACCTTAGTGACCTGAGAAATCAAGCATATGTTTCTTATTATTCTACGGAGCTCTTTGGCAATTCGTTATATTCTATATGGCAATTCGTTATATTGCTGAAACAAAAGCTGATATTTTCATAACAATAGATTTAAATTCCCGGAGGATTCCTTTGGGACACCAATATGGCCGCAGTTTCTTTGTTGTGGGACACCAATATGGCCGCCGTGACGTCATGTGAAAACACTATAAGTAGAGGCCAAAATCGTCGACAACAATTAGTGTTTTACCCCCAAAATCGACCAAAATGTGAAACCCAAAAAGACTTTTGCCACTTGCCTGTAACTCGTTGCATCGTGCCCAACCTCGAAGGGACCCATGTAATATCGGCGTGTAACAGTGTGAAAGGAAAATATATTCCATCTCCTTCATCTTTCAGCTTGTAAAAACTACATTAACACTAGCCAACCTTTTCATCCCTATACAGACTTACTACATCTTCTATGGAACCTTAACAAATGGAATCAGTTCTCAGCCTTTGGGTTTTACGACATCTACAACATTTGCTGTGAGCCACTTGCAGCAAGACATTGTTTATGTGTTTGAGGTGTCAGCGGGTCTGACGGGACGACACAGTGATGCAGTCAATTCCAAGACAAAATTTGGTTTGTAGTTTTCATCATACAGTGGCCTATATTGTTTTATCGAATCAACATAAAAGTTACGATTTTACAGTGCACTGAAAAAAAAATACACGACTCTGATTGAACAAAGGACGTGGGTGTGTAGCATACAGTACATGGTGGTCGGTTCTGCGCTTGCAAAAACCGTTGTTTTATTAGTATAGGTAATCATTCGGTTTCGAGTTCATTTTGGAATTAATTTGACATTGCACTCGCCGCTTCAGCTTTTTGAAATACTCACAAGTGCAATTTAATTCCAAATTGAACGAGAAAAACCGTGTCATTACTTAATAATAATATAAACATGAAAAAATTCGCTTGGAGTAAGTGCCGGAAGATCTTATTGCTGACAGGAAGTGAGCATTTGACGCGGATTTGACATTTAATTTACTGATTGGCTGATGAAGATAAGCTGATAATGCTAAGAACTGAAAGCGGTTCGTTTAAAACATTTGCAATCATAATCCAGAATTTTGATGTGTAATTTGCACTGGTGTTACACTTTTTGTATCAGTCAACCAGAATCGAGTATTCTAATTTTTTTATGTATATTATTAGACATGAAATAGTGAGAACCTGCCTTGATTACTGCTAGAAATATGTCATTTGTCTGCTCTGTACTCAGCCTGCTTGTCCCTTTCCCTAGTATTCAATAAGTACCAGTTATTAACTCGTTCATTTGTTGTCCTTTGTGCTAGATGCTGATAACGAGCCCGTCCACAGCCTGAAGGCTGTCGTTGTGAATTCGAGTAGCATTGTTCTTACTTGGAAACCACCAGCGGGTGTGTCGCTGAGTAGCATCCAAGTATGTATTACTCGGATCAATCGTCGTTCCTGGGAGAACCCCCAGCCACCCCACCCTTAACACAGGCTTCTCAGTGACTTTAGGGGTGGGGTGGGGTTTCCATTGATCCTATTGTCCTTTCACTCCAAGAGTTACAAACAAAGTCAGCAGCATTAAAGCTACACTGTCACGCCTAATATATAACCTAGTATGGCCTGTAGCTTGCTGTAATCGTGCTTTATTGACTTACAGTAGAAGGAGAAAAATGCTAAAAGTGGTGAAAGCACAGAAATATCAACTAAGAAGAAAAAATAACTATTAAAAGATTCAAAATTTCACCAGAATTTCAGCTCTGATTTCTGGACATCCTGACCAGAAATCAATTTTGATGAATTGCAATCCACTTCCATCCGTGTAATCCTGCACTGCTTCCCCCAAATACCTGTTCTATCTTGTTCTGTGGAATCTTTTTATCAAACTTATTCGTGGATTTGGTGGCATTTGGCACAATAATATAGAAATTAGAAAATAAAAATTTCCAGAATCGGGCGTGACAGTGTCCCTTTAATCGTGTTTGAGATTAGAATTAGCCTCACGCATATCAACTCTAGCATCACATCCAGGGGGGAGTAGAGATACTAGTAGTCGCTTCGTGCTAAGGAAACTGCGATAAGCTGCAGCCTGATTGGCCACTAGGCTCGCACGCAGACTTACTTTGATATCAAATGTTATGCCGCATTTTTAGACCTACATTTACAAAAGAAATGTGTTTGTATGTATGTGTGTGTATGTATGTACATTAGTGGTTATAATGCCGGGTTTAAAAGTAAACGATTTAAAATCTGCTCCAAACGATGCATTTAAAAGTTGTCACATTTATAGGAGTTTGTATACACCTTATTCCAAAGTGGCTACCATCTTAATATTCTTTTGCTGGTATTCAGATTAGCCCTTCTTGCCTCATTTTTAAGCTCAAGCAACAAGGGCCGATATTTTTCGCTTTCTTGTCATTGTTGTAACAGTTATTTGACGGCATAGACGCTATCAATGTAAAATTGCTGTAAACTTTCCAGAGTAAATTCACAGTTCCTTCATGGCAATGAAAGAGCAGAAAATGCCACCGTAAACTCATTAATATTGTCCTGTTAGGCAACGGAGCTGCAATGTGAGCATTGCACTTTTTACGTAACCTTCCTTGCTAAACGAAATTTCTTTTGATTCAGGAGAGTTCAAAAATACTTAAACATGTTCACATTACTAAGTACGAACTTTGCACTGATTGGATAGTGTAACTACTATGTAAATAGTTCACCCTTGAAGCCAAAGTAATACCGTTTCGCCGCGTTTCTGAGGGAACGAAACAAAAATGTGGTGGAATCGGTGAAATGTTACCATTCAAATGAACGACTGAACAGTACTTTCATGTGATAAAGTTTGTTGTGCTGTACGACACAATGGCTTTAAGTTTCAAGCTTGTGCGATAAGCCCTAGTCTATACAATTACTAAAATTGAAGGCTTACTGTCTTTTTTTTTTAGAATTACCAGGTTACGATGACATTCAACGAATCATCTGGTGAAACAAAGATGTCAAGGAAAAACACTAATGGCAAGGAAACTACCTGCTCGTTTAAATTTCTCAACTTTGATACCACCTACACTTTTGAGGTGAGGACAAGATTGGTCAGCAGTGGTGCCCTGGGCAAGGATGTCAAAATTATGAAAGCAACCGGCCCATTCTCAGCTTCGGTTGGGCCTTTGAGGAAAAAAATTCAAGACACCACAGTCATACTGTCCTGGTCTGCGCCATGGACAATTGATTTAAAGAAGGATTTGAAGGTAAATCTTGCTCTTGTTATTTAATTCCGTAGCAGTAATGTGATTTTAATAAGCTTCCATGCCACGAACCAGGTCAGTGGTAAGGAAGGAGAAGGTGAAGGTTGAAGGCGCTAAACATCACTCTAAGGCCAATGATACACGGTTCAACATCTTTCAACTTTTGTTGATCAACAGCGGGTGTTCTGACGGGGAATAGAGCTTCCAAGCTCTAATCTCCAATCTTTTTGTAAATGTTGATGTCATGAACTACCCATAGAAACAGATCCTGCTTGCTTTTTTCTGAATTTATTTAAGTCCATAAATTCAACTCAAGTAATAAAAGATAAAACATTCTTTCAGAGCATGTCATAGATAACATGTAATCAGTTGTAAATATTCCATTCACTGATTTGGAGAAAACTGTGTGAAAAATGACTTCACATGCAAATGTTGATGAAATTCACTGCCAGAATGAAGTAATTGCTTGACCTGAGTTTGAAACTTTATGATATGATATGGCCTGTAAGTCTCTAAATTATGAGACAAAATTCCTTTGCTTCTGTGGGGCAAAGTCAGCAAATAGACCTGTGAAAAAAATTTGTTGGCTACTCAAGGGTAACTAAATTCTACATTTATAACATGAACCAGCCATAAATTAAGTGAAAATATAAGGGATTTGAAGAGAATTATAAAACATACTGTATACCGGTATGTCAAAAACTCTAATTTAGTTTACTAAAGTACAATCGATTTTTAACTTTGAAAAGCATCAAATAAAAGCTACAAATTCAAATATTTTTGGCCACCATGTTGACAAAGAATTCAGAGAATACAAAACCATGAAACGATGTTATTTTTTTTATTAGCGAGTTTAAAATCAACCTCAAATAACAGAAATTAAAGGTACATCGACATGAATAGTTTCAGATAGTTTTTATCCTAATTAATTCCAAATTAAAGTGATTTATTTGAACTTTAAAAAACACTTGTGCGTTTTTGTTGAATTGTTTTTACAAAATAAGCACGAGTGACTGCCAAGATCTAGTAAATCTCTTGACAAAACGAAATAAAAATCATAAAACAAATTGTGCTGAAGAGCAGTCCAAAACGCTTCCCTCGCTCAGTTGACTGCTCGACAACACGTAAAACCGCTGACCAGTATCACATGACCAGATCAGATTTAGAACTCATCGAGGTCACGTGGTTTTTTGAAGTTGACCACTGACCAGTTATTGGTCGTGGGCTCGGGTTCGATTTTTTTTTTTTCTGGTAGGATTTGTGTGGCTTACACGAAGTGTGTAGCCACAGAATGGCATGAGCGGATTTATTTATTTATGGCTTTATTTATTTATTTGTGGCTTTATTTATGGCTTTGTCCACGAGAGTCAAGCGCCTGTCACGTGGGCTCTTGGGAGCCTGGGTACAAAGTTGTGTCATACGAAGTCCGCCATATTGGTTTATATGCGTGGTCTCTAGCAGTTTTTTCAGGTCATCGTATCACTGGTTAGTTCTTCTCACACAAGCCAACACATTGGAACCCGGCTTGTGTTATAAGTGCAGGTTGTACAAGAGCTTTTACGATCTCAAAAGATTTAACTACTTGAATCTTCGGTAAGGAACACTGACAATAGAACTCCCGATCGTCTTATTTTCACTCTTGTTATTCTGTCAGCGTTTGAACTGTAAACAATGGTTCGTTTGTTCAGGAGCACTGAAGAACATTTTGGAAACTTGTGTTATTCCGACTAGTGTGTCCTGTCAGCGTTTGAACTCTAACCCAATCGTGACTTTGTTCAGGAACACGCTTAGAACACTCGTGTTACTTTTTCTCCTGTTATCATGTTGTCAATTGAACTGTAAGTGGACCAGTTCTGTTGTTGAGGAACAATGAAGAACATTTTGGAAACTCGAATTAGTTAAACTTTTGCGTTATCGTAGCGACTGAACTCTAAGCCAATTGTTAGGTTGTTTTGTTGGCCAACAGTCAAACACATTTTGGAAACGCGAATTATTAATTATTGTCTTGTTATTATGTTAGCAATTGAACTCTAAACCAATCATTAAAACATTTATGAATGAATTTTGAGTGGTTGTCGTTCACTCATAATTTCATCCTAGCATAGTTGGCCGTATGCTGAGACAAACTTTCATTCTTTGCCAAGAATAACTTACTGGTGTATATAATCTCCTTTCAACTGGAAAGAAAAATTGAAAACGCTTCCCTCATCTTTAGGACCTGGTCAAACGGTACATTATGGTCGATGATATTTAAGTGGGCGCTCCCGCTTGGCCACCAACTCTCATTCAGTTTGAATTTGTTCAAATTCTTCATGATAGTCAATAGTTTTCCTGTTTCACCACACGCATGATAGTTAGGGGAAATTCAACTATCATTGACTATCACGAACTGTTTGACCAGGGCCTTTAATAGGCCTTAAAAACCATTCTTTTGCTGAGCGTGATATCCAAACAGTTACTTCTTACAATGTCCAGAATTTAGTTTCCGTTTAACTTGTGCTCAATTTCATCCAAAGGTTACAATTTACTCATCACCACCCTTTTTCAGCTCATAACTTTCCCTTAAATTTTCAATTAAATGTTTCAAGTCGACTCGTAAGCCACACATGTACGCATTGCGGACCTATTTTTTAATTTTCCATGGTCATTCTCAGCGGAAATTATGCAATTGGAGTTGACATCTTTACTTATTCTTATTCTTCGAACGTAATTTCAGCACGCAATTTCAAAAATTATTAAGCTCCGCTTTTAGTTTTGGCTAAATCTATATATTATTTCTACGGGAGACACACGTACGGTTATAATTAAATCCTGTTTCTCTTCCAGTCTCATCGAACTGTTGTCAGTATTTGAGTGATTTTTAGCCCAGAAAAATTAAACCAGGCCGAAGAACTTACCTAACACATAAATATGCTTGTGAGATCATGCAGATCTGGAGTCATTGAGAAATATCAAAATGGATGCCAAAAATGCCAGAATACCCTCGAACATTGGGGAGGTCTGGGACCCAGAATGTTGCCATGGTAACAAAATGTCGGCGAGTACGAGCCGGCTACATAGTAAAAATCTTATTAACCGAGCCTCGTCGGTCTGTATGGGAGTGCAGACTGAACGCAGTGAGGTCTGAACTCACGACCTTGGTCAAGATTCTCCCGGCATACAGACCTGCTTGATTAATAATAGCTGAGTTATAATTATTGCTATTTTAAAAGACTAAAACATATTTACTTGTTTTCGTTTTGTTCTTTTGTTTTGTTTGTTTGTTTCTCAAGCTTTACAACATCTCTTGGAAATGCCCTGGATGCTACTACCAGCGCTCTGGTTCAACCGTTTCGCCAAAGGACACGTTTCACCAGTTTAATAACTTGCAGCGAGACCAAACCTATAACTTTTATGTTCACGCAGTAACTAGCTATGGTTCTGGAGAGTATTCCAACACAACAGCCACAATTACACGCTACTTTGGCCAAGTTCAGGACTTGAAACAGGGAATTGAGAATTACACTGTGACTCTTCAATGGAAAAAACCAAGTGACGTCGAAGCAAAAGACATTAAGGTATCAACTGACGTTCATTTATTCATTCCTTGGATAACAAATGTTACATCCCCACTATTGTAAGTTCAGAGTTTAAGTTGTTCATTCTTGTTACTGGTGCTATTCATTTGAATTTGAATCTGGGCTTCTTGTCACTGGCATAATTGACTTAACGTTAAGTGTCCCGTCTTTAAACAATTGGACGGGCTGATAGACGGATGGATGTTTGCTTGTGTGTTTATGCTGCCATTATTTATTTATTTATTTACCTAGCAACGTTGGTGTCCAACCAGAAAGCTCTGCTCCTTTGGACACCGCACACCTATTAACTATCTACAGTATGGCCTAATTTTCTTCGTCTTTTGTTTTGGTATTCAGAATGTAAATATTGTATAAATGCTCTGAATAGTGTAAATAAAAATTGAATCTTGAATCTTGAGTCAGTCGTTTGGAAGTGAAATCATTTAAACCTCTGTTGGCAAACAGCTACCGACTACATCCGAATACCTGCTGGCGCAGGTAGTCGGATGCGAGCAGCCTACAGACAGGCAACATAACGTGTAATAAGCTTGATATCTTCTCAGTAGCCGCCAGACAGGCAACATAATGTGTAATAAGTTTGATATCTTCTCAGTAGCCGTCAGACAGGCAACATAATGTGTAATAAGTTTGATACCTTCTAAGTAGCCGCCAAACAGGCAACATAATGTGTAATTAGTTTGATACCTTCTAATTACTCATCAGACAGGCAACATAATGTGTAATAGGTTTGATATATTCTCAGCAGCCTACAGACAGGCAACATAATTTGATATCTTCTCAGCAGCCGTCAGACAGGCCACATAATGTGTAATAAGTTTGATATCTTCTCAGTAGCCGTCGGACAGGCAACATAATGTGTAATAAGTTTATCTGCTCGGTAGCCGTCAGACAGGCAACATAATGTGTAATAAGTTTGATATCTTCTCAGTAGCCGTCAGACAGGCAACATAAGGTGTAATAAGTTTGATATCTTCTCATGCAGTAGCGGTCAGATAGGCAACATAATATGTAATTAGTTTGATATCTTCTCAGTACTCATCAGACAGGCAACATAATGTGTAATAGGTTTGATATATTCTTAGCAGCCTACAGACAGGCAACATAAGTTGATATCTTCTCAGCAGCCGTCAGACAGTCAACATAATATGTAATTAGTTTGATATCTTCTCAGTACTCATCGGACAGGCAACATAATGTGTAATAGGTTTGATATATTCTTAGCAGCCTACAGACAGGCAACATGATGTGTAATAAGTTTGATATCTTCTCAACTGGAAACTGTTCTCTGTTATTTGCAGCGCTATTTAGTGTCTTGGTGCGACACCACAAAATACAGATACTGTTACAGACTCAACGCCACCAACGTCACTGGAACACAAACCGAGTTTAAAAAGAAGCTATTCGCTGGGGACACCTTCACTTTTTATGTTAGAGCTATAACCACATATGGAGAGGGGAAAGAGTCAAATATCCAAGTTTCTGTGCCAGCTCTCCGTTATAAAGTCAGCTCTATTTATGGGCACATAGTTGGAAGGTATGGATTGCAAATCCACCTGCACTGGTATCTTTGGTCTATTCCGTATTCCCAAGTTTTGGTGAGTAAATATGCCTCGCGTTTCTTTTAAACTTATTCTCGGCAGGGGAGGGGGAGGAATGGTCCTTTTGTTATATTTTTCTCGTGAGCTCCTGACGAGCCAAATATTCACGATAGCCGCCATGTTGGTTTTCGTATTGTAATGCGAATTAGCCACGTTGTCTTCCAGGGGGCAAACATTGAAATGATGCCGTCTCTCGGAAAATCGGACGGTATAAATAGTGAAGTATCTGTGGTAAAGAGAGGGTAAGTTTCTAAAGAAACTGTGGTGCTGCATTTGAGTGCCATGTTATGGAATAATGATTTCATTATAAGGCTATTTTGAAATAGTTACTCGATACCTTGACTTCTTCACCACAAGCCGTTTTTTTTTTTTGCGAAAGTGCCAAAATTGCGTTAAACTTAGAATATTTAGACCACAAAACAGAAGCCAAAGCATGGCTATGAAAAAATTATCAGGCATGATAAGAAACCAGCTGAAATTTGTCGATTTAGGCTTGTTTGCCCCCTCACAAATCACGTGCGTAATTTGCATTACAATATGAAAACAAACATGGCGGCTTTCGTGAATAAGGTGAATTGCAACTTTCAATAGCAAAGTGCGCGAGTGACGTCATGACTGGGATAAGCAAACCGGAATTGCCGACGATTTTGAAGATTTTTTCAAGCACGAAAGACGGTGATCCTGAACACTTGAAACGAAAATTTCGCCTGCATTCCCTCTGTTTCTCTCAGAACACGCTGGTGTTTTCAGAGTCACCCTGGGTCCAATAATTTGCATTATATTCTTAGAGTTCGCGCATCGCTATTTTTACTGTATAGATGGTTTTCACTCGCGTGATGAGGCAGCCATATTGGTGGACTAAACAATACAAAATTGTTGCGCAAAAGTTCCCAAAGGAGAGAAAGTCTTCATGGCCGCCGTGACGTCACGTGAAAACGATCCGTTCTTATAATGGTTGTAAAGTCAGTACTGCATTTGAATTTGATGACCTGCAATCAACTTTCCTTCTTGAAAAAATTCGGCTACGTTTTTCAAAGTGCACAGATCATGATTTATAACAGTTACACAGTGAAAACCCTTGATTTGAGGAATCGGTGGCAAAAATTGCAGTGTTCGACTTATTTGAAGTAAATTCAAGGGATTTACTCGTGTTATCAAGAGATTCAATAACTCGAGCATTTCGCTGTGTTTTTCATAAACCCAAAGCTGGCACAACCCTAGCCTTTAACTTCTCACTGCTTTCTGAAGCAGTTTGGTGTCATCATCTGTGTCGTTTCAGCATGCATTTCTGATAATATATTTTGACAGCACTATGAAGTGAGATGGCATTGTATAAGAGGCCAGGGGAGCTGTTATTGGAGTGATTATTATGGCTGGAAAATGCAGACTTCGAACACTACAACTGCAGTCGTAAATATGACAAACTATGGTAGAGCGTACTTGTTTGAAGTGCGAGTGGTTACACCCCAAGGCAGAGGTCAACCTGCTCAATACTTCATGACGATTCCGGCATTCAGTGGAATGCCAACTAATTTTACGTGCAAGGTAACATCATCCAACCCTCTCCTTGTGTGCCGCTGGACGCCACCCACAGATTTCAATCCAGCTGGATTTTATGTAAGTAAACACTAAACCATATCTTGAATAGCTGAGGAAACAAAACAAATCCATGAGATTATTGCCTCTGTCATGGGTACTATCCTCGTTTGTTGATGTGCCCAGATGCAGTAAATAAAATTAAGCCTTTTTATAGCACGATTTATTGTCCTTTAGACAGCTTTTTAAATATTGTAAATAAATGTTATTTATTTTGTCCCCTAAAGCAATCAACAGCTGTGAGTTCAGTTTACGAGTGGCAGTACCCTTTGAGTTGCTATTTTGTTTTAAGGACGGTGACTGGCACGGCTATGCAAAAAAATCAATGTTGAAATCCAAAAATTGGGGTAGCCACGAAGGTTTTTGAGATAACTAGGTTTCAAATATGGAAAAAGTGCTGACCTGGCGTTTTTTAAAAGACAAAAAATAATTTCCTTGCAAGTTCGCTTTGAATTTGGTTTTTCATAAACAAAATCAACATTAAATAACAATATTAAAAATACATAACAAATTCCATCTTTAAAACTGTGATCCACGTTTTATAAAAAGTATAGACTGGCCGCTTCCATTTTATAAAATAAAAAGAAGGGGTCACCACGCCTGACGACTTGTTTTCAGGTTAAATGGAGTCGCTTTTGGGGTCTTTTACATTCTACCTGTCCCCTCTCCAGCGAGTTAAATATTTGCGTTTCGCACAATAATAGGGACTTTAAGAAAACAACTGCAGCAACGGCAACGGCAACTAGAACGTCGCTAAACAAAAGTTCTAATGAGCAGAACAATGGCTTTGCACGTGCGTTATAGTTCTTGGTACATTTCTTTGCCGTCCTCTGCAAAACAACAAAGTCAAACGACCAAACTCTGCGTTGTCTGCACAACGTGAACCAGGAAGGCTAATTGTTTAAATTTCTATTTCGAATTTATCTCTGTGTTCCAGGTTGAGTTTTGAGACCGTTATTACAGTAAGAAACAGAATAAATGACTTCAGAGTATCGAGAGATTCGTAGGTAAAATATAAATTCATTTTTTAATGGACGTTGTTCTCGGCGTCGCCGTCGTGGTTTCTTTAACTCCCTATTCACACGTGCACTACGCCATATATTGTTAACAGTTAGCGGGTTGCGTTTGATCGATTAGTGGCTAGCGGTACTTTGTTCTTCCGCTGTTCCTTGTTTAGTTACATCCTAAAACTGGATTTCATCGCAACAGAATTTTTACCTCGCATTTTACTCGTGTGCGTGGTCGCGTAGTTGATTTCGTCATTTTAGGCGAGCAAATCCCCCCAGCGCTCGCGTCCAGTGCAATCAATGCGTTGCTTGATGTAGTAGCAAAAAAGGGACTGTCTTAATTTCTCTCTTTTGCAGCACTACCAGCTTAAGTATAGGTGTGACGACTGCCTCTATGGTCCGACTCGGTACAAGTATATATATGGCTTCAACCAAACCTCCGTAAACATATCTGTGAACAGAGGAGCACGGTACTCTGTGTGGATTCAAGTGCATACAAGGTATGGAAATGGAAGATATGCTCAAACAACAACAGCTACAAAGTCTTCGTTGGGACCAGTTACAATGTTGGACGGTAAAGTAGATGACAAAATCCAGAACCGTG
>OX393570.1:8543934-8643934 GCA_947652115.1 Blastomussa wellsi | reverse complement strand
ACTTTCATACAAAGAGAAGCGAGTTGAAAATATGACTTTTGAGTTGGGGGGTTCGGTTCGGGTCGGTGGGGCTCATTGGCAGATGGGTTAACCTGTTAACTTTCATTTTTAAGAAAGGGTCACACCATTTCAGATTTGTCGTCATAGGCCTAAAACGGAACTTAAAATTTCGATATTTTAAAATTCAGTTTATTCCCCAGAGCCTCTTGCTGAGGTCTATTGTTTTAGGCTGAATTTTAAAATATCGAAATTGGTCTATTCTTACTCGAAACTCTGAAAAGCTTTGTGTGTGCAAGTCGTGCCACATGAGAGCAATATCTTCGAATGTTGTTTAGCCCGAAAACCTTGCTTATTATTAATATTTTTTGTGTTTAATCTCTCAGGCGTATGAAATTGTGGTATTCCTTGAAAATAAAACCAAAGTTTTCAACACCTTGACAAATGAGACTACGTTAACTATCGAGTGTGATGGCTTAGAGTCTGGACAGAATTACGTTTTCCAAACTCGCGTCAAGGCGTTGTGTGGTTACGGTGCAAAATCCTTGGGCTTTGCATACTACCCACGAAATGGTGAGTTAATTTTTTTTTCGGTTTGTGAGTTGTTCCTCTTGGCCACATGGCCACTTACACACACCCCTTTGGATACGCCTTTACCTCGATCGTAACCAGACCCCGGCATCACGTTAGCGAAAATCGGTTTCATTCTCTTCAAATATTTTAACACGTTTTGTCTTGTCGTCGTGCTTTTTTCAGGCCAAGATATTCCAACTTCTGTTCCAGCCGTCGCTCAATCCACTCCCGCACCCACTCCAGTCGCCCCCAAAGCTGGTAAACAAACCGGCGAAAAGAAAGGTCTGAATGCAGCAGTGTGGGCAGTGCCAGTAGCCATTGTCGGACTAATCTTCATCATAATCCTGGTGTTCTTTGTTCGGAAGTCTCGTCGACTGGAGCGCTCTATGTTCGCTCTTATGACTAGGCGCGCTATGGATGATGATGATGGCGGAGTCACATTCCATTCAGGTATCGATTACATGAAGCTTTTAAAGGGCCCCAGTCAGCCTCCGCCATTTTCGATGCCATCAAAATGGTAGAAACTGTATGTTGAAGCGCAATCTTATTGCGCTGCTGTAAGTTTTGTTGTTGGAAGTGTTAGATTACCTTCATTACCTTTCTCAGTGATTTCTTTCGTTGCGACACGCTCCGCGTAAGCTATAACTCTTGCATGTAAACAAAAACAAGGCGTGGCTGACTAGGACCCTTAAGTATGTTATTACATGAAGTAGCACAGTTTTCAGTGAGTCTACGGTAGTGTCTGTTTTAACAAACCCACAGTAATCTTAACTGATCACCGCAAATGAGACTGGAGTGGTTTTCGTTATGAATGTCACAAAACCAAAACCAAATTTTGTCACTCTGGCCAGTCACAAACGGCAGACGATCCAGGGGATCAAGTGAACACTCAAAGCAAATACAGTGTAGCCGCCTCGATGCGCGGGAAAACGTGCGCTTCTTATTATGGTCGAGATAGTATCACGCGATTTTCAAGCCACTTGCTAACATAGCGAAGCAAAACCAAACCAATGTCGAAAACTGCTCTACCGTAAAAAGCCAATCACGGCTCGAAGCAAAAAGAAATGAAGCCATATAATTAGAGGATGCTTAGAATAGCTCACTTTCAAAATCACGTGACATTTTTGGTTTCCGCGGACTAAAAGTAGTGAAGGCTCGCATTGGAAGGACACAATTCAAAATTGCGGCTTTCGTGGTGAATGAATTTTACCTTGCGTAGCAGGTATGCCTTCTCACTATAACTGCTGTGTTCCGCTGCGCAATAACTATTCCAAAAAGGGATAAATAAGATTAATCCGCAACAAAACATTGAAACTGCAATCGTCTCATACACGAATTTAAAGGAGGAAAGAAAAAGCATCTCAGGGAATTGCGACAATATTTCCGTGGAGTAAACCAGATTATAAAGCTAGAAAATTACCTACAAGGAAAGAATTGTCCTTCCAATATGGGCCCGCGATACAATTGGACGTGATAAAATAGAAAAAAAAAACCACGTGATTTTGAAAGTGAGCTATTGAATTAGGGCTTCCAGAATAGCTTTCCAAAGTGTTTGTTTTTTTGCGATCTGTTTCAGTGTCCTCTCCCTACGTCGTTTTAAATCCCCTGCTCTTTGGTTGACTTATGATTGGAATGAGATTAGTATCGGTAGATGTCATTATCGGGGAGCCCTTGCAATGGGAGGGGACTTGTAGCGCAAAAAGGCTGGAGTAGACACTTTGCAGATATGGCGCCCAACTTTGAATAACAGTACTTTATACATCCTTAGCCTTGTGTGGATGTTTATAGACAAAGGATTTTATACGTGAATTTGAGGCTTAGGATGTATAAGTAGTGTAATTCAAATGCGGATGCCTTTTATGCAAAGTGTCAGTGGGCTTTAATGAATCAGTTAGAATCGAGAGATCATAATCTGCATCTTGCAGGGAGTGTGCTTTTAATCGGAGAGTGGGCCCTGTTCTCGGGCAAAACGCGTTATGGTCGAAGCCCTGCCGGCGAATTGTTCACAGAATGCTAGAAACACAAGCGTACGGGCAATTTTTGCCCCGAGTGAACCATTTGCCCAAAAAAAATCTCCCAAGTTGCCTTGCCCAAATTTCTCTTGCTGGCCAAAATATTGGAGTTTCCCAAAATTTGGGGGATGGTCTGCCCCCCGTCCCATACGCCAATGGCTAGTAAGTAACCTGTCAGATGATCCCATCGGCCAGAGTCGACCGCTTTACTTACAGAACAGTTTTCAAAATAAAACCCAAAGCTTTTACCCTGACAAATCACAAAGGACGAAAACAATCCAATGGTCCAACCAAAATGCGAAGCGAATACAAGTATAAAAACGTTTGCGAGCGTGTCGCGGGTGGTTTTAGTTTATTTCTCATTAGCATCATGTAGCAATGCAAAACCGAGGCAAATGACATTTGACACGAGTGAAAACTAGTCAGAAAAGCCATGGTGGTCGACCTACTAGGTATGTGGTTACTTATACAACCTTAGAATAGGCCTGATTTGGATGTTTCTTTCTCCTTTAGACGAAGATGTGCCCATGATCCAAGGCTTCTCCGACGACGAACCGCTGGTCAGGGCTTAAACCGCTTCTTCAGTTACATGCGGGCTGGATATTTCCCGTTTGTGCATAGTTTTATAGAGATAACAGTGAATTGCATCGTACTTTTCCACGCGGTCATAAGTTTCTGTGTAGACTGTGACGCTAAACTGCGTTGCAGATGTAGTTGTTGGCTTCTTGCGTTGATGAATTTGGAAAACCAACGTCAAAAACCTGGGTTTGCAGTCACAAATTGATCTGTCACTTGGACGAGTGGCAATGGTACGACATATTTCACTGCAGTGGTTTAGTGTTGTAATCTATAGATAAATTTTGTACGCCTAAAAATAAGTGGAAGTTTTAGTCTAGAGGGCTCTAAATAGCGAAACAAGAAATAAGTGTTTTGTCGGAATCATTGCTATGCATAATTATCCACCGTATTTGCTGTTGAAGTGTTAATTAATGAAACCTCATGCCATAAACGAGAGCTAGTCAGTTTGTTTGGCCCTCGCCACTTTGTTTGTTTTTTGCGCAACTCGTGTCGCCCATGCAAGTAAAAACCTCAACCTTCAATTCTCAAGAGAGAGAGAAATTTGTAGCCCTTCGTAACCACAAGGTTCCTTGCGCACTGTTTTGTCATTACGGGAAGGAACAACTTGCCGATAACTTGGATAGAAAAAAAAAGAGCAAAACGAGCAAAGCAAATGTTAAAAGTCAGACAAACTTACAGCGAAGTAGGTACGATGGGAGAAGTATTTTGATGTAAAACCAGTTTCGTTTATGGTAAATTGTAGGAAATGTATGGCAAAAGCTCGCAGAGTTTTGGTGCCGCTCTTGGGACTTGTAAAAGTTCAATTGATGGCATTAATGCAGTGAAAGGAGTGTCGCTAGATAAGTAGTGTTTTAACACTTGAAGAGCTTAAAGCGTTTGCACCAGGAACAGTCTCAATTCTTACGGAATGCCGAGCAGCGATCATCACCGGCTTCGTATCAGAGTGCTTCAGAGACTGACTGCCCTTCAATGAAAATATTTTTTAACAATGTAAACTAGTGCTTTGTAAATGGAGCCCCTTACGTTACCTTGTAGATGTAAAAAAAATCATGCACAAAGCTGGGACCACAGTATAGTTCTGTAGATACCAAAAGGTTGTGTTAGGTTAGGTTTTCGCGCTTTTAAAATTTAATGAAACTAAAGTTTTTCTTGTGTAAAAGCGCACAAGTCCAGTTCCAGTCACTGTGAAGTTCGGTTAACAGTTGTCGGGATACCAAACTGGAAACTGGTATGAGTGCTTTAAGGTAATTGTTTAACGTGTATGATGTAAAATGAACTTATTCCTTTAAGAGGAAAGAAAATCGTAGAATTTTTAGATGGCCTTTTTGGTTAAAAGAAAGAGATATAATTAGTGTACGTTTTGGCAAACACGAAGAACTTGAAGCTAGCGCTGCCAAACATTGAAACAGACGACACACAGGAGTTGATTCAGTTTGATATCATTAGCCTATGACCTGGATTCGATGTAAGACTAATTAACAATTAGACGGCGAGCACGAGGTTTCTGTCGGCTGACAGTTGTGTCAAAGTCGATGCAAACCAAGAGCGAGCCTTGCAATCGTTTTAAGCATAACCTAGTGACCGTTCTATTAAACATAAATATCGATAAAACTGATTACTTGATGATTAGTTTCCAACCTCAGTTCTGGCCACAATGCCACGCGCGCTGCGAGAGCCCTTGCAGTCGATCAGATATGGAGTTTGCCTAATAGTCTGTCACTGGGTTATGCTAATGATCGATAGACGATGACTATCCAGCCAATCGGATAGCGATTTTCCATAAGTCGGACTGTTATTCGTCTCTTTAGTGCAGAGGATTGTTTTAAAATTACGTAGTTATGTTACTTTTGCAATATTACTTGACCTGTAACGTAAACATTTTCTCTTTTTGCTCACTAAGTCTTTGTTCGCATAATATAAACAACTCCATTGACATTAAAATGTTTTTGTTTACGCTTTGTCTCCTCGCCTGGTTTAAAAATTGCTTTTACGTTGTTCCCTGAAGATCGCTAACTTTATTATGAAGTTGCGAAGGATTGTATAAGGACAGCTACTTCACATCCGTTTGGCGCACATTTTTCAACAAGGTATTTTAAAGATTTTACGATTATCGAGGATCTACAAACAAAATGCAGGGAGTTTGTTACCCTAATCGGTTCTTACAGAATGTCTCGTTACAGCGTGTCTTAAAGGGAAGATATCAGTGACGTCACCAATTGTTATTAATGTGCCAACCAGAAAATTATTGGCTGGTTAAACAAAGAGCTTTTTTGTTCAACTTGTTGGCAATTTAAATAACAAAAACAATGTAAACAAATATCTTCCCCACACTATGAGCTTATGGATTGTATTTCGAGCATCTTTTGTTTATTCTAAATCATTTTTTAATGCTGCTTAACATTTCTGAATTTGTTGGAGTTTTCCAAAGTATGCCGAAGACCTCCCAAGGTTGATCCGATGATCATATTTAGCATAAAAACTTACAGAATAGGTTTTGCTGCGAAGCACTGGAATTCATTGACAATAAACGGTGAACCGTATTTTGAAAAAACAGACATTTCATCAGTGTTCAAACATTTATACGGGATGAAATAAGATGCGTATTAGGTAAGACGGAAATTGACTGTACAAATAGCACAAAATTAGAGTTCGTGTCTTATTTTGGACGCGACTTAAATAAGACGCGTCTTATCTTAGCACAGGGTTTTGAGCTGTTATTTTGTACCTGGATTGTTCCAGAATAGCCATTCTATCTGATCGTCAATAAAACGATTATTTTTCTGGAATAATGGCCCGCGATATAACGATAAGACAGCGGCTATCCGTACGAAAATACAAATTGTTGTTATGGTCCTCGCATTTGCGGAAGGCCGATGTGAGGGCTTTCCACTTGCCCTCACACTGGTCCGACCGTGGCGAATCTCCCTTCCCCTGGCTCTCGCGTTGGATTCTCGCTGCGATCATTTCCCACACTTGTTTCTTTTTATAATTCACATTTTGTAAATAATCTGCCATCTCCATCTAAGGAGATGAGCAGAAGAGTTTCTTCCCGACTCCAACAATAACCATTCTTTCGGAGAAACTCGTTTCTTCGTTTTGTTGACTTTCTTTTGCACCGCTAGCGGTCGCCATTTTTGTTCAGTTCGGCGAAGTGAAGAGGTGTGACGTCATTATTCCGGATTATTCCAAGCATTCCGCTTCAGGGAGCAGAATGCTTGGAATAAATTATGCGTATTCCGGAATTGGAATGGATTCTCAATCGAACGGATATTCCATTTTATTCCGTTTATTTCCATTCCGGAATGGGGTCGATCGAACGCACCCTAAATAAGACTCGTTATCTTGGAACAGGGTTTTGGGTTGTTCTTATTTTGTCGGCGTCTTAACCAAGACTCGAACTAGGAGTGCGCGTGCGTAATGAAAACAGGTTCTGACTGGGTAATGGTAACACTAGCTCTTGGGACCGACGGGATTAAACAAATAGCTTCGCACCAATCCGGCTATCGCTTTCTGGCCCTTTTCTGTCGACTCTTCTCGAATTTATGTCGTTTTCTTTGTATGAAACGCCGAGTTTGTGAATTTTCCTTAAAAAAATAATGGTCTTCGTGAAAACTAGACGCATATCTGCGTGAACTAGGGCTTCCTTTAGAACAATTTGACGCTTTGTTCATGTCCGTGCCGCCTCACTGGTAAAGTTTTGACCTGAATGCGCGAGTTTACTCTAAATTTTGGAACGCCAGTGTTTTTCTTAACAATTCAACCCTTTCGCGTTCTGGCATGACGCAACAATGACAATTTGATTGCTCCCTCGTATGTACATAACGTCGCGCATGCGTGTAAAGAACTTGAGTACGATTTACGATTGAACGTCATATTTTAGTGCATTCTCGCACCCAAGAGGCCGCGGTCTTTTGGTCAGCAGCAAGAATCGCGACCTCTTGCCGTCTCCTAAACCAGAAGTCCGCGATTCACGGCTGAAAACCACAAAACCAGATCTCTGCACATGCTCTCGCTCTTCGACGGCTCTTCTCATTTGTGCCTGCCCTCAATGCGTTCAGCGAATATCTGCCAGAGCGCCTCTGCGGAGGAGAGAGGCATTGTGATTTTTCGGCTACGAGGAAACTGCCGTTTTGGTTCCGTTGGTTTTGGTGGTACCCTTTCACCGAGCGGAGGTGCTCGCCGAATCTTTCTGTGAGTCTACGACCAGTTTCTCCCATGTAAATTGCTTTACAACAGTAGCATGCGAGGGCGTAAATGACACTAACCGCAGTGACGCTGTCGCGGTGGCGTCCTTTGGGGTTCACAACTCCGTTTACGTGGTTAAACGCGCGACGTTCGCCAGTGAATGCACATGCCCGACATCTGGGTTGTTTGTAAGGAAAGGCTCCGGCCTGCCCTGTTCAGGGCGTGATAGGAAGGTACTGTGAACCAAGATGTCTTGATGGTTAGTATCCCATCGGCAAATGCACATGGGCGTCGTCTTAAGAGATACCCTTTGTTCAAGATCGTCGATCAGGATACTAAATCTCCTGGTTGTTTGGATGGGAAGTGAGTATCACGCGGATCCTGTCTGATTTGTCTTGGCTGCAAGGGATTGCCAGGCTGATGGGACGAGATTTTATAACTTTCTGTTCCCCATAGGTCATCCTGTGCTGAAGTGTACCTTTTAAATAAGTGAAACATCGATTCCTTTCCTGGACCTTCGCATCCCAATCAAATACGACAAAATAACAACATCAATCCACTATAAATCTACTGACACCCACTTAGTTCACTATGGGTCGTCCAATCCGCCTGGCTGTAAAAATGCATTCCTTACAGCCAATGTCTCTGCCTTATCTGTTCCGACCAGGAGGACTTCAATATGTTGGCTCCTTCTGTGAGTACCGGTCACAGATGACGTTAAACAAATGATGAGAAACAATGCTGCCCCAAACTACAAAGAATCACAAAGAGGGGTAAAACTGTGCACTTCATTTGCATATACGGTATGCACAGAAAGACCCAGTATATTTCAAGGCAAGTGAAGTAGTTGTTGTCGGCCGAAGGACGGCAGCAAATATCAACCGCCAAAATGGGTCTGTGCACGAGGAACAAGTGGCTCTGGGGACATTCTCGTCCCCATAGCCCTTTTCGTTTTCCTTACCCGGCAGGGCCTTGGCACGAAAAACGAAGGGCTCTGGAGACATAGGATTTCCAGTCCGAGATTCTAGGACTTCCGGACTTCATGTATATAGCATTGATGTGTCTACATGTTGTGTGTTGTAATATGGCGGCCGGCGAACATTTTGACTTCCGTTTAAGACTTCAGCCAATAAAAGCCAATAACAATAACCAATAAAAATAATTCGATTTTTTTTAAAATGGTATGCCCCCAGAGCCTTTGTTTTTCCTGCCAAGGCCCTGCCGGCTAAGAGAAACGAAAAGGGCTATGGGGACGAGAATGCTCTGGGACACATGATTTGGTTGGCTAAAATCTAACAAAGTAAGTCCAAATCACATCAGCCGATTTCAAATTCCTTTACCGTAAGCAAGTTTAAAACGGCTGCAGATTTGATTGGACTCCCTTTGTTAGATTCTAACCGGCTAAGAGGGACAAGCGGCTCTGGGACGAGAATGAATTTACTTACGCCTCAGCGCGGATAAACGCACCGGGCAAACGCATGACATCACGATTTCTCGACAAAGTCATCGTCAGCAATGGATGCATCGATTAGAGGTCATGACAGAATTTTAGACCAAACGAGTGAACTTACGTTGCTTTAATGTAGCAAAAATTATGATGGTGGAAATTGTGAGGTCATAACATCAATAGAAAGCCCAGGAGTAAAAAACGAAGGGGGACGGGGGGGGGGGGCAGGGGAGCCTGAATTCCTGCTTTCCGTACCTGTGCCTCTTTAGCTGTTGTATTTATATTGCAGAATGTTGCGAAATGTTTCGTAATTTTTCCCGGCTCCCATCACCTTGGGTATCCCACTTTCCTCAATTTTTCTCCCGCCTCCCGTACCCCTCCAGCTCCCAATTCTCCCGGGATCTCTTACCCCGTCCAGCTCCGCAACTCCACGCAGCTGGAAATAATCGCTCGCATTCCTTTGTTTTCGTGTCTTTTGTTCTACGTTATCTCTCTTCTGATGGATTCCGGCAGTGCCCCACGCCCTTTCAATTTATTTGTTTTGAAATACTTCTGTCTATGAAACTGATTAAATTTTCTTTGTATGGCATTCAATTCGCAATAGGAATAGCCGATTTTTATCGAAAAAAGGCGTGTAGAAAGCGCGTTGAAATGGCTTATTGGACTCCACTTTGGATGAATTTGACACTTTCGGTATTAAAACTGCAACAATCGGCTATATATAAATGACAGATCTTTCACGAAAATCAAATAAGCACCGTTTCAAAATCCGATTTCTGTTAAACGTCATACACGTAGAAGACTGGATAAATGGATCTGTTCTCGAAATTTGTGTTTTAGCAACGTTTTTCCGCTTATAGGAACTGCAGAAAAGTGTTCTTGTCTTAATTACAGCGTTTTGTGGTAAAAGGTGCATGATTTTTGCCATTTTCATCTTGTTCCTTGATTGATTGAGGGCGGCCATGCTCAATCGGGAAGGTCAGTAACCTTTTTAATCGCTCTCGTTGCAAACAAAAGGGTTTTTTCAGTCCAGTGATTTACACGTCCCCTAATTATCTTTTCGCGTGTTTGTTATGTCACGGATGAAATTGAAATGTTCAGTTCGCCTGTACGCAACATGCGATCAACCATGCCAAAAAGATAACAATTTCACGTTATATGTTTGCTCAACAGTGAAGAAACTATTATAGCAGACCGTTCATTTGTAGCTGGTTCATGGTTTTCACGACAGTCAAAAACGGCCGGAGAGAATACTTCACGATCGTATGTTAGAGAAACATCGAAATTTGTGAGCACTTGAGATTTCTTCCAGAATGCTTCGAAGACGTGGTTCTGCGCCAGCCGTTGTACTTCAACAGCACATTTCGGAATCGAAAGGGATTCTTCTGAGAGCGGATCGTATAATCCCGCCACCAGAAGCACCGAAATTGGCTAAAGCAAAACGAGGGAAGAAAGATCTAGAGCGAGCCTACAGCCCACCACCAATCGTCCCCCTTTCGCCGGATAAGAAAACGAACGAGCCACAGCAAACTGTGGATTATGATAGTCCTTCGCCAAAATGCCCGAGCCCTGTTTCGCCTGACTCGCCAAATTTGACCAAGAAACCGATGAAACATCGGCCTAAACGAAGAGACAGCGAGCCATTCATCGCTCAAGCCCCTGCTTCACTCAACACCCGGAACACCACCTCCAGCGCGTTACACAGACGATCCAGTTCATTTAGAGACTACAATATCGTTCTTCTTGGACAAGGAGGCGTTGGAAAGTCGGGTAAGTCGAGAACTCGCTAAATTGGAAATTAAGTTATTGATAGCTTGGGTTGAGAAATTTTAACAAGACGTAACCACATACATGTTAAATAGGCTAGCGTGACTTCTGTGAATGAAATTTTTCATGAAAATGCCCCATGCTGTTCGTAAAATTCCCTTTTTGTTGTAATCGTTTTGTTAGTTTTGTGATCAAATTTTTACCTTTCTTATTTCAGTATTCATTCAAGTTATAGATGTAATTTCGGGATAGCAAATTATTTGAATACCAGTGAACTTGTTAAAAGCTGAGAAAACAAATTAAACTCCAATTAAGTGTAATTATCTGTAATCTGTGAAAACTGTAGCATGAAGGGAACGTTTTGCACTTTACAGAAGCAAAGGAAAGCACAGTTCACAACACGATCGTTTTACAGATTTTTAAGAAGAAGACATGATTAAAAAAAACTTGCTTTAATCGCATTAGCAAACACTTTTTCCCGAGTACCTGAGATTTGTTACATTCAATACGTCTGTTTGTTTATGTTAAGTCGTTAGTTTATTTATTCTATTGGCAGCTTGACTTGATACTCTGTTACAAGTGGTTAGTCAAGCACTAATTCTCGATAATTCTTAAAGCAATGAATATTTCGGTTTCTTTTGCAATGCAAATGTTCCAGCTAGCCCCCAAAACATAGCGAGGTGCGAGAGGTTATGTGCAGTCAGCGAGGCGTTGACTGCTCTGTTGGTTAGCTCTAGTTTTCGATTAATGTAAATTTTGCAGAATTCGTCTTTTTATCACCTGCCGGGGAAACTTGCACTTTTCAATATTTTTCAAGCATAACTGAAAGGTATGCGACTTTTAAAAAGACTTCGTCGTACTCAAAATGTGACAACATGCTTACAAACGTCACAGAATATTTTGATGCTCTGCGAACATGGTCAACCAGAGCCAACTTTCTTGAGGCGTATAAAACTGATAGTCTTTTTATAGTGAGTCCTTGATAAGGTTGACCTTTAAATATATTTTTGGCAACACAAGGTAAACTATTACCGTCTTAACATGTGGTAAAATGCTCACCAGGGGATTAGCACGCCTCTTCAGTCTTATCACCAGCGCAGGGCTATCAGTTAATATTTTTAATCACCTTTGTCATGTATGAAACTGGCGCCCAGACAAAGGAAATTTTGAAATAATAGTTTACCGAGGAATAAAGAACACCAAAAGGTAACAGTGATCTGTGAAGAATTAAGCAAGAATTGCTTTGAATGAGAAAGACTGGCTGAAGGATTGTTATTGACAAACTTGAGAGATTAACCTTCGGGCGTACACGCAAACTCATGCCATACCAAGCCAAGTCCTGGGCTTGCTCTACAACGGGACATAATTTCCGTTGGCCATGATGCCATCTGACGTCATCTGACGCCATTAGACCCGCCATCTTGGTTTTCGCGATTTTCTAAAAAGTCAGAAAATAACGAAAAGGTAAAATAAAATAACGTAAGTAAAACTGCTAATTTAGTGTAATATGCATGATTTTTTTGCTATTTTGTTAAAAAAAACACTGTGACATTTTTTCTTTGATGGGCTCCTGTTTCTGTTCTATATTGTTTGGATGTTTTTTTGTTGTCTTGTTCGTTCTTTGTTTTATTTCACTGGTGAGTTTCATAGGTTCTTAAACCAAGAATGAGCCATATTTGGCGAAACCTGCATGTCTGTGTGTTGTTGCCGTGGCCATGGCAACGTCAAAAATCCTGGTCACATGGTTTGCAAAGGATGAATGAACAGCTACTGAAAGTTTCAGCATGACAGAGTCGCTCAGTCCTTTTTTCAAACTTCCAGAATCACCTCAAGGGCGGGTACTGGCATCCAACCCCCTCCCCCACCCCTCCCACTTTGTGCGCCCGAGTGTAAGGCTAAACTTTCGCAAGGTATCAACCTCGTTCCCAGGGTCTCTCTCCCCGCTGGGAATGAGGTTGTCAAAATGTATGATAGAGATCCTTTGAAGTGTAAAGTTGGATTTGAAACTTTGAAGAACATAACGATATGAAACTGAACACTACTCGGCAAGTGGCTACAGAACGTTTTGTTAAGTGGGATAAATCGGGATACAAAATTTAATTGATTCAATTCGGCGAAAGGGTAAGGGAGTTGTTTTTATCGTAAGACTATCATTTTTGTTTCCGATTGTTTTGTCTAATTTTTGCAGCTTTGTTGGTTCGATTTACTACAGGACGATTCATCCATGAATACGACCCAACACTTGGTATGTTTGTTACTTAGTTAGTTTGTTTATTTGTCACTTAGTTAGTTTGTTCGTTTGTCTGTTTGTCTGTATGTTAGTTAGTTTTTTGTTTGTTTGTTTAATTGTTTGTTTGTAGCTCACAGCCAGAAGGGAGAGTATTCCTCTCGCTGTCGTCAGCGACAAGGCGCAAAGTCGTCGCGTGTCTGTTCTTGTAATCTAAAAGTAATTTGTTCAAGATGCTGCTGATAGCGTCTTTTATAACCAGTTACAGCACGTTTATACAACATCCAAACCCATGCTATTTATTTTGGGAAAACGGGCAGCGATATCTACATCACTCACGTGCCAATAACAAATACGACATATGTGCAGGTGTATGACACGAAAAGTATAGAGTCGATTCTGTCGAACAGTCTCTTTGATCGATCTACACAGTAAAGCAACCTAGTCGTTAAACCCTGGTTGGCTAGAAGTCTGCCATTACGGTATACAAAAGCATGATCCTAATATTTTCCTGAAACTGGTTCTTGTTTGGAAAATCAGAAATTGGATTGAAATCGATTTGATATGTGGATTTGTGTCAACAGTACTGAAGAGCCACTTAGGCAAGCCTCAAAGGATGAAACAAGTAGGAGACGATTTATCCCGACAACAGTCAAAAATTGCTCGCCGTTTCCCGATCGCTCAAAGCTTGAATGCACTTGTCATTATACACAAGATCACCGTCCTAATACATTACAGTCTGCACGGAAACTGTGTGGTTCGTTATGACTGTGTAACACAACCAGGCATGATTTGCTGCTTAAAAACAGGACATTTAAGAACCTTACGAACTTTGCGATCCAATTTGTTTTAAAATATATATTTCCTAACAGCCCCCTCAATCACCCTAAAGCTTAACTTTTATCCTTGCAACGGTAGTGTAGATTTGATAATCTGCTATTCTGTGTTTATTTGAAGTCAAATACGTTTCTTTTGTGACTACAGAAATGACGTACGACATGTGCGCCGAGATAGACGAGGACCCCGCCATATTACACATCACCGATACAGCAAGCACGGTGAGTTAACGTGAATTTTGTCAGATCTGAACCAATAGCGTTAGAGCAGGGTGGTAAAACATACTCTTTGGCGGGGACAGGGTGGTGAAATACACTCTGGTGGAATTTTGGTTGGGGCAGGGTGTTGAAACACACCCGTTTTTGGGGGCAGGGTGAAACACTCTCTTTTTGGGGGACAGGGTGGTTTAACACTGTTCTTGGTGGTTTCCGGTGGTAGAATGCTCTATTCTTAGCGGAGGTAAGGTGGCGGATCCCTCCCCTTGGTTGGGACAGGGTGGTGGAACACTCTCCTTGGTGGGGGGGCAGGGTGGTAGACTACACTTTGGTGGGGGCAGGGTGGTAGAACACACTTTGGTGGGGGCAGGGTGGTAGAACACACTTTGGTGGGGGCAGGGTGGTAGAACACACTTTGGTGGGGGCAGGGTGGTAGAACACACTTTGGTGGGGGCAGGGTGGTAGAACAAACTTTGGTGGGGGCAGGGTGGTAGAACACTCTCTTTAGCAGGGACTGAATAGTGGAACACTCTCCTTAAGGCAGGGTGTCGACAGAAAAAACCTCAAATACACTGTAGGCTAGATTTTTTTTCTTGGTGTATGGCTCTCGACAGACCCCGATTTAACTGTGTCTTTAAACTACAAAGATAAATTGGATAAAATGAAAACCATCTTAGAATGTTGGAAACTACGTACACTTTTTTTTTCATTTCATTTAATTTATTTGCCTTTATGTTACAAATTTTTTAAAGATATACAGCAGGTTGTTAGGCGAGGAGACCTCAGGAAACCACTAGGCTTTTTAGGAGAGGCCACCTCGACATCACAATATACGACAAGATAAGGGCTGCGGAGGAGTGCGGCAGATACTAACTCAGAGATTATTTTAATAAAAACTCTAGCACTTTTTTCTTAAACGTAGGAAAGCTTGACAAATTGATAATAGAGGCAGGAAGACAGTTCCAGATCCTAGGTCCTTGGTAAAGAATTGTAAATTTCTTGATGTTCGTGCGACAGGAATGCACACGATAATTGCCAGATGTTCTTGTGTCATAATTATGGACTTGACTGTTTGTCGTAAACAGATTGAGAAAGAGTGGTGGCAGCGAAACATGAATTTAGCAATATCAAAGGTGTTGATTTGGAAAATGTCTAAAATTTTCAGTTTGGAAAAAAGAGGAGCAGTATGTGCTCGATATTCTGAATTTGTAACAACTCGCACTGCCCGCTTTTGTAGATAATAAATTCTATTTAAATTAGATACATAAGTGGAAGACCACGTAGAATTACAATAAATAATATACGGATAAATTAATGTGTAATACAGCATGAGTTTGGTCTTACAGGATAAGTAGAAACGTGTCCTGGATAAAATACCAACTGATTTTGCGATTTGTTTGCATACATAGTTTATGTGATCTTTCCAAGTAAGGTGCTCGTCTAGATACACCCCAAGAAATTTAGTTACGTTGCTTTGAGTTAAAGGTTGACCTCCAAAGGAGAGAAAAAACTGTGATTGACATTCCTCTGACTCGGGCTAAATATAACATAATTTGTCTTTTGGATATTAATCGAGAGCTTATTGCATCTTAACCAAACATCAATATTTTGTAGCTCATTATTAAGCACATTCTCTAGGTAGCTGGAATTAGAGTGTGAAAAAAAGATACTAGTGTCGTCAGCAAAAAGCAGAGGTTCAGTTAACTTGGATGCTCTAGGAAGATCATTTATGTATAATATAAAGAATAAGGGGCCTAGGATGGATCCTTGAGGAACACCACATTTAATGGTCTGCATTGAAGAACATGTCTGATTAATTTGAACAAATTGCCGGCGGAAAGAAAAGTAGCTTTTGATCCACTGCAGAGCCACATCACGGATACCGTAGTGCTCCAGCTTGGTTAATAGAATTTGATGGTCAAGAGTGTCAAAAGCTTTGGAGAGATCTAGGAAAACACCTACGGTGGTTTCACGCTGGTCAATTGCCGAAGAGATTTTATTTATCAGATGAATTAGAGCATGGGACGTTGAATAATTTTTTCGAAATCCAAACTGGCAGCGGTATAATATATTGTATTGCTCGATGAATTCAGTTATGCGATTATACATTACTTTTTCAAAGAATTTTGAGAAGTTAGACAACAAAGAAATAGGTCTGTAATTTGTGAAAAGACAAGGATCATTTGCTTTGTATATTGGAATCACTTTAGTAAGTTTTAGTTTATCTGGGAAGATGCCTTTTTGTAAAGACAGATTTATGATGTAAGTCAGAGGAGCCGAGATCAAGTGAAATGAGTGTTTAATTACACGCATTGAAATATTGTCATAGCCGGGGGCCTTCCCCGAGGCAAACATGCGACAAATGCTTTCCAGTTCAGCCGGGTTGGTAGGTTTTAGGGTGATAGAGGGAAGGTTAACATCGCCAATGAAAGAACTAACAGAAGAATCAACGTCGCGTATTGCTCCAGCCAAGTTGGGACCAATGTTAGTAAAATATTTACAAAATTTATCAGCAATTTCCTGGGGATCCGTTATTGTTTTAGCCTCAGATTCAAATGATGAGGGGAAGGGTGCTCTACTTTTACGTTTATTTATAACCTCATTAAGCAGTTTCCAAGTTGTCCTCAGGTCATTTTTGGCGCTCTCAAACTTAGTATCGTAATATTTACGTTTTGCGAGGCGAATTAAATGATTCAGTTTGTTTTTATAGGTTTTATAGATTCGTTCATTGGATAAAGAGGGTGATCTAATAAATTTTTTGTACAGTCGGTTTTTTTTGTTAATAGATTTAAGAAATCCAGGGCTGATCCAAGGGGAGCTGCGGTTGTTCAGAAGCTTGCCTTTAATGGCCTTTAAGGGGAAACAGGCATTATAGATTTTCGAGTATTCATCTATAAAATTATTGTAAGCCATATTAGGATCTTTATCGAGAACTGAGGACCAGTTTGTGTTTGAAACGTTTTCGTTGAATTTGCGCAAGTTCTCGTCGGTAAACTTGCCTATAAATGCTTTATTGTCTCCATCGCGTGTCAGGGTTAAGCCAGAAAAATAGGCAAAAACCGGCAGGTGATCGGATAAATCGTTTAGGACGACACCATTTAAAACGTTTTGTGAAAGATTGTTTGTAAATATATTATCAATTAGGGTAGCAGAGTAAGAGGTGAGGCGCGTTGGGTTGGAGATAAGAGGAATGAATGCAAACAAAAATAAGGTGTCGATAAATTCTTGAGTTGGTGTATGGTGATTATACTGGAGAAGGTCAAGGTTGAAGTCACCCATAACATAGCATTGTTTGTTATCTTTAGAAATGTGAGAAAGAATGTCATTCAATTTGTCTAGAAACAAAGCCGTGTTTTGGTTTGGCGGTCTGTACACACATCCAACAATAATGTTTTTTCCATGGGGAACTGTAATCTCCACGAACAAAGACTCAATTACCAATGGATCTGACAAATTGCAATCATTAAGAAGTTTGTATTGGAGGTCATTATGTAAATAAAGGTCTACTCCGCCACCAGTTTTTGATTTACGATGGTTTGAAATAAAACTGTATCCGGTGATATTAACCAGCTCTGCAGTGCAATCTGTCAGCCACGTTTCTGTAATACCGATCACAGAGAATGATTTTTTGAGACTTCCAAGCATTAAATTCAACTGGTCAAGATTTTTTAGTAAGCTACGGGCATTTAAGTGCATAACGGAAAATTTTATTTTGTTGTTAAGGGGAGCTACTCGACTATTTATATCATCCTCGGCCAAATAACTACTTGAGGGCAGACCAGCTATAAAATTAGAATCAGGGTTTAAATAACTCGAAAGTGAGTTAGATAACTCAGGTTGTTCAATAGGATTAAATAATAGTGTTTCAAGACGGCTGCTATTGAAGTTTAAAGGGCCATGGGATATCTCATATAGTGCTAAATTAAAGGAACTATCGTCTAAGTGATTAAATGGAAATAAAAATTCCAAAAGCGGCTGTTCAGCCATCATGGTAACGAATTAGTTCAGCTAGAATAGTGTATTGAATTACTTAGGAACTTGTGTAAAGTACTTAGCTCATGGGTAAACCCTCCTGATTTGCAAAGTTGACAAGGTCGTTGTGGCACTTGATTTGGATCGGGCGAGAATCATCCGTTCGTCGAAGGTAAATAACAAAGTTCTTGGCCCAGCAGAACTTGAAGCCATTTCTTTTCTGAAATTTCTTAGAATCAGCCAAGAGTTGTTGAAGCAGGGGAGTAAGGTGGTCAAATAATCTGACGTTTTCCAAGGAATTGCTGGACGGTAATCCGATCGAAGCGGCCGACACATTACAAACTTCATTTCGTGAATTCATTACTTGCTCTTTCACAATTCTTCTTGTGAATTTGCAGACAATTGGTCGAGGACCAGAAGTGGCGGTTCTTGTTGGAATACGATGCGCGATATCAATGTCTTGATTTGAAATTTCAATTCCAGCGGCTTTGAAAAGATCAACACACAGGGAGACAGTTTTAGAGGCGGATTCTTGCCTTTCGCTTTCAGGAAGGCCAATAATTTTAATGTTGTACTGGAAACTGTACCTCTGCAGTTGTTCGATCGAATCTCCGATCTGATCGACTCGGGATGACAGCAAGTTTAGGCGTGACCAGAGTTGTTTTAGGCTCTTCTCAGATTCTGCTCGTAAATCATCGTATGATTTCCCATAAAATTCCAGCGTGCTTAAGGTCTCAGCGTCCGCAGTCAAACGAGTAGGTTGTTCGCCGCCATTATTGGGGGCTTGTTCGCCGCCATTGTTGGAAGCATGCGGATCCTGTCGTTTGATAGACTGCTGCAGCTCTTCCAAATTTCGCTTAAGAGCAGCGATTTCACTCTTGAGGCTGTCATTTTCCTTTTTCAAAGAGGCTACTGACGTATTAGGCATAGTTTAGTGCTGCTTGCGACTCCGACTCTCCGTTTGGAAAAAGAAGATACACTCAGTCTGCTAGGGAAAATTACAGTCCTAAAAAGCCTTGTTGCATCACAACTGACATACATTTTTTTCACCTTTACACGCAAATAATTAAAGAATTAAATGGGCTTTTTTACATTTTTTTTATGGAATGATAAAGGTGACAAAATAAAACGAAATGTTATGATTAATGATTACCCTGAAGGAGGACTTAAAATGATTGATATAGATTCCTTTAATAAATCTTTAAAAGCTATTTGGATTCAAACGTACCTTGACACGGAAAACCAGGGGGGGTGGAAAACTTTTCTTGATTTTGAACTTAGGAAATATGGAGGCACTTGGTTCAACTCCCTGATAAGAACAGAAAATAAACCAGTTCTTTTTTATAAACAATGGCACACCAAGGGAGTAACAAATGTCAAACACTTAATGGATGACAATGGTAAATTTCTTTCACTTCCTGCCTTCCAAAATAAATATGCCCTAAAAGTCCGACCCCTAGCTTTCTATGGACTCATATCTGCTGTAAAACTTCTGGAAAGACATATTCCCCCAAATACGAGACCTCCACTTAAGCATGAACTTTTCTTGGCTAAACTCTTAGAAAATACAAACCCAAACAGACTAGTATACAAGAAATTGGTATCAAAAAAAGGTGAACGACCTATTTCAAGTCAACAAAAGTGGTTAGAGGATATTAACATTACAATCAACTGGGAAACTACGTACCAATTATCTTTCCGATGTACAAAGAGCACAACACTTAAAGATTATCAACCAATAGCTTTTTGAACAAAATTGGGCTTGTTAACAGCGAAAAATGCACCTTCTGTCAAAGAGAGACAGAAAAACTAGTACACCTGTTCTGGGATTGCCTAGAAACTCAGTCCTTCTGGATCAGTTTGTCCTCATGGCTACAATCATGAAAAGTTTTTGAGAGAGAAACGATGTTACAACTTGGCACAGCGCTGGGTTTAAAACCAAATAGATCTAAATATAAACTTCAAATTAACTTCTGCTGCCTTCTTGCTAAATGCTATATTTGGATATGCAAGTTAAAAGCTTTTCCACCAATACTTAATAATTTTTTAGGTTATATGAAACATATCTACGCAATGGAAAAAAGGGCCAAAACTTTCAACCAAAATAAATGGGAGCCTCTTGAAGATTTTCTGTAACCTCCTATACACTTGATCCTAGTCCTCTGGGAAAATTTGTAAATTTTGATTTAATTGTCTACCCTCTTTCTCTTGTTGTTTTGTTATGTTTTTTCTCCTTTCTTTTCTCGGTATAAAGCGTAAGCGTAGCTTGTAATATATGCCAGTAAGATATGCCAGTAGTAGAAGTATTGTATTGTAGGTAGTGCAAGTATCATATTAGTAGTCGTGGATGTGCGGTTTTGTAAGTATTGTGTTGTAACATAATAAAATATTAATTAATAAAATAAAGGATGTTGAAGGCCGTTCAGCTAAGAGTAATTAGATTCGGGAGGGAGGAGCCTGGGAGAAGAGCATTGATGACGTCCTTCCATTCTCTACTTGCACAATACCATAACACACCGCTTCTACCCCCCAAAACATTTGCATAGGCATTGTTTTAGATTTCCCTTGGGACATCTTCATGTCCCAGGACAAATTACAAACAGTGATTATGCAAAATTTTGGGGGGTAAAAGAGGTGTATTATGGGATTTGTGCAAGTAGAGGATGGCACAAACTCCCATTCTTTGCTTCCCCCTCCTCCCTATCTGTAGATAATTTTTCTGTGGAGGAGGAGAAAGCTTTAATACCACACAAACAACAAACATTACTCTTTTTCGTTTTTAGCACGAACCTGTATATCTCAGCCAGAATGAAGGTTTTATCGTAGTTTACGCCATAGATGAGCCACGGACATTCCAAACAGCAAAACAACTCATCAAGCTCATCCGGGAACTGAAGAAACAGCGAAGCCAACAAACCGCCATTGTTCTCGTCGGGAACAAAGTGGATCTGAGCCACTCGCGAGCAGTTTCCACACAGGAGGCGTTAGAGTTTGCTGCCGAATATGAATGCTTTTTCCATGAAACGTCTGCAGCCACCAATATTAAAGTAAAAATTGTTTTCCACGACGCCGTCAGGCAGTTGCGAGTTTTTCAGGTGAACAAGAAGGCGAACGGTCCTATGAACTCTATAAAGAACTTCTTCTCGCGATGAGGGTGATCAAGCGGGAAGCGGCGGATCTACTGTTTTTGTTAAGTTAACTGTAAACGTAAGGTTGGAGCGGACTTAATTTGCTATGCAACTACTACTTTAGCATGGTGTTTTAATTCTTTGGCAAACTCCGACGAAGGGCTGATTATGACAATTAATTTGCCTTATTATAAACTTTTGTTAATATTAACGAATGTTGATACTTCAGATTTTCGAATTGGGTCACGCATTGAAATTATAAAAGAGAAAACGTCTTCAATGTATATTCATAGGCGTACGAGCAGGGGATCGAAGGGGGCTGCAGTCCCCCCAGTTTCGAAAATTGTCGACATTTTTCGGGCAAAACTCTACAGGATTCGAGCAACATGGCAGTTGAAAGGAAATTAACAAAAAAAACCGCCAACTATCTGTTTCAAGCTGGTGTTCTGATGAAATGGTACATTGCTTAATGGAATTGTTCATTACGTGCTCCTCTTGTGCCTCGACGAACACATGCAAGGTGCTTACTTAGGTGCTTGTCTTAGAGTGCGTTCCTTTGGGGTGATCCGGATCAGGATCAGTGATCCGCATCATGGTGCATCAAAGGCGTCGGCGAATCCACTCTGAGCAAGGATTCGCCGGCGCCTTTGATGCACCATGATCTGGAGCCTCGTCAATGGTTGTTCCTAAAAGAAATACCGTCAAGAAGGACAGCCGAGAAGTTCTTGGAACGACTTTCCGATTTGGATATAGTTTTTGGAAATTCTCGGCAAATCAAATATTATATGGTGTGCAGTGCTAGTTCGCGTGAAAGAAGATCTAGAGAAGAATGCTTTACCTTACACGAATTTGGCATCCACCACCACGAGTTTCTTTTTAAAAGGGACACTGTCACGAAAACACTGTCACGAAAACAGAGAAAACCTACAAACAGCGGTCACGTTTTGTTAAATTACTATTCCAGTGCACTGAAGCTGTATATAGAGTGATATCACTGAGAAACCGTAAGGAGCTTCAGATATCAACTTGAAAAAGTCAAGTTATGTCCTTGTAAAGGTAAGTCTGCAGTCGGGCCTAGTGGCCCATCAGGCCGGAGCTTATCCCGGTTTCTGTAGCATGAAGCGACAGAGAATATTTCTACTCCCCCCCTGGATGGGATGCTAGTCCATCGCAGGGTTACCCCCCAGCAGTAAATTCGCCGGTACCCATTTATACACCTGGGTGAAGAGAGGCACTGTGAGAGTAAAGTGTCTTGCCTAAGAACTCAACGCAGTACCCCGGGTAGAGGCTCGAACCCGGACCGTCCGATCCGGAGTCCAGCGCACTAAACATTAGGCCACTGCACTATATAATTAGGAAAAATTGATGAAAACTATTTTATTCGGTCACCCACTTTCTTAAACAATTTGCTTGATATCCGTCTCTTTATGTTCTAGAAGTATTTCCTGTATGGGTGAAAGAACGTAGTCATGATTTTGTGGCAATTTTACTAAAAAAGAGGAAAAATTTCCGTGACAGTGTCCCTTTGAAAAGCGTTCATAGTATAGGCCTTCTTTTATGTGAGCTTAACGTAAACCCAAATTAATAACTTACACAAATGACGACTGAAATGCATTAACAGTTGAAGTGGAGATTGTCATGATACTGTGCAGATCATTTAACACAATCCTCTAGTCGATACTATGTGAGAAAGTAATACCGCCTTGAGGGTCATACCTTGGGCTATGCTGTTCAGTTTTCCACCAATTCAGAGGAACTTCGTGCTAAAAATAGATATTTTTGTTGTTCTCTTGCCCTTCTAGCCGGTACTATGAAAGGAATACTGCCCAGAGGGTCATACTAGACATATGATTTCAACATGCGGGTCAAAGGCAATTAAAATGTTATTAACCAAATAAACAACCAACAATAATTTTAATTATTAAAATAGACAAATGTGTATGGCGAGGATAAGCCGTACACTCCACATTTTTGGGTGATTTATTACACCTCGTCTAAAACCTATTTATTAAACATTTTTGGACCTTATAACTATAACAACTTTAAAAAAAGCTTTGTTGAGGTACCGTAAACTTATGAATTTAAGGTGGCTTTGAGCTCTTCGACAGACTTTTAAAAAATTGGTACATATGTCTGTTTTTATTTGCTAATCAGGGAAAAAATGTATCTTAAATAGAAAAAAAAATTCACCAAATAGTTGTTAAGTTTCTGTAACTTCAAAAGATAATGGTTCTTTTCTGACCATTTTTGGTGTTATCATGATAACCAATTCGGATGACATTTGCACCTGGAGTTCTGTTCACTGATGTTTTCAGCTTGATTAAAAATATAACACAAGTAGCGGTGATAAACACGATAAATGAACGCATTTTAATATTAAACTTGACGTTCGTATGCTAAGCAACATACAGTTTCAAAATTGACCGTAAAACTTTGCACGACTATTTTTATATCATAATAGGTTCCAGACCCGCTAACAAAAATAGTTGTACAAATTTTATTCGTTACTTTCGAAAATGTATGTTGCTTAGCATAAGAAACGTCAACTGCCTTAAAATGAGTAGGTTTATCATGCTTATCACGGTGACCGTTAATTTGCACTAATTTGTGTTTTTTTTTTTTTAATCAACTGGCCTAAAACAAGAGTTTGTATGATACATTTTTTCAGCTTTCTTCATTGTACTGAAAGAATACCAAAGAGCACAAGACCTGATGTACCAAGTACCACTTTAAAACAAATTTACATAGTTAAAATAGGCTTTACACGTAAAACGTGCTCTTTATATACAAACAACTTTGCTGCGACAAGCAAAATTTCATAGAAACGTCATGCTTGATTAAATAGCAATTTTTAAAGGACCTTTGTCACAGCAAAGTTTACTAAGGAAGAAGACCTGAGAAAAAATAAAGAGAAAATAAATCAGGAATGCTATGATTCAGGAAGGTTGAAACGATCTAAAAAAACAGTTTTGTCAAGAGGCGCCATCCACGAAGAAGCTTCTTTAAACATGGGATCTTATATACACCTTATTAAGCAAGCGCGAGGGCAGTACTGGTCCGAGGCCTTGACAATAAGCATACGGACCGAGGGCCGATATTCTCCCAGTACGGTCTCGAGCAAGCTTGGTTAACAAGAGATTTATTACACAACTGAAAAATACTTTTTCAGATAGAAGCGGACAGCGGAAACTATCGAGAAAGAACAGGACTCGGCTGTAACCAAACACTCATCGCCGGAGGGTCCTGGTCAGACAAAATTCCATAATCTGCAAGCCAAGTTTATTCGTTTTCTGTTATAAGCAATCGCGTACGGGATCATTCGGGTCAATACCCGGTCCAATACTAGGAAAATATTGGACTGGCAAAGGAGCAATTTAATTAGCTGAGTTTAGTTATTGGCGCAGTGTGAACAATTTCAGTGAATAACTGATGTCGTTTTCAGGCGAAGGAAAATTAGTGGTTAATTTTATAGACAACAAAGCGTTTATTTTCAGTTGAGGGGAATAACAAAACACTTTTAACTGGGAACAGTCATTTCGAGAGACAGCGCGTCCTGTTTCAGTCCGTGTCCTCGGGGAACATTGAGGGTTGAGGAGAAACAAAACGCGATGTTTCCCTTGGGGCCAGTCATTAAGTGCTTACTGTTTGGCCATATAATAAACATCTTATTAACTGAGCTTAAACGGTCTGCATAGGAGAATCTTGACCTCAGTCGCTATTACAGACCTCCCGGAGTTCACGTTGCGTTTGTTCTGTCCTACGACCTCGGTCGAGACTTACACACATGCACATGTCAGCTGTATGTATATATATACAAATACCCATCCACGGACGTTCAAGCGAGATGACCATCATTCCCTTAACACCCGGGTACTGGATGTCATTTGCTCTGCATCAGCCATTTTCTAAAAAAAGAGAATTTATAAAATATAGTGTAGCACAAAATGAGTGTCTGTGACATCAAGTGAAGGTGATTCATCCAGCTTATATAATGATGCTGTTGTAAAGCTAAGCTCAGCTTTTCAAATTGCAGTACACATTCTATCAACATTCGGTGTTAAAAATGACAATTGGATTATAATAAAAATGCAATAAAAGAATAATTTACTATGAACATTAAGGGTGCGTTTCTTTAAAAAAATCGAAGATTGGATTCTTAACTCCGAAAACGGATTTTGCGTTTCTTTAATGAACAGATTAATCCAAGATCACTCGGATCAAGGTGCATCAAAGGAACCGAAGAATCCACTCTGGGCAAGGATTCGTCGGTTCCTTGATGCACCATGATCCGAGTGATCTTGGATTAATCTGTTCATTTAAGGAACACAAAATCCGTTTTCAAATTTTAGAATCCAATCTTGGATTTTTTTAAAGAAACGCACCCTAAGATTCACGTAAGAGTTAATTTGGGCTCATCCTCGGTGTAAGAACCTGTGAAACTTGCCGGTGATGTAAAGCAAAGAACAATACAGGGTTTACCAATTATCTGGACGGACCGAAACTTTTCCAGCAGCTAAAAAGGCTGTAGAGAGAAGAAGGTAGTGAGAAAAGAAAGGCCGAGAAAAAGGAATAGAAAGCGAGCAAGAAAAAATTCAGAACGATTCAGCAAAGTAAAATTTTGTAAATTTTGGCACTTAATCTTCATGAAACTCTAGTTTCTGTGTAGAAAAGTGCTTTATTAGCTGATTTCAGACCGATTTAGCGCCACGAAACACCACCTCTAAGGGTTAAACTAATATATACATGCAGTGAGTGTTGAAAAAAGGCACCAAAGGTATCGAATTCCCTTAGCTGAAATGCACGTTTGTGTAAGTGTGATCTTTGGTTGAGTACCATAAAATATGATTGAGTACCATAAATATATGCGGGTCCTCATGCCCTCCCCCCCCCCCCCCCCTTCCCATCCGTCTCACCCCTCCACCTCCCTCGCAGGTTTCGCCCAGGACTCTCAGCATACTTACTAAATCCCCATGTCTGGTTTAGGGTACCTGGTTTCTGATAGAGGAACGAAAGAGTTTGTTTTGGTCTTTATTAGCTGGTCTACTTGCCTTCTTCTCGCGAAACCTCTTCCCATCTGTACTATGTGAAGCGCTCTCCAGCCCTTCTTCTGCCGTACTTGTTTCAGAAAAGTTAGCTGCGTCGGCTTTGACGGCCTCCTCTTCCAAACGTATTCTTTCGTAGTTCTCGTAAGCTTCCCGCAAAGGTACAATCATGACTGGGGCCACTTGAGGAAACAGCTGATTAGAGAGGAAAACGTGTCAGCTGGCGTATGAAGGCGTAGATAGAACCGTGGATAGGAAAGCAGTGTCTAGTGATGCGGCAGAATTCTTCGAACGATATAAAGGAAATGCCCGCTACCGCATGGAATGGCATCGATATTTTTTTCCATAAGCGTACGGGCAATTTGTTGCCGGGGCGGAGTGGGGGGGGGGGGGGGGGTGAACCATTTGCCAAAAAAATTGTCCCAAGTTGCCTTGCCCAAATTTCTCTTGCCGCCCAAAAAACCCTAAGTTGCGCAAAACCTTTGGGGGGAGCTGCAGCCCCCCCCCCCCCCCCCCCGGCACGTACGCCAATGAATTTTTTTCAACTACCGGTGCAAGGAACAACAGGTAAAGTCTGCGTACGAGCCTAATGGTCCATCAGGCTGGAGTTTACCCGGTTTCCTTTGTATGATCGAACCTCCTAAGGTGGCATCCACCCCGGCCCTTATACACGCGAGGGGGGATCTACTGACTTCGGTTGAAACAGGGAGTTTTTACCGGAGTTCTGTCTCAATACACTTAATTGTTACTTAATTTGGCCTCACAGTTGAAGAATATCGTTTACTTTACATGACACTTCGTTATGAATTCGAAGGGGTTTCGTTGTTGATTCATTATTTACCACAACACTTTAAAGAATTTGAACAATGAAAAATCCAAACCATTCAATATTTGAAAGTTTGGTGACAAAGGAAGTGAAAATTGAAAAACTAAAAGGAAGTAGAGGTAGAGCCTATATAACAATAACGTCTGTAGAGCCGAAACAGGCAGATTTCCACTGCGAATTAAAGCCCAATGCAGAACTTTTAAGTTTTGGCTTGCTTTAGCTAAACACGAAGAGAATAATTGTTATAAATTATCTCAAATGGCTTACAATGATATAAAACGGACTAAAGACAAAGTTTTCTGGAGTCAAAAAATCAAAAACTCTTTAGCTCATATAGGTTTAGGAAATCTTTGGGAAGAAGCACATTTGTCAGATATAGGAATTGTAAGCATTATTAGACAAAGACTGAAGAATATCGAATTACAAAGGTGGTTCAGTTAGATGAATAATGATATAAGGAAAGATCCCAATCAAAGCAATAAAATGAGAACCTATCGTAAAGTCAAAACAATAGATAATTACAAATGCGAGGATTACCTTCACCAGGTCACCAACATCCGGCACAGAATCACGATGACAAAACTGCGACTTAGTAACCATAGATTGGCAATAGAAACAGGGCGTTACATGAGACCATATAAGAAACCGAACGAAAGAATCTGCACTTTGTGTAAGAAAGAAGCGGAAGATGAGAAACATTTCTTAGTCTCTTGTCCAGGTTATCGAGAAAAAAGGAAATATATTTTTGAATGTTTACATAACGATTTTAAAATCCCAATTGCAAAAGTGTCGACAGAAAATATATTCCTGTTGCTATTAAACCCCCCCAGTCATAATGTTGAGTAACTGAAATTAATTGCAAAGCATATTCATGATTGTTATAAAATGAGACAAAAATGTAAGCAGTTAACATTTAACGCAAGAAAATTATGAAATTGTTAATTTATTTGGAAAAATGTTGATGTACCAGGTACAAGACACCAAATAAACAAATATATGTATGTATGTATGTATGTATGTCTGTATGGATGTATGTATGTATGTATATCGAGGGCCTCATTGGGGTTAACCGTCAAACAACCGAAACAAATTACCGTCAATCGTCAAAACTGGAAAAATTTTACTGACCGTCAAACTTCAACTAAGCCATCTACAAGTAGCCTTGAACCGTCAATGGCCTCAAACTTTTGTAATAAACCGCCATAAACCTATATTTTGAACGGTCAACCATCAGTTAAAGGTATGGTTTTCTCCCATTTGGGCAACGTTAATCGGAGCCAACAAAGACGTAGCCCGGCGTCCAATTGGCCTACAACAAGAAGGAATTTTACTTTAGCGCAAAACAGTACCTTGTTTAGAAGCTCAAACAGAGGAATGAGCACAAACTTGATGAAACCAATCTGCGCAGTTGGTTTACTGACTTTATCACGATCCATAAAGGGAGCCACAGGCAGCCCTTCGGACTTTTCGCGATCACTCTGGAAGTATAAAGACAGTTGATTATGTCAGCAGAACAGTTTTCATCTCACTAAAAGTGACAATGAAAAATAAATTTTGGAATGCTAATTTTGTATTTTAATAGCGTCTAATCAATGAAAATAATGCTATAAGCAATGTTCTTTTATATACGTTGAAGTAAAGAAAATATTATAATTAGCAATTATTGAATGAGGCTGAGTAGGATATGAAGAATTCTGCAGTTCGAGGAGGGTGTTATCCACCGAGGCCGAAGGCCGAGGCGGATAACACCCTCCGAGATCTGCAGAATTCTTCGTATCCTACGAAAAACGAATTCAATATTTGCTTTATTATTCATTCAAAATATTAACTGGGTAATATTTTCTTCGCTCAAACTTGTAAACCTACTCGCAGCCATTTTGCTCTTTGTTTTCTGTTCATCAAAAATAACACAACCTCGTCCCCAGGTTTTCTCGGTAAAGGGTTCAATAATCTGCAGCGGGCGGCACTTTTGACGTCAATGGTTCAATAATCTGCAGCGGGCTGCACTTTTGACGTCATCGGTTGAATATGACAAAATTCTTTCCAAATTTGGTCAACAGCAGCTGGTTATGGTGAATTATGCGTGTGGTTTTAACCAAACAGAAACGGGGAAATATTTTGAATGAATAATTATCGTTACTTAACGTATATCGCACGATATCTGTAAGTACAAATAACGGATAACAATCGCTCCATGACCATATTTGGGTAACGTGACAATTTGTCGAATAATGTCTGATACCCGTTGTTGTACAGCAAACACAGTTACAGCGCGACGCGCCTCAGTGTGGCCACCCAACTAACTTTTTTGACAAGTTAGCCAATCAGAGAGCGGGAATTTATTTGAGTTGTCCCGCCTCCTTTTTAAAAGCGCGACAGGTTTCGTGACAACAGCTTCTAACATTGCAAGGAGGCGGTGCAGCTCAAAGAAATTCGCGATATTATAACTTTTCAAAAAGTTTGTTGGGTGGCCACACTAAGGCGCGTCGCGCTATAACCAGTCAGAACTCTAAGCAAAAACACGTAAGCCAGGCGATGCCAAGCGCGGGAAAACATGACGTTAAGTTTTGCTTATTTTCATGACAGAGAAAAACAGCGTTATTAACTTTGATTGGATAGAGTATGTTGCCAGAGATTATTTCAACCAATCAGAGAGTCTAGCAAACGTATCACACAATTCGACCAAAGTCTCACAAAGCGTCACACCTGTCGGCTTCATTTCTAGCTGTAAAATGCGCTTCTCTGACAATTTGTTGAATTATAAAACAATTATCCTGCTCAAACTTGCGGAAGATCGTCTGATTTTAGCCAACTCGGTCTATGGCCTCATCGACAATATTCCGCATGATTTCGCCGGATAATTGTTACACGTCCAATTTGATATCCGTCGCCGATATTATAGAGGAGTGCAAAACAAACAAAACCAAGTCACCTATTCAACTTAAACTCAATCAATTTAACAGTCTTGAGAAAAATACGTAAACCAATCAAATTACATCTATATTGCAACCGCGATATCTCTGTAGGGTTCTACCGTGCGTTGTGGAAATTATTCGGAGGGTTATAAAATATATTTATAAACCCTTTTTCTGGCTTGCTCGTTGGAGGTTAATGCCCTTAAATTGGACGAAAGACTGTCCTCAAAATGTCACGGTTGCCCGCGCTTCTCGGCCAACTGTTCAACTTCGGACAATCTTTCAGCCTCGGGCATTATCTTCCAACAAACCAGCCGCCTGAGGTGGTTTATTTACAAATTATTGCCAGGATATGAATTTCAATATTCCATGACAAAACCTCAAACGAAAGAGTAGTCTATCTGTACGTTTAACTCTTATCATGACCGCGAATGTCAGTGTAATTTATTACATTCTAACTTGTGTATTCTAACCTGCATGAAGTACTCTTCGAGAAGGCAGTCGGCCCAGGGTTCTGATACTTCTAACGGCCGAACTTCGTTTGAAATGTCACAGCACTTGATAAGAATCATCTTGAGCTGAACAGGGAAAAATTATGTGCGTTGACAGGAAATATAAAATAGTTTAAGGTACCCACGTTGATGCATTTAAACTATTGTTGTTTCTCGAGGAAATGCGATGTTGCTGCTTCCACAAAGCATTGGCACTGAGGATGAAAAGTAGAGAATTTAACTCTAGTGCAATTTACAATGCGACTTCAGTCTCAAACTAGGCCCCTTGGTAGAAAGTTGACCATTCGAAACGTTAATTGAGAACAACGGAAAGCGATCTTTTTCGTAAACAGACCAATGACAGAACAATGACAAAAGCACCAAGGCAACAGCTCTACAATCCATTTTATAACCAAGCGAAGGAAAATACCCGAGTACTATTTACTAGCCTACTATACTGATTACATTCTTGGTAGCAAAATATCGCAATTAATTTCGCTCCAATAAAAACCTAACCTTGAAAATTCGTCCCGTGACTGCAAAATCGAATTCGCTGAAAACCGTTAGGTTCGAAACTAACCAATGATCAATTTTCGATGTTTCCTGAGAGGTCACATCTTCCGAACTTTGTTGGGTTTTGAAATTTTGTTGAAGAACTATTGTTTGTATTCTCCAGCGTCATTGTGTCGTTGACGAAAAATGTCACTGATGTTCTCAATAAAGTTTTGATTGTTAATTTGTTCCAAGCGACCCGGTTCAAGAAGTCGCACTGTAAAATGCTGAAAATGACAGGAAATTAAGGCTACGCGCCTCTGGATGGGCCTTTCGTCCACACTAAAACGGCGCAGTGTTTGGTCATCGAAAACGGAACTTTTTGAAAACGCTCTCCAGTGGATAAATTTGGAAACGCCGTCTAGGTGTGTTAGTGTGGACGACCAAAACGGAACTTTTTGACGACGTTTTCATCAACTGGACAGCCGAATAACGTGGCTCAGGTTATATACTGGTAGAGGGGGTAGGTTCTGCGTCGGTGGGAAGTATAACAAAATAATTTGGTTTTATCAACTGGGTTGATAATGTGAATTGGCCACCGTAAAGAGATTCGAGACTGACGTTTTGAGCGTTAGCCCTTCGTTGGAGCGAATCGGTAACCTTGCTCTAGTTTTTATTTAAGCGTTTCTGCGTCGATAGTGAAACAATCTTTAAACGGTGTAGTGTGGACAGAAAACATTTACAACGATGTTTCTCGTGATGACACCCACTGTTACTAATATGCCAACCAGAACCTAATCGGCTGTTGAAACAATGACTAATTTTGTTCCGAGGTTGGCAAATTTGAATATCAAAAGAAGTGTGACGTTAATGTCTGTAAACAAGAAATATCGCTATCCGTTTACGGGCGAACACGCTGTTTTTAAATTTATTCAGCTTAGTGTGGACATAGCCTAAGATTCAAAATGTGTTGATAACAGTTTGGCTACATTTGTATGCTCACCGAGGTAACATAATCATCGTTATGAAAGTCGAATGTGTCCAGTTTGCTCTTGAACCTTTCCACTATCTCACTGTGCCGAGCCATGTCTGTAGCCAAGATCAGTGTCACAATTTGCTACAAACAAGTATATTAAATGCAGCTGTTAGGTTTTATCTCATTCTAACTCTGGCCCTAGTCGTAGACGACTGCTTGATTAGTCTAAATTTCGCCAAAACTTAATGAAACTTGTACAAAACCAACAACCGTAGTACAAGCCGTGTATGTTTAAATTAAGTGGACGTGAAAACTACAAAGGACCGCGAACGATAATGCTGCTAGTTTAAATTACTGACTTATACATCTTAAGGGATTTCTAGTACGTGCATCTTCACGCTACGTGAGATCCATAAAAGAATTGTGTTGTTTTATTGTACCATAGTTTTCCTAACATCGTGTGGTCCTCTGTATTTAAGTGTCAAAAATACTACGTTCTTACTCAGTCGGGGGAATAAGTACCAGTTGATGAAGAGATCCTGTCTCCGACTGAGCGAACGGTGTTTGGCCCTGAAGTTGCTAAGCAACATGACGTGTTTGCTCGCGTGCATACTTTCGGTGTATTCGCGAGCTTTCACGCAAGTTTTGATCAGAGGAAAGTCGGAAATTGTTCTCACGCTTCGATGAAGATTTGCCGAAACTGGAACCCGTTTCCCCGATCATACTTCATTTGTCCCTTTAAAACTGATATATTTTCACTTTCGCGATACTCAGAAAAACTCATTCTCTTCCGGTCCATTTTAATCCATATTTTTATGCGTAACTACAACAGGAAGCTATCATTTACCTGGCGAATCTTTTTCTGGTCTTCTTTGCTCACGTTGCAGAATAGATTGCAGTCAGGCTGATTGGAATAAAAAGAATTATAACGCAATACATGAACAGAGACCTACGCTGGCTTGACACACGTACGCATTGCGGACCTATTTTCAGCTGTCTCTCCCACTATATAAGCTGATCATGCATTCTAATTCACTTCACACAAACATTCGTTCGCCCCGTATGTCTACTCCGCTTACAGACAAGGAAGAGCCACAGCCTATCGCTACTCCGTTTACTAGTGATGCTTCTAAAGTCAACAAAACCTTATGCTGTTGAACATACTTCGGACTCCAACAAATTCTTCGGTCTCGGACTATTTTTCCCCCTTGTCACTTGCACCGTACGTCGTTCCAGGTCCCGCTTAACCCCGACGTTTGTATCGCAACTGTCGCTTATTTTCTAGAACTAAATGACTCAAAACTGAGAACAGCTTGAAGTAACGGGACTCCTTTAAGGAGAAAATCATCAACGTCCGGGTTGATTCAACTTTAAAAGGGAAAACGCCAAAGTCTGACGTGAAACTCGATGAATGGAACTGTTAATGTTTGCCGTGTTCTGCCAAGGCACTAGGAGTGGACTAAACTTTGCAGTAATTCAGCGGGTTTTCATGAGTTTCTGAATGGAATAAATTTAAGTTTAGTTATTGAAATTATGTTTCTGCATGTTGCTTTGGGTTTCTTTACGTAGTTTGAAGATGGTGATGCTATAAATTTCTAAATCGTGTTCGCTGAACTTTTACATTAGCGCGCGCTAATCCTCAGTCTGACGTTTTTTATGGCAAAGAAAACATTGGTGCCAAATCATCGCCTCGTGACGCCCACACATTTTCGACAATGTGATGACGAAATTGGACATTAAATAACAGGACGTTCGCATAAAGAAATGGCGTGAATTTGTTAAACCTATTGCATTTGACGAAATTCTATAAGCAGGCGTATGTATGCATTGCGGACCTGTCTATTTTTCCTTACAGGTCTTTTCAAAACGAACGGTCTGCATCAACGTGAATATTTTAGTAAAACTCGTTTTCCATATGAAATATATTGTGCTTGGTAAAAAATTTCAAAGTTGTCCCATTTTCTATCAATATTTATCGCACTTCACCTGTCCAGAAACAGCCATTCAATTTGAACTGAATGCTGTCAGAATAAAGCTTAAAATTGCACGCGACAATCCGGATTGTTGCAAGCCTCCCGCACAGACGTTCTTTTGCGAGGAAACATTAACGAGCCCGGGTGGGGGGCGCGCATATGAAAGGGGCGGAATGCTCGTCGTCTCGCTTAGGGGTGTAAATTTTGGATTTTGGTCTCAGTTGGGCTGCTCTGGGCAAAACTCCATTATACTTAGCCGTGAAGGTCTCGTTTAGGGTTGCACGCGAAGAAATATAATATTAAATATTAAATATTTTTATTTACTCGATTCCCATAATCAAACTTTTCATGGTCTCTTTTAGGGGTCAAAAAATGCTTGGGCCACGCCCAGATCGGTCTCCTTTAGGGGGTTAGCTCAAAATTTCCGACGAGCTTCCCCACCCTTTCATATGGGAGTCCACCCCGGGGTGACGAACCAAAACAACGTCTACGTCGGAGGTTTGATTGTTGCGTACACTTTTGTGCTTTACTGATACTGAAACCCTTTCTTGAAATAACTGTGAAATCAACAGTGGTCTACTTACCTGACCAATGACCTCAAACGCGACGGCGGCGTGGTGATTTTCCAGGGGAGAGATGTCATTGTAACGAATGGCAAGCTCTGTCTGTGCATTGATCTGGTATCTGCAAAGAAGGTATACAATGATGCAAAGTTTTAGTCCCATGGAATCACGCTTTCCACCAGTACGTCTTCTTCTAGTTATTCAAAGGAAGTAAAAAAGGCTTTTAAATTTGTCTTTGCTCAGCCAATAGGTAAAGGTACGCCCCATAGGGGACGAATTTTTGTTAGTTTTGCGAAAATATCTGTCATCAGTTCCGATTTACAAGTGCGCATGCTGATTAATTTTTTCAAACCCTATCAAATTTCAAAGGCAATTTTTTTCAGCCGTCAAGCGTCTAAACTGGCACATATTTTCAATTTACGCGCCTTGAACTGAAGAAAAACGCCAGTCAAAAAATTGTTGCTTTTAGCAAAGTCTATCTGTCTTTGATTTGAAGGTGATTTGCTCACAGACTAAATAATAAACTGGTGTAGCCCAAGGATATGAAATTGTTGCGGTTTTTTGGTCTTTTTTGCCTGTCTGAAAGAATTTCAATGCGAATACGTGAAAACTTATCAAAGCCACACCCCTGACACCGGCAAATGGCAGCCCGCTGCACAAGCAGGAATCAAAAACGAGATCGCACTGTTAACGGTTAATTTCCTATTTTCTATTTCTTGTCGTCATGCACAAAATATTTACGATTAAGTTTTTTGATGTGCGAGAAAAACATGATAGCTGCTGCACAAGTATCCATAAAATGGCAAAACTTTATCGGAAAACGCACTTTCAGGCTTACAGTGTAACTTATTTACGGTTGAACTTGAGTTTATCAATGTGTTTGCTGTCATAACATTTATGTTTCAAAGATTCCCACTCCGAAATTTCTGTTCTGAATTTCAAAGATCGCCGAAAAGAAGGCGGATGACAGTTTGAATTGCCATTCGCGTTTTGTCTCTTTAGCACTCGCGCAAATAGTTTGCCACCAGAGCGCAATGCATTCTGGTCGCCACGCAGTCAATTCCGCCAAATCTCGATTTTGTAGAGATTATACATTCTGATTATAACTGCTGCTCGCTCGCCGCGCTCGCTCCGTTGGTGTTTTCAAGTGCGTACCTGCACACAACAAAAAATGTTGAGATTTTTGGTCAATCCAAACAAATTTTGGCAGCTAAGTGCGTACGGTTCCAAAGTTTGCATTTAAGGCTAGTGGCCCATCAGGCCGAGCTTATCTCCGGGCCGGCCGGTTTCCGAAGCATGAAACAAACATTCTACTCCCTCCGGATGGGATGGTGGTTCATCGCAGGACTACTCACACGTTTGTGAAGCGAAGCACTATGGACGTAAAGTTTCTTTGTTTTGCTGGCACAATACTGAGCATAAAATCTGGACTTTCTGCATGGGCTCAATATCGCATAAATTGAGAAGAACGAGATTTTCCACCTTCTATTTCGTTGGAATTGTCTGATTCGGGAAAAGTTTAAGACGCGGGGATCCCTCGCGTACAGGCTTCTACAGATCATGATCGGCAATATTTTGGACAACCTGACGAACAACTTTTTGTGGAGGTAGTGAACCTCCAATAAGGTGTCAAGAGATCGATTTCAGTTGATACTTTCGGACATCGAGTGCGTCTTGTTTTTGTCAAACATGAACTGATGAGGATTGTTCCTAATCCACCCTCACACAAATGGAAAACGCCTCTGTCGATCTTCCACCCGCCTCGAAATCTCAGATTATAACCCGCCATTTTAACTTTAATTTGTCTGCGGCGCTTTCGAAGGTCGCAAAAATGCAGCTTTATTAAAGAAACGTTTCAGAATTTTTAGGGGGAAAAGTTTAGCTAGCCATTTCGTAGCATAAGCCTAGTCGCGTCTTGCAATCGCACCGATTATCAGCCAATAATTCAAGTGAATTTGAGGATTCACAATGGAGCGTTACACTCACGTCACATACGGCCATATTGGATTACTAAAACATAAAAATACTGAGATTTCGATTTTGGCTGATTAATTTGGTATATGGATGCCGTTTCTTTGAAATTTGAAAACCGTTCTATAAGCTACATTAGTATAAATCTACTAGCGTTCTATCACGAATGCTGTTCTCTGATTGGCTATGCTACTCAATATCTATTCTGTGATAGAACGTGAGCAGTAGCTGCCAGCAAATAGGCGGCCACTGACATCTTCGCGTTTGTGAAGTGTATTCAGTGCCTGTGAAGATTTGGATAATATTGTCGATAAGATTTGAAAGTCTAGTGGGTTATACTAAACAATGGCCAATTCCTTGTACGAGACACATGAGGAGGGAATCATGGAAGAGCAAGCTGTGTGAAACTTCGCGCGCCAAGTCTCGAGGATGTCGCGCACGTGATGAATACAACTACCATGATTCCCTGCGCGCAAGTGTCATAGAGGGAATCGGGGATTAAATTGTTCGCTCTCGATGTCGTGAGAATTGATTCGGGCTTCGCCCTCATCAACTATCACGCAGTATTAATAATCTCAAGCTCATAATCTAAATGTTAAATAGAGCATTGGAAAAAGAGCAATAGATTCACGATGAAGCAATTAAAACTTCTATAACAAAAACACCAATGAGATTGCAACTTTTCTTAACTTACGTGTTGTTAAAACCGGGATGATCGAGATCATGGCAAATGCAGGCCGTCATAAGAACGAGTATGTCCATCTTAGAAAGCAAATCTTGCAGATTACACAGATGGATGATGCAGAACATCTGAGAATAAAATTGAAATTACTTCAGTCCAAGACGCGGGAAGGCCGAGGGGGGGGGGGGGGGAGCTGAAAATCAGGCTTCTTTATTCCAGTTGCTTGAAGGAGCGACGTCACGATATTCTGAGTCATTTTTTGCAACGAACCAAATTACCCTTTAAACGTAAGAAACTTAAAACTAATAGTTTACCAAGGAAGACAAACAACAAAGAGGTGATACTAGAAGAAGAGAAGACTGAGACGGAATGCAAATGACAAATTTGAAAAATTTAGGCTAAATTTTTCAACCTGCACAAACCATGAGGTAGCTCCTTTAAAATTGGAAATTCACTGCGATGATCATCTCTCACTTTCATCTACATCCACAGTTCACACATGAATTACTTCATATACTTTACGTCATTTCACTCCTCACGGGAAAATATGAACTCAATAAATTGATCTCGCTCCCACCGTGTGGCTTGATTGTTTAGTTGGTCGAGCATTGCACCAGTATCGCGGAGGTCACCGGTTTGAATCCCGTTGAAGCCCTGAATCACGTTTCAGGCTTCTTTATTCCAATTGCTGTTTTTCACGTGACGTCATAAAATTTCAAAATCAAAATTCGATGAGCCTGCCAAATTTTATTGTCCGAGACCACGTCAAAGAAATCCTAAAAGTATATCTATTCACAAGTTTGCACGAGGAGCAAGGGTCTCTGGGGAACATGATTTGATGGGATAGAATCTAACAAAAGGATATAATTTGGTTTTATCAACTGGGTTGATAATGCCAATTGGCCACCGTAAAGAGATTCAAGAGCTGACGTTTCGAGCGTTAGCCCTTCGTCGGAGCGATTCGCTCCGACGAAGGGCTAACGCTCGAAACGTCAGCAGTTGAATCTCTTTACGGTGGCCAATTGACATTATCAACCCAGTTGATAAAACCAAATTATATTGTTAGACTTCCCACCGACGCAGCACCACAGTTTCTTTAGAAACTTACCCCCTCTAACAAAAGGAGTCCAGTAGGCAATTTCCAGTTCTGTTTTGCCTCAATGTCAAACGAGTCTTAGTGCGAAACCATTAATATGAAAATGGGTTCAGCTACACGTTCATTTTCATGCAAAGCAAACTCATTTTCATATGAATGGTTTCGCACTTAGGTTCGTTTTGAAACAGAGACATGGGCAAACGGCAACTCGGAAATGGCCTATCAAATCAACACTTATAAAGTGACTTTATAAAAACGATTGAGTTGGTTGGACTCCCTTTGTTAGATTCTAGCCAATCAAGGCCAATCAAATCGCGTGTCGCCTGAGCCACTTGTTCCTCGTGCACAGGCCCAGCCGGCGAAAGGGAAAAGTGCCACTGGGGGCGACAATGAAGGTGTCAGCAACATCACGATTGAATCGTCATACGATGCTCGCCTGTGCTTATACGGGGAAGAACCGTTGCGTGACTAACCAGCAAAGTCATGATCTTACTTACCATCTGCGTGACGCAGAAGCAATGACGAAAATTGTGAAAGGGATTGTTTCTGTAGTTTTGCTGAATTGAAACCTAAGAATTGTACATAGGCAACAAATAAAAGAAGATTCAGTTTCAGAATTATACGGTGCAATTAATTAATGTATAGTGCAGTTTGTATCTGAAATTGTAAATAACATTGATTGATTCAAGCCACTTCCGCTAGACAAGATTCTGACGCCTTTCAAAAGAGATTTTCCCAATGTCATCTTCCCTTTTGAAGAGATACAATCGTTTGCTTACCAGGAACCGCCGGAAAACAACAGAGTTGATTGCAAATTCTTCAATCAATCCCAGCTCTTGGTACATGTGCTCAATAAGCGAGAGCATCTGCAAATATGTGACCAAATGGTTTCATGTTCAGTAAGTACTCACAAACCGCTCTTGCCACAAAACAAATCAGCTATAAACTGATTCAACGGGGTAATTACCTCATTGTTCCTTCGTGTTCTGACGTAGAATCCTTGGTGGGGGGAGTGGAGGGGGTACTACCTTAAATTTCGGATAGGTGCGTGCCGCAAAGGTTTTTAAAAGCCTAAACCCGAAAAATGACACCCAATTCAAGGAAAAAACGAAAAGTAAGAAAGGTACGAACGGGTCAATCTTATTTCGTTCCTGTAACATTAAGGTGGCTCGATCGGATTTTTGAGTGACGATACCTTTCAACTTTGAGCAGCTAGTGTACCACCATAGAGTATCCGACAAATTTGGCAGACCTCAAGAAATGTACGCCAGGTTAAAGATCCAGGAAGGGTTTTACAAAATTATCTCTTGGTGACAAGTTATTCGGTCTCGAGTAAAGTGGGGCATGACGCCACTGTGTTGCTATGGTAACTCCGATAACGATAAAATTAACTTCATCTGAAATTTTGATCTTTCTCTAGTGCACCTGGAGCAATCGATTTTCTGTCGGATACTCTATGGTGGTACACTAGCTGCTCAAAGTTGAAAGGTATCGTCACTCGAAAACCCGATCGAGTCACCTTAATACTCTTGACGGATTGTTCAGTTTAATAAGACCGTTGCTTTTTCGTTTCACTTGCCGTTTACGTACTGCAATTTTAGACGATGCAATTTCGATACTCTATCTAAGGATCACACCAGGGACAATGCCAAAAGGGGCAAATATGATACCCATCCTGTTACTAACCGTCCCACTGGAATACTATCGCAAAAAATATAACAACGTTCAGCCTCAACTGAGTTTGCTCGCTCAAAATGACGAAGCTAAGACCAAGCGATCAAGCGCGCAAATAAAAGCAAGAAAAATTTCTGTTTCCACCAAATCGAAAAGCAATATATCAGTAATCACAATTAAACCACTAAAGGCTAAAATGGCTCCTAGTTAACAACAAACTGCTGTAATTCCTCAAAATCAAACCACAAACTGCTAACTAATTATGGCGCGCGAACATTCTTTTACAAAGCAAGGCAGTACGTCAATTTCTCGTGAGCAAGGTTTGTTCTAACATAGCCTACTCAAACCCACGCACCCAAATACCTAGATGTCGACTTCTAGTCTGGTTGGACTCGTGATTGATTCGACAACCTTGTTCCCAGGGCTTTTCCCTTAAAATTACTGCAGGAAAAGCCCTGGGAACGAGGTTGTTGATTCGAGTGCCTGCCAAGATGCTTGTATTGCAATCTTGTGTGATATACATCACTCTCAATCCCTTTACTCTATAATGGGTATTTGGGAATTTTTTTGGTTTTCGGGCATGAACGTTTTTTGGAGAGGGAGCAGGAGAGGAATTGTCAACACTGAACTAATGGAGCCCCAGTCGAATTGCGTAATACTACTGAAAACCTGCCGTTGTCACAGGCTCGGGGAAGGGGGGGGGGGGGGGGGCAGGGGGGACTCGCACATGACGGGGATACGGCGGCGGATTTTTGATCTCACACACTTCCGGGAAAGACGCCAAACATTTTAGCCGTCAAGGTCTCGCTAAGGGTTGCATGCGAAGAAATATAGAAATATAAATTCAATTTTTAGTATTTTGGTTTCTTTTAGGGGTCAAAAATACTTGAGCCGTGCCTGGATCGGATTACCTGTCTGTTTCATATGGGACTCCCCGGGTTAATGCGCCAACAAGCTTCCTTCAAGCTTTGGATTAAGTCTTATCGATTTATCAGTTTTATCAACTAGAATTTCATCGATACCTCATTTGGTTCCCAATGCCAGATGTTGAAAATTGGTTCCTTCAGCTGTTCTTCAGTGGTTTGGGAGAGTGTGTACTGCAAAGAATTTCAAAATAGACAGTTATTTTACTTTTCGTAGCAAACAAGGACACGTCACAGAAATGAAATTATTAAAGAGCAGTTACTTCAAAATTTCACCTTTAATGATTTACCATCTTTCATTATTTAACACACTCGTGACACTTTCGACATTGCTGATCCTAGCAGTATGCTGGACGCGGCATAGTAAACAACCGAGTTCAGTGCCCCCCGAACAAGACCCAAACGAATGAGCAAAAATTAAAATTGTCTTACCTTGACAAAGTTTGGCATTGGTCTTGAGATACTTATGTTTCTTTTGTTACGCTTTTCTGGTTTGACGTTGTCCTTTATGGCTTGCCAAGTGATTCTAGGGAGGCAATCCAGTGATCCAATCAAATCTAAGTTATTACACGTTGTCGATACAAATTAAAGCGCGGGAAAACGCGCGCGCGAGAGTCATGCAAAACCAAAGAAAACGGCGTTGAAGTGAAAACAGCTCTGTGCTGTTATATAAAGCCTTTTCAAATGACTTTATGTCAGGGGGTGGGGCTGGCAGGTTGGGGTACTCATTTTTTTTTTGGATCAGTTTTCTGGGAGACTCCGACCGGAGACGGTTCAAAAAGAGTGATTGTCTTCCCTAGCTTTTTCGATTGCCAGCAGATTTTTTGTTTCAAAATTTATCCGTAACGATCCAGAAAAGCCTACACATAAAAAGTTGAATTGTATTGAAATATTTATGAAGGGAAAAGAAGCAAAAGACGAACGCAAGCACGGTCATTACTCAGCAGCAAGCTATATCCAAACATACCGCTACAGAAAGATCATTTACATTAAGAACATTCAGCTACCATCTTTGTCTCCCTTTTACATTGACTTATTACAACTTGATCATAATGTCAGAGACATCGCGCATTCTCGTCCACATAGCCCTTTTCGTTTCTCTTAACTGGCAGGGCCTTGGCACAAAAAATCGAAGGGCTCTGGGGACATACGATTTTCAAAAAAATTCGAATTCTTTTTATTGGCTGTTGAGAACAAAGAAATCTTAAACGGAAGTCAAAATTGTCGCCGGTCGCCATATTACAACACACAACATGTAGAAACATTAATGCTATATGCATGAAGTCCGGAAGTCCTAGAATCTCGGACTAGAAATCGTATGCCCCCAGAGCCCTTCGTTTATTGTGCCAAGGCCCCGCCGCTAAGAGAAACGAAAAGGGCTATGGGGACGAGAATGAGACATCGCGTAGAAACGGCAGCTTATGAAATAACAGTGCCACAATATACCTTTTGACCTTCTAAAACAGGTCAAAATACATTTTTCAATAAGGTAGAAATAAAAACTGCAAAGGACTGCGAACGATAATGCTGTTGGTTGACATAGGATCTACAAGAGACATAATCAGCCAAAAATAGTTCAACAAACATGGCTGCAAGGCTGATACTACGTAATAAAGTTGGCTTTGCGAGACAACAATACGACAGAAACCGATAAAACAGGGTTGCAACCGTGGACAGTCTTGTTAGAACTCGTCAGCACGGTATAGCAATTCTAAATGAAATCAGCAAGAAAGCCAGCCCAAATAAAATGCAATAAGACCCTACTTTACGTTCCGTACTTAGAACCCACCCGGCCCCCGAATCACACGCTGTCACAACACGCGTTTTAAGGAGAAAATAGGCAAAGTGCCACATTGATGTCTCGCAAAGCCAAATGTCGATGGATAAAACCATCTAAACATCAAAACGCATGGGCAAAACCATGCTTTACAAAAAAGACACAGTATATCGGATCTGTACATCGGACCGCGAACGACAAGACGATAATGTTAGTTGACGTGGGATCTACAACGGAACGTGATAAAGTACGGATCTTATTTTCATATCATTTGGGCTGGCTTTCTCACTGGTTTCATTTAGAATTGCTTTATCGCGCTGACGAGTTCTAACAAGAACGAAACAGCTGTCCAGAGTTGCAACTCTGCTTTATCGGTTCCTATCGTATTGTTGTCTCTCAAAGCCAACTTTTTTTACGTAGTATCAGCCTTGCAGCTATAATTTTAATAACGTCACTTTTAAGTTCATCAAGCTTTCATTGACACTTAAGTTTGATTAAGTTAGTCATAGCTTACCTGTCCTGACGTATCTGCTCTCTTATTTCAGTGATCTCTGCGCTCAAATGCTGCATTTCGATCGCCTTCAGCGCCTCAGCTTTATTATCAGAAAACAATAAGTTGATAAAGGTTAGTAAACAACATCTAATTCAGTAGTTTTCGTTCTAGCGAAATGGGTAAACAGATCCCTTGGAGGGGAGGAGGTACTTTATATAACATTACTGATGTACTTTATATAACTGATGTCCATGAACCGTTTTGGTTTGAAATAAAAAAGGTAAAGTCTACTTTTGAGCCTAGTAACCTATCAGCCCTGAGCTTATCCCGACTAGGAATATTTGCAGGCTTACCCCCAGTTCCCATTTGGAGAGAGGCACTGTGAGAGTAAGGTGTCTCGTCCAAAAACACAACGCAGTGACCCGTCCAGGGCTCGAACCCGGACCGCTCCTTAGTCTATAGAGTCAAGCGCGCTAACCAAGGTAGGGCAGGCTACTGGGAGAAGAAACAATCAGTTGATATGAATAGTATTGGGAGAAGGATTTAAACAACCGCGCCGCGTGTGTACATCGTTACCCAAGTGGCTTAAAGAAGCTACGCCATCGTTTGTGCACTGAAAAATGAAGCCTCAATTTTTCAAACTCGTCATTTGTAATCCATCTCAATCTTCTCCATCCTTAACCATCCTTGTTTCTTTTTTTGTTCAGTATCGTCTCTTTCGTGTTTTTCTCCCTTAGTAAACTATTATTTTGACGTTTGCTTCATTTTAAGGGGAAATGTGGTCCGTCACAAGAAGTGACTCAAAATAGCGTGACACAGCTCCTTTAATTATGTTACTGAGTTTAGGTTACTTTTCGTTCGTCTTTTCAGACCATCTTTAAAGTGTCTATACGGCCAAAAGCGATTGTTTTGGATTTGGAATCTCTAGAATGCGTAGAAAACTATTCTGAATTTTTTTTTCGATTCCATCACTTTTCACCCCAAAATCAAGGTTTAAATTTCCCGCCTTGGTCACGCCCAATGGAGTTGACCGCGTGATCGAAGATTGGTGATGAATGACGTCACTTCAGGCAATTCCTTTCTTTGAGGCAGCAGTATTTGAACACCTCACAACAACACATCTATCAGACATTATTCGGATGAAATCACTTTCAATTAATTATATTTCTGAATTAACAGTGAAATGAACTGATAGGAAGATTTGACGTTTCCTGACTTGACGTCACGGCCCGTTCTAGAACCAGGACTCTTTTTTAGTAGCAACTCCCGGTCATCTTCATTGGGCGTGGCCGACGCGGGAACTTTAAAGCTCAATTTTGTGGCAAAAAAGTTGCGGAATCCTTAAAATAAAATTGGAATACTTGCTTATGCAATATAAAGATACCAAAAGCATAAAAACCCTGTAGGCAATATAGACACTTTAACAAGCTGTGCCTCAAAACTAATGCTATTAAAACAAGTTGAAATAATAAAAAAAGATTCATAACGTTCTGACTCGTCATCTTTTAAACGAATAAAGTTTTCGAGTTGTTGTTCCAGTTGTTTTTTACAATTTCCTACCTTCTACTTTTCTTTCCAAGTGTGACAGTTGCTTGGAAAGTTCGGACTTCATTTGAGATACAGTGAAAGTACTGTGGATCGAAAAAGATGGCAAAAAAGGATTTTATTCAAATGCATGTACTCAGAACAAATATTTAACAAAATACGGCAAGCAGACAACGAGAAATAGGCGGGTGCAATAGTGGAAAATATGGGATTTGTTACAGAAATCGTTTTAGAATTTTTACGATTATTTAACAGTATTTAGGCTACATACATAATTACATAATAAGCCAAATTATGGACGCATTTTGATTGGTTCCTACCACTGATGGCATTACATTTTGTTTCATTATTGTATAAAGCAGATAGATTCCATGTCAACATTTTGTTCTTGCCACATTTTGACGTCATCAGTGATCTATTATTGAAGAGACGCACGACAACATGGAATCTATTTGTCAAATAGAAATCACATAAAACTGGTTTGACCTGATAAACTTGTCAGCAACCTGGCTAAGCACATTTGCAAAGACCTCCTCGTCGCCTAGAATGTGAGATTATATAATACATGATAAATATTAGTAATAGCAATTTCGTTGAAGACGTCTAGTCGGTTTTAAAGTGACCAAAGAAATTACTCAATTAATATCCTACAAAACTTTGACTCTGGAAGAATGGCCAAATCGACATGAAGCAATTTGCAGTTCTGTGCTACAAAAGCAATGTACGTAAGTGAAAGTACAGGAAACGAATCTTAGGGAGGTTATCAAAACTGTCATATATACACAGACAGGACCCATCACTCCACAGAAAGGTAAGGGTAGGTAAGTCTGCAGTCGGGCCTAGTGGCCCATCAGGCCGGAGCTTATCCCGGTTTCTGTAGCATGAAGCGACAGAGAGTATTTCTACTCCCCCCTGGATGGGATGCTAGTCCATCGCAGGGTTACCCCCCAGCAGTAAATTCGCCGGTACCCATTTATACACCTGGGTGAAGAGAGGCACTGTGAGAGTAAAGTGTCTTGCCCAAGAACACAACGCAGTGGCCCGGCCAGGGGCCGGGCCGCTCGAACCCGGACCGTCCGATCCAGAGTCCAGCGCACTAACCATTAGGCCACTGCGCCTCCCACAACAGAAAGACTACCATAAAAATATGGGGTATCCTTTGAATAACCCTGTCTATCACATTGAAAAGCTTTGAAGATATTTGTGTGGTTTGCTTGACAATTTAGACCAATGTAAGCTTCACGCACAAACGATGAAGGTCTTATCACAAATTTTCAGGCTAGTAACATGCAGTCTATCAGGCTAGTCAAGGTGGTACTTCCCTAAGCAAGACACGAAACCCTTCTGAATTTGATAGAAAAATATAACTGGTACTTGCAAATATAAGTGTGGGAAAATTAGCAACCAGTACCAACCGCGGGGAAACACGTAACCAATGCAAAGCGCGGGAAAATAAACAACCAGTACCAAGCGCGGGGAAACACGTAACAGGTGAAAATTGCAGGAATACGAGAGGAACCCACAGTTAGCCAAAAATCCCGGAAATTTCGGTTTGAAGTTAAATGGAAAGGTAATTTTCCGGAAAATCCCTTCGGAAATTGTGGACAACCTCCAGACTGAAGCAGTCCTCATTTTCCGTTCGCAACGAAACGTCGGAAACTTCCTTACCATTTAACAAATCTTCCGTTTCCAGGCCCTTTTTGAAGGGGCGAGCGGAACGGAACGTCTTGTAGCTAAATGGAAAGCACAATCTCCTCCGGTTGGTCGCTCAATTCGGAAAATTGCTTACCATTATGCAACGGTCTCACCGACCGGATTTTTCTTACAAGTGGTAAGCACCCCAATTCACGGTGGAAACTGGTTTTGCTTCACAAATGGCTGTTAAAACAGCATGTTCGATCCGATCGCGGTTAAATACTCGCGCTGAAGGGCATTACCTTTTGTAACCAAATAAGGGGCCAAAATGAAACACATTCGCTGGCAAACGTAACTATTCCGTTGTTAATTTTCACTTACCGTGTTTTGGAATCATACTTCCAACCATGATCCGGTAAGGTGACCTATAATACGAAACAACTGTTAGAGGTGATAAGATGGATTCTTCTAAAACGTATCAATGTTGCTATCATATTGGAATGAAAAAGAAAATTTAAATTTTTTATAAGGGCCCAAATGTCAGACACAAAATTACTTCCAATAAAAGCCCTACCCAACCCCTACCGAATATAACATCAAGGGCTAATTAGAGTATAGGAGAGCTTGCTTTTTAGCTGATGCCATTAGCAACAGTATGTTTGTAACGTTCATTTAAGGCGGTGGTAAACCCGAATGCCGTTTTGTCCACCACTTTTAAAAAAACATTGTTCGTATCTCAGTTGAAACTCAAAACAGGAATCTATGGTTTGGGGTGTTTTGTAAATTTTGGTGTGAATTCAGTTTTTTGGGTTTATTTAGGAGGAAATGGTTTTTCTCAAATGATTTATAAACCTTAGAGGAATAAAGAAATATTTAAGGTTAAAATTTAGTTTTAAAATTAGAATTTGAAACAATGAATTTAGTTCATGGACACCAAAACAGTCCATTTCAAACCTGGGATACTTTTGCGTGGAGGTCAACTGTCTATTGGCGTCCAGCAAGTAATTTTCTTTCATCTAAACCTTTTTGAAACCTCTTGCCCTAGGTACCAAAGTTGTTTGTTCTCCCGCGCGAGGAACACTTGACTGCGCGCGAGAAATATACTTGACTGAAAGCGGAAATCGCGCCTCTGGCGCGTATGTGCGCTACTTTAAAAGAAACCAGGGAAACTTTGTATCAATGTAAAGCTAAAATAGAGATTCCGAAAGTAACAACCGTTTTTGCTTTAGTCGGCACGTGCAATGTAGAACTTGTTTGCGGTGTTTTTGTACCCACATGAAATATTTCAGATGAAACATTTCTTTCAAATAGAAACAATTTCGAAACGAAAAATTCCTTTCCACAAGAGCGTCCCCTCCGGCTTCCATCCCCCAAAATTAGCCCATCTACAAATTTGAGTCCATAGCTTATGATTATCATAATTATTATTGGGTATATTGTAGAAATAATTGAAGTGATTGGATACGTACCGTGCTGTATTTGATGGCAAATTTGGCTCTATACACACTGTACTCCCATCTTGAGACTTAAGCATCAAGTTCGACCAGCTGGAAAATAAAATATATAAAAACATAAATTACCTTTTCTTAGGCACGGTAGTATTTAATATAAAACGTTTATGGAGCCGTGTATTCATGATCTTAATGGAATCTGGAAATTCTGGCTTTTATGGAGGAAGGAAAAACCCTCAACTCAATGACGACAACCAACAACATCCAGCTCTCAATCCACATGACACCTGGTTCCAGGCTTCGAAGCTGGGCCACATTGATGGGAAGCGAGCGCACTTGTCACTGAAACATCCCTGATCCACTGAAATTTATTTAATGGCATGTTCCTTCAAATGTCGAGAGCTATATGTTCACAAATAGTCTGGCTTTATGAGATCATCGAATAATTTTCAAGGCCCGTTCGGAAGTCATCACGTCGGATGCCGGACGTCTTTCGGCAGTCTCCGAAATCGGGGACCAACTTCAGAACATTTTTCAGCCCTTGGGTACGAAAATGGAAAAGTTATTTTTACCCCTACGATAAAAGTGGCGACAAACGTTTCTCTACTCAACAATTAATCAGAAAACGGCAATTCAACGCTACGCTAATTGTCCACTATCATGGTAATGTAGAACCATAAGCGTTGCTATGCAACCATAGCAAAACATTGTCAACGTCAAGCTCAGTGACTTACCGACTTACTCCAGCGGCAGAAGCGAGGAGATCTTTGATATCTCGAGAGCTACTGTGCTTTGAAAACACCACCTTAATGACCAGTGAAAAAAAAATAAACAAATTAAATACATCAGAATTAAATATTAGATAGGTGGCGTCCACTGAAAGGGAACGAAAATCCCGTTGTTCGATCGACAATGCGAAGCATTCTTTTTCTTTCTTTTTTTTCTACTAAAAAAATTAAGGTAAGGCAAAATAAAAAGTTATTTCCCTCCCTGATGGTCTGTATTGGAAACAAATTGACCTCTGTCGTACTTACGGCCTTAAGGTTTAACTGAAATTCTAGGTTTTATAATAGGCCTCTTAGAAAGCGAAAGCGGTGGTTCGTCCAGCGTTGAAAAAAAGGAAAATGCATTTACAACCTCAGTATTGAACTGGAGTTGGAGTATCCAAAATTTTCGGTGTAGCATGTAAAAGGATAGTTACCGTACTGAAAAGTAAAAGCGATTATATCTGTTGAATTGAAAATTACAAAACACAAACAAAAAACACAACACAGATGGTTCAATGATCGATTACCTTGTGTTTGCGTCCGTCTACTTCAAGATAAATCGTGTTGAGATTCGCCGAGGCTTTTCCAGAAACACCATTCCCCATATTCTGTTCCTCGTTTACTGACTGTTCTATTCACAAAGCAATCCTTTTTCTTATAGCAGCATGACTTGATGATCCGATCGGTTAAACTGTACCGCAATGCCGACGAAAATTGAATAAATTAACAAATAACGTCCGTGGCCTGTGACGCACGTAAAAGAAACCGTACAAGAAAATAGAGGGTTTTAAAAATTTGTCCCACGTGCGCTTTTTGTTTCGCTGACATAGGGGATCAATGGATTGTTACAATGTTACGCCACGCCAAGCTTTTTTGAAAAAGCCAACTGCTTTGCCTCCAGCCAAGTGGGGATTTTTAACTATGTTGTTCCTTTTACGATATTTGTTTCCTTATATCCCCAATTAGCACAGCAGTGCTAAATATGCCCGTAACTATAACATTGCTGCGAACACAAATTTGTGCCCGAGACACACAACAAATGTTTCCTCGTTAAAGTTTGCGCGCGCAAAAAACGTCACGAGCAACAATGTATCCTCGTTTGCCACTGCGATGAGAAAGAGCCCAACAGCACCAGCAACAACTGTCTGTCCAAGTGAGATGCCCGGTTTATTAAGTTAATATTACAGTAGAATGACTGTAAAGTGGCTTACAGTGACCAACAATTATTGTCCGTTTCATCTCGGTGTCCGTCTTACAGGTGTCAGTTAAGAGAAATAACTTTATTTTCAAGGGGAAGGCGCAGTGGTGAGAGCGCTCGCCCCCCACCAATGTGGCCCGGGTTCAATTCCGGGACTCGGCGTCATATGTGGGTTGAGTTTGTTGTTGGTTCTCGTCCTGGCTCTGAGGGTTTTTTCCGGGTTCTCCGGTTTTTCTCCCTCCACAAAAACCAACACTTCCAAATTCCAATTCGATCAGGAATACACGGCCCCACAAGCTTGTAGTTTTAAATACTACCGTGTTTAAAAAAAGGTGATTATTATTATGCTACTATTATTACAAGCAAGGCCAAGGAGTTAAATCAGGTCCATCGTGAAACAACTCCACCTACTGGGGCTTGAATCCTTGACAACTAACCACTCGCTCGCGCGGCCTCCTTCGTGTTGATTAGGGGTTGATTCCCTAAACGATAGTTTTACTGTATGACACCGAGCACGCTTGTTTCCTCAGACGTAAGCCGTTTAATTCCGTTCTAAAATTCGGTTTACTGCGAGCTGTGCATTGTAAATACAATCATTCACGCTGACGCCATCGTACGAGGCGCCGATTAGCGTAAGCGGAACCTTGCGGAGTTCAATAAAGTCAAAAATGTTTCTAATACGATCGGAATGACCCAGGGTGTATTGTGGGATACAGTCACGCTGAATGGTCGCCAAGCAACTTGTTGGTTTAGTACGGATGCCGAGTGTTTTCTCTGCGGCTTCTATGGCGACGTCTTGTAGGTGGGCTGGGTCGACTGTATCAGGATGTCCAAATAAGGAATTGAACCAGTGACCTCCCATGATGGCCTGTTAAAAATTGATGGCATATAAGTGTTAAAAAATGACAAGACAAATTGAACATTAAATTGCAGGCCATGTTAATTATTGAGAGCTGAAACACGGAGGCAGAATGGAGGGATGAAGGCGGCAGGTGGAGCTGCAGAAAGTGGAAAGACGAGGGTGCGAAGTGGAAAGCAGAAAGTCGACATGTTTTATAGATAAGGAATGGCTTATGAAGTCTGATACCCGATTCACACCAAAGCTAAAACATGTTTAAAAGCTGTTTAGTTAAACACGGCTTATTTTTTTTTTTTCATAAAAGTTACTAACTGATGATTGTTGACTTTAAATTTGGCACAATGAAAGAACATATTATAACTTACTTGAATCCTATGTAAAATTCAGTCTTTCAGTCTTCTGTTGCTTATTTTCATTTTGTCTAACCTGGTTTACCTGAACAAGTTTTGTTGGTGTGAATGGGGTATAAGACACCGTAGAGAAATGACATTTTACCCAAGTTTACGAGTAAACTCTTCGAATGATCTAGAATAGTTAAGAACTAGAACGATCTTTAGCCTCGGCCAGTTCGCTGAACGTATCATAATACAGTTTATTATTCGACAAATTGTCACGTTTCAGCTATATGGCCATGAAGCAATTGTTGTCCGTCATCTGGACATAACAGACATCCTGCATTATTATTCAACAAATTGTCACGTTGCCCATATTTGCTCATTATGCTCTCAATATCCGTCAACTGCAGCTGACAGATATTCTGCGGTATACTTCAAGTAACGATAATTCGGTAGAGGTCTCGTAAAGGGCCACATAACGGCAACTTTTCTAGCTGTAAAATGATCTTCGTTGACAATTTGTTGAATAATAAAACAATTATCCTGCTCAATCGTGCGGAATATCGTCTGATTCTTGCCAACTCGGCCTACGGCCTCGTCGGCTAAGTATCAGACGATATTGCGCGCGATTTGGTATGATAATTGTTAAATATGCGCAAGTTACGATAATTCGGCCGAACTCCACCAAACCGCCGTATAACAGCAATTTGTTAAATATTTAATACATCAGCTGCTGTATATTGGCGAAACGATCGTAATCCCAATGACGCATATTTTAAAAGGAGTACAAAAAAACTGGAGGAATAACAAACTTCAAAATCAGTCGACTGCGCCTTTAATAACCTTGTATTCATTAATTTTGTGAAGCCACGTCTCAAGATATCGCTTCAATATATCGCCATTATTTAAAAATGGCCATGTAGGGTCATTTTTAGATGAGATCGTGTAATAAAGCCTATTGTTATCAAAGTTGGGCCACTTTTCTTGCTACGATCCTCTAGGTGTTTTTGTTTTTTCGAGGTTAGTTGATTTCGTTGCTAATTTTTACTGATGGAACTTCAAAGTTCGCGTATTCCTAATGCACCTATCAATGTTAAGCCCCAGGGTGGGGGGGGGGGCTACCCACGGGAAATTGACTCAGCCAGCTTTCCCCTGGGTACGGCTTTTGACACTTGAGCGCTGCCCCTGGGTCGGGAATTTGACATGGCCGCCATCTTGGAAGACCGAGAGAACCTGGAAAAAAGTCGCCCCTCAAAGATCTCCATTGATTTTTCGCGCTGTTTTGAAGTTTTTTCGCCATGAGCGAACGAAAGGTAAGCAAATTTGTTTTATTTTTCCTTACATCTAGGCCATCGCTTCTGATGTTTTTAGCCTATTATCGTGTTTTTACCAGTAAAAACTCCATTGTGTCTTTTATGCTTTCTTGCTTTCTCTATTCGTTTGCATATTCTGACTCACAGACTATCCAACCAACCCGATTTCGTTGGCATTATCCAGATTTTGATTTAAAATTCCGAATCCCGACCAACATGCGATCGGAACAGGAGAAATCCCGATTTTGGCATCCGTTCTGATATTTTTCTAAAATTGTAATAATAGTTTCACTCTGATATCCCGATAAAATAAAAAAATGGCAATTTACCAAACATTCTTGACAGAAATTATCGTCCCAGAACCCTAGAAATGGCGTTTTCGAGCCTTAAAATTTCAAAAGTTTCTCCCAATTTTTCATACTCAGACGGTTGGCCAGTCTGTATTCATGAGTTACTCTACGGGAATTTGACATTCACTGGGTGCCCAGGGGTGGGGAATTTGACTCTGGCTTCCCACTGTTTTCTCTTTATTTTTGGCTTAAAAATACATGAACTGTTAGCTTTTGGGATGCAATCCTTTAGAGTTTCTACTAAAACAATTAGACGACTCCACCTTGTTTTCTAGGAGCGATAGTCAACTCGGCTGCCTCTCGTTGACTATTCGCTCATAGAAAACTGGCCCTCGTTTTCTATGAGCGACAGCCAACTCGGCTGCGTCTCGTTGACTATTCGCTCATAGCGACAGCCAACTCGGCTGCGTCTCGTTGACTATTCGCTCATAGCGACAGCCAACTCGGCTGCGTCTCGTTGACTATTCGCTCATAGCGACAGCCAACTCGGCTGCTCATAGTTAACTATTCGCTCATAGAAAACTCAGGCTCGTAGTCTAATTGTTAATTAGAGGTGCAGCCTAATTAACACTTACAGTAATCCTTGTAGTTTTTCCTACACGTCTGTCATTTTCAGGAAAAGCGCACGAGTCGAATATAATCCCGAGCACGTGAAGTGGCTCAGACGAGGGGACCAAATATCCAAACCCGTCAATGGGAAGCACATGTCCTTCGTACTCTAGATTCACCACGCCCACAGTTGTACTGTGAATATTTTTCAGTTCAGATGACAGCTCTCCCCAGTCCTTTGGTAGAATGTTTGCGAGTTTTTGAGCTGGTATGCCACTTATCACGTGATCTACTGTTATTTGTTCGTCTGGCCATGATACCGTTAGTTTACCATCAGGGTTGAAATTCATTGCCGTGCAGGGAGAATTCATCTTGAAATTTACTCCTTCCTGTTTTAGTACATCATGTAGCTTGTTAGGAAGTGTCTGCATGCCACCTTGGAGGGACCATGTGCTCCAATGTTCCTTCTGGGCTCTTGCTTTTAAGGGGCTTAAAACAGAGGTGTCAGGAGCTGAAGAAGAAACAGAAGCAAAGTTGCATATATCCTCAAATAGACAGGTTATTTCCCCATAACATAATTTGCATATTAAAGAAAGTGAGAAATGATCATCGCAGTGGATTTCCAATTTAAGCAATATGCACGGGAAAATATGAACTCAATAAATTGACCTCACTCCCAATGTGTGGCTTGACAGCTCAGTTGGTAGAGCATCGCACAGGTTTCCACGGAGGTCACGTGTTCAAATCCCTAAGTTAAATGCTATTGCAAAATATGTCGCATCTATAGTGCTAAAAATCTGAAAGTATAACTTTGTTTAATTGCAGATCAACATCTGAAAATTTTTGGAAAATGTGCCAGTAGTTCCTTTCGGCATAGCGAAATTTGCCACGTCCATTAATTTTAGTACTGTGAAAGATAAGTAGCCCAGTGTGGGGTGACCATCCCTCATCAGGCGCATCCCCAGGTGGCAGACAGGGGTATGGTCTCCAGATATACAGCAACTGTGAACCAAATGGCAGTAGTCACAGCAGGGAGGAGAGGGTGTTAAGTGGCATCGACATTCCCATGAAATGACCATCTACACATGCAGGCGAATCAGGGCCACTTAAAAAGCCTTCACCAGCCAGTACATAAATGCAAGAGATGGAAACTCTGATTTCTGAGCTCATCAGCCCTGACACTACAGTCGTCTTGGGCTGAGGGCTGATTTAACCCTCGACTCCAGTAAAAAAAACAAATTATTATAGAAACCACAAACAGAGCAAATCCGAGTCTTGAGTGCAATGTGGCTACCACTCTCCTTAACAGAGAGATCAAGATGCATGAGGACCAAAGCCGCTAGTGCACACAAGAAACATCATGAAGATTGGAAACTGGAACCTAAGAACACTGTACAGGAACTGCAATATAAATGTAGCAATGGTCTTGGCACCCAAACGCGGAACAAGAAGAGGACAACGAAGGACCACCTGGAGCATACAGAAGAAAACGAAAGGAACGGGGCGGGATGGAAATCATGGATGGAAGTGCTGCAGCAGACAGAGATGAATGAAAGCACTCTGTAGATGCCTTAAGTGACATCTAGTCACGAAAGAGACAGGTGAGGTGAAGGTGAAGATAATGCGGTAATTCAGTTCTACCCTTTGAACAACCTGACATTTTCCTTTGTTCTGGTGTATGGTAATATATGTATGATAATAAACAATAATTATTATTGGATGAAGTTTTTGTGATATGTGGAATAAGACCAACCAAAGTCAAAGGCTTAGATAAGAGGTGCTGTTTCCCAGAATTAACTGTATGCTCTTAGCCAATGACAAGACAGATAGTGACTGAAATGAATAATACTATCATTTGGGTCCATCCTTGAGGCGTGATGAATTAATGTATGGTTTTCTTTTCAAGCATCAACAGTTTTTTTTTTATTTGAAATTTGCAATGTCTATGGTGCAAAATGATCATGTTTGTTCACAAGCCATCAGTGTTTTGAAGATTTGCCTGCCCACGTCAATGAAAATCTGCTTGGAATTTTTTTTTTGCAATGGAGACAACCAAAGTCAACAAGTTTCATGGAAGGAGTTACCATCCAGGAGTCGCTTTAGACTGTTCACAGACTATCTATTTTTCAACGCAAAAGAAAGCGCACAAGCAAAAAACCCCCTCGTGCCTCATGTTTTACGCCAGAGTCCAGTTCTCTTGCGATTCATTCACCGCATTCGCTGATCGAGGAAAAACACGAAAAAATAGCGGACTGTGAACAGTCTAGAGTCGCTTTAATAGAGCAAGACATTTAATGTTCTTTTAACGATCGAAAGTGACATGCAACCAGACAGAACTGTTAACATTTAAAAAATAAAACTGCATGCTAAATTCATCACACTTCAAGAATGGATGCAAATGGTATTGTGTAGCACAGAGGAAACTACCACATTGCACCAAAGCAATATTGAATTCAACATACCTTGTCTTGTAAATAAAGCCCCTTTGAATATGGAGCCATGTTGCTTCTCATACTGATGCACAGGTGGAAAACATGACTTGAGACTCAACAAGCGTGTGTCTCCAGCAAAGATCCCTCTGCATAATGGATCACTAAGATACTCTGCAACCTCCAAAAGAAAAACCACAATTCTGTCACAAACTTGGGAAAGAATAAGTGGGTAACTGTCAAGGTGTATACCCAGGTGGGAGGGGGATGGGGTACTTGACCAATGTTCGGGTATAGGAGTGCCACTGGATGCTTGAAACCCTGACCCTGTTTAGGAAAAGGAAAACATGCTAATATCCAGTCCTGAAAATAATCTAATGTTGACTGATGAATGCTTCGGATTTCGGATATGCTTAAAACTTGTGAAAGAGTAATTAATCAAAATGACACGAGCGTGGGTCAAAGAAAAAATTCTGAGTCCCCGACAGGAATCGAACCCATGACCTCCCGAACACCGGGCGGGTGCTCTATCTACTGAGCTACGAGAACTCCTGGAGAGCTAGGTCATTTTTACTGAGTTCTTATGTGACATGTGTCCCGCATATTGCTAGGATCAGCAATGTCGCTATCATCATGAGTTGTGGAAATGAGTTTCAGCTCGGTAAATTTAATGTGACAGATCAATTAATCAACATGACACGAGCGTGGGTCAATGCAGTATGCGGGGCGCGTGTCGCATAAGAACTCAGTAAAAATGACCTAGCTCTCCATGAGTTCTCGTAGCTCAGTGGATAGAGCGCTCGTCTGGTGTTTGGGAGGTCATGGGTTCGATTCCTGTCGGGGACTTTTTTCTTTGATCTTTCTTTGATCTTTCATATTAAATTTACCAAGCTGAAAACTTGCCATCACCCTCATTTCCATGCTTAATACTTGTCGAAAGTCTTAAAGCCATTCCCTGTCTAGGACGATTCCAGACCCTGTTTAGGACAGACTCGCTTGAAATTATATATACCCTGTTCAGGAGTAAGGGGTCAAAAGCCATACCATATCCAGCAGCATATCCCTGTTTGGTTGAAACTCAGCTGTGTTCCATTGGAAATCCGTGAATCTGATTGCTTCTCCCACTGTTTTCTTTTCACTGATAGAAAACAGTTGGGCATGCGTTTCTCTTTGAGGGTAATTTTTTCTTTTTTGATGGCTAAAATGTACAGAAAATGATAGCTTTTGGTTTCTATTAAAACAATTAGACTACTCTCCCTCGTTATCTATGAGTGAACAGTCAACTTGGCTGTGTCTCGTTGACTATTCACTCATAGAAACCTCAGCAGGGCTGTCATTAAGTTTTGCGTCACCTGTAGCCTCGTTCTGCACACCCGTAGCAAACTTGTTACTTTGTGGTTGAATTCTATCAACAACAGGCAATTTCACATGTAGCACCCACACACGTAGCACCCAGGCCCCTCCGTGATCTAGTCGGATGCTCTAACCACTGAGCTACTGGAGACTCTATGGCGAGCAAGGGTCAAATGTGGGTCTTGACTGGAACTGCATCGCGCGGTTACTCAGTCAAATGATAAAGGGCACACATAGCCATATAGCTCTTAACTGCATCGCGCAGTCACATTAAAGAACATCGAAGATGCGACCAACCAACCTCCAAGAGAGCAATGAAAGAAATAAATCAACATTGAAATGGCATCAACGGAAACTCGAAAAAAATTCTTTCCAAGTTTCCATTGATGCCATTTCAATGTTGATTTGTTTGTTTCATTGCTCTCTTGTAATTATTGTAGTCATAAAAATTATAATTATGGCAATCTCTAATGACTTGTTAAATAGTTAAGACAAAATATACCTCTTTGTTCATTCTTCTTTTAAAAAAGTTATAAACACTTTCATCCGTTGTATCTTGCTTTCTTCTCACAAATGGTTCACCGAGTATTGTGGGTAATAATGACTTTGAAAATAAGGATTGCTTCTTGATTATGGATATTATTGATGATGGGAGCTTATGAAGTGTTCCTCGTGAGTAAATAAATCTACTCCTGGCAGCCGGGTGGCTTGACGGAACTGAAAGAATACTTTTCTCCAGCCCAAGTTCATGAACCTGTTGATAAATCAAATAACAACCACCAAAAGTTGTAAGGGTTGATGTAACATCTATAAACTCTTATAACTGAACTCATAAATTTCTTTGTCAACTAAAAAAAGTAAATCACCAACTTTTCTGGGGAAAGAGGAAATTATTTGTTAACAGTCTTTCACCCTGTTCTTCTGGTCAGGGTAAAGAGACCTCTACTTGGACCTTTTAGCCCATTTTCTTTCCTAAACATACACTCTACTCAGACTACGCTGAAACTGGTGTTTCATAAGTTTTTAAGTAGATGGTGTATGCTGTTCTCACAGAAAAATTGGGCCAAATTCTTAAATATCCGAAGAAAAAGCGAAGAAAAAACACTTTTTCGTTGAATTTTTTTTTTTCTGAAAAATAAAAAAATATATAAAAAAAATAAAAGGGATATACTACAAATGTTTTAAAATAAATTTAATTTTGGTTTAAAAAAAAAAAGAAAAAAAAATTAAGAAACATGTTTCGGAAATGAAAAAATAAAAATAAACTAGGGTATATTTACAAAAAATCAGTAAATAAAAAAAACACTAAGAATAAAATCAGAGTTTTGATTTCAATACCAAATACATTTGAATTTCAAAAACGCTGTGAGAACGACCGGCCGATCGTTCTCATACAAAATTGTAATTGAAAACGAAATGTTTGATGACGGCCGAGTGTTCTCATAGCCCGCTATATCCATGATCAGCGGTCTTCTAATCAAAGATGGCGGAAAGGTCGATCCAAAGCAGTGACACACGAAGCAGATCTACGCAATGTTATGAAAAATGTCAGACGAAAGGAGATTCTGGACTTCAATTGTTCGTCGGGATTTTCTTGAACATGCTTAGAGTTTGGGAACTTTGAGCAGAAGACTGGTTCAAAAAGGCGTACCAGTGCAGTAAGACACGACTAAGAGGGTCTTCAAATTCTGCTTTGTGTGGTGTTGTCAAACCAAGTTTACCGGGGGTGGAGGGGTGCTCCCATATGAACAAAGGCGTACGAGGCGTCTGGGGAGCTGCAGCGCTCCCCAGTTTAAAAAATTTTCGACATTTTTCGGGCAAAACGCACAGAATAGACCAATTCCAATATATTAAAATTCTAATATGGCGCCGAGGCTTAGGGGAATAAAACAAAAGAAATTATTTATTCATCCCTAAGCCTCGATGCAAAATCATTTGTTTTATTCCCCCGAGCCTCGGTGACATGTTAGCGTCGCGCAGGCTTGTCAACAGTTTTACACTGTCACGTTGCCTGAACAAAACCATGTATTGGCAAACGTAACACGCAACATAGTCAACAGACTTGCGCGTGAAAATTTACAGCTTAATCGTGTGGTGCTAGAATGTCACATTGACGAATAAAGGAGATAGAAACCTAAACACTGAGCTCAAGAGAAAAAAGCTCGTCCGAGTTGATGCAAGAAACAACCTTGGCGACAGACAGCGTCTCTCTAAGACAAACTAATAGCCTTCAAGAAGTAAAGCTACAGCAGTATTTGGTTTAGTCGGACAAAGATAATTATCGTATCCGTGATAAGACGCAACAATAACTTGCAATAGTTTAATGAAACAGCCAGGCCCGGCCCCACAATGTAGAATGCAAGTAAGATAAATCTCACGGTAAATCTCACACTTTGTCTTTCTAAAGCAAATTTAGAGAGCTAAAAGAAAGTCTTGCATTAGATATGATCCAAAATAAACTGCATGTAACAGCAAATGATAAATTATAGAGGTGTCAGACTCTACACGAAAGCGTCAGATAACAACGGAAATCATGCAGCCCTATGACATCTTAACATTTTCTGTACAACGCTAAAACGGATCTATTCTTATTCATAGTCCTCCTCATGACACAGAATTATTGCCCTTAAGAAACAAGTGCGAAGCAAGAAAACGGTCTAAAGATCGAAATCGAAAAGGGAACGGCAAATCAGTACAAATGTCACGGCACGTAGGAGTCGCGCAGGCTTGTCAACATTTTACACTTTCCACTTCTTCGATCGATATCACCGAAAACTCCTAGCCTTCTGCTCAAAGTTCCAAAACTCCAAGCGTATTCAGGAAAATCCCGACAAACAGATGAAGTCCAGAATCTCCTTTCGTCTGACATTTTTCATAACATAGCGTAGATCTGCTTCGTGTGTCACTGCTTTGGATCGACCTTTCCGCCATCTTTGATTAGAAGACCGCTGATCATGGATATAGCGGGCTATGAGAACACTCGGCCGTCATCAAACATTTCGTTTTCAATATGAGAACGATCGGCCGGTCGTTCTCACAGCGTTTTTGAAATTCAAATGTATTTGGTATTGAAATCAAAACTCTGATTTTATTCTTTGTGTTTTTTTTTTATTTACTGATTTTTTGTAAATATACTCTAGTTTATTTTTATTTTTTCATTTCCGAAACATGTTTCTTAATTTTTTTTTCTTTTTTTTTAAACCAAAATTAAATTTATTTTAAAACAATTGTAGTATATCCCTTTTATTTTTTATATATTTTTTTTATTTTTCAGAAAAAAAAATTATTCAACGAAAAAGTGTTTTTTTTTTCGCTTTTTCTTCGGATATTTGAGAATTTGGCCCATTTTTTCTGTGAGAACAGTCGGCCACCATAATGGTGACCCATAGGTGAATTTAGCCCATGTGGGCAAAACAAAGAATGCAATGAATTGGTGGTTTGCACTGTCACACTATCAAAAACTAAATTCGAAACAATTCAACTACAGAAGCTTAGAATTTCAGCGAGTGTAGATGATAAATAAATAAAAAAGTCTCAGGTCCATACGGTGTTCCGTTCGCGCGTTATTTTCTGAAACGTTCCACGAAAATTTACATTTTGTGTCCTTCCGAGGGACACAAATATGGCCGCCGTGATGCATGCGAAACTATCTAGAATTCAATTGTGCTACAATGGGGACTACTTTGGGCTGTTGCACTTACACATAAACACCAATTATTATATCTGAAATGTTTAAACATCTGAAAATCGAAAGGATAGGCTTTTCTAAACAAAACAGTTTTGTCATGGTTCTCAGCATGATATCACATACGGCCGAGAACTACTATCGAGTTGAAAATTTGCAAAAAGATATATTTTTAGTTAGAGTTACACCTAGTGACAACGCAAATTTAGCAGGCCTAGCGAATTTTTATTTCAGAATTTTATGACGTCACATGGAAACCAAGAACTGGGAATTGGAATCCCATCTGGCTAGTACCAGTCAGCAAAAAACCTGCCAACAATTCAGAATGTGTACTTCCAGAATATATCCCTACTCCCCCACAGAAGGGATTGGAAATTCCTGGGGGTGGGGGTTCTCAAAGACCAAAAAGTTTAAAGAAATATATGTATGAAGCTTAACTGGAATAGGCCATTTCAAAGTTGCCTTCTACCTTGGTTTCAAAACGAGTATTGGTGCACAACCTTTCATATACGAATTAGTTTGCTTTAAGACTTGTCTTGAAACAGAAGAAAGAAGCATTTTAGGAATGGCCTTACAGAGGGGTGGGGGTGGGTGTGGGGCAGGGCGGGGCTTAGAAAAAAATCCCTTACATGGGGGAGGTATGGATAATTTATGGAACTACACAATTCAGGGGCATTCAATTTACAATTATTCCCCATCTCCCACAGTTGAGAAGATGAGATTTTTCTGTGGTGGCTTTGAAATCATTTCCATGGGTCCTGGTGGTATCCTTTGACATTTGAGTATTTCTGAAGGGGTTAGGGTAAAAGGAGGCTTTTTGTTGAGGGGTTTAAAAAATTTGCCATGTCAAACCTACCATGGGGGGGGGATACATAAAGTAGTACAGCGTAGAACGAAGCACCAACTGCAAGCAGACGACACTATTCTTACTCACTGAGATCCAAATATATACAACTGGCCCTGCATTACGTAATATTCTAAAATTTCAACCCTGCACAGATCTTTGTTAGTTGTTACTGGAGCCTGATACTGTCAGTTGCAATAATACTATGCAGTAGTCTTGTATGGGACAAGACTTTTAGACATTTTCCCCTTCGATTTTACGTTAAACTGTTTTACGCACAATTTGAAGGGTTGCTCCTCCAACTTTGCCGACCGGTCTGATGCTTCGTGGGCCCAACTCGAAAACCGCGCCATTCTCCAAAGTACAGCTCTGCATCCATCCCCCGACCCGGTCGGTGGCTTCAACAACCGTTATGTTATTTGGGTCTTTCACTCTATTCAGAAGGTGATAAGCTGCAGTTAGCCCTGAAATTCCTCCTCCAAGGATGGCAAATTTACAGGAGGAAAGCGACAATTGCCCCGCCATTTTGGAAAAGTCAACGGCGAGAGATCTGGTACTATTGTGCATATCCTCTGTTCATATCAATCGCGGGCTTTTGTCCAAAGTTTCAGTTCAGTTGCTGATTGTCGTCGCTGATCGAAAGCAATCGAAGGTTGGTGGAAGTTATGTTTCTTCGGTCGCTGAATTTTATTTTTTAAGGATATTCAAACTGTAGCTTCCAAGCCGAAATGTGAAGGACTAGATCTGAAACTCTGAAATGGTTAGCTTAAGTGGAGAACATGGACAAGGGGTAAGCCATTAATTTTATATGTTTTTTTGCTATTTTATTGTCACAAGCTTGTCATGCATGTGATCGGAAATGTTGTTTCGATTTTTCGTTTGAGATATGAATATATTACCGTTTTCCATTGTTAACTCGTGCTTTTTTCTAGTATTCAAAGTAAAAATCATGCTTCCACTATTCCAGTTTCCGTACACAAAATAATACCGGTATACAATTAGCATATTGGTGCAATTCTGTATTTCCAGTTTTTCTGGCACAAAACACAATAGGCCACTTTCGGTATATTAAAATTCAACTTGATAGTGAGGCCAAGAGGACACGAACAAAAGAAATTAATAAACATGCATTTTTATTTTCTCTGTCGCCATGTTGGATGACATTAAGAAAAGATTTTCTGATTAGCCTCTCTTGTTTTGTCACCCAACATGGCCGTTATGTTTATTATCATTTGACCCTCTTGGGATTGGTTGCAAATCAGCGATGCAGTAATAGCCCGCGTATAAGAACCTGGGTTTTAAGAACCTGTTAGGCTAAAATTTTCATTTTAAGCCCCCTCCACATAAGAACCTATCAAGGCTAAAATTTTAAGTTAGGTTCTTATCAGTGGGGTTGCTGTAAAAGTGTACAGGTAGAAACTGCTGAATTAAGATTATCATCTATTTGAACTGGTTATGAATTTGGTATCAACATGAGTTTCTTTGTTATGTTTTGTCAAGGACATATACTGTACCTGCACTGAACTGCCTATAGGCATTGCTCTATGGTACAAACAAATGATTATACAGTACTCTATTATGAGATGATATTTATAATATATATAGTATATTCAGATGAAATTCATATGAAACTATAAGAAGCTATTTTAAGAACCTTGGTAGCCTAAATTTGCTTTAAGTACCATTTATATAAGAACCTATTTAGGCTAAATTGAAAAATTCAGGTTCTTATACGCGGGCTATTACTGTACAACAGTTAAGGCCTGGTTCAAACATCAAACTTTTCATGTACCAAACCTAATACATATTTGCATTAAAAGGGCCTGGAAACGGAAAACTTGTTAAATGGTGAGGGCTGCCCAATATACACGAACTGATACAAGTCATAATAGTCATACGACTTGTACGGGTCATGGAACAATGGTTTATGAGTTGTACAGTTTTTGAGCTGCATATCACTAGCGAGACTTAGGGTGTATTGGAGTCATACAAGTCAAACTGTTACCTTTCCATTTGACTTCAAACCAAAATTTCCTGATTTTTTGGCTAAATGGTAAGCACCCACTGTGGTAAGTGCAAATTTTTCACTGGAGTGTTGAAAGTGATTCACTTTTGCTTTGGTTTTGCGGCATTGGTTTAAAAACTGTTGTGGCACTTTCTCAACCAATCACAAGTACTGGTAAAGCCAAAACCAATTGTGACTCACCCAGCCATGTTTTCCACCGCTTTGTACCAGTTCCATGGATTTGTTTGAGGTTTTGATTGGTTCATTGGATGGTGTGTGGCGTTTGTGATTGCCTTACATGTATAAGAACCTAAAATTTCTGGCCCGCTTGATGCATGACGTGGCGTGATACTGTAACAGGAATTGTGTGTTCAGTAACGATGAGCACAAACAATTAGCGTGAACGTCCTTAAGTAACAATTTCTCATGCAGGGTTGCAACAAGGTATAATTATTTTTACCTACAGTGTAGCTAAAATTCCCATACTTTTGCCCAGGATTTCAATTCCTCCTCCCAATTTGATTCCTCTTCCCTGATTCCATGGAAAGCACCACTGATCCCAATCTGGCAGGTTGTGGTCCAAGATCTCAGGGCTGTGATTCCTGATCTCATATACCTAGTTACAACCCAGGTAATGGTTAGTGTGCTGGAGATAGATCTATCATTGATGCTACAGGCATGAAAAATACAATATTTGCTTTCATAGCTATGGTACAGGCTTGAGGATCCAGTTTTCCTTATTTCTGATCGAACCTTTTAATTATTAGGGTTATTTCTTCAACCGTGAGGAGAGCACCCCTACGCTGACTTCTCACATCCACGAAGATGTCCTGGCCAGCGACACTGCATCTCTAGGTCTTGCACCCGAGACAAAGTTTCACCCACTTAATACAACATGGATTGCTATATTGCAGTTAATCCTCTTTGTAAGTAGTGCATACATTAAGTACTTAAGACGGAATCCGTTAGGACTTCGAGCATTCATTGGACAAAATTTTGTACTGTACCAAAATGATTTACACCTTATTGCAAGCTTTTGTGTTACTACTTCAAATATATTATCAAGAGAAATCTTTTCTAACAACACCAAACATCGAAAACAAATTTCGAAGTTCTACTTGAATTCCACTGAATCGCTTAAAAGATGTGAGATTTTTCCTATATCTTGCGAGCTTTGAAATTCATTTTCTCAGTCTCTGATAAGAAATTGTTGTACCAAAATTATTTACACCTTATTGCAAACTTTTGTGTTACTACTTCAAATATATTATCAAGAGAAATCTTTTCTAACAACACCAACATCGAAAACAAATTTCGAAGTTCCACTGAATTCCACTGAATCGCTTAAAAGATGTGAGATTTTTCCTATATCTTGCGAGCTTTGAAATTCATTTTCTCAGTCTCTGATAAGAAATTGTTGTACCAAAATTATTTACACCTTATTGCAAACTTTTGTGTTACTACTTCAAATATATTATCAAGAGAAATCTTTTCTAACAACACCAACATCGAAAACAAATTTCGAAGTTCCACTGAATTCCACTGAATCGCTTAAAAGATGTGAGATTTTTCCTATATCTTGCGAGCTTTGAAATTCATTTTCTCAGTCTCTGATAAGAAATTGTTGTACCAAAATTATTTACACCTTATTGCAAACTTTTGAGTTACTGCTTATCAAAAGAAATCTTTTCTAACAACACCAAACATCAAAAACAAATTTCGAAGTTCCACTATAATTCCACTGAATCGCTTAAAGACGATTTTACAAAATGGCTACACGTTAGATTTTGCCTAGAGTTTGTGATCTTTAAAATTCATTTTCTCGGGCTCTGAAGATAAATTGTTGTCGGTGTTATCACAAATAATTACTTACATCTGCACCTTTGATTAAGGGTAAAAAATAACGCAATATGATATTTTAAATTATTCTGGTACTCGATTTTTGTCCAACTTAAATAAATATTACTCAACTTCCTGGTGGATTACGTCTTAATATCTGAAAATGTATATATTTATTTAGTAATCAACCATTTACTGTATGTACTTGAGAAAGACAACATTCCTTTCACAAGTTCAAGTTTGTGACTCAGGCCATACGTTTTTATGTTAATTCATGCAACTGACTTTAAATGTAATAATCTACCTACATTCTGTCACAAATATAATAATGGCCATTATTTGTCTTTGGGGGTGTATTATGTGATATAATAATAATGTATAATTTATTAATACCTGTTGATTTTTGAAAAAAAACACGCTTTTTAGACATTTTCAACATTCTCAGGTGAGGTCAGTCATAGGCTAAATCTGCATTGTTTTTCACATTTTTCGGCTTTTTTAGTAAAATGGCCACAAAATTACAGCTCAAGTTCTTTCACCATTTAGTAAATGCTCCAAGAACATAAATAGACGGATATCATGCAAATTGATTATGAAAGAGGGTGGCTGTAAATAGTTTTTATCAATTTTTCCAAATCACAAGGACAGAACTTAAAAATATCAGCCTGACTTTACAAGCTTAGATCTGAAGCTCCTGATAATATCATGGTATCGCTCCACATTTAGCTTCAGTACCCTGGCATAGTAATTTTAACAAAACTTAACCACTGTTCGTAGATTTGCAATGGTGTAGACACATTTTTCTGCTGTTGGATTTTTGAAGTTATATTCGTGACAGCGTCCCTTTAATGACATAAATTAGCTCAGGCATCTGCACAAATCAAAATATTTAGATTTTGGACAAGAAAGTGACCCACCTCTTTGTAGGCTTTTCATTTTCTTTTATTTTTTCACTTTTCATTTTTTATTATCTCTTTGATGCATTTGTTGGCCCTTTATTGAGCTTGCTTTCAGTTCAAGCATTTCCAAGAAGAAAGCATCAACAAGGCGAGGAAGTGAGGGAAATTTCCCTCCAAGTTTTTGACAGAAATTTATAAGCATTTTGCACATATTTCAAGCTCCATTAGCCCAATCACTATCATTCGGGTATCACTGGAAAGCTCTTCCACTCCTGCAGAACTTAGTAAAAGTGATACCTATTTTGGTCAAAGCTGATGACATCAGAAATATAATGAAGGTCAATGTCAGTCACAGGCGGTTACAGGTGGTGCAGGTGTCAATGGGTTGAATCTGCGTTGGATATGAATTGCCTATAACCATCTCATATCAAACAAGCGCAAGTGGAATAATTGTTAAAATATTAAAACATTGCAAAGAGTGCATTCTTTTACGTGTACATGTACCATATTTGTAGGTCAGTCTTATATGAGCTCATATACCATTGCCTCTAAACCAATCAAAACTCAGGAAATGCAATATACCATAGCTAGTTTTTAATAATGTGTAATACATAATTAGTAATATTTATAATTTAATAGTACAATGCGCAATAATGTTAAAAAGATGTGTTCATATTTTTATATAGGATGTGATTTAATGTAACTTGTACACATGTTAATTTTTTGCAGATCGCCTATGAAACACTGCAATTTATATTTTCTAATACAAAACTGATGGGTGGTACTTCATTGTCACTTGGAGGCACAGATCCTCCATTCAGCTTTCTGGTCATACTACATGTCGGGCTATGGGCTGTTATATTTATCTCAGACAGAGTGTTACAATATTACCATCACCTCTCTCAATCCATGGGTTACTTGGAATTCTTCAGGGAGACTAAGGAATTGAGGAGACTTCCTTATGCCATTTTATCATTAGGTATGATACTGTAACTTGCTAAAAACATTACAGAACTTCTCTGTTTTACATCAGAACTGAATCATCCTTCGGCAAGTCAGAGGACGATTCTAATTTTGAGTCAAAACACTATCTGCCTTGTGTATTTGTTCCTTACATGTAAAATAATGTTAGATTTGTTTGTAGCCTGAGTCTATGGTAGCGTGGTGGACATGTAACCCAACGGTCATGGATCGAATTTCACTTGTGTGCGTTTGGTTATTCTTTTTTTTTTTTCATTTCTGAAAATTTGGTGAACAGACATACAACAGGAATTAGTAGTTTGAAGTAGTATAAATATTAACATGAAAAATTTACTATCATTTATTATGAGCATGGAATAATATTAACATCAGTCCACTTTAAACTCAGTTTTGGAAGTCAAAAAAATAATTACAATGACTGATGTAATAATCATGGTTTGTCCTTCATGTTTTTTACATACATCTAATTTCTCCCAAATCAATATTAACTTGAAAAAGTTACTTGTAAAAAAAATCATCACTTCAAACTAGAGCAACTGTCTAAGTTATTTTTTTATATTTTCTTTTTCACTTGCAGGGAATGCCGTGCTGTTGGTTCTGTTTGCAGTTATAGGTCATGATAAAGACAAGTCTGACAGAGGTGACCTGGCACTGTACAATGTTCTCCAAATTACATTCACTATCGAGTTCGTCCTTTGTGTACCTGGGATACTATGGTACTTAGGTATGGACTCTTTAATTGCTATAATTTAGTAATTCCACTGGATTAGGGGTATGAGTATGCGTATGAGCCAGGTGGCCCATCAGACCAGAGCATATCATGGTTTCCGTAGCATGAAGCAACTAGGCATGTATGTATGTGCTCCCACTGGATGGGATGCACGTCCATCCCAGGGTTACCCCCAGCATTATTCGCCGGTACCCAATATCTTGCCCAAGAACACAGTGTAGTTCCCCAGCCCGATCTGGAGTCCCGCTGGTGCACTAACCATTGAGCCTTTTGTTAAACTGGGATAAATCATGTTACTGTAGTTAGAGTTTTAACGTTAATGTGAGGAAAATAGTTCTTCAATTGGCATCAAACTTGGTTGAAATGGCTGTTTCACAACACTGAGAACATGTATCAACTGTTGTCCGTTAAAACAGTACTATTATGTTGACCAATCAATTTGTTTGCAATTGCTATTGTTGTTTTTGATCTGTTTTTTTTTTTTCGTAGTAAAAGTTATCAAGTTCAATCGAAGGAAGCCTCTACCAGATGCTGAAGACTCCGACTTCCTTAACACTTACTTGTCCAATGGTGTGGCAAGCTCAATATCTGTCACAGGATACAGGTCAGCAGTTCAATTCTCTTTACTTGCGATTAGAAAAAAATAATTTCGAAAGGTATTAGAGTACCTGAGTACTACAAGAGCTGCAAGTAGCCTCTTTTTTCCCTAGCATTCAGTGCAAAAATACGAATGCAAAATATGGTGCGAGCTGTGAGAAGTGTGGGCATTTCATGCCTCGCCCCTATTTTCTCCTTCAAGTTTTTTTCCCTGGCTTTCATAATTTTACCTTTTTCCCGTTGCGTGCTGTAATGATTCCTCAACATTTTTGGGCTCTCTGATGTCAATTGAAGTAGTATGGCTGATACCACAAATACTGTGTAAGAGCACACAAAAAAAGTGACTCTAAAGTTATGGTTCACCAATTGAACAGAATAAGATCAGGAGGAAGCATTAAGAAAGCTGCTGTTTGGAAGTGGCGTGGTAAGGCCACCTTTCCCCAGTGGCTTCTAGAACTCTCTCCAACTTTTCTTTGTCGATTCTTTTTCTCGCAGTTTTAAGAGGATGAAGTTGGTTATCCTTAGTGATTGGTTTAAAAAAATCTTGCGCCAATAAATTGTGACTCACTCAGGTACATTTTTTCCGGCTACGTCAGTGTTTTGCATTGTGATTGGCTTGAGTCAGTTATTACTTTGGTTTTGGCTTTACAGCGAAAAATAGCCAACTGGTCTGCCTCCTGCCAGCTGGGATTTTTAGCTATGTTATGTTCATTTAAAATATTTGTTTCCTCGTTTCAGTGGCATGCTAAAAGCTAGCTACGCTTACTGATTAGAAGCGAACTGCATGACATAATAATAATAATAATAATAATAATAATAATAATAATAATAATAATAATAATAATAATAATAACCTCACCACTATAGATAACATTATTTACATTCATAGGCGTACAGGCCGGGGGTGGGGAGCAGAGGGGGTTGCATCCTCGCCCCAAATTTTGGGCAACTCATATTTTTGGACAGCAAAAGAAAATTTGGGCAAGGCAAGTTGGGAGAATTTTTTGGGCAAATGGTTCACCCCCTCCCCCTACGCCAATGTTTCCATTTACATTTTTTTTTCGGTAAACGGTACTCTATGCTAGGACCAAGGCAAATGTGAATAGAGCGAGTGTCAACTGAGTGTCGTAAAACCAAAACCAAAGTAATTACTTTGTCCACTCACAAAGGACGGAGACAATCTAGTGAACCAATAAAAACTCGAAGTAATAGACCATAGACGGGGTAAGTTTCTAAAGAAACTGTGGTGCTGCGTCGGTGGGAAGTATAACACGGATTCGCTCCGACGAAGGGCTAACGCTCGAAACGTCAGCTCTTGAATCTCTTTACGGTGGCCAATTGACATTATCAACCCAGTTGATAAAACCAAATTATATTAATAGACCATATCCGAGTTCCCTTTTCCTTCTGCTTGAAAACGAGTCGAAGTGCGAAACCATTAATATGAAATTGAGTTTGATTTGCATGAAAATGAACTTGCAGGTTGAATAGTTTCACACTTAGACTCGTTTTGACACTGAGGCAAAAGAGAACTCGGAAGTGGCCTGTTACACGGAGCCGACACAAAGCGCGGGAAAACATGCACGCGCGCGAGTCAGGATTGGTTTTGGTTTTAGTCCTGATTGGTTGAAAAGTTGGCGCGAGATTTTTAAACCAATCACTACGCGAAGTAACGCAAAACCAAAATAAACGAATAATTACTTTCTGCACCCAAGTGAAAACGGCTGTAAAAGTCGAAAATCGCCCTTTCATTGGTTGACTCAATTTACACCTCTTTTAGGGACAATGATTACTTGGACGAAGTCCTGGAAAAACAAGCGGACATGATTCGATATCTGCAGCAACACAATGTTAACCTGGGAAAACGATTAATGAAGCTCACTACACAGCAAAGCCGTAACAGCCTTAGTTCTTAACTCCATACATGTTGTGAACATACAAAACAGTTTTGATATTTTTAAGTTGGAAAAAATTTTCCCTGCCTACCTTAAACAGCCGTTTGTCTTCACGCTCCGTGAAATTCAACGCAAAAATCCCAAAATGGTAAAGTACTAACTCTAGAGGAATTCATAGAGTGACCCTGGTTGGCTGAAGTTTTGAATTTCGCACGCGAATATTAGTCAATCAGAGGTACTCGGCCACGCAGATCTCTGTAACATGCGTCACCCGAATGGAATTATTCGCCTCGAATCTTGGAATTCTGTCGAAAGAAAAAGGAATCAGTGGTCGTTACTTTTATGTTCTTACCTTTCAAAAACCGTTATTGTGAAAATGAATGTCGTACATCAGGAACATGACTCAAATTGTCGTGACATACAGGTAGCTTGTTTAAAGAAGCTCTGCAACGGATAACGCACAAGTTTAGCCTAAAGTTTTTCAAGTTTGAAATTTTCCCCATTCCTTGTTGCTTATTCGTGTATTGTTTTGTCTTTCCTTGGTGAGGCATTATTTTAACGTTTTCTCTGATTTGATAGAAGATCGTGAAAACTTTGGGCTAAAGGTTTGAACACAACAAGTTTGATTTGCACTGACGAAGGAAACATTTTAATTCATGCACCTGTACATGTAAACTGTACCGAAAATGCTGAAACGCATGCACGCGTTTTACTGAGAACAAACCAACAAACAGACAAACAAGTGTGATATTAGATGAAACGGAAAAAAGAAAGAGTCGTAGCCTTTTATCATAGTTAAACCATGTTTACTCCACCACTTTCTCGCTCAGAATAGCCCTTTTTTGGCTTTGAATGCCGGTAAAGACCCGCAGGTATCAAGGTATGCGAGTCTCGGACGAGCTCGCCTTGTGAAACAATATATTAAGTATATTGTGTTAACATAAAGTAGAAGCTTTTTTCAATAATACTTTTCTTGTAAATAAAATCACTTGTGCATAGCGTGACGCCACAACTGTGTTATGGTTTTATTTTGCGAAGTCGCGTGTGATCGCCTGATACTTTGTCCACGAGAAATATTGCGAACGATATTGCGCACGATTGAACGGGATTAAAATTGTCCCATCGTGCTAAGGCCTCGCCGACTAAGAAGGACAAGCGGCTTTGAGTTGAGGAATACAAGTGAAGCGAAATTGCGCCACACGGTCAATTCGTTTCGGATTGGTCACGTGATGCGAGGCTCGGCGCGGCAGCGTCACAACAATCATTTCTGTGACGCTGCGAGCCTGTGTAACGAACGCCATATGTGAACTAGGAAAGCAATTTCCAGCTCAGGGTCCAGCATCAGTCGATGGATTCTTTGAGTAAAATATATGGGAAAGAGTTTGCGTCAACCCACATCGGGTGACGCGAATGATTTTAGCTTGGTGTGAATCTTGCCAGTCACAAAGAGAAATCAAACTCTTGCCAAATTAATGTAATGTTAATTAATTGAAATAGATATATAATTAGCTTCAAAAGAACTGAAACTTTTCACACTAAGTAATTATCTTGAAGACTATAATCAACCTCTTGTCACAAACATAGTACAACAAACCAGCGGTCTGTCTTTAGAGTAAAGGGGTCCGTCTTACAGAACGTTTTACCGCGGTGTTTTTAGCGAAGCCGTCCTCTAGCCCGTCTCTCGTGTTTATTTTTATAACCCTAGAAATAAATCGGTAGAATTTTAACAGCTCTTTCTTCGAAGCCCTGAGTCGTTACAACAGATGCAAAAGTCGTTTGAATGCTCGCCAGAATTGCCTGTTACGCGCGGCGTAAATCCACGGGTTCAGGGCTGAATTGGCCAATGATATTGAAACGGTGGTGAGCCAAGCATCGTAAAAACACAGGTGGAGTGTAAAATCAAGAAAGCATACAGCAAAAGTTGGTGTCCAAAATATCATAAACACTCCTATTACTATCGCAATGGTATAAGTAGCTTTGCGCTGCCTGAGCGAATCTGCACGGACACTCGCTCTTAAACAACTTATTTTTCGTCTTTGCTCTTTGGCAGCTTTAAAAATCTTTGCGTAGCATGAAAAAATCACGACAATTGGGAGGCCGATACCGAATATTATAGAACCTCGGCAGCCCCGACCGTGTGGCGACGAGAAAACGAAAGCTCGCCAAGACCATGGTGAACGCCCAAGCAATCAAAATGGCGGCGAAACATCTGTTTTGCGTTATAACATGGCTGTACACATACGGCAAGCTAATGGCGACATATCTGTCCACTGTTACACTGCATAGACTGTACGTGGATGCCATTAGAGTTTGGATGGTGATGAAGTCGCTGGCTAAGCAAAGAATATGGGTGTTTGATGTGATGTTTAACACAGCTCGCGCTATCCACAGCGGCACCGCGACCAGACCGACAAGGAAATCTGCCAAGCTCATGGAAGAGATAAAGAAGTTTGTTGGTGTCTGAAGCGCGCTTGTTTTATAAACGGATAAAATGATAATCAGATTTCCACATATCGCTGTTACACCAGCCACCAAGTTGGCTATGCAGAACAGCACGATCCCACGAATTTGAATTAAAGTCTTGTTTTCGGAGTAGCAGTCGCTTTCGTTTCGCGTAGCGATTTGTGAAATATTAACAGCCATTTCGTCCATTTTCAAAACTTGGAAAATCAAAAGCGAGGAACTCGCGCCCGGTATCAGACAGTTTGAATCTTACCGATTTTGCAGGACCTTTCTTGTCAAATATTGAAATTATCAGTTTGGTACTGAAATTATCTGATTCAGTTTCCGAAATTATCCACTGATTTGAGCAGGCATTCACTGGAGACTTCCTTGTGTAGACGTAAAGCCGGCAGTGTGGACAACTGGCCTGTTGCGCCGGGCTTTCATCGAGTAATATAAATGCGAAGTGTGGTCCTTTATATGTATCTCGTTTAGTACGACTTTTCAATCCATCATTATTAACAAACGAACCGCTTGCATTGCCAGAAAAATTTAATTAATCGACTACAAAATTATGGATTTTAATAATCAATGTTTGGCAAGCTTTTACGAGTTATTAAAAATTATGTAACCTTTCTAATTAAAATTTCTTGACATTTCAGCCATTCTGCCATCTGAAACAACACTAAGATCCGAAATGTCGCGTGCCTTATCGTGGGAAATCAGACTATTGCTAGCTGAAGAAAGGGGGCTAAATTTGAATTGTAACCTTTGATCGTGTGAGATATATTTAGCATACACCCTGTGATTAGATGCTCTATCGAAACAAGATCTATTTCTTTAGTTGCTTCTCTATGATTTGAAAAGCATTTAGTTTTCAAACAATATGTAATATACATTGTCAATCGAGAGTTACTTTTTAGTTGGCAATCAACAATGAAAATAGGTTTATACCAATAGTTAAGAATTGGTCAAAATTTTGGCTGTCAACTAAGAAATGGCGCTTAGCTTTTTAACAGACAGCTGGGATCTAAGATCAGAAAAATTTACTATGTGATATCTGAGAAATGGACGGAAATTTTAACTGATAGCTGAGAAATCGGCCCCTCGTCTCCCTTATAGATGCTGCTTGGTTTGTGTATAGCAAGTGTTTTCTTTTTTCAGTAAAACTAAAAAGATTGAAAGATTTAATTTTTTAATAGACATTGTCAACGATGCGACATTGCCAGGTTGTCACACAAGGTACGACCAAATTACTTCGGCGAACATTGTTGACACTAGCTCCTACCCAACTTGGGTATATAACTTTCCCGGCGGGCCTTGCTAGCGAAACAGATACTTCCTGCAGTTCTTGCAATTATGTTTTTCAGGGTCTGCTTGTACAAAAGTTTTCTATTAATAAAAGTTCGAAAGGCTTTCACTTTCCCAACTTGATTTACAGTCAAGGGACGAATTGTCCCGATAAGGACCGGGGATTATACAGTGCGACCTCTGTTAAGCGGCCACCATCGGGACTTTGAAAAGTGGCCGCTTAATAGAGGTTGGCCGTTTAATAGAGGTAAAATATAAATTGGACAAATAATTCGGGACTTTAGAAAGTGGGCGTTTAATGGAGGGTGGCCGCCTAATAGGTGGCCGCTTAATAGAGGTCGCACTGTATTAGAAAAACGGCCGTTTTCGTAAAATTGACCGAGAAGAATGAGTTGTTCACTGAACGCACGTTCGCCCAGGACAAGGGCGTTGTCAGGGACAGTTTGTACTGCCCTCGCGAGTGTTGGGAAACTTCACATTTCGCCAACAAATGTTGTTTGTCTTCACTTTTCCCTTTCTACTCCCACAACAATGTTGATATCCCAAGAAATTTTCGCCTGGACTGTTCAATCCATATTACTGAAGTCAACTTCCAAAGTGCACTGATACAAAAATTACAAGCCAGTTCGCTGATTCACAGAATGATCAAATAATGTTACAATCGTAACTAGGTTTGTTTAAGTAGAAAATAGGCACGAATCGTGATTGCAGCTTTTATGAAAGCCCATCTCAAGTATACATCGCATATACAAAATACATAACTTCACGAGTCTATTCGTAACTCAAAATAAAAAAAAAATGTATACGCGCGCGAGTTTTATGAAAGTTCATCAACTATTTTATATCTCGTGACCTACATTTCTAGATATTAAATATGTATACATGTATAGTATTTAGAAAGTAAGCTTTCTTAAAAAAACAAACCGTTATCGCGGCTTGTAAATTGTTTCCTCATGACTTTGGTATGCATACTTATGAAGTATATATGCGTTTCGTTCCAGTCCCAAAATGCGCCTTGAACAAGGTTAGCCCCTAATAAGGAGAGCTTATGTCGGGAACAATGGGCAACGGGTATCTTAGACAATGTTTATACCACCATAAATAATATTATATTGCGCGAGGGGTGGTTGCTTCAGTTGTACATTTGACAAAGCATTGTCTAAATACCGGTGAATTATATCGCTGCTCCTTATAAACACGGAAATTAAGGTCATTACAACATCTCATTTTGTTCGCTCTTCAAAAGCAAGACCAATTCCTGGTTGTGTTCGTTACTACGCATTCTGATTCTCACGATGTGAAGTCCAAACCACAAGGGCGTTTCCTGAATACCTTTGCCGTTAGTCTTTGTTGTCATTTCGGTGTTTGGCTTTCCATGGCGTTTATTTCCGCCTCTTTTTCTAGCTGAAGCTCTGCAAAACAAACAATGGATCAGTCAATCAATGCACAGAATGCATCAGCTTTATTTAAGCTGAATTCAGAATGGTTTACAGAGTTTACCTATCATTTACCCCATTGTTATCGTACTATAAATCACTCCCCTGGCCGACCCTGATAAATACTTCATCTTTATTTTGAGTTTTAGGAACAATTATAAAATAAAAATACGCGCGCTCTCATTGGTTGATAGGTGTGTTAAGATGAGAGTATGTAAACATTTTCATTCATGAATGAATGAATGAATGAAAATAGTTTCGTGCGTATTTTTATTTTTTTCTGTGATATCTTCTCTTGTTCCAGAGATATTCAAGTTTTTGTATTATGCAAATTAGATGACTGATGACGTCACAAGGTTGACAGAAAATGGGCTAAAAACACAAAATCGAGAATAACTCTGTAAATAATGGAGCAATGCAATTGAAACTTGGCACCTGTGTTGCACCCTAGGAAATACACCAGTTGGTGCATATTTTGATGTTGCTATGACAGCTGTCTTGGTTCCATTCTCTTTCCTCTTTGAATCAAATATTACCATTAGTGACTCGATAAGGACAAATATCTGGTTTATTTGAAACATACACAATGTCCACAATGCACTAGGTCTCCTTAATAACCTTTAGCAAGTGGATGATGTTTGGTAAAGATCAAATGCAGGAATTATCATTCCTGCATAAAAGAGACTGATACCAAGACTGTTGCCATAGTGATATACACCATCTGATGTATCTGGTGTATTTCTTTGGGTACAACATGGGTGCCAAGTTTCAACTCCTTTGCCCTATTATTATTATTTGCCCTATTATTATTTTTACTCTTGATTTTGTGTTTTTAGCCTTTTTCTGTCAACCTTGTGACGTCATCAGACATCTAATTTGCATAATACAAAAACTTGAATATCTCTGGAACGAGAGAAGATATCGCAGAAAGGAAAACGCCATTCCCCGTCATTTTGAAATGCCTTTCAAATAAAGTTAACTTGTTTTTCATTTCATAGGCACTTTAAATTCAATATCTTACGTGTTAACACAAGCAGCACCCGCCAGCATCGAAGAATAACAATCATGTGTAAATATTTGGGATATGGCTTGTCGACTTCACTGAAAAGCAAAAATGAACAAAACCAAATAAAGTACCTAAGGAGGCAAAATCGTTTATTGAGTTTAATAAATTATTAAATCTTAATTACAAGTAGAGACTCGGCATTCACACAGAACGGGTAATATAGGTAGCTCAGATAGTATAATATTCAGATTAGTATAATGTTAGCGCAGATAATTATAGTATTTAGAATTGTATTTTGATCAAGTATAAATATTTAACAATTATTCCACGAGCGTGCGTTGGATATGAGTTGGCTATAACCATGTCATATCCAACAAGCGCGAGTGGAATAATTGTTTTATTAAAAACGCCCAAAAATACTATACAAACATTGCGAAAAATGCCTTTTTTTACGCGTACACCTACCATATTTATAAGTCAATGGTATATGAGCTCATATACCATTGCCTCTAAACCAATCAAAACTCAGGAAATGCAATATACCAATCAATAGATTAATTCATAAGACAAAAGGCAAAGGCAAATATTTTACTTCGAAGGGCGGTCAAGAGCGGGGAGGGGTTGCCCAATTCTCCCGAGCCAGAGGCTCATGTATAAAGCTTTCGAAGGTGCACAAAGACCACACCTCAACACCGGGAACTCCGGGGCCTACTCTTTACGATAAGTGCGTGGGTTCTTTAACGTCCTCTGCTGGGCGTGACACAGGAGACGGGGCCTACAGTTTTATCGTCCTTATCCGAGAAGACTAACCATTTGCAGATGTCATTGCAAAGGAAGCACGTTCTCCTCGGTTAACGAATGCATAGCACAATTGTATTGAAACAATTAAATCTCAATACCTGAAGCCATTGCTTGAAATTAACTCTACTAGAAAGTAGAAATATACCAAGGCAACGTCAAATATCTGCATTTAAGAAAGTAAAATAATTTAAGGCACTGATTTATGAAGGTGTCTCTTGAAAATTCGAAAAATGTCCTCTTTTTTAGGGATACGCCCAAATACAGGCCTGGACAATTTTCAATATCTCCTGAATGCATCTGCCTCAATCCCAGCAAGTCGCCCGCGCGATAGGAAGCTAGAATCTGAAAAGGGCGGGGCACAGGAAATTATGGGAGAAGAGAAAGGATCGCTCTCCGCGCTCGTGCACTGGCTGCCAGCTTCCGCTCGCGCTTGTGCCCTCTCCCAGTCCCCCAGTCGCACTCTTTAGAGAAAGTAGCTTTAGAACAGTCTGTGGAGGAGACAAGCCGTGATATATTGCACGACTAACCTTAATTGTCCGCTCCGGAGTTGCGCAGGGAGCTGTTAAACAATCGATAACGCTTTAGGTCGAACAGAGACCAAGTTAATCATGGTTGAAAATCCATACAAACGTCTCTAATTGTGAAGCAGAGTCCCCAAAAACATATAAACTCTTAGCTTCTTTTATGATTTCAGTGATAATCTTATAAATGGCTAAACAAAGTGATTTTCATCTCAGCTTCTTCCAAATAGTAGGCCAATAACAGGATTTTCCAGTTGTCATAAAACTGATAAAGCATTTTAAGAGTGTATATGGTTTGGGGAACGCTGTTTTGAAATTAGAGACGTTTGTATGGATTTTGAACCAAATTTCAAAGTCTATACCTTGGTCTCCATCCAACCGAAAAGCACCAAATTTCGTCAAATGACTAATCTCAACGCGATTTATGTGGTGGGGTCAGTATAGCGATTTGTTAAAATCTGAAACTCGCGCCAGTTCTCTTCGCAACTCCGGAACGGCAAAATTTAACTTTTGCCAATTAAATCAGCAAATCATGGAGAACGCCAGCCATGGCAAAAAGGTGCAAATAGTAGGGGTGAAAATGTTTTTAGATCACCTAAATATTAGCACCCTTGTCAAGTTTAAATGCTTTTGGAAGTTGAATTACCAACGGAAGCTTTTGAAGTATTAAAAAGAATTCAGTCAGTGAGTTTCAGGGGAGTCTGCATTGGCTAATCGCTAGCAAGGTCAAAACATTTTAATGTATTCTTTGTGTGATCACTGATGGTATGCAGTTTTACCAAGTTGTTTTGAACTTTCAGTCGATTTAAAGTTATTTTGGGTCCGATTTACATGAACTGCTAGGCTCTTCCAAAAATAAAAATAGATTTTCTTCTGATATTTATGCTAATAACTATTGTCAAACACTTAAGGTACCTCCATCTTGTCTTGCAACAAATCTCTTCGAAGAACAACAATTCTTAGAAAACACTGAAAGACGAGCAAAAGTACACTGGTTAGAGAGTTTCTCCTCGGGAATCTAGCTCCCTGAAAGCTGTTGATAAGTACACTGGTTAGAGAGTTTCTCCTCTGGAATCTAGCTCCCTGAAAGCTGTTGATAAAGTCGGCCTTAGCCCATGATGATTAATCCAGTTATACGACTTGAATGGGACACTTGTCGTTTTCAATGACCAAACTATCACCCGCCCCCACCCTACAACAGATAAATCTCTTTCTCGTGAAAACGTCTTGATAATACCAGCTGTGTTGCCCCCACCCCCCCCCCCCGCCGCCCCACCCCGCCCCCCTGGATAGTGATTTATCCCTTAGATAGCGGTTTTAAACCTTAAAACAACCGGAGTCTTGCATAAACGTATTCATAGGTCACACCCCGTTGAATAGCAATACGCAAAGGTCCCAGCAAGGGTTAGCACCCAGACCTCACGATTCTGAGTCCAAAGCGCTAACCATTGGGACGCTTCACCTCTCACTATTCCATATACGGACTGTTTGGCAACAGATAATGACCAGGGAAATGGAATCTCGTAAATATTTGTGTACATTAAGAACATTAACTTACCTCAAGGACAAATAAGAACATTATCACCAAATTGATGTAAAGAAAAATAGCGAAAATGAACTCAATCCCATTATCTGAAATATAAATAAATATTTTATTGTTCTTGTTACTATTGTAATAATTACGTCAAATTTTCACCACAAAAATATAAATATTTCTCATCTGAGCGCAGAAAACCTGGGTTTGCTGCCAACTCATATAAAAGCAAAACGAGGCCAATATTAGTGGGCCCAAACATTTTTTAAAACCCTTGAAAAATACACCTTTTCATTGTTCATCGCGTTATTTATTTCTATTTCGGTATCGTTCACTCCATTTAATTCATTTGTATATATCTTACCGTCAATCACATCAAAGTCTACAAAAATATTAACGACCACCAGAAAACAATCCATAAGCGCAACTAAGACAACTGCAAAGTTGGCGTGACGATGAGTTAACCATTCCTGTTAATTTGAAAAAAAAAATCGTTGGAAAATATAGATTAATGCAGGCATAACAGGATGAAATAAATTGAATATTTTGCTCCAGCTGCTGGCCTTTAATTTCATCTTTTAGTCCATTCCCTGAACTCCGCGCGCCCCATATAGAGCGTGACAAGCGGCCATATTGGATTGCTGAATCTTGGTTCAATCCAATAGGATTAATTGGGGACACCACCATGGCCGCCGTTTCTTTGTTTTGGGACTCGAATATGGCCGCCGTGACGTCATATGAAAATGCTCTTTTGGAGCTGAGGTGCAAGAAGAGGGCCAATACAGGGCTCGCGGAAGGGAGAGTTCAGTGACTGGATTATTAGTGGCTGTGGTAATTGTTAAGAAAATATTATTTCTCGCCAATAGAAGTTCCTTTGAACCTTTTTTGCTACCCACGCACCACACCCACCCTGCTAGGCATACTCGCTTAGTGTCTGGTACCCGCATTGTAATGTATGGTATAATATAATAATTAATAATAATTATTATATTATACCATACATTACAATGCGGGTACCAGACTCGGAGGCAGCGTGACCGAGTGGTTAGAGGGTTGGACTTGAAATCCGTAAGTCGCGGGTTCAAGTCCCGTTCTGACCACCAGTTGGTGTTGTTCTCGGTAGCCCCGAGTTCAACTCCTCAGCTACGCTTGTAAATAGCCAACTGGTCTGCCTCCTGCCAGTTGGGATTCTTAACCTTGTTATGTTTATTTACAATGTTTGTTTACATTGGCCCTGAAAAGCCCCAATGGGGAGTGGTCAATTAAGTAATTATAATGAGAAACAGCCATACAGCCATACATCCAACCCTCTCCCACCTATCCTCCCCTTCCACCCCAGGAGAAGGTAAAGGATGGCTTAATTTTTTCTCACAGCGGTGGCAATCGAACCAACAGGTCAGCTAGACTGGTCCTTTCACAGGAAGGTCTAAACCTATGGCTAACTGTTCTTACTGTGAAATGAAATTGGCCACCTGATATCGCAAAATAATTGCGTTTTGCATCGGTCGAATAAACGTTTAGGATGTGCTTTTACGAACAAGCGATTCAGTTTAATTGTGGGAACATCAGATTCACAGCACTCATTTTGTCACATTTCCTGTATCTTGGTAGGCTGATGAGCGACTGAAAACCAGACAGCGTTCATCTACTAAAACGAGTTAAAACAACAACAACAACAACAACAATTTTATTCATTCAAAAATTAACTACACAAAAAGTAAATAAAGAAAAAATAAACAAATATATTTCAGTTTCATACCTTTCCATTGCTTTGCATTTTCTCTTTGCAAAGGATGCAAATTGTGCCTAAACACTACAGAAAACACACAATTGGATCAGAAAACTTATACAATATACTATCTCTCGTAGCATTCCGATTCAATCCTCGTCTTCAATCGAATTAGTGGGTGCTTTTATATTCTTACCTGGAATATAAAAAGTATAAAGGCCCAAATACCACCAGGGTACTTTGTAAGCGGGCACTTGTTATCTGCAAATATAAAGAAGGTCAATAAGTATGAGAACTACAAAGTAATATATCAAACACGAGAGATATTGTTTCATCACATTTCCAAAAACCGAGAAGAGAGTTGAAAATGTGATGAAACACTGTTTTGAGAGTTTGATATATTTTCTTATTTGAAACTAAAACTATAGAGAAAACGAAGAAATAAAATTGTAAACATCTCTGCATTTCCAAAGTACGGCCACGTTTCTTACTTCCTTGTTTTTAACTTTGTGAATTATTAATGAGTTTGAGAAGTAACGCGAATAGTCTGCACTTGTAGAAAAAAATAATTGTTGTACTGCACTGAGAAGTTTATCCTGGATTTCGTAGCGTGAAGCAACCAGGAGCATTGTGCTTACTCTGGATACCCCTACCCTTCCTCAATGGCTCACCTCGCAGCTCTTACAAGGTCTCACCTGATTGGGGACCACCCTTCAGCTGAGACAAAAGAACAAACAACACAAACAATGGACCCTACCCTAAAACATGCAATAGGGCGTTCTTTTGCCTCACCTATAATCAGGTGAGACCTTGTACAGGAGCTGCGAGGCTACCGTCCTTAATAGTTGCCTTTCAGCCAGTCCTTTGGGACTCAAACGGCAGGGTGCAAGGATGACATGTTGGTGTACCTAACAAAAGACGTTATTTAAAAAATCGCCTATCAAGGTACACCTATATGGCGGCTATGGGTCGGGTAGGACCCCAGCAAGCGCTCGAGCCAGGATCGCTTGATCTGGAGTTCAACACTGGCTATTAAGGGGGGAGACCCCTTAAATGGTTGCTATCGATGCCTTTTAACCATCATATCTTGGGATCCCTTTCAACCCTGGGATTAGTTTTTTGCCATGCTTGTTCAATTGGAGACTCGCTTCACTTCTGGCAGTTTTGACCATATTTGGAAAGTCACGTGACCAAAACTCGCACAGCTTACATCTTTCTCGGATGAAACCAAAACCAATGGATAGAGTCCATTCAGATGCAAAATCTGTCGGATGGATGTGTGCAGATTCGCATTAGTTAAAAAGCTATCACGTCATAACATTTTTGTGACGTCATAACTTTTACAGTATTGTGAATTTCAAAAAATCGATACAAATGATTTTCCATCTGAATGCACTCTATCCATTGGCTTTGGTTTCATTCGAGAAAGATGTAAGCTGTGAGAGTTTTCAGCGTTTTTGTGTTCTGGTCACGTGACTTTCCAAATATGGCCAAATCTGCCATAAGTGAAAGCAGCCTCCAATAGAACAAGCCTGGCAAAAAACTAATCCTAGGATTGAAAGGGATCCCATGATATGATGGTTAGAAGTCATCTATAGCAACCGTTTTGTAGTTAGGGGTCTCCCCCCTTAACCCACCGCCATTTCCATTACGGGGGGGGGGGGGGACTGGATAGAGTTCTCTATTTACCATTGCTTTTGTCTTCAGCCTCAGTATCCTCTGACTGCGCATTGTCTTTCGTGTTACTCTGCTGATTGGCCTGCGGACTCGCTTGGTAATGAGACACAGCCTGCTCGATCTTTTGATCGACCTTGGTCCAGAACGAGGCCACCAACTTGTCCACGTATTCCGGTGAAAACAATTCACTTTCCTCCTCTGGGGAGAGGGCTCGGACACCCCGAGAAGCAGCAGTTTCTCCACTTGGGGGTACCTCACGGGTAGGTTTCCTGTCACCTGGACTTGTCCTTGGAGATTCGTTAACATGCACCGTACTATGTACCAGGGCACCGTTGCTGCCTCCCTTGGGATTTCCATCGGCAACTTGATTTTCACTTCGTTGTTTTTCAGGCGAAAACTCCCTGCTGAACATTAAATCGTGCAAGAGATATTATACATCGATCAGTTCACTAAGTTAATCCTGGAGGAGCACACTGACGCAAGGTGACGTAGAGTGGATCTCAATTCCTGGTGAAACATTTTGTCGTCCATGATCTACAATACAGGATTATACATTGCACACGGCGCGCGAAATAGTCATGGCTGCAGACCGAAAGACAAAGCTTTTTCCACCAGTTCCCTTTGTTTCTCTTCAAATGATCATCCATTCTGGACAAAATAGCGGTAGCTTGGCTTCAACTTCCTGTGCTAGAAAAATTGAATGTTTTCCTCCGTTCTAAAGGAGAGCTGATCGAAGACAGACGTCAATTCCCGTTTATGAATCAACGTGTAACGTTCGATCTTCCTAATAAAGTGAACTGTATGCGCAATACCGTAGTATAGTAGTTTAAACAAGATGCCGAACTGCAGAACTAAGGCCTTTCAGAAATATACAGCTATTTCCCCTTATTTAACTTTTTTTCTGTTTACACGACCTCTCGATCCAGGGCTTAGAAAGTCGAAAGTTTCGTGCTTTCATTTATTGACTGAAGGAGTTAATTTTATTTACCGCAGTAACACAACTACGGAAACATATCAGAAAGAAATAACTGAGTAAAATAATTCACTGATCCTGCACTTCAAGCTCGAATGATTGAGCGTTTTCCTCTCCTGGGGCTATTGACACAACGTAAATATTTAATGGAGCAAAATTGGGAAGCCAAGTGCCTCTTACCTGCTCGTGTCGCTCTCCAGCCTGGTAGGTCGATAATCTTCGTCGCTTCCATCACTGGTATCTTCAGTATCCGTGATTGAGTTTGCTAACCTAAAAAGAAACGGTAAAATCCTTGAGTTTCTTATTATCCAAAGAAGCGTGTAATCAACGCAGCGTCAGATTATCACAGGTGCTGTAAAAGACTACCTGTCATTTTCGTGATCGACCTGAGAGGTAAAAGACATCTGCGTTGAAATCCTTCTCCAGAGGCTGATGCATTCTCAAACGCTCCGAGCCGTTTTTCGGCCGAGCCTTCAACAAACTTGTCGTTCTCTCTTCGGCGTTACTTTGGCAGATTTGCGTAACTTTTCAACGTAGATTAATTGTTTTTAGTGACTTGTTATCGATGATCCTCCCGAGCGTACGAAAAATATGCGGGTGCCCAATTGAAAGCAATTTTTAGCTCCGTGACAACATCGTATGTGGATGAAAAAGATCCAATCGTTTTGGACGTCCAACTTAAAATCCTAAGGGCCATCTAATAGTTTGTTTTCTTGCGGCTGGTAAGTAAAGTGGAGCAGTTTTTTATTCAGAGGTAGCGACCACAGTAGCTATGGGATGCCATTTGGTGTTTGTGTCAACTGGATCACGGATGGCCCAGAATCAACTTGGGCTCTAGTTACTTTTAGCGTTTTTTATTTCATTATACTCATCTGTAAAATTATTATAATCTCCCCACAGACGTCTAGGTGCTGAAATTTAAAAAATTAACAAGAAAATTTTCTGCATTAATTACGCGGGTGATCACTATATTCGGTCTTGTGTTGTGCTCAGTTGCGAGGAACGAGAACGGGCACGAGTTAAACTTACGTTGTTAGATTCAATCCCGCAAATTCTTCCCGCGTTTTAAGAGTTCGCTACCTAATGCCTGCGTTGCAGTCCGACGCCAAAAGACAAGTAAACTTAACGATGGGTAAAATGAACGAATGAATCTCGATACTGATTACCACACGCAGGCGCACTTAGAGATCGATAGCAGGCGTCTGTTTAGCCAATCAGATTGCAAGTTGGGTCATGATAATAAAAAGCAGAAGTACCTGTGTACTTTGTCGTTATCCAAACTTATTTCTTCTGAATCAGACGAGTCAGTATGCAGTGCTGCAGCTTCCATTCGCTAAGTCTTTTTCTTCTAAGGAATTGCCTAACACTTGACGGCCATTCCTAGAAAGCTGCGTTAGATTGTCTTTCATGATCACCACCTGGAAAAAGAGAACAACAGTAAATGTAGAATCTTTAAATAAGTACCTAGGGATCGGAGAATGTTAGACAGATATCCACAAATATTTCCAGTATACAAATCCCAGAAGAGCCATGCTCTTTACAATCTCGTTCCCGAGTCCACGTTACCCTTAACCAGCGGTCGTTTCCCGTTCCGCTGGATAAGGGTAAACCGGACTCTGACAACGAGATTGCACTGTTTACGAAAGGAATCATGCAGAAAGTGTCTCACTTATCAAATTTCACCAAAAGAAATCGAAATAAAACCAATGGTATTCCTACATGAAAATACCTGCGTTCAATTCTGGACAAAAGGTAAATAAAATAAAGCTAGAAACAGCAAAATTAACCTAACTCATGGTTATGATTTATAATCTAGTTGCAAATGCATTGGTTTTTCTGATAAGTTCTCCTCAACAGCTTAAAAGCTTGTAAGAACATATGTTGCAGGTGAAACTAGTTTTCAGGTTACCTGTCTGCACATAAATCAATCTACTTTGATCATATTAATCTAGGTTGGACACAGATTCAATCTGAAAAACACGTATATTTTTGCCTTGTTGTCTCACGTTGCCGCAACTAGCAAACTAGCTCCAAACGGTCTGGGGATGATGGAGGACAAGTGGAAGATGGGTTGATGGTGGGGTGGGGAGAAGAGGCTGTCACTCTGGAGACCTGAATCCTTTGTTACCCGCAATTGTGGGATTTATGTTATCCATCCAAGATTAATAAAGCAGAAATTATAATGAAATCTTGATTAGTCTCCAATTGTAGATTGTTAGACGGCTGAGCCAAAAAGTTTGTTTAGTGCACATATGATCACTTGGATGGCAAAAGATAACCTATAACTTGGAGTAATCTTCTTTTTTCTATTCTAATTCCTCCGCATCAAATTATCGAGACTCGAGTTATAAATTGGTATGTATCCTGTAAGGATAATTTGGGGATGTGCCAAGTGTACCACTCCCTCTCTTGATTGTGAAGGTAAAAAGTGGTACTTTATGGGATATGGGGGGAGGGGTTTCTTATTCAGTTATTTCTGAGCTATTATCAAAAAAGAGAAACCAAACTGGCTACGACTTCTTTTTTGGTGGTGGGAGGGGAGGTACGTATATTAACGCTTGCTTTTTACAGCCTACTTTGAAGCTGGTAAGAAAAGCGTCAAAAGTCTAGATCTTTTTTTGAGTTTCCAGAAACAGGTGGTCTAATTGACTCGATCGCCATCCTCAGAAACAACAGTGTCAGATAAAATTAGCAAACCTGTTATCAAGACAAAAAATGAACCACTAACACAATACGTTTAACCCAAATAATAATTATGCTAATTGTGTCGACAAATAAAAGATAAATGTGGGCATCAGACGTGCTGACTGCTTGAATTCTTGTCCTGGATTATGGATTGTCCTTCCCCGCCAATTTTGGATTTTCTTCGCATTCCTCAGCAAAGAAAGTATTAAATCATTAATGAAAGGGAAAGAAAGATTTTGGTCCATTGCTATGAGAAATTTAATGGATTATGCTGGCAGAATTTATTCTTTCTATGGACTGTTTTGTTGGAATGAAGGTTATTTGAGCTTCACAGAAAATCAAAAACGATGGAATGACTACTGCGGTTTTACTATCCTGTTAAAAACAAAGCGATATTCCGGTAATGGTTTTGTTACATATTGTGGTGTTTGTAAACCCCTTTATACTACAAAAAGTCGAAGGATACGGAGAGAAATATTCTAAGAAATCTCTTAATTTCAATAGAAAAATGGCGTACCCTTTTATCCTCCAAAACTTCACCGTTAAACCAATCCAGTTCATCCATGGAAAATTTAGTTCTGATTATCGTTAGCAGGTAGTAATTAGAAAAATATTCGTATTCTTTCTTACCTTTTAACAGAAAAAGTATCAATCCTCCGTAGACTGGTAAATAACAAATTCTTTCGGATTTTTGGCAAAGCTATTTGGTATGTGTTAAGTTTTCACCAAAATGTTTCCAAACTTTACGTTTTATTTGCACTGTCAAGCTTCACACACTTTGACGTTGGTCCTAACTGGGAAACTGGGAACCAGTGATATGCAAACATGACGGAGAAGAAGCGAGTCTCGCTCCCTTGTCATACGATTGGTGCACTAGTATACCATACCATCACTACGGAATCCACGTGAAACGTTTCAGTTTTTCATTGCGTTGGGGAACAGCGCATGTTTTGATTGTTACCCGGCTTGGACTACAGTAATTCAGTATAGTTGTGCTTGGCATAAAAAACGATGAAACGTTTAAAACGCGCATTTTAATAAAACATCAAAAGGCCATTCCCGAGTTCTCTTTTGCGTCATTGTCAAAACGAGTCTAAGTGCAAAACTATTTGTATGAAAATGTGTTTTACCTGAATCGTCATTCTCGTGCAAAACAAGCTTTTTTACATTTTATTCAAATGAATAGTTTTGCACTTAGACTCGTGTTGAGACAGAGGGGAAAGGAAACTCGGAAATGGAGGGACGCAGAGGTGGCGCAAAAGACCGAGTTGCTTGGAGGAGAAGGATCGATGGCCCCATTCTCCACAAGGAGAGAAAGGAAAGCCGATGATGTACATGTCTGGTTGCTCAGATTGTGTTGAATTTTACATTGCCAAACAAAACGAAGCCTCCATGAGAACATTTTAAGTTTCTTGTTGGAAGGAATCTTTCTTCAGCCATTGCTGAACATGTCAGAGCCACTGGACATAATATCAAATGGGACCATTTTGATATTTTGGGTTCGGGAAAATCTGATTTCCACAGTAAAATTAATGGGACTTTATTTATCCAGGAGCTAAAGCCTTCTCTAAAGTGCATATGAAGTAAAACAATTTTCTCCTAAATATGTAAGATTATCACTTTTTAAGTCTACAGTAACAAATTGATGATCAGAACCCTCCGCATTGGATATTTTTGAGGCTTGAAATTCGAAATTTCGCGCTCAAAAGTGTTTCCATTTTGCGCTCGGCCAAAACGATCGTATCACATGGCTGTCACGTAGAAAATCGCACAAAAGATACGAGTGTCATGGCGGAGAAGACAGGATTTCGCACAGAACAAAGTTATTGCGTGGCTGGTGGCTCCAGTGCAAATAATTCTTCGAACAAGACCGGCTCTACGGGAATAACTATGCGTTATTTCCCGAAGGACGAAACTTTACGACAGAAGTGCATTCGGTTTGTCCAAATTCACAGGAAAGATTTCGTCCCTACCAAATTGTCGGCTCTTTGCTCTTCCCACTATAATGATAAAAGTTGATTTCTTTTGTTCTCAGTCTAGGTTCCAGACTCCCGTGTAAAGTATAAATAGTTGTCACAATATTTTAACCATTATTCGTTATTTTGAAATGTTTATCACCGCGGTTTGTTTACTATTTGTAGCTGAAGGCATTGTTCAGTTCACACATTCAAATCGCGATGGATTCGCCCACCACCCCTAACCCCCTGTGAATCTTTAAGGGCGCGTTCGTTTGGGATATTCCGGGATAAGAATATATTCCGGAATATATTCCGGCTTGATCTGCTCCTGCCAGCAGAATAGCCGGAATGGTATTCCGGAATGAGAATAGCTCCCAAACAAACGCTTACTCGCATTATTCCAGTTATTCTTATTCCGGATTGATCCCAAACGAACGCGCCCTAAATGTATCGAAGGTATAACACTGAAATGGCAAGTGAATAGTACACTTTGAATTGTTTTTGTTTTAAGGGTAGCAACATGACACGATGACGTAATGTGACGCGGGAATTACTTCATAATTCTCGAGCACTATTTTGCCACCATCTTACATCACCCAGCCAATATCTTAACAAAGTATAAGTCTTTTCGTTTGTTAACGTCTTGTGTTCTAATTCGTATACTTGCAGTGTACTAATTATATTTTTTTCATTTAATCATTATTAGTATTTGATTGTTTCTTTTCTAAATTTATTTTTGTCCAACACTCATTGACATCAATAAAATTTAAACGGATACTAGTTGTTCATCCAGTTAATTTAGCTCTTGATGCTATTTAATGTCTCCAGCTCTCACTTTTTTATTTTGATAAAAGTAGTGTTAATTAATGATTAATGATTACGGTACTACACTTACTACACTTAGTTTTTTTAATTTTGTATCTGACGTTGTTATTGTAGCAATCTTGATCTTTCTTTGACTAAAAACCAAAATTGACCCAGATGTAATGAATACTAATTAAAAATGACCTAAAAATGAGAACTGAGTTAAGTTAATTGTTCCAAGAAAGTTAACTCCTTGACACAGAAATGAATACATCTTTTCGAATGCTATTTTAGTTCGAATAATATTTTTGCAATGGAAAAAGGTTCCCTAAACAAGGTCACATTTTGTCACACCAAATTGTTGTCAGATTAATTTAGGATAAAATGTTACAATGTTTGGTGGTTGAACATTAAAAACAAAATGCTAACGTATGTGCTCGCAGGTCAACGGGAGAAAGTAAACAATACACGACGTGGATAGAAAGAAGTATACAATAAAAACCCGCGTGTAAGAACCTACATTTCTTGCAGTTTGGCAAAATAGGTTCTTGTATTTTGGAGTAGTTTCTGGCAATTTATGCTGAGTAGGTTCTAAATTAGGTTCTTAATTTATATGGGGGAGACAAAGTTGTTGATTGCCAGAAAAATTGGGTTTGGTCCTTCGTTATACAGCATTTATTCATAAATTGCCATAAGTCTAACAAAACTGACTAAACAATGTATATGTAGTAGAGTACTACTGCTAAACGTCCCATGGTCAAACTTCTTTGTTATGAAAATATTCGTGAAAATATACTAGAACCCACATATAAGAACCTGCTTAGATTTGCTTGGCTAAAAAGGGACTTATATTTTGGGGTATTAAAATGTAAAATTTCTGCCAGCAGGTTCTTAATCCACTAGGTTCTTACACGCGGGTTTTTACTTAAATAGTTCTAAGAACATAGCTTTGGGCAAATTAATTTTATTGATTCTGAACTGTAGAAGTCTTCTACTGAGCCAGAAATCTCATAATAAAACAAAGAGGAGCAACAAGGCATGAAGACAGTAAAGGTCCTTGTGAGGTATACTAGGGGAGGCCTTTTTGTTACGAAAAGGTTCCGTTGTTAAAAGAGAATTCTGATTGGTTAACTGACTGGCCAAATATTCTTGGTTTTCATGTGACGTCATAAAATTCTGAAATCAAAATTCGCTAGGCCCGCTAAATTTTCGTTGCCACTAGGTGTAAGGCTAACTAAAAAGATATCTTTTCGCAAGAGGTATTTATGTGTGAGTATAATTGCTCGTGAGCCAAAAGTAGTCGCTAAATAGCAAAATTGAATTCCAGATGGTTTCGCGTGCATCACGGCGGCCATATTTGTGCCCCTCGGAAGGACAAAATATGGCGTCTCCATACTAAGCTTTGTAAATTTGCGTGGAACGTTTTGGAAAATAACTTACGAAACGGGACACAGCACAGGACTGAGACCTGGAGAAAGTTTTTATTTATTTATCATCTACACTCGCTGAAATTCTAAGCTTCTGTAGTTGAATTGTTTTACAATTTATTTTTTGATAGCGTCACAGTGAAAACCACCAATTGTAATGCAGAGCGCTTTGATGAACCGATCAAGAGTTAATCTCTCTGACCTGCCGGATTTGGAAATGGTGGACAAACAAAAAATAAGAGTCGAAAACGGAAAAATAAATCTCTTTTATTATCATTTTGAAAGATTTTAGATCTATATATTTAATTTTTGCAACATTTTTCTCCGTGTTCAGTCTCAGAACTTTTCCCACTTCCAAGGTCAGCCTCTTCCCCAGTCTCTTTCTCGATTTTTCTGAGGCGCTTCATCAACACCCCTTCAAGAGATTTTAAGATTTTTTTCTTCCACGGAATATTTTCCATTTCAAATCTGTGTCGAGTCTCGATGACCTTTTTGGCAAGTTGTTGAAGCGAAGTGTATTGTTTCTTCGGTGGAAGGGATGTCAGAAAGCTACAATTTTTATCGTTTGTTTTTTCAGTTTTGACAATAGTCGAGGGTTCACATTTCCTAGGTCTTCCTTTTCCTCTTTTCTCTGCCTTAATTGCCACACTTCCTTCTTTAGAGGTTTCTGACATGGCTAGGTTGGCACTGGAATTTTGTCTCGGTGGTGTATTACGAGACGTTTTGATGCTATCATTTGATTGCTGGTGTGTCTGTGCAGTACGCGAAAGTTTGTAACTTGTATCTGATTGTTGGTTTACCTGTGCATTGAGTGAGAGTTCTGGTTGTTGACTGTCCAAGTTGGCAGTATGCTGTTGCCTTTCCTGTGCATCGTGTAAAACATAAAGGTTGGAGTTGTATTGCTGGTTTACCTGTGCATGGAAGTTCGCATTGGATGGTTGTTGACATTGTGTAACATCGAGGGTTTCATTACGTTGTTGTTGGTTTACCTGTGCATTGCTTGAAATATAAAAGCTAACACGAGAATGTTGCCTTCTCGGTGTACTAGGGACAAAGCGGCTGAATGTTTGGTTTTCCTGTGCGTTACGTGCAATAGTAACAGTGGCATTAGATTGTTGGTTAGCCAGCCTTACATTGGAATTTTGGATTGCCTGTGCATTAGATGAAACGTAGACGGTTGGATTGAATTGCTGGTTGTCCTGTGGTGAGCTCCTGATGATGCCATCAGATCGTTGGCCTCCTTGTGCAGTAGAAACACTCCTGCTTGTTTGTATTTCAGTGTTTGAACTTTGACCTTGAATTGACGAGGCATGTTTTCCAGTTGTTTGATTGATCATCCTCTGCATACTTTGAAGAGGATCGTTCGTTTTCTGTACTATCTCTGAACATCCATTGTGATGCAAAACGCAGTAGCACCGCTTACCGGAAGCTGCGGCACCACACACTTTCTTGTGTTCTTCGACTGCTAAATTAGAATACTGCCTTGTTTGACTGTTGCAACTCTGATCATTTGGTAAAAGTGACATCGAGGCTGATACTTTGTGGAAAGACTGCCGACCGGAAGAATGAACTTCTCGTTTAGCCTCCATAGATACTCTCACTTCAATGTTGTTTCGTTCACCGGAAACTAGCTCATCAAGCTCAATTTGAGTCAGTGGTTCTCCTGTGCTAATACTTGGCATGTTATCGCTGATTAACTTGCCTCCTTTGAAACGCCACAAATAACTCGCCTTTGTTTCTTGGCCTCGTATAGCGTCTTTTCCACGCGAGGCTGAGCGCACAGTTTGTTCCTTATGGGACTCGGCATCCGCAGAATGACTGCATGAATTAACGAAAGCGTTCCTTGGGGAAATTGTGTTTGAAGATGAAGTTATTGAATTCAAAGACTGGTTTTGACTTGGTTTGGAAGCTGATTGTGGACAACACTGAAGAACGGCGGCATGTGAAGGGCTTGTGCCATTCAGTCTATCTTGTTCTGAAGTGTGTCTGTAAGTATCGCATTGAGTCTTTGCAACGTTTTCTTGTATCCTTTGAAATTCATTAGCTTCCACGTGATCACCAGGACGTCGTCTGACATTACACATATCAGAATTCAAAGACAATGTTGCTTGACTCTCACTAAAGGTAAGATGTTGATTAGTCGACGACTGCGCATGGATATGTGGTGCAGGGATGCTGATGGGACGATTTGTTCCCCTTTTTGAATTTTGTGAAAGAGCATGAATCTTTTCTTGAACATGCATTGGCAAATTCTTCCTTGATCTCGTGGCGTCTTCTATAACACTACTGTTAGAGTGTTGTGAGTTTGCACGAGGAACTCCTTGGCTTAAACTGGAAGCATTATGCGTAGAATAATTTCCTTGCGGACAAAACGCTGTCCTCGGCTGTTGAGAATTTGGAGGGCATTGAGTGTTGTGAACTAGGGAAACCTGTTGGTTTTGTTCAAAGCCTATGCTTACGCGACTAGGGTCGGAATTCTGAGCCTTTGAAATTGTTTGTAAAGAATTACTTTTAATCGTGTTTGCTCTTGAGTTTCTCTGCAACTGACACCAAATTTCATAGAGTTTACGCAGCTCGTAAAAGTTCACACCATTAAACGTCTGTTGCCTGGGATCTACATTACCTTTAGAGTAGGCCAGCCACTCTTGAAGCAGGTTCTGCTTAAGAACACGTTTGACCTGTTCGACGTTGCCTTGGAACTTGGAAAGCAGATGATAGAGAACGTAGCGCTCAAAGGAAACTTCTTCCGTAGAACTCTTTGCTACATTAGAAAAAGTATGTTCATTTGCTTCGTGATATCGAGGAGGACCTTGAACAAAAGCTCCATGATTTTGCGGCGCTGTGACAGATTTGGTCTGCAAGTGACCCTTTCCTCTATCCTCTACAGGTACACCACTGTGTAACAGCCTATTCTGTTTGGCTTTCATTTGGGAAATGAAAGCTTTATTCTTCGCCCATTCGTCTTCGTCTTGAGAGCCCCTGGATACGGAATGCACCGCAACTATTTTTGGCATTGCCATGTGATCGAACGCGTAACCCCCGCACGACGATTTATCTGAGATCTCAATTTGTCTTGGTAAAGGCTCTGCAGGAAACAAATTCTGTTTTCCATTAGATAAAGGCGATGTAGGTTTAGCTTTAAAAGATTCTGTTTGCTGAATATGATGACCAAACGTCCCCACACTTCTCGACACGTTCTCCAGAGAAGTTGTGTTACTTTTGAACTCGTTATTGTTCCTTGATGTCGTCCATTCAACAGCAGGATCGGAGGTTTTATCTCTTGTATAATGCTTTTGTAAACTTCCCCACCTGATTTCCCGTTCATGTTTCTGGACAGTTGGCTGTTTTAACAGGGGTGGTGGGGGTCCTAGCGGTTTTGATGAATTTCCATTCGTACGAGTCCTTTCAAACATTTCATCCCTGGCGTTACTCGTTTCGCTTGTCATTCGCGTAAGATTCTGTTCGTCATAAACATAATAATTCTCTGACCGGGAGCGCTTCGGATCTGGTGACGTAATAGTCACATGTCTTTGCTCCAGATTTCTCTTAGCAGGCCGATGAAGAAGAGAAGGAGGAGGAACGTGAGTAGTCACGTGTTCTTGAGCTTCCTCTCTGACGTCACTATGTTTGGCCAACACGTTGTTTTTCTCGAATAGCTGTTTAAATGACGCTAATGTATTTGCTTCACTGATGTATTGCTCCAATAAGCTATGCAAGGTCTTTGAACAGGCCATCCACGAATTTGGACCGCTCTGTTGACTGTTCATGTTGTAAGCGTCATTTGTGCCAGGAGAGACTGCTTGAAATACTTTGGCATCTAAAGATAAATGAAGTATTGGATTGAATATTACATTTTTCCTATGTTTTATTACATTACTATAATGTGTTAAAGGAGCTATCGGTCGTAGAGCTAAGTCTTCGAGCGGAAAACTAATTGGGCGTCTGTCACTCGAATGTACAAGGATTTGCACATATTTTTCACTGAATGGGATTTGGGTAACTGTGACTGAGAATCAAAAGCAGAAAATAGTCTGGGGAATGGAATTTTGGAACTGAATCTGGGTTACTCGGCATCTTTCGCTCAGAAGATCAGTCGTTTCTTGATTTCTTGAACCAATAGTAATTTCAATAGAGTAAGTAATACGACAATGATATGGCTGCTTTTTTCACTAACATTTCATGCTCTAAAAGCGAATATCTCAGTAGCATCGCTGCGCGCGCTTACAGGTTGGCCAGGCTTGATTGACAGGTAATCAAAGCAGCTTTGTTTACGATTGATGGTATTGTAGTGTTCAAACGATTGCCCCCAACCCCACCGCATAAAAACTACTTACTTGCCTTCGTTTACCTGATAAGGCAATCAACTACAACAAAATAAACAAAACGGGCACTATTCCCAGTCTACTTCATAAAAACCTCTTACAATTTGCCTAAAATCGTAGCTAATCGAAGCTAACTTAAAGACACCATTAAGCCCAATAATACAACAAAAATTCTGCAATCGGTTTAAAACGTCCATACAGAACAAACGCCAAATGAAATATTAGCAGATTTCTTACTGTTATTTCCAAGTCTAGTTTTGTGGCCAGGCCACCTATGGCCACCATTTATTTGTAAGCGGTCACCCGTTTGATCTCTCAATAGATAACTGGTACCTGAAAGCTCTTTTGCTACCTTTGTGTGGTCCAAAACCTCCGCGAAGGCTTTGTAATTCATTCTTCTAAGCTTTCGAGACGCTGGCACTGAAAAGGAAAGTCAAAATTGAAATTGATATCAATTTTGAAAGTGAAGAATGATCTTCGCAGTGAATTTCCAATTTTAAGCAATTGGAAAGAAGAAGCCTTAAAAAAATAGGGATTTCAATGGGATTCGAACCCGTGCACCTCCGGTGCGGTGCGATGCTCTACCAGCTGAGCTATGAACCCACACATTGGAAGCGACTGGATTTATTGAGTTCATATTTTCCCGTAAGGAGTGAAATGATGTGAAGTATGTGAAATAATTCATATTTGAACTGCGGATGTAGATGAAAGTGAAGAATGTTCCATTTTTAAGCAACTTGGAAAGGAGAAGTCAACCCGTGACCTCCGCGATACCGGTGCGATGCTCTACCAACTGAGCTATGAAGCCACAAATTGGGAGCGAGGTCAATTTATTTCATAGACTTCACATTATATCAATTTTATTGCCCCTTGGAACATTTTAGCTCCCAGCCGGGCACCACACCGGCTCCTTTGTACTGGTCAATACACTAACATAACCCGTGATCCAATTCCATATTGTTTCATGTCAAATTTTCATCTGGTCACGAAACATACTTATCCGGAACTTATAACCTATGCCGCAAAATTCGGTAACAGTTTCCGCAAAACAATTTTATTACTATAAGAATGGCAGGAAACATCTTGAAACGTCCGACATCATTTTCCCTTTTACCAAAACCAAGCAGTAGCTCCATTAAACAAAAGTTTAATTACTGAAATAAGTTTGGTAAAGGTACGAAGAAACTCACAAGAAACCCCCAATACGTACAGAATGCAGCTACAAGGAAAATGAGAAAAGCTTTTGAGTTTTCAATTTGCTTTTGATTACAGGTCATTACACGATTCCCTTGAGAAATAAAATTTTGTTCGTTAACTTAACTCGCGGTTTCCTCTTTCTCGATGCAACAGGTGATACGGGTTACCGGACAGGTTTAAACTAACTAAAAATGATACATTGCGACGTTAGCGAACAAAGCAAACTTCAAGAATGTCATTACACTCATTTAGATCATTAGCAACTTCATTGGGGAACACACGCGGACTGTAGTTCAAGCACCGTTCAGGCTTGTTTTAGTCTTGATTCGGTCTATTTTGCTAGGTCCTGGCTAGCAACATTTTAGAGGATATGCTTGCTATGTTCAATTCGTTTGGATAATTCATATCGGCATCAACATGCTGCCAGGAAATAATTAATACCACTAAAATAAAGCTACTTTACTTAACTGATCAAAATCATGAGCACTTAAATATAAATCGGCCTTGTTTGAAACACCAACATTAAAATGTGATTTGATAATCATTAAAAGAATATTCTAAGTCAATATTCATAAGTTAATAGAATGGAGATTTTTAACTAATTGAACGATTATTGTCGCTGAGTCTTGACAGTTGGTGCATGTAAATATATGTTAGACAGCCGTATAATTTGTCAATATGTCTCCCAGCTTAATACCAAAAACAAATGAAGAAGGCTTGCACATTATGGAGCACAAAAATTGTTGAGTGAATGAAGAAGTCTTACCTTTAAAAGTTGCTGGTTGCCTTTAAACATTTGGATGTAAATAAATTGTTGTAAATATTTAGTTTGAACGGCAACTCCAGATAACCACATGCACCTGTGAGAGAAATTAATAACGACGACTTTACAAAAAGATTCACCACACGTCTTCTTTTTGACTATCATTTGGTTCTTTCCGAAAGCTAGCAAATTTACAAGGCGTGAGGTTTTTAACCACTGAAATGACGTCATAAATGGTGTGCACGTGCGCTGCTGGTATTAGCAAATCAGAATTGTACACGGGTGGACAATGCAATGTGTTGGCTTTCTGATTTCGCGCCACGTGTGCTAGTGACCTGTTGGTGATGTCATTTTTACAAACTTCAAACATGGCAGCCGATTTGTTGAGAGAATTCTCCATGAAATCACCTGTTACGTGTGTCAAAAAAACGGACTCTTAAAACTGAGAAATCTGCGAGCGAAGGCACATAAATACCATGTATATAGGTTCGTCTGCATTCTTTTAAAGATGATAAATCAACAACTATTGACATTCAATGGCGAAAAAGTTTGGTTAATCGTCCTTCATTTCGCGTTAGATTTAAAAGAATAAATTGCTTGACCTTGGATGGTGGTAATATATTAATGTGTGTTTGCTCTTTGACTTTAAATCAGATGCCATATTTCCTTCTATTTTTTGTGTCCAAGATGAAATATTGCACACAAAAAAATGAAATGAGAATAAAATGCCAAGCACTGCTGAATATAATCAGTGCAAATCGTGTTAAGTATTTAATTAATCCGATAAAAAATCATGTATAGATATATATATGAGGAATTTAGAATCTTGTATATATTGAGTCGTTATATTTATATAGTACTACAGAATCTTGTCTTCGTTTCTTATTATTTCTATGCGGATTGTTTTAAGTTTGCGGGTTATTCACAATTCTTTATCAAAACAGCCTGATTATCTCCACAAAATATTTTTATTCAATGTGTGGATTTTCGACAGAAAAAAGCTTTGTACCCTGCTTGGCAACGAAGCCTGAAGGCGCAAGCAAAAAGTACAGCTTTATGAATTACAGATGCAAACCTACCTGCTAAAGTCTTGCAATACTCGAGTATTCTTAAATTTATCAATTAGTTCTTTTCAAGCTCTGTTGTGGTCTCAAATGCGATCCGTGTTTTTAATATGGTGGTATTGAGGGCCGTCTGGCATTGGCATTTATAGTATTGACAAAAACTGTGAATTCACGAGCCGGCGACAACTTATGAATTAAATATACGTAACCCGTTAACCGACTGGTGTGCAAATAAAGAAATACTGGAAAACCGGCTCTATTTGATCATCTGGTTGTCAAACACTCACGTTACAAGATAAGCGAGTAGTCCGAGGTTTATTTTTAGTGATACATTGCTTAACGCTCCTTTATAGTTTCAATTTCTGCACAACAAACGCGCCGCGCCTCAAATAAGAAGAGTCGTTATTCCAGAGTATCATAATAGAATATAGAATAATTCATTGCCTGATAGTAAAAGGCATCTTAATTTAAATATCGTGCAAAAATAATATATGTTCCGCATCGATATGGAAGCTACCAGTACGCGCAAATGTTTTAGACGTTTGGGTAGCTGTTAGGTTGTCAGATTTTAATCACACAACATTTGTGAAATAAAAATGCAATCTAAAAAAATGAATTAACAGGGTAAACCTTCTAAATAGTTTTTTGCGTTATGCCATCAGAATGCGATTTAAATGCGCTTTTAATTATAGAGCGGTGTCCCGGTAATTGTCGTTCAAACAATCACAACAAAATCACATAACGTAATGAAGCAACCATATTTCAGCTACCGCGGGTGGCAAGCGCGGGAAAACTCTGGCAGGAAGCGCGGGAAAACGAATATAACCAATTGCAAGTCACGACTCCCGCTGATTGGCTGAAAAAGGAAATATATGTAACACAACATTTTGGCTTTATGGCTTTCACCAGGCTTCGAAAGATTTGAAACAATTGTAGTGAAACTATAGGCAATAGTCAAATCATTAAAAAAGAAATACAACTGGAATCAATCAATAGTCGAAGAAAATCACCCTTAACGATGCTATCACAAATTCGGACAATACGTATATCCACGATCTTCGCTTATTTGCATAATTATTGGTTACAAATTAAGAGGAATTCATCGTGACACAACCAGCTTCAATGTCTTTTTCAACAAATAGACAACCAGCTTGGAATTTGCATCACACTCACCACCGGTCATATTTTAATCATTCGCCGTTACATTCAGTGATTTAAATGGCGCAACGTTCCTTTAAGAATACACCTAAAAAACGATGAAATTCTCTGCTTACAGCTTTCGTAGCGAAAATTGAACGGTATTGAAAATCGAACCTTGAACGGTATATGAGAGTTATACTTCTGTTTTTCAACCCTCTTCACGGACCATATTTCTGATCTGATCTGTAGCCTGTCTTCTCCATTTCGCATCATAGGCTGCTGACAAATCTCTTCCGTCCCTGCTAGGTGTTCCATCTGTTTCCAGCAGTAGCTTTTCGACTAAATAATACCTTCTGTATAACAGATCTGTTGCTACTGGCGAAGTCTTCCTCTCCGTATGTTACCCTGCAGATTCCACCGTGCCGCCCAGAGGATTACCTGGCAATGCAGTCAATTTGTCTTTCAAGTGTATGACCAATGCATGTCGATTTTCTGTTCTTTACCTGTAATTTCACAGTTGCTTTAATTTCCCTGTGATCTCCCACAGGTTAAGATAAATGATGGTACAATGATGGATTCTGTGCATACATCTGTTTCACCAGTATCCCAAATGCGTGGCTAAACTGGCGAGCTAGCAAAACAGTATGCAGGAATTCATCTCATCCCATCTGCCGAGTACTGGTGTTGTGTGAGTGAGAAAACGAATTTAAAACTCTGTTTGCTCTTCAGAAAATTCGAGGTTGAATCAGGTTTGACGAGAAAGCTCAAGACATTTGTCGATACTGAGACCATAAAAGGGCATAAGATTTCTGCAGCCAAACGCTGAAGCGACGAGCGTTCGATCGAAACCTCTTAACCTCTTAGCTCTGCGGGTGGCAGCGTGGTTCTTCAGCGCCAAATGTTATAACGCTAATTGTAATACAAACTGTTACCGTTAAATTCAGTGATACGTGATCTGTTGAATCTAAACTCCTGTGAGCAGTTGGCGATAGGCTTCTGTCAACTAAAACTCCATGAGGACCTTCTATGGAAAGGCTTGATTATATAAAGACCTTTGAAGTGTTTCATTAAACATATATAAGGTTACTGAGAAGTTTTGATTGACGGAAGCCTATGGC